>OX458318.1:21405000-22655000 GCA_949768715.1 Dascillus cervinus | reverse complement strand
CTGACGCCCAATTTATATGTTTTACTATACTTGAATTCAACTAACCAATTAACTGATCAATTAAGGAAAAGAATTGTTAAAAATCTCGAAACAGGTTACGAAAGAATTTTAAATTATGCTCACGATGACGGTTCTTTTTCGGCATTCGGTAAATCGGACGTTAACGGTTCCATGTTTTTGACTTCATTTGTAATAAGGACATTGCAACAAGCCAAAGATTATATTTACATTGACGACAAAGTCATCGATAAAGCGGTTGAATGGATTGCCAAACATCAATATGACAATGGCTGTTTTGATGCTGTTAAACATCTGTTTCATGAAATGGTAAATTTCACTAGCCATAAATTGTGCATAAATTAATTTCTACTGAATTACAGGGAGAATCAAGTACCAGTAATGGATCGGTTGCTTTAACATCATACGTGCTAATTAGTTTGTTAGAATCGGGAATCAATGTTTCTGAAGAAGTGAAAATAAAAGCTCAAGACTGTGTTACTGGATACAATTTGGAGGATAAATACACGTTAGCCATAAGCACGTATGCTAAAGCTCTGATGGACTTGGAAAAGGAAGCAACAGTTTCATTGAATAAATTATTGGAATTAGCTACAAAAGAAGGAGATTGCATGTGGTGGGATAAAGGATCAAAAGCGACAAACATAGAAATGACAGGGTACGCACTTATTTCGCTATTAAATCAAAAGAACCCGAAGATCATTGATTTTGCCGGTCAAGTGGTCAACTGGTTACGTACACAAAGTAATTCTTATGGTGGATTTTATTCAACTCAGGTAAGAAATTTTAAACGACTTCTAAAATGGAAAATACGTCATTTCAATTTTAGGATACAGTTGTGGCTTTAGATGCTTTATCACGATATGCAACTTTACTTAGCAAAGATAAAACCGATTTAAAGGCACAAGTAAAAGAAGGTGACAAAGACCATGAAGTGTCAGTTAATAGTGACCAACGCCTTCAAACCCAAGAAGTTATTCTGAACCATGTACCAACAGATGTTGGTATTAAAGTAACTGGACATGGTTGTACATTTGTACAGGTGGGTGACGTTAAATAATCATATCAATAAATAATTATAATTAATTAATTTATACTTTCAGGCATCTCTTCGTTACAATGTGTTCTTTAAAGCGGTTACAGACGCATTTACTTTAGATATTACAGTGGAACCAGTTTCCACAGATGATAAGTGTACTTTATTGAAACTATCTCCTTGTGTTTCATACACTGGTCCTGGATCACATTCAAATATGGCTGTTTTAGAACTTGCCTTACCATCTGGATACAGTGCAGATTATTACTCCTTATACCAAGCAACTCATGACAGTCTGTATTCAAATAATATTAATGAGAATATATATTCATAGGTACATTTGAATTGCAGAAGTGAAGAAGTTTGAGACGTCTAAAAATAAAGTGATCTTCTATTTTACCGAATTAACAAAAGCACAAATTTGTGTTCCTTTTAATATTCAAGAAACAGCAGTTGTTGTTCCACGATTGGATTCTACTGTTAAAATTTACGACTATTATCATTCTGAACTTGAAGTGAGCAAGGTATAGTACTTATATGAGCTCTGATAAAAGAGCATTTTTTAAAGAAATAAAATTTATTGCAGACATATAAAGTAGGAAGCTGCGAACCGAATGTTGTATTGCCAGAAAAACAATAAGTAACATCTATAAATCTTTCTTGTAGTAAAACTTTATTATGTGTACAATTAATAAAATGACAATCCATCTATTGTAAAACATTGTCTATACCCAATGATAGTACCTTTGTTATGCCCATACGCTTTAGTTTCTACATATTCACACATTATCTATACATACTTTATACTTTCATATTGCCGTGATAATTCAAAACGTTTTAAAATAGTATGGTGTGGCATTTGATTATCAATGTTCAATTCTTAGAATAAGACAATTATAGAAAAATGCTTCCCTTATCGCAAGGCTATTTTTGGGATTCATAATGCCTCTTTATTTGGAAATGCCACTGTTGAAAGAAATAGTGTTCAAAGGTTGCACAATTGAGGGGTCCGCAGCAATAAGGAGGTAGCTCCATTTTAAAAAAACGTTTTACAAAATTTCTTGCTTCTGTTTCATGAGTGGAGCTGCCGTTAGTTAGCAATATAACACGGAACTAATGTCTGGGGTTGCTTTGTTCTTGCACCATCAAATAGAGTATATTTTTCTTATAAAAAAATTAAGTGAAGTGCAATTCCACCCAAAAATGGAGCTGTCTTCTTGTTGCTGCAGACTCCTCAATTACTATTGTTTTCGCCAACAAAATTAAAGTTGCAGTGAAAATTCAATTGTCATCACTTTAAATTTTATTTCCTAATCATAATTTTGAAGGCCTGCATTCCCTTTCTGGTTCACATTCTGGGCAGTCATTATGTTTAAACAAGTAACAGTCAAAATTAGGAGGGCAGTATTCTTCATAACATGGATTCGGTATCATTTCACAATTATAAGTAGCTTAAAAAAATATATTAAGGCAAGACTTTAAAAAAAAAATGCACTTACCTACTTGAAACGCAAATACTACTTAAACAACATCCTCCACAGCACTGTTTATCATCAACACACTAAAATATTATTATGTAGGTATAAGACCATAGTAGTATAGTTACCCTTTCATACCGTTTCACCAGCAAACTTGCAGTCTTGTGTGGTAACACAAATGAATACTAACATGTGAAGAAATGGTAATAATGCTCGTTCCATTTTAAAATAAAATAAAAACATTAATAACGTATATTTAACAAGTGATTCAATGCAATTTCAACTTAACACTAAGAAAATTAACGTTATAGTTAAAATCATAAAATAAACACATTACATAATAAGAAAATCATAGCGATTTGTCTTGTAACCTTAAATATTGTCGTTCTAACCATTCATCAAGTGTGGTTTTACAATTTAAATTGTTTCTAATATGGATAATTGAATTTTCTAACCATTCTTTTTTTATTTCTTTCCGTTTTGATGCAAATTTAAGGACAAATATTAAAACAGACCAACTCTCTGGTATATCAGGAAAACAATGAACAGCTTTTTGGGCTGATTTTAATGCATATTCTTGATCACAAGAAAGAAATGATGCTAATGACACCACACTAAAAACCTAAAATAATAGGAATAAAATCTATGTAAGACCAAATTTTAAAGCTAGAAAAACATTCAAAATCTAAAATTTTTCAAAAATTGTATTATAAATTACCTTGGTGATGTCCATTGTTGTTCGGCCAAGTTTCATTGCAAGATGTGCACAATGTGCTGCACTTTTGATTAATGTAGGTTTTTGTTTGTAAATGCGGACTAAAAGTAATGACAAAGACAACCAAAGAGAAGCTTGATCAGGATACTGATGAATCAATTTTGCTAATTCTCTCACTGCTACTTCATATTGTTCCTACAACAAATGAAAAAGTTACTGTTGTTATTAATAAATTGTTTTTATTTTAAATTTTTGATATCATTGCATTTAAAACAAAGCATTGAAATATTTTTGGGTTAGCGCAATTCGTTTTTCAGCGTTTATAACGTCTTTAGAAAGCTAAAAATGAATTGTGCATGCCCCTGGCGAGTTTTCACCATTTCAAACTGCTTTACAAAATTGTACGCACGTACGGAACCAAACTTTTATTTTTTCCTATAATATGATATAATTTTTTACTTTACTTTATAAATCAAGGTTCAAATCCCTTCGCTAGGAAAAAGTTTACGTTTAATATAAAATAAGAATCTGAGAATATGTTTACCTGCAAAAGATGAACATGAATCAAGAGGACAGCATAGTGATGTAATATCTTTTTGTTATGGCGTAATTTATGTAAATCTTTTAAGGCTAATGTTGCCAAATCTATATCATCATGAAGTAATCCTAGCGACAAAATGGCATAAAGGCTCCAAGGAGATGGTGGTTTTAGTTCAACACTAAAAAACTGCATTAAATAAGTTGACATTGTTTTCCACTTTTTACCTTTGAAATAAAAGTGTTTTTGCTGCATCAGGCCCTTGAAACATATAAGCCATTGATGCTAGTGCTACCAACAAATCAGACTGTGACCCTTCTTCTTCTGTTAGCCAGTGTAAGGCTGATTCATAAGCTTCATAAGATTCTTCATACTCATGACCTGTAATTTTTACAATTAATAAGAGTTTCCAAACATGTCAAACATACTTTTAAATAAGGCTAAAGCTAAACCACTTCCACTGCTAAATGTTGCTTCTTTCACATCCTTAAATATTTTGACTGCTTGTTGATATTGTCCCAATTTAAACAACAACCTCCCATAATTGGTTCGAACTTTATCAATATTATCTGAAGTAGTTAAACGTAATGCACGGCGAAATGCTTGTGCAGCAGATGACTTTAAGCCTAATCGTTCCAACAGAAGACCTAGCATATTCCATGCACAATCATCATTGGAATTACTTTCTGAAACAAAAAGTAGTTCAAGTGACGATTTAAATAATTAACTTAACACTTTAGCACCTTTTTTCTACATTGCACAAGTTAAAAAATTTAGAATTTTATGGTGATATTTAATTTAACTGACTGGGAGAAATGCAGTGACATACAAAAAAAGTAAACAAATAACTCTTGAAAGCTGACCCAGTAGTATTGCTAATTGATAAATCAGTGTAACATGGCACACATATGCCTTTTGGCCTAATTTTAATATTGACTGAAATCAAAAGTAGTTTACTATCTAATGAAAGGTACAAATAAATTTATAATTTCTCCGAAGGTTTATAAGATGTACAATAACAAAAATTTCTTAGTTGGAGTGAAAAGTGTTACAAAAATGTGGAAACAGATAGTGATTTTTAGTTTATTTTTGACAATATGTCATAGTAATGATGTGGCACGCAAAGATAAATTTGATAAATATGATAAATATGATCATTATCATCATGGACATGACCATCACATGCTCTGCAAGTAAAAAGATAAACATAAAATATTTTGCTAATAACAAGAATTTTAGATTACATGGGATTATTACCATTTTTCGGATTTATTGCTATTAAAATGAAAATTATTTTCATCATTGGTGCAATTATAGGTTTTGTACTATTCTTTGGAAAATTGGCTGGGTTAATCTACTATGTTAAAGCATTTTTAATAGGTAGGTATAGCACCAATAAAATACGGTAAAGCAGTCGGGATATGTAATGGAGTTTTGCGTGGGCGAAAATCTGCGCGAACGCAATGTAATATAATATTTAAGATATGAACTGAATCAATTCAAATCAGTCCGTGCGCACGCCCATGCAAAACTCCTTTACATTCCCCGCTGTCTTTAATACAGTCAAACCTGTATAACACGGAATTGAGTGGGATCGAAAAATAAATCCGTCTTAACAAGGTTTCCGGATTAACAAGTAACCTATCCATAAATCGAGAACGAAACAAAGTTCCATCATAGATGAGTTTGCAGTGTATCCAGTTTACTTTATATATAAGAACTTAGCATCAAACATTTTAAATCATAAAAATTATATGGTTACATGAGTTATTCCATAAACAAATTATCTTAGGTAAATCACTGAGATAGTTAAAAACTATTACAGTCAACCCTGCTTAAGCCGGAAACCTGGTTAAGACGAATCTTTTTTTCGACCCCTAGCAGTTCTGTACTATTAATTCAATAATATTATTCAGGTGCAAAAGCCAATCATTTGGGTGGAAAAATTATAGTACCCGACACATCATACAGTCATCCCTCAATAGAACACATTTCAGCAAATGGTCCTCCTTCAATTGAACACATTACAGGTGACGGCCCTCCCACAATAGATTACATGCCTCATTACGACAACAGTGAATTTGCGTCATATTCAAAGTATTCGAGAAGTATTGAAACTTCAATATCAAACGGTTTTCGTGAACTTAAAGATATTATGAGAGGGTAAAATAAATTATTTTAGCCTAACATAACCATAAACATTGACTTTTTTACAGGCTAGATTTACAAGAAGTAGTATTTAATTACATGGATTTAAATAGTGTTGACTGTAGGCGAAAATTCATTTGTGATGTGGAACAAAGTGCTAAAAACAATTCATTGCTTGCATTCGGATTAGATCTGTTCAGGTAAGAACTATTTGTATAATTTTTTTTATTTCAAAATTTTATATTTCAGTAATATGGGGTTCGAAAACTTCCGTTCTAATATTACAACAGGATTATTTACAAATTGTCAAAATTTGTACCCTAAATGTGAGGATATTCTAAACACAACCTGAATTTTATAATGTATTTAGTATTTTAAATTAATTATTTATTTATTAATTGCAACCTTACCTGAATACCAAGTAAGTGCATCACAAGCCACGGGCACCGCATGCATATTATGTATTGAATAAATTATTGCATCAGATGAGGCTTCTAAAAGCATGCGACACACCCAATATCCATATCCAAGTCCTCCTTGTTCATGTACAGACAATTGTGTGCTGTGCCTAAACAAATCCATGGCGTCTTCATGTCCCATAGTTTCAGCAATGATTGCCTAAAAATTATCAACATTGACCTTTAAATTTAAATGTAATAAAGCATCTAAACCTGTCCTATCCAACTATTGCCATAATTAGAATCTGATCGCTGCGCTTGTGAAAAAGCTTCATTAGCAAGTTTAATATCATCTAGTACCAAATAAAGTGTTCCTAAATTACACCAGGCAACAGCACTATTGCAATCAACACTTACTGCTTTTATAAATGCATGTTGAGCGAGGGCATAATTTTTTGGTTCTACAATATAAAACTTACTATATTTTTATAAATAGGTTAAAATTACCTTTTATACAGGCAATATTTCCTAACAAGTTCCAGTGACCCCAATAAGTTGGATTGTTTGTGACACAGTATTGCACAGCAGCAAAAGCCTTTTCAAGTAACTGATCTTTTTGTGTCAAGCTACTTTGTGCTTGCAACACATAACAAACAGCTAAATCATGCCAAATTAAGAAGTTATCGTTAGAGAGTGTAATAGCTTTACTGTAACATCTAAAAAAAAAACTCTAATTAAGTTTGATTAAAATTTTAAAAAGTATACTACCTAGAAGCAAGAGTATATAATTCATCTTTTTCTAAGATTTTGTTCCCTGTAGAGTCTTTTCCTTCAGCCAATGCAGCCAAAACTAACATGCAACAGTAACGTTCAGGCAAACCAGCTACCAATAAACAACTATCGCCTGCTAATTTCCATAAACAAGAAATATCACTTTGTTCATTTACAGCTCTAAAAATGATCGATCAATCAATAATTAATTACTCATTCTTAGAACGTTTAACATCTTACACTGTTAAATTATCTAAAGCATTTTGTGCACAGTCGCGTGCAAGACCTAATAGTTGTGCCTTTTGATGTTCCTTTGCATGATTTAAATAACTTTCTGCCAAACCTTTCAGAGCTGGCAGATAGCGTTTGTTATTTTTTAAAATATTTTCAAAATCATTTTGGGCTTCAGTGTGTTGACCTAATACTTCCTTAATGTTTGCAATTTGCAACAAAGGATAAAGTGAATGAGAAACAAGTTCTGCAGCTTTCTCATAAGACTTTAATGCTGATGTACAAGCATTTCTTGCAAGATAAGCATCAGCTAAAGTTTCCCAATAATGACTGTTACCAGAATCAAACCGTACCAATGAACGCAAACAGTCAATTGCACTGGAATGTTCTTCTTGTTCGGTATAATGTAAACCTAACTGCAACCAAACCCATTGATTTTCAGAGGTAATTTTGCCAGCTGTTAAATTTTGTAGTAGAAGTAAATTTGCATCCTACAAACCAATAAAAAATTAGTTGCAGTTCACAGAACACTCTTTAACATTATCTTACCCAATTTTTTTGTTTTCGGTAAATTTTGCTTAATTCAATACCAGCCTCAACACAATATTCATTAATTCGAAATGTTTTTTCGTAACACCTTCGTGCTTTGTCAAAATCTTTAAATTTCTGATAATAATTTCCTAATTTTAAATAAGAAGCATAAGAATTAGGATTAAATTTTGCAGATTTCAAGAAAGCAAATAAGCTTTTATCAAAATTTTCAAGTTTCCAGTACAGATTTCCAAATTCAAGCCACCAATCAGACAAATCTGAATTACATATTTCCAATATCTTAAGTGCAGTTTGTGATTTCCGTTGTTGCTCATATTTTTCAACAACTGCATTAATGTCACATGTTTCAAATATCTCCAATGCTTCATTAGGTCTATTTTGTTGTTCAAATAATTGTGAAGTCAACAGGATGTAAAAAAGTGGTGCTTCCTCTTTGAGTTTGTAAAGGTATTCCTTTGCTTCATCAACTTTATTCAATTTAATAAGTGCTCTAACAAGAGACACCTGAGTATAAACTGAGGGATCTCTAATATCTTTACATATAGTTACCGCCCATTGCCAATTTTCTTCTTTACTAGATTTTGACAATGCTTCTGCTAACAAAATATTTAAAGTATTCTGTAAATCATCTTTTGAATTAAGTTTTTTAGCTTTTAATGCTGCTTGCAACGCATTATCACAAAAATTTAGTTTTAAATAACAAAATGTTAATAGAATCCATGCTTGAATGAATGCAGGTTTTGAAATTGTGGCTGAAATATAATAATGTAGCATGAACTTATTGAATTGTAAATATTTCTACCATGTTTCAAGCAATCTTTGGCAGTAATAACATCTCCATTTTTTAACAACAATATGCTTTTTGTGACTAACCCAATGCTGGATTGAGCTTGAATCTCCAACAACGCTTTGCAGTATGATTCAATTTTAATCTGCAAATCATCTGAAAATACGCAGCTTCTTTCAATTTCATAGTCGTTGTATAGTTTACAAATCCATTCAAGACAAACACTATCATTTTCGTAAAATGTGTGCATCTTTTCAGCTTCTGTTAATAAAGTCTTAAACCTTTCCTGGTGATGCAAAAATCTTAGATATTCTGAATAATGATGAAATGTTCTTAATTTAGAATCATTTAAAATCAATCCAAACACTTCATGTGCCTGATAATTAAAATTGCTTATGTAATATAAGAATAATAATTAATATTTCACTAACCAATTCAGTCATAGGTGATGATAAATTGCTCTTTTGTAAAAACAACGAAATTAATCCATAATAAACTACTTTTAGAATTTTTTCGTCGCAATTTTTGCTTTGTATTTTATCACCAAATTCTCGCAATTTAAAACAAACTTTCTCAAAATTATCTGCGACCCCTGCAAGGGCCGTTAGTTTTTCACATAAATCTACCAGCTTGTTTTCATCTCTGAAACAAATATTTTCAAAATGCTTAGATCTATAATACTGCAAATAAATTACGTTTCAATTTCTAGCAATGCACTGTACACATCCACAAGTTTTTCTTTAGCATCATCAGGACTAAGTCTTTGGTAGTAATTTTCCAGACCGTTCCATGCCAAAGGATTTGTCTTGTCTATTTGTGTTGCCTTCCAAAACGCTCGTGGAGCTTGCTCTGCAAAGCCAGTTTCTTGCAAAGAAATGCCCAAGAAAACGAAAGCCATGTAATTGGTTTTGTCATCTTTTATTATTTCCTATTAAAAAAAACGATATAGTTTTATTTTTCTTAATTTGCAATTAAAAAAGATAAAAGCGCGACTACGAATTGATAGATAGATAAAATCAACTGCAATGTCTTTATTTTATTCGTTTAACTGTTACTAACTCAAAAACCAGAAAAAAAATAAAAGTATCGTCTCGGATATAACATCCACCAAAGGTTAATCAAATGTGAACATTACACCTGATCGAAAGCTATATCAGATGGTAAAAACTTTATACCTATAATTACAAAGCAGCAACATCACCCAAGTACATGTAGTAAGTACTTACTGAAAACTATACTCTCGTATCGTAATTTATTGGAGGACTTACAAAAATTTTAGAAATCTACAAGAATGTAAAAAGGTTTGTTAAGAATAACTAAGTTAAGTTCCGCGCGTTTTCTTGTGCCATCTATAATGTTTTTGTAGAATGTACAGGTGTGTCAAAATATGTCATTGTATGCAAGCACGCTTGTAGAACGTTCCTTTTGATTTAAATAAATAAACTTATTCACACAATCCTGCGTTAATAAGGTTCGATTTAGGTACGCTACTGATGTCCAGTTCGCCCGGCTTATACGAGACAGTGACAAATTTTTACAATGCCATAAATTTAAATCGTACTTGAGTTTGCGGAGAGACTAATGAGGATCGGTATGGCCATAAATCATTACATTTACTGTTAAGATTCGAATATAAGCGAATTTTAGGCTAATTACAGCTTTTGGATTTTTTTTTTACCTTGGACATCTTTGTCTCAATAATACTGATCCTGAAAAGTGAAATTTGATGAAATTGGGAGATAGCATTTTTACAAAAAATCAGTTTTTATTTTTTTTCTCGAAAACTAACGCCGACAATTAACATTTAAAACCGGAAATTTCTAGCCTTATACCAGAGCCATACGTGCGCCAAATTTCAAATACATAGCTTTCAATTAAAACTCAATTTTGGGGGTGGCCACAAGTGATGGGACACCCTGTATACGTGTACAAAAATTTTGGTCGGTCGATGAAAAATTGTCTTAAGCATCTGTTTAGATTAAATACCGTGCACACAAAATTATGTCTTACACTTACTGACAAATTTTCATTTTAGATTGAAAGCATACAAGTCCATTAAAATAAAACAAAATTTAGTACCCTAAAGAAAATTTTCCCATTGATACTTTTTAAATCTAAAACAAAAACTACCAACATTTTTGTGATTGGTATTTAAAAAATGGAACTTTTAGGTTCCTGATAACCTGTTATGATATCTAAAAACAATAGTAATTAAGTTTAGTGTCTGCAACTAACGGGAATAACTAATAAGTAAATGACGTTAGATACTTCAAAACATCAAGTTCTGAAGCGCATTTGACCTTCGTGAAAATTGAGATCTTCTATAACTACATAGTGTGGTCAGTTTAAATCGGGGGAAACTACAAATTTCTCCTGCTTTATTGAGAAAATGAATAAGGAGATGATATTTGATTGTGTATTGTTACTGTTTGCTTTTGTCGTTCAATCATCAGCAATTTGCAACAGAGAACACTTTGAGAAACTTGTTTGCAACGATGAACGATTAGATGTTGTTAATGCTCAAGAAAATAGGGTAAGTAAAATGGATAAGACCGTATTTAAAGCAAAATTTAGATAACTTTAGATTAAGAAACAACAAAATGTAAAGTAAATAAAAGGATGATATAAATGCACTGCAGTACATTCAAACAAAGAAATATGTGGAAAAAATCACTTTATATTACGCCTTAAATTAGGTACTTAACTCTCTCTATTAAATTAATAATCTTAAAAATTTGTCAAAAATGCCAGAAAGAACTTGATAACAATATTGTATTTCAGTAAAAACACTTGTGTTGAGATACCTTAGTTTGTTTGTGACAAAGGACTGACTGTACAATATTTTAGAATTACTTTAGTGTACCATTCTTATATAAGGTCAGTTGGGGTAACTGGGCCACATAGGCTTCTGGGCACCACCTTTGAATTTTCCTTCCTATAGTCAGTAGCGAGTTTTAAAAATTTTCTTGGTACCACTAGTTACCAAACCTTCTAACGCAATTGAAAGTGAAACTCAAAATAGTTTCAATTTTGTTAAATGTTTTGCACGAAACATCGTTATTACCCATGGTAGAAATAATTTTTTGCTAAGTACATTTGTGATAAAATATGGAAAGTAAATATTACTAACATTTCGTTTACATCTTGAGTGAAATCCTATATGTTTTGAAGTTGTGTTCACTGTCTAAATTTTGGCGATGGGTGGTACAGTTGCCTCGCGTTTTTGTACACTTGCGGCCTTGTTATTTTTGCATCTTGCATATTTCTACTATTTTTCAAAATATCCACACCAAACTTGTCAAAAATGTTAAGCAATAAACAATGGCATGTCCTATTAACGCAAATTCTAAACAATGCATTCTAATGGGAAAATACACGGCGGTGGTCCAGTTGCCCCAAAAATGCGGGTAACTGGGCCACCCAGAAAACAAAAATTTAAAAAATTTATATTTTATTTCATATAGTGACCTTATAAATTATTATAGTCGGTGCCTTAATATGTAGAGGGGCTACGATCAATAAGGCTAGATTCTATTACTTACAACAAAAGTTGTGGTGCTTTGAAAATCGCGCGTTGCAAAAGGGTGGCCCAATTAACCAAACTAACCTTACATTTATGTTGTTTGTTTGTTCTTGTTTAATTATTAATACTTAATTTACATGCAATTAAACAGTAATCCTAGCATAACTGCCTGATTACTAGGCTTTAAAAAAATCAACATTTATGAATTTCACTTTCATTTATTTTCAGGCACGTGTAAAAACAGCAACAATTGAAGGATGCAGTGCTCAACGATTACCTGATAACTGCTTGAAATTTCCCAATTTACGAGAATTAAAAATGAAATGCAATATTAAGACAATGAATTCAAATTCTTTTAAAGATTTAATGCGACTTGATGAATTAAATTTAAGTGGTAACGAAATTACTGCTATACCAAATGATCTATTCGCACCGTTGCCTAATTTATTAATATTGAATTTATCAAAAAATCTCTTGAGTAATTTAACTTTAGATACATTTTATGCAACTCGTAATCTAAAAGCAATTGATCTGTCTTATAACAGAATTTCACACATTGATTTGGGTGTCCTCGGTGAAATGAAACATATTGAAAAAATATTTTTAAATAACAACAAACTTGGGTTATTATTGACGGGAATATTTGATGAACTTCTTATGTTAACTGAAGTTGATTTATCAAATAATCATTTAACTGAATTAAATCCGAGCTTATTTGACAAATCTAAAAAACTTATCAAATTAAATATAATTGGTAACAATTTTAAAGACATTGCTTTAGGAAGTTACGATAACTTGGATGCTATAATTACTTTAAATGTGTCTAAATCAAAAGTAAAAATATTACCGCTGGGACTTCTGGATAAATCAACAAATCTACTTGCACTCGATTTAAGTATAAATCTAATAAGAAGTCTACCGTTAGGCATTTTTGATAAGAACATAAAACTAGAATGGCTTGATCTTTCACACAATCAATTTAGAACGCTTCCAGATGGTATATTTAATTTGGCACATGTATTGAACCACGTAAATTTGTCACATAATCACTTTATCGAGCTACCAATTACAATTTTTCAATGGACTGTACTAGAGGTAATCGATATATCCTCTAATGCATTCAAAACTATCCCATCGGACTTTTTAAATATGGAAGGGTTGAGGGAAGTACATGCTCAAAATAATGCAATTTCATATTTGGATGATACATTTGCTACATGCACATACCCACTAAAGTATTTAGATCTAAGACATAACAGATTAGTGTTTATGAAGAAAGTATTTTTTGAATGTGCAGGTGCTTTAGAAACGATGGAAATTGGTGGAAATCCGTGGGATTGCAAATGTCTTAATCAAGTTCTAGAAATACTGATAACAAGATTCATAGAATACACCTCTGATCCCTACTTTACTGGAAACAAACCTACTTGTGTCACTGGTTCTCCAAATCAATGTAAAGTTCACGCTAACAATCTTACCAGCTATTATCAAATTTATAAAGCTGCCTTACAAAAATATTGATGTAAATTTTTATACAGTTATAGATACTTATGCTTTTTGCAATTTTTAATTTGTTAGTACATGTACAGATGCATATTTTATTGGATTAAAGTCGAATATTTCATAAAACGACATAACTTTTCCATGTGGTCTTTAATAATTTGAAGGGTGCACGAGAAGAACGAACAGCGTCACATTTTCGTCTTCGAGTTTTAAGGTTTACAATTTCTATATACTCCGACAAGAGTCGAAACTTTACTCGTTATTTTGATGGATTTGCAGCGTTCTCTCATAAAATCCATGAGCATATTTCGAAAGCTTACAAATTTCTCTACCAAACAGTATTAAAAGTTGAATTTCAAGAAAAATGGACTCTAATCGTTCTTCCCGTGTACCCTTCAAATATGCTCCCTATTTCGCGGATTACACGATAGACTTTTTGTACTTAAAAGTGTGTCTTGTAGCCCGGATGTTGTACATAGGTAATGTCGTAAGTCGGGGTCCGGTACCTGCTTTTATAATGACGTTATAAATATTAAGTGTATGTATCTGTTGCTGTCGATTGACAAGATATCTGCAAATTAGGATAGAGTGGAACGTACGCCACTTAAATTGTTAATCTAACAAAACTTGGGGCGACGAAGAAGATTACTGGAGTTTAACACTCAACCCCGTTTTGCAAATATTTCGTCAATCGACAGTAACAAATCTTTCATAAATTTTATGATGGGTAATTCGTAGCGATTCGATTATCAAAAATTTTAAATCAAACACTAAATAAATTTCTCGGAAATATCCAAAATGTTTTTGTGTATTTATATCCAATGCCTATTATCCAGGACTCAATTATTCTTAAGTTGGATTAACCTACTTTTTTAAATCTTGAATAACAATTTTTTACAAATCTTTAGCTTAAGGAACTTCTTGGCCTCTGACTAATGGATAACCTTTTATGATATCTAAAAGCAACAATAAGTTTAGCGATTGCAACTAACGGGAATAACCCATATGTAAATGACGTTACATACTTAAAAACATCGACTTCTGAATTGCATTTAGCCTTCGCTAAAACTGAGATCTTTCAGAACTACTTAATAGTGTCGTCAGTTCGAATCGGGCAAAAAGACGAATTTCAACCGCTCTATTGACAAAATGAGTAAACAGATGATATTTGATTGTGCACTGTTACTATTTGTTTTTATCATTCAATCATCTGCAATTTGTAATAGAGAAACCTTCGAGAAACTTGTTTGCAACGATGTACGATTAGATGTTGTTAATGCTCAAGAAAATAGGGTAAGTAGGTAAAATGGATTGGACTGTATTTAAAGGCATAATACTTCCTATAAAAACTTTACATGATAATTTCAGATTAGGGCACAACAAAATGTAAAGTTAAGTTCATGATTCAAAATTAGATTATTTGAAGTTTGCCAAAACTGCCCTGTTATTTTTATAAAGCGAATAACCGTTTTAACACAAAGTTTCTTTTTTACTTGAATAAGTTGACATTCTTTTATTTAGTTTTTATGGTAGCGTACAATTGTGTAAAAGAATAATCTACAAAGAAAAGGACCAAACCGCAGGTAGAGCTTGTCCAATATTGTTGACGTGATTTTGTAAAAAATCTATTTTACATTAGTTTGAAACGCAGGTAAGTCAGGTGATACCACCTAAATTTAAACGAATTAAAATATAAAGCAAACTTTCAGTTTTTCATTAGACGTCTTTCTATTAGACGTGTTTGATTGGTTATAATTATTGTCTAATAATTTAAACAAATTTATCAAAATTCTGGAATATTCAAGTTTTACCTGAAAACGTCCAGTAATAATTCACACCTATACGGCAATTGTATAACTTTAAACCAAGATAAGAGCTGTTACTACATCACGTCAGTTGACTTTGGACAAACTGTACTCCAAGTTACTGTACAGAACTACCAATCCTTCGAGATCATTTACACGGTCTAACCAGGACTGAGGTAGGAAGAAGTTAGTTTACTGCAGTCGCGTGCTATTTCAACTGGATGGGCATAAACGAATAATCACTATTGCAGGTTGTAAAGACCAAATATAAGAATGTCGACTATACCTACTAGTAACTTATTTTCTCAATACAGAATGCGGCAGAATGGATGGGTAGAATACGCGACCGGAGAGGAGTAGAGCGTTGTGGGTAAGGTCGATCAACTCAGGAACAGAAGCCATTTGTTAGTCATAATAGTTATCTGGATGATCATCACCGAAACGGGAGTTAACGTGTTTGAAGAAAATGCAACGCACAATTTGCTGTGGCACCATCCTGTTGGCACCAAACATGTCGTTGATGAAGTTCATGGGGGTTTTCTGTAGTCCAGTATCTGCAGTTTTGCTTATTAGCAGAACCACATAAATGAAAATGAGCCTCATGATTTCTGGTTCTTCCTAGTCAGTAAAAATCGCTTGCATCCTTTGGACAAAAATGGTGAAATCCAAGGTCTTTGTGTAAAATTCTGCCCTCGTCCGGATAACCAGTGTGACTAACAAATGGCGTCTCTCCCCGAGGCTCTACTTCCCTTCGTTCGCGTATACCACCCGTTTCAAAAACATTCATTCATTCTGCCGCAACTTTATAATTGATTTCTTTAAAAATAATTTTAAAACATTAACAAAAAATTCGAATTTTTAAAAATTAACTATTCATATACTAATTATTTACAGTCTTTTTTTGTGGGCACTATATGGGTGGACCAATAAGCTTCAATAATCACATTACAGAATAGCCGAATCAGTGATTTACTATCAAATAATTAAAACTATTCTAATTTTTTTTCGCACTCTCCCTTATGTAACAATATGTAATGATAAGCAAATAGGCGTTTAGATTTTGATAGCAACTAAATAAATCACATTCTAATATCGTCTAGTGAGTAAAACAATTACAGTAGACTCGCGTTATTGTGACACGAAAAATCTTAGCCTGTTCACATAGGCGAAATATTCACACTATAGAGTATATGCCATAATCTCAATATTGTACAGAATCCGGGAGTAATAAAGCCCTGAAGAGTTTTCATTCATTATTGTATTGTGTGTATTTAAAATATGATATTAGCAAAGTAGTATGCATTTATGGCATAAGATGACCCACCCAATATTGCAACACAATATAATACCAATTTTTGCATTCATGTGTAAAGATGGACTATTGAACAAAAAAAAACATTAACAAAATTTCTTAAGCTAATGCTACCTACATCCTAAGTTCCAAAAATAACTCTATTTTTCAGTTTCTAAAACATTCGTCTTGTGAATCAAACTTTATATCAAACCATTCACAAAGCTCAATTCTTACAAATAGTTATCATTTTAGCAATATTAACTTTTTAAAGTCTCCAGAACACACAATAACTGGTTTTCGATAATTAGCCACTTATTTATGGAATGGGTTAAGAAGCATTAGAATGAGATTAAAAACAACAAAGTTCATTTTTTACATAATTGATATCAGTAACAACTAACAAATATAACAATCAATATTATCACAATAAATTTTACAGGTAATTGTACAAACTGCTGTGATAACAGGGTGTTACGCTGTTAATCTGCCAGCAACTTGTTTGCAATATCCAAGAATTCAACATTTAGAAATGTCATGCAACATTCAAACACTTAACGCAAACTCTTTTAATAACGCAAACTCTCTAAGTCATCTCGACTTGAGCTACAATTCAATCGTTCGAATACCAACAAATTTTTTTGAACCAATTTCAAGGCTCCAAACATTTAATATATCACATAATAAACTAAGAAATCCTCCACCAGACTGTTTCGAGTTGTTAACAGATATTCGTGTGGTTGATTTATCGCACAACCGGATTTCAAATATTGAAAGAACTTTATTTGACAAAACTATTAAATTGGAACGATTATATATAAATAATAATGGAATATTTTCATTTGATGTTAATATATTTGATGAGGTTGGAAATTTGAAAATTCTCGATGCTTCATTTAATACTTTAACAATGGTCTTCCACAACATTTTGAAATACACCACCAAATTGACAGAGTTATATTTGGATTCAAATCGGTTTCCAGAAATTTCCCCCGAAATTGGGACACTTAAATCATTAGAAATCTTAAACATGGGAAATTGTCATATCGAAATATTACTTCCAAACACTTTTAACAATTTGACTAAACTAATTTATTTAAATTTAACAAAAAACATAATTATTGATTTACCTGAAAACATATTTTTTGAGAACAAAAAATTAATTCAAATCGATATCAGTAATAATAAACTAGTCACTTTACCACAACAAATTTTTAAAGAACAGATTGACTTGGAAATGTTGAACCTATCAAGCAATTTTATAACTGAATTACCAGATTTTTATCCAACTCATATTGCAATATTAGATATTTCTTTCAATAAAATACAAAATATTAATCCAAATACATTTAGTGTGCGAAGTTTAGTTGAATTGCATCTACAACACAATGAAATAATCCACTTAGACCCTGTAATATTTGGCGCTAAAGCACCTCGAATATCATTTTTGGACTTGTCACAAAATGATTTAGTATTTTTGGAGAAGTCTCTTTTTCAAAAGCTTAGACATTTACAAATGCTAAAGATTGGTGGCAATCCTTGGGATTGTCGATGTCTTTTGGAGATTTTAGAAGTGATGCATGATAAATTTATCAAATATTCAACAACTCATTATTTTGATGGTCGTAAGCCTGTTTGTGTTGTTGGTAATGTAACTACATGTAACACAATTGATAAAAATAATCTTGCATATTATACGACTGTATATCGTAGAATTGTAATTCAATAAAATTTACTGTAAATAGACTTTTATGTATAAGTACTTGAAATGATGCCTATTCATGGAAGTTCAAAATGAAATGTAGTTCAATAAAAACAATAATTAACAAAAACAATTCGTTGTTTTGTAACTAAATTGAAACTTTATTTTCTCCTAACTAATTTACCTTTAACATGGTGAATTTACATAATTACAATTGCAAAATTAATTATTAAAACAAAATTGACTAAAGATGTAATATATTTTTTTATTAAATTATTTTCTGTTAATACTGAATTATTAATATTATACAAGATACTTAATTCAAATTATAACAAAAACAAGAGACATTCAAATAAAGAAATACAAATCTAACTATAAAAGTAATTGAAGGGATGACATAAATGTGTTGCAATAGATTTTAACAAAGAAATGTGAAGTAAAAATTTGATTATTTCCAAGCAGCATAAAATTATGTGAATGATTTATATTACACCTTCAATTACTTAACTCTGCCTATTAAATTAGATTGAATAAAAACAATTCCAAAACAAAATGTTGCTAAAAATGTCAGAAAGACTTAACAGTAATGTCCCCTCTGTTAAGACACCTTTGTTTGTTTGTAATACAGACCCTGGCTTTATACAATATTTTACAATTACTTTATTGTAACATTGTTACACACATTCTTATTTGCTTGTTGCTGTCTAATTATTAGGCTCGAAAAAAGTCAACATTTATGAATTTCACTTTCATTTATTTTCAGGCACGTGTAAAAACAGCAACAATTGAAGGATGCAGTGCTCAACAATTACCTGATAACTGTTTGAGATTTGTCAATTTACGGCAACTAAATATAAAATGCAATATTACAAGAATGAATTCGGATTCTTTTAAAGATTTAATACGACTCAATGAATTACATTTAAGTGGTAACGAAATTACTGCTATACCAAATGATCTATTCGCGCCTTTGCCTAATTTATTAATATTGAATTTATCAAAAAATCTCTTGAGTAATTTAACTTTAGACACATTTTATGCAACTCGTAATCTAAAAGCAATTGATCTGTCTTATAACAGAATTTCACACATCGATTTGGGTGTCCTCGATGAAATGAAACAGATTGAAAAAATATTTTTAAATAACAACAAACTTGGGTTATTATTGACGGGAATATTTGATGAACTTCTTAAGTTAACTGAAGTTGATTTATCAAATAATCATTTAACTGAATTAAATCCGAGCTTATTTGACAAATCTAAAAAACTTATCAAATTAAATATAATTGGTAACAACTTTAAAGACATTGCCTTAGGAAGTTACGATAACTTGGACGCTATAATTACTTTAAATGTGTCTAAATCGAAAGTAAAAATATTACCACTGGGACTTCTAGATAAATCAACAAGTCTATTTGCATTTGATTTAAGTATAAATCAAATAAGAAGTCTACCGTTAGGAATTTTTGATATGAACACAAAACTAGAATGGCTGGATCTTTCACAAAATCAGTTTAAAGCACTTCCAGATGGCATATTTAATTCGACACATTTACTGAAACACTTAAATTTGTCACATAATTATATTGTCGAGCTGCCAGTTACAATTTTTCAATGGACTGTACTGGAAGTGATTGATATATCCTTTAATGTATTCAAAACTATTCCACCGGACCTTTTAAATATGGAAGGATTGAGAGAAGTACACGCTCAAAACAATGAAATTTCATATTTGGATGGGATGACATTTGCTACATGCACATACCCACTAAAGTATTTAGATTTGAGACATAACAGATTGGTGTTTATTGAGGAAGAATTTTTTGAATGGGCAGCTGGTTTAGAAAGAATGGAAATTGGTGGAAATCCGTGGGATTGCAAATGTCTTAATCAACTTCTAGATATACTAATAACAAGATTTATAGAATACACATTTGATCCCTACTTTATTGGAAACAAACCTACTTGTGTCACTGGTTCTCGAAATGAATGCAAAGTTGAGACTAACAATCTTACACACTATTATGAAATTTATAAGACTGCCTTGTAATTTATACATATATATTTCATCAAGCAACATAACTTGTACTTATGATCTTTAATAAATATGTATCGTATTTCACTGACTATAAGACTCAATTTTTTACTTAACGAATGTCTTGCAACCTGAATATACCTATGTAAGGTCGTAAAGCTAAATGTCTGATACCTGTTTTTCTAATGACGTTCGAAATATTAAGTACATTACAACCACAAAGTTCCCTGAATTTTAGAGCTTCAATTTTTCATTTAAAAATCATATAATAGGAATAAAATAGAAAAAAATAATAAGGAAAACTCATTTCATAAGACTTTATGGCACTTCTTCGTTATCAAATTCCAGCTTCATTTGATATGCTTGGACTAGTGCCATAGTAAAACCTGCTTTATGAAAAGTGTTCTTTGATACAATACGGAAATGATATAAAACAAACCAAAACTTGATTGGCAGCAACCCTGTTCAAATTTCTCGCGAAATAAGAGAAAATACCTAGCATTAAAACAAATTACTCAAAAATGTCGAAAATATTTTTGTTTATTTATATCAAATTAAATTTATATCAAATGCTTATTATCCAGGTCTCGATTATTTGTGAGTTGGATTAATCGTGAACTTTTGTAGTACATTTTTTTGTATGTATAATCTTGAATACCAATTTTTTACAAATTTTTAGCACAAGTCATGTTATAAAATTTACAAAGCAAGGACCTACAATATTATAAATAAATTAAATAAAATAAGTAGTAATAGTATTGAATTATTAAATGTAGACTAACTAAAACAAGTGTGCGACATTGCTTGAATTCTGTGTTTATAAGTAAAATTAAATAAAAAATAATGCTGAAAAGAAGTAAACAAAAATTACAGACTGCCTCCTGCAGATAATTACTAATGAGTTTTTAAATGTATTTTTGTATGTTAACCAATAAAGCTTAATTTAGGTTAATCAGGTATCCTTATCCGGGCTTGTCTCCCAGTTACTATGGGTAATCAGCGCTTGATAATGACTGAATCGATGACATTTTTTTTATATTTGTTTTTTATTTTTTGTTTTGTATTTACAAATAAAGCTTTACATGAGTTAATCTCTAAATATAATTCCCGATGGTGGTCTATGGTTTCGCAATTTTTTTTTGAACGGATCAGAGTTGCCGACGAAGCTGAGTGTCAACAATTGACTAATTATATCTTTTATATCGTCAATTTACAGAGCTTAAAGGTAAGTAAAGCAAAATACATTAGATTGCAATGCAAATGTATATAAATAAAATGGTAGATAAATAATAAATAAAAGATAAATAAAATGCATAAATACACAATAAATACTGTCAGCCCGTTCTAGGGCTGAGGTTTTCTACTAGTTAATAATAAATCAATAATCATGCACATTACACAAAATGTTATTGATTTAATTAAGCAATTAATTGAGGTGCCAAAAAACTCGCCAAAGTATTTGATGGTTAACATCAGATTATTTTTATAAATAAAGCTTATTTTGTCTATCCAATTATTTCAAGTATATGGATTAATAATCAAGACTTCCAGACTTTTACGCAAGAGCTTTCATTGTACGAAATACAATACTTCATCCAAGTGTACTCACCTTACATATATTAAGAGAAGTGGCAAAACTCTTTTCCTTGATCGCTTTTCTCGCTTCTTTTAAAAGAGTTTTAATATCTTTTGAAGACATTGTGTTTTCATTAACCTAAAAAAAAAAAAACAACCATAATAAATAAGCAAACTAGTAGTTTATAATCTTTTAGAACGATTCGAGATTTATTAGTTTTACCTTATGTAAAGGTTTGTAAATAATATAGGAAAATCAAATTAAAATCTTTAGTAGCAATTAACATTAATACACAATCACCAACTTAACAATTACAATAACTCTATGAACCCAAAAATTGTCTACAGTAAAACCTGCTTTCAGAGGCTATTGCTGGAGCAGTGATTATTGATCACTAATAAAGGGTTTTCCAATAAGAGGTGTTATTTTGAATAGCCCGTTATTTCGGTAGATGTAACTTTTGGAGCTGTAATTTTTTGACATTTGACAAGTAGAAACTACGCCATTAATAAAAATGGAACGATACACGCTTCAACAACGCATTGAAATTATTAAAATTCACTATAAAAATGGTGAAAATTTGGCAGAGACGGTTCGTAAAACTCGAACATTTTTGGGTCGTCGTGAAGCACCTTGTCGGACCGCAATACAGAAATTGGTGGAAAAATTCGAGCTGTTGGGACAAGTTAGCCGGCCGATTTTGCTTGTTGACGAAGCCATCCAGGTGGAAATGGGCCTCATCACTCAAGATGATTTTACGATGGAATTCCGGATCATTTTCATGCATTTCAAGGACCCAATCGGCAAAGATACGACGTTGTTGATGATCGGCCGGCTTGAGTTCTTGTGTTAACTGAACTTTATAAGCCTTAAGACCCAAATTTTTATGCAAAATACGGTGTAATGACGTTTTTGGAATGTCTAATTCCAAAGAACGACGAGGAATGGACAAACCTGGGTTTTCTTCAACACTTTCGGCTACAGCAGCAATATTCTCGGCTGTTCTTGAGCGACGTGCACGGGTTTTATTCTTCACATCACTAACTTGTTCCAACAGCTCGAATTTTTCCACCAATTTCTGTATTGCGGTCCGACAAGGTGCTTCACGACGACCCAAAAATGTTCGAGTTTTACGAACCGTCTCTGCCAAATTTTCACCATTTTTATAGTGAATTTTAATAATTTCAATGCGTTGTTGAAGCGTGTATCGTTCCATTTTTATTAATGGCGTAGTTTCTACTTGTCAAATGTCAAAAAATTACAGCTCCAAAAGTTACATCTACCGAAATAACGGGCTATTCAAAATAACACTTCTTATTGGAAAACCCTTTAGGTTGCACTCAAAAATTACAATTCTGCTAAATTAATTTAAGGTGGGTTTGATAGGTCTAGAAGTGAGGTTAGAATTATTGAATTTTCAATCCAAGTTAATTTAAAATGTACAGTGCAGATAAGCTTCACACGGTAGAAATCGCAAACCACTGGCATGAAGGTATGATGACATATACTTTTCATAATTTATTATGTTATATTAAAATATTTTCAAGCGATTTTGCTCATTACCAAAATTTCTCAAGTAGGTCTCCTCATTCGGTATTAAGTAGGCTACAGTGTAACACTGAGTAAATGTTTCTTAAAATTGTAATATTTAAATTAACTTGGATTGAAAATTCAATAATTCTAACCTCACTTCTAAACCTATCAAACCCACCTTAACAGTTATATACAGAAAATTGAATAAATAGCCAATACTCGTTTCGCTAAGCTACAGGCCTATTTTCTCCTATTACCTGACCTTTTCTATAACTTTCCTTTCTTTATTTGCGCATCTCATGGTCCAAGACGTTTCACATGCTCTTTACCTAAGTAAAATGCTATAAAAATTATCTCTATTCCTTTCTCTCTGCCGGTCTCACGTATATTGCCGTTTTCTTTCACGGCTTTTTGAGCATCAAACGTTTCTACGAATAAATTTCAATGAATAAAATTTATTCTAATGTCAGTTTATTTATCAATGTCAAATAATTTTCAAAAAAAAATTAACTAATGTTTTTCACTTTATCACATGGATTACGTGTAACATCACGTAAACTTCGTAATACGCGCAAAATGGATATATGGAGTATTGTTAATGTTAATAATATATACAATCAAATTGATGAAGAGAGACGCCACTTGGTGGGACCAGAAAGAGTTTGTGCCGAATGGATCATAAGAAATGGTGGTGCAGTAAGACTTGTAAATTCAACTACATTTTTTAGAGATAACAGTTTACCACCTGACTACATAAATGTGCTAATTGAAGAAGTTGATGCAACTCGCTCAACTATAATGCATCAGGGTTTTGGACATTTCGAAGGTTGCAGTCGCATTAAAAAAGTTGTTTTTCATCATTGCCAAAACCTTCATGATGCTGCACTTGGAGCATTGGGACCATTACAAACGACATTATTATTTTTACAAATTTCTAAATGTCCTTATATAACTGAACAAGGTCTCATGGATCTTATATATCTACAAGAGTTGAAAAAATTAGTACTTTATGCCTTAGAGGAAGTAACAGATGTAGAGCAAATAACGAAACAACTAAAAGAGGCACTTCCCAATTGTGAAATACAATACAAATATTAGAATTATTAATTATTTCTGTTTTAAATAAAAATCTAGTTATTTAACTGGATGTCTATACGCACTAAAAAATCTTCTCAACATTTAAAACAAACTTGCTTTCTTGATCAAGAAAATTAATTGAAATTTTTAAAAGTTTAGTCAAATTATTCATATTAAACAGAAACGAAACAAGTTGTTTATCATTTTAAAATAATGTTTTCAGCTGAAACCAGCAAAAACAAAAATTGTCCATTTTTAATATGTTTTAGTAATAAAAGGTCTAAAATAAGCTATAACAATTTTTTTTTCTTAATTTAAACAAATCCTCCAACACAATTCTTCTATTTAAATATTTTTATCAGTGCAAGTTTGTTTCTTCATACAAAGCACAATAATATTTTCTTAAATTTTTTATATATTGTATAGAAAGAACACATCAGGCGAAAAACTTCACAACAGAGTGAATATCACGTACAAAGTCAAACTGTGTTGTTCTATTTCATTGTCGAAGATTTATCAGAAGTAATAAATGTCTAAGTCACAGATAATAAAACATAAGTAATCAACCACGTCATAGGGTTATTTCATAAAATTTACATAACAGAAATTTTCATCGTTTTCTTAAGGAATCTTGGCATATTTAGTATTTCCGTTTAATAAACCTTTATCCCAATTCTTATACTTCCTGTGTAAACATAATAATAAATTAATAAAATATTCTAACAGCTTTCCATAATAAGAACAGTGAATTGCAGTTACTGACTAGAAAACATTTGATATTTTACGTTCGGCTCAATTTCAAATTTATGATTCATGGCAAGTTTCCATTGTTGCCAACTTAAAAATGTCAATAAAAAGACAAATATACCGAATATAATATTATTTATCCTGTGTGGTAATGTTGCAAAAAAAAAACAAAACAACATAAGTATAAATAAATAGTGCATTACATTAACGTCATAACCTCTTTTTTTAACTAGTAAAGAAAAAAATGATTTCATTTAAAATAGGGTCCTTTTAAAATAAATATAAAGTGTAAATTACTAGAATGGCTGCTCCACACAGAGAGGCTGTTCAAAAACAAATTCAGCAAGACTGGGCAAATCGTGAATACATTGAATGTATCACAGTGAGCATAAAAAAAATTACTGATTTTCTCAATTCCTTTGGTGGGTATACATTAAAGATAATAAAATACTTGACTAACAGTAATTGTATGTTTTTAGATATGTCATGTCGTTCAAAGCTTGCTACATTAAATGAAAAATTAACAACTTTGGAGCGAAAAATCGACTATCTTGAAGCTTGCGTAAGTAAGTTGGTTGTAAAAATTACAGTGCATCATTGTTTTTTTTTATAGGTAACAAAGGGAGAAACCTTAACGTAGATGTATAGAAAATAAAAGTGCATAATTCTGTAACTATGAATAAGACACAGCCGTTACAACTACGAATAGTCTTAAACTGTGCAGTCCATAGCCAAACTACAACATATGACAAATCGTTAAGCAATTCTCTGTATTTCTAAAGTTAGTAAAGACACCTGTACTTGTTTATTATTTATTACATAACTAACAATGCAGCCATTTGTGAGTAACAAATATATACAAACGCTGAGCTTGTAGCATCACTAGGTGATTTTTTGTGTGCCGGTTCATTTTGCTTTGAGGTCAAACTCTTAAACAAAAATTTAAGTTGTCAATTAAAAAGAAACTAAGAAGTTAGTGCAAACAACAAAAAACGATTAGTAAGGCACGCAACATGCATAGTACCTACAAACAATCGTCCTTTTCATTTGTAAACAATTTAAATATCTAAAAAATAATAAAGATTATGCACTGATTATGAATTTAACAAAATGTCATGCCTTGAGGTCCTGTGATTGTGACGATGTGAGTAACAGATTTTTGAATCGATGCTGTAATTGGTAACAAAGGAAACCATGAACTTGTTGACAGAATGCTTACTACTAAAACTGATGGTTTTTTTTATTTTCCTTATTTTTTTCGTACATTCCTATATTTGATAACTGGCCAGAATTTGGTAACAAACAACCCATAATCACCGTAAGTTGCAAAAGCATTATTACTATTCTAATTTGTGGGGTTTATTTACCTGTGATTGCATCACATACCGTTTGACGTTATTTTGTATATACAGATAAAATACGTCTAAGTCAAATGGATCAATTTTTGATCGAAGTTTATCGCATACATCTTGAGACCTTGATATTAATTGAACGTTTTCTCTAGGAGTGCAAAATGACGTCGTAAATTTCACATCGAACAAAAATTGTAAAGCTTGTGTCTGATTTAATTCATTGCAAACTAAATCGCTATATTGATTTAAAATGATCAGTACATTACATACTTTCGATAAATTGAAAATGAATTTGCTTTGGCACTATGTGGTAATATTAAATTTAATTCATAACTTAATCTGGTAAACACTTCTTGTAATGCCAGATTTGATTGTAAAGGTACTTTTATTTGCGTTTTAAAAATTTTTTCCTCTAGAATGAATGTTTTAGAAAAACATAAAATTACCCACTGAATGTCACCGGCAATATCTTGATCATATCACAAATGACAATTTTATTCATTTCCTTAGTCCAATCTGTTGTTTTGCTGTTGCAAGTTTTAACCCAATTTAGCCAAAACTTAAAGTTACTTTGATTAAAATAATTACAAACTTTATCCCACTCTTCGGTGTTGTTGCTACATGTACACACTTTTGAAAATTTGGACATAACGTTTTTAACGATTCTAGAAACCTTGCACATACATAGTAATGATTTTGTTACAATAATCTTAAACTTTTTTAAAGTATGGTGCCTTCAATAAAAATCTCAATTAGAATGGGCTGTGATTTAATATTGAATTATCAAATTTAAATTACGGTTTACTCTAATTGAGTTTTTTATTGAAGCTAGTACAAGTGACCCGAATAAAAGATATTATTCTTTAGTAACTACCTGTATGAACTTTTGGTGCATTCTATCCGTATACCGGGTTTTTACTTTAACATTGAACATACGATGTAAATATCCCTATGTTCAATTTAAAAAAAAATTTATCACTCAATATTTTGAAATCAAGCATACTCTACACATCAATTTACTTTAGATTATGTATTATTAAATTGTAATGGCCAGACGTTAGAGCAGTAAAACGATTTATTTAAAAGAAATAAATGGAAATCAATTTTCCATTTCAGTTTTCCATGTCCATTTATCATTTTCCATTGGCCATTTCCATTTTCTATTTCCATATCCATTTACCATTTTCATGCTCAATTTTCCAATTTCCATTTATTTTCTTTTAAATAAATCTTCTGACCATTACAATTTAATAATACATACTTAACTTAAAAGTGAGGGTATGCTTGGTTGCAAAACATTGACCGAGTGACGATTTTTTTTTTAAATTGAACATAGGGATATTTACATTGTATGCTCAATTTTAAAATAAAGACACGGTATGATTTTCTAAATGCTGCCTATCCCCAAAGTTTTTATCACATTTAAAATCTTTTAAAAGAAAACTGATGTTGATGTCTTCCTATAAATATGAACACAAATCTTGCAATAACTTTAAATATTTCGCATCCAACTTCTCACAAAGCTTTACTACATTTGGAGAAAATCCTTTTGTTTTCATCGATAGCTCTAAATACAAAAATGTAAAATTTGGAAATAAACAATAAGAACTAACTGTTTATTTTCTGTTCGACTGACATCTTCTGTATCTTCTTTCCACACTTACCACCGTAAGTCATTCTCATTTTTGTCTGCTTCTGTTATGCTGTTTAGAGTTAAACTAATTTCATTTTGCAGTTGAATTAAATTTGACGACACTTTTTTAGTTATTAAATTTTCTGTTCTTTTTGTAATCAATGCTTGAAAATAGTAATTCCAAATATTGAAAGAGGTGCGTAACTTTGATTCCATATAAATTATTTTCCAATTTGGTGGGATTTCTAAAATGCACACATTCATTTCAATTTTTTGAAACAACACGTCTACTTACCGATTTTTAGAGCTTCAGGCCTTTAATATTTACAACTAACTGCAAGGATTTTTCTAAACCCCTGTTCTAAACCATACATTATAATTTGCGATATGTTATTAAGCCAATCTTTCAAAACATCCTCTTACTTACTAAAAACGACTATTCTACAGGATTATTTCATCAAGCAATTTTTTTTCTTATCACCTAGGTGGCAAAAAAAATATTTTATCCAACTGGATTACAATATGTAATCCACGCGCCTAACCGCGTGAGTATTTTAGTTTGTTTGAGATTTCAAAGTATGCAGTAGCCTAACAAAAATACATGTAAATCAGATAAAGAGGTATATTTTCCTTCGATTGTGTATACTATGCCGATAATTGTTTGTTTACTTGGCTATAAATTTTACTGTATTGATAGTCTGCGCAATATTTCATTACAATACACCTCAATAATCAGGACTAATTAAAACCGCGGTGATCTGAATAAGTAAATAATTCGGATTACTAAAGCAAGACAGTTTTTTTGTTGAAAGAGAAATATTTAATACAAAATAACTAGAAAATGGTACATAAAAAAATTATTTGAAACAGATGCGTATTTATTAAATTTTATATTATTTTGTAAAGTACTTTGTTTCTTTCAATCTTTATCTTCAAGAACATCATGTAGGGCTCGTTCAAGCAAATTAAAACTCCTCACAGCTTGACAAACTTAGCTTGGCGGATGAGTCATGGATGCGCCGTAGACCGAAAGACCGCCCCTTAGCGGAGTTCAGCTTTTTATTGGTGGTCGCTCGCCAATACTAGCTATATCCTTATCTTAAGACACTCTCTCGCTTCCTTTTCTGCGCCGGGTCATCCGCCAAGCTATTTCTGTCAAGTTGTAAATGACGGAGACGTCTAAAAACTAGGTCAGAATTACCGAGTACTATCCGGTCAAGTTTATTATTATTATTCAATAATCCGGTATAACGAAGTCCGGATTATCGAGGTCGCACTGTATTACACTATTCAGCATAAATTTTAATTATTCATCTCGAGCCTAGCAACGTAGATAAACGTAGATCAAATGGAGGTACATATCGTGGGCTTACAAGCAAAATTTATTGCTGATTTCTCCAAAAAATGACTTTGCCGCTTTGTCAACTGAAAGTCTGAAGAGTAGAGTACGACTTGAAGTAAAGAACTCAATGTAATTTTTTTTTGACTTAGTGCCTTTTGCTTGTAAGCCCACGATATATTTCGACATTGATACACAAACACCAGAATCATCGGCAAGTTTAGTACGTTGCACAGGAGATTGCGATTGTTAATTTTTGGCTATAAAATTCTACTGTAGTAACAACAGATATTCAACACAAGTTTTATCTACACAATATTTTATTTTAATTGCCAAGTATTCATTTGGCAGGTCTCTTTGGCCATAAACACAGCAGGTGGAAAAAGGCAATATTCACAGAGATTACTAACTTCCGATGTGGATGTTCTTGCACAGTAGTCGCGTGAAATCAGTTCAGAAGAAAAACTTGTGAACTGAATGAAGAAGACTATCAATTGAAAGAAAATAGGTATAGGTATAGGTAGGGGTATTTTGTTCTTTGATTTTGGTACGAAAACTTATTTGTAATAGTTATATGAATCTTGTTTCATAAATAAAGTGATCATATATTTTTTGTACGTATGTTATTATTTAAATTTTCCGTCGCTGCTGGAGTTCTAATTTTATTTATGTTAAACGGTGTTACAAACTCATTGAAACATTAAATAATAACTCACATGTAAACACAAATAAAATACGGAATAAAATGTAAAACACGTCTGGTCATTCCCTTTGTAAAAAAGGTGACCTTTCTATTTATTCTATTTGCCCGTGGCAACAGTAAAACATGGCCAGCTACAACGTCCGTGCTCAGTCAAGCAGCCGCCGTGGCTGCATAAGACCGTTTAGGTAACACGCCCCTCCCTAAAGGCTGAGCACGGTGTTGGAAGTAGCTGTTGCCTTGGATTATTTATATTATAAAGAAAATAGTTTATGGTTAGCTATTAGCTGCAGGTTCCTCGAAGTGACGCGGGTCTCGTACGCCGGCATCTTTCATGTCATGCCGAAAGCGGGGAAGACGGCGAAATGCGGCTCTTCGCGGCGCTGTTCGGTCGCTGACGATCCCGTTGTAGTTCGACGCTGTGCGTTGGGACTCCGGGAAGCAGGGTCATCAAAAGAGTAAGATTATCCATAACACTATAATCAGATTCTAATTGGATAGTTCCGAAATCGGGCATCGATGACTCAGTTCAACTGGTTCGGCGTCATCCAAAACATCCAGGTTACAAATTAAATTCGGTTCAGGCACTTCTTGCACTTCCCCATTTTCTATTTCATGCTCTTCATCATTATCTTGAACCACTGGAGTTGTCGATTTGTACTGCAAAGCACTGTTTGACAAATCGACTTCTATCGGAAATAGCGGAGGTACTGACAGTAGTCCAAGAGTGTTTTTGTGCAATTCTGCGAGGCCTTTTATCAATTTGGATAAATGCCCACCGAGAGATTGCACGTGTTTGTTTTCGAGTACTAATTCCAGTTTGACCAAAACGTCAGAACGTAGTTTCTCAAAGCGGGTCTTGGCGACCTGGCGACATCGCAAAATCAACCTATATTCGTAATTTCCGGTTTCTACTCAACATAATGGTTCTTGCAGTGGTGCGTAGTTGCACTCTGTTACCGGGTCGGTACAGCGGTGGTCGGTTGCGTGGTTGCTTGCTACTTGTTCATACTTTGCTGCAGGCATCCATAGTCCCATGGAGTGAAGCGGGTCTAGTACGCAGGCATCTTTCGTGTCATGCCGAAAGCGGGGAAGGCGGCGGAATGCAGCTCTTCGCGGCGCTGTTCGGTCGCTGACGATCCCCTTGTAGTTCGACGCTGTGCGTCGGAGCTCCGGGAAGTGGAGTCGCCTGTTGCAGCTGTTAGCGCTGAATCGTGTAGCGATCATCGGTTGCGGGCGCCACTGGAGGTTCCTGATGTTAGGATTTGATCCCCCTCCAGAAGGGCGTCGCGGCATCGCGGCATCGGGGTCGTTGGTGAAAGTTCGGTGGAAAAGCCCTTTTCCTTGTGCCCCACGTTGGGCCGTCAAATGTTACAAACTCATTGAAACATTAAATAATAACTCACATGTAAACACAAATAAAATACGGAATAAAATGTAAAACACGTCTGGTCATTCCCTTTGTAAAAAAGGTGACCTTTCTATTTATTTTATTTGCCCGTGGCAACAGTAAAACATGGCCAGCTACAACGTCCGTGCTCAGTCAAGCAGCCGCCGTGGCTGCATAAGACCGTTTAGGTAACAACGGTTATAAACTTACTTCAAGGCAAACATTTTAAACGTTATAAAAGGTATTAAATAAAATAATAACAAAATATTTTGTTAACACAATAATAAATAATCAAATTGAATTACATATGTAATCCACGCGCCTACTCGTGTAACAAAATAACACGCGCCTACTGAAGGGTTAAGAACGAAATCTTGTGTTTGCGATCGGCTCCAGCAATATTTCCCAAACCCCAAACAGCTTGCTTTGCAACTTTGGAATGCACAGTCGACCACTGCATTAGAAAGTTCACACATTGAAGATGGCTTCATGATCTGTTCTGATAAACATGAAAAGTATTCAATCGATGCGAGAACATACTGTAACATTTTTGGGCCGATTCAGCCAGCTCTTCAATAGGCCGATTCGGCTCGCGCAAAATCTTTTTATAAAACGAGTCAATACACGAAAAGAAGTTCTTGCAAACCAAATCGCCCAAACTGGAATAATTCTTGAGGTATTCGGCCTTCAAACAAGAGGCCTCCGGATTCTCGTGCTGGACTTCCTTCTGTCGTTCACGCCGAAGACGACTTTCTAAACCCCGGGAGAATTTTTTAAGTACTCGTTCGTTTCGTCCGTTTGTTGGCGTTTTTTTTTTAAATTTTGAAATCCTACGATCTGGGCTTTGCCCTGTTCGGCCTTTTGGCCATCTTTTTCCGTTTTTCTCGATAACATTGTGAACAATTGAATTGCTTTATTTTTGTTAAATATGACCTTGACAACAAATTAACCTAGAAAGTAGCTGTCAAGTGATTTTATCATTTTATAATGTATTTATTAAATCGTGTAAGTTCAACTGCTTTAAAAGTTTCTTGTAATAAGAGACATTTGTGGGAATGGATAAATGTAGTATTTAACACAGTTGATAATGATCGGCGTAAATTGGTTGGGCCAGATCGTGTTTGTGCAGAATGGATATTAAGAAATGGAGGCGCAGTAAAATTTATAAACGCACAAAAATTCTTACAGGATTACAATGCCTTGCCTCCAGATGAGGTACCAGTTCAATTGGCAGAAATTGATGCTACTGATGCAACAATAACACATCATGGTTTTAACCATTTTCAAGGATGCAAATATATACAAAAATTAATATTTCAAAATTGCGTTTACTTGGAAAATCAAGCATTAGACTTGTTAACACCATTAAAATATAGTTTGAAATTTTTACAAATCACCAGATGCCACAACATAACTCAAGAAGGTTTAAAGAAACTAGTCTATCTCACATCGCTAGAAATTTTGGTAGTTTCTGAACTGGAATATTTAAAAAATGTAAATGATCTTAAGCACATATTACAAAATAGTATCCCAAAATGTAACATTACAATGAAATAAATAAAATTATATAAAATGTTTTTTAATGATTATAAAATAATACAATATACGAGTTCTTTTGTACAAAACTTACCTCGAACTAGATGTCGGTGATACACCTAAACCTAATTCACCTGATTCTAACTGTTTCAGTAATCGAAATAATGCAGCTGCTTCACGAATTCGACTAAATTCAATACAAAATGCTTGCACTTCGATAAACAATTCCTGCAACAATATTTGATTCTACTTATTTACTTAACTTCATAATTAATTTACCTGAACATTTATAATTTTATTTCGTATAAGAGATTGTAAAAACACACAAACTAATCGAACCAAACGATTTTGCATGTATCGATCTTTAATTGTCTCACAAGTTGATATGCAATTCGAAATATATAAGTGAACAAATTCTGTAGGTAAATCTACAGTTGTTGTAAGCCTATTCACTACTTCCATTGAATGCAGTGACATCTCCATATTGACGAGCACACTGAAGTATTCAGTTATTTGTTTCGACTGCATCAGTTTCAACAAAACTTCAATGGCTATTAAGGGATTATTTTCTACTAATTCGGGCAATTTTGAAGGGGTAAGACCAATGTGATAGACCAATTTTGAATCATTATCAAGCTCGGTAAGCAGTTGTTGCTGCTGTTGTAATGTGAGAGCAGTTTTATATGCTTTGCTCATAAGTTGGCGTGCTTCTTGTCCAGTCATATTGGGCACACACATAGTAACATCATAGGCTATGGTATGTTCTTTCGGTGATGTGACATTAAACCAAACGGGCTGCAGAAACAAAGTTAAAAGGGTGAACATTTTCTTAATATTATTACCTCGTCTTTACAATTTAGCAGAGGGGGTGCAAGTGTGAGAAACTCTGGCTTGTACACTTTATAAAGAGGAGCATCATCTCCTGTTAATAACTTTCTTGCAATTTCCTCTGTTTGATCTGTTTCCACTATGTAGCTATTAGTTTGCTTCTCGGGTAACGATAAAATAGCTGGTATCGCTGATCGACATGTATGAGGTAACTCAGATTGACGTTCAGCTACAGCCAATTGTATTGAAGACAAATCAATATTCACAGAACTACCGATATCAGAATTAATAATTTGTACAGCCGTCTTTTTTAATATCTAAAATCTTTTGTTTGACCACATTATTACTAGTCACTGTACTACACCCTTACCGCATCTTTCGGTACATCTGATATGAGTTGTGCAACAAAATGTTTCTCAGCAGCAGAAAGTCTTGGCAATTGTCCGGGATACTCTAGTTTTGGTGCTCCAACGTTGCTCTGATGTTCAGGTGGATGCTGAAATATTTTGGGCTATAAAGAGCATTAAATATTTGATTAAAACTTACTAATAAATGCATAAAAAGATTAATAAAAGGTGTGTTTGCAATTGGTTCACCTCGAAACAATTCATGTAGTAATGTGATCGCAGCTAACCTCTGTTCTGGTTCTCGCAACAATTCCTGTTGTAGTAACGTTATTAGGCATGAACCGACTAAAACAATAAAATTTGCATTCATTAATTTTTGCATAAGAAATTAATACCTTTAAAATTTTCAGAAGGTTCGAATTTTTTGTGTAAATCATTGGATAAACTTTCCAATGTTTGTGCCTTAACATTATTGTGGTCCAAAACACTGAAATAAAATCAATATTAGGAATTGATCAAATATTTCATTCCCTACTTTAATAAAATATCGCACTGATCCAAACTTAATGCCATATTTTTATTTTAGTCACTGTTTTTTTGAGGTTCTAATTTCATACCAACTTGTCTCTTTTCCGTACCAACTCTTGAGCACAATATTAACCCAAATACCCGCTGAAAATGTTATGTTATATTATCTGTGGCTGAATATGCAGTTATAACAGGCATGCTATGGTGTTTTTGTAACTAATTGCATGCGTTAAATCTAAATTTGAAAAAATGGTGAATAAACTAGGTGCTATTTGTGCCGTATATGGCTGCAATAATTATAGGCAACAACTTGGTCGCGAAAGCAAGTCTTTTTTTAGAATGCCGAAAGATTTAAACCTGTAAGTAGCTAGGTACCTTTAAAATTGAAAGGTTTTTTTAAACATGTTATTTATTATTTACAATTTATTTCCAGTTTAAAATCATGGATTGTTGCTTGTAAAAGGCAAGATTTGGATTGCTTGTTAAAATCAAAGGATTCTAACTATTTTTATAATACATACGTTATCTGTTCGGACCATTTTCAATTAGAATGTTTTCGAAACAAGAACCTGTTTAGCCAGGGTTTAGTACCTGGATCTATTCCCACATTGAAGCTTTTTAAAACCAAAAATCCTATAAAAAGGAAGATTAAGTCAAGAGATGAAGTAAAACCGAAGAAAATGATTAGGGTGGAGGAAAATGAGGATGCGTTAACTTCGCTTCCTTGTAAGTCAAGCCACATAAAATCACCAGAAGAGGAAAATGTGAGACTGAATCAGTTGATTAAGGAATATCAAAAAAACTTGAAACTTAAGAGCAATCTACTTTGGAAATACAGGAAACGAATTCAACTTTTACGTGAAAAATTACTTAAATCTGAAAAAGCAATTGTTTCAAATCCAGTTCCTAATGTTATACACCTAAAATGACTAAGGTTTGCAATTAATTCGTTCAGAGTCGAGTAAGATTAGTGGAAAGAAAGAAAAAAGGAAGAAAGTACAAAATTTGTGAGAAAGAATTTGCATTAGCTTTGTTCTCTTGCTCGACCAAGTCATATACATTTCTTCAACATTATTTTTGCCTACCTCGTATTAGCTCTGGTGTAAATAATACAGTGTTGGAATTGCTTAAAATAAAGTCAAAAAAATTAAGAGCTGACGAAATGTCATTGCAGGAGCGCTTGAGTTATGATGCAGCTCGCGATACGTTTGAAGGCTTTAAGGATTTTGGGGATAGTCGACCGCATTCATTCAAATTGTGTAACCACGCAATGGTTGTTATGATTAAAGGACTATATTTAAATTTTAAACAACTAATAGGTTACTTTTTAAGCAAAGAGGCTTTATCAGGTGATATTTTCAAAGATATATTGTTAAACATCATTGAGAAAATTTTCAATACAAGTTTTGTAGTAAAGGCTTCTTTTTTTTTCTTTTTTTTTTAAGAGGAGGTAACTTCCTCCCCCATACGTCTTCCTCACCCCGGGAACCACATTACATTACGTCAAGTATTACTTCGAGGTGAGTGACTGTTTAGTTCCATTTACATCTTATCATTAGATCACATCTTTTGGTAAGCTTTCACTCACACTTTTTCACCTTTCGTTTTCTTTCCCTTTTACCTATCATTCTCACTCTCTATCACTCTCTCCCTCTATCATCAAAAATTGCCTCTTATTAGTTTGCTTTCACACACACTTTTACTCATTTCATCTTCTTCCTCCTTTACCTATCATTCACACTCTCTATCACTCTCTCCCTCTTTGATCATCTTAGATTGAATTGTGAAGAAGGCATCCCTTGACTCCCATTGGTAATGGACCCTCTGGCTGTCAAGGCTTCACATGAACTTGCATCTTTAATTGTGATGTTCGTTACAACCTAAATGACTCAATAAGATTGGTTAAATATGATTCAAAAATAATTAAAAGAAATAAATAAATAATTAAAAATTTTAAACCTAGGAGACTTAGAATTTTTTACTATCAAAATCAAAGTAGTATATTGAATAATTTTTTGACGATTCTAAAATTTTTACATTTTTCGCCGTAACTTTACAAATAAACCGATGGAATCCGTCTCGCGACTTTACAAAAATTAAATGAAACTTATTTGCTCCTAATAATTACTATAAACGCTTCACGAGCAAAAAATTACAAAAATCTTCAATTGGTAAATTTTGACGTTTCTAAAAAATTTTAAACAGATCGAAAAAAGAAAAAATTATTCAAAATACCTAATATACATTCATTCTCTCAATCACACAACCTTTAACCTTCAATCTTCGTCAGAATCTGATATCACATCATCTCTGACGAGTTCCTCGCTACGAAATTCCTCTTTCTGTTTTCCACGCATAATGTCCCGCATCATGTTGGTTACTGTTTTCCAAGATTCCTCTGAATCCAATAATAACTCAGAAATATTATTCTGGTCTATATTACAACCCATTTTAATCCTAGCATCTCTTCGGATGCTTTCCCATTCGTCACAAATGAATATAGTATGTTCTGGCGTGTCTACCTGCTGGCAAAACCAGCAAGTATCGACATCCGCCTTTTTTATCCAATTGAGATATTTTCCGAAAGTTCCGTGTCCGGACAATTGAACCATTTTCTAATATCTTAAACGAAAATTTTTGCCCAACCTAAATAATCGTCCCATTGTTCTTGCCAAGCTATCATTAAGGATTCGTTTGCCAAAGAGGTATGATCTTTGCCCCTTAAATAAATTTCCGATCTTACGTTCGCTTTCATCCACAAAGGAGGCATTCTGGCAAGCACCTGCACTGCCTTCGTGGATATTGTTCTATATGCGGATGTTATTCTAAAGGCGCGTCCAGACTTAGTAATAAGTTATTGAAACCTTGTTTCCCTGTAACACTGAAAACTTTTTGACGTGTATAGGATTCCTCGTTGACCCAAGAAAGACAGAAAAAAGGTTGTTGGGAATATTTTCGAGATTTCGCCTAAAAGCACCAATTTGTACACTTTTTCAACCAATTTTTGTTACCGGCCAGTTGTCGGTAAATATCAAACGAAATTTGAAACATCTGGAATATAACTGTCGCAGGTAGGTAGCTTCGAATGCATTTATTTATGTTCGGTAATAAAGTACTTAAAGCATGAAGCTTCTGGTAGAACTGTATTTTGCATAATCGGTTGATACAAAAGAAAAGATTTTGGATTTGCCCATTGAAAAGGTATCGAAAGCGGTACAGTGGGCAGTGATATGATCAACGAATTAAAAGCCGACGACATTGTTCCGTTTGCAATTAACCCTTTGAGTGCCAAAATGATTTTTAGAGAATTAGCTAAAATTGCCAATTCCAAAAACAATAAACAAGAATCGATAAGTATGAAAGAGAGATCGATCGTATTAGTTAATGCGAGAGCAAAAGCGCGACCGCGCTCTTGGCATTTTCGGCCAGTGCATTGAGGCACTCAAAGGGTTAATGATCAATTGCGGTGTGACGGAAATTTTAAAAATTTTGCCAGAATGCTAAGCGCCGATTTTGAATTTTTAATCAACGAAGTGGGACATAAAATATGTAAAACGATTTCCCAACTAAACTGCCAAATATGTAGTTCCTAAAGACGCAGTTAAAAGCTTTTAAAATAAGAAATTTATAACCATCATAAAATTTGTCACACCACAAAAGAATTAGAAAATTTGCGATATTCAAGGCTGGAGCCCTTCGCTCTAGGGACGATTTGCATGCCAATTGTGGTTGCTGGGGCCACTGACCTGCTTAAATAATGACAATTTTAAAATTTCCTGTTCTGTTGATTTTCAATTATCTTAAATTTTAGCCTTTTATAATGTTGAGTTTGTGTTTGTTTTTTAACCCTTTAAGGACTACATCGGAATAAATTCCGTCCCATGAGATCTGTAACCGAAAATAAATTCCGTTCTTAAAGGGTTAAAATGTTTAATTTGTGTGTCTAAATTGGTGTCTTCGGACGTATTTAATAAAATAATAATAAAGGAATTAACAATCACAATAAAATATTTTTGACCTTCTGGTAGTCTAATTAGGGACGGATTATCGATTCTAAGTTTATAAGGTCAGTAAAATTTGCCAGTCGAATAATATCATTTTTATATAAAAATAATATTAATATAATATTTAACAAACACTTCGATTCGCTGTCTATAAAGGATGAAAAAAAGGTTATCATAAGGAAACCTATCATTTTGATCTTACAAATGTGATTAGAAACGTTTACAAAAGTGAACTTATTGTTAAACTAGTAAAGCTGTTGCGAGATGCACTAAAAGGATGAAAAAAAAATTGGCAGTTATTGGGGACTGCCGACAGAAGTGAAGACTTAAAACTATGAAATAACAGTGGAATAATATTTTGATAAGGAAAATTTTAAGTATTTAGTTCATAATTTGTTATTATTGGCTCATGTAATTGTGGAACATAATTAATTTGAACTTGTGAAGGAATATCATTGTGAATTTCATCATCATAATCTGAATGTGACTTTGAAATGTATGGTTCATTCCGTGTTGATAGGCCCCCAGTACGAGCATGGGCCTCCAATTTGTAAATTATGAAAATTCTGACATTTAGAAACATGCTTTACAATTGTTTTTGAGGATTGATTTGTCGATAAATTAATCAAATTAGTGGCTCCGTGACGCGGTAACTGCGTGACGTAACTAGGTGCGAACTCGTAAGATTTACCCCATCCAAAAATCGTCTAACGCGCCTAAAGAATTTTTCACTTCAAAAATAACTTGTTGCTCTTCGTCGAAATGTAAAATAACTTTGTTAATAACAATGTTTCCGACAAGTCTGGACGCGCCTTAATGGCTAACCTCCTGTTGACCCTATCGAGCATGTTTTTATAACGCTCGAATCTTAGGGTGTTAAAATAGGCAACAAGTGTTTTAGTAGTGAGTAGTGTGTTGCATATATAACATACAAGTATGGCGGTATGTCGCTAAACAGTAAATGTTAGCCAGTTTCAATAAAGCAATTATTTACCACTCAAGAGTTTATCTAACTTCCAAAATAACCTTCCAATAGGTTATGGGCCCAGACAAACATAGATAAATTCGAAGAAGTGAGTAAAAAAAAACCCGTGGTTAAGCGTGGAGCGAAAAAACGCGGTAAAGCGTTGTGTAAAAAGTGAACATTAACAAAGAAGGTGAACAAGCGACAAAAAGGAAATAACAAGACAAAAAGTAAAATGGAGCACGTCATATTAAATGCACCAGGAACATCGGCTTCAACAAGCCTAAAACTCGAGGGAGCGGCAAACTGGTCGACGTGGAAATTTCAGGTTAGAATAATCCTAAAAGCTTTAGAAATTTACGGAATAGTGGATGGTTCAATACCGAAACCAGAAATAGAGGGACCAAGTCAAAATACGTGGCTTCTAAATGACGCAAAGGCTCAAAGCGTTTTGGTAACAAGATTAACTCATAAAGTCATGATGCAGGTTGTGACATGTGAAAATGCTACAGCCATTTGGAACAAGCTTCATGCCATATACGAACAAACCTCCGAAGCATCATTGCATCTGATCCAGCAAAAATTCTTCACAATGCAGTATAACAGCAGGGAAGATATGGCAACTTTCCTAGGTAGAATTGAGGAAACTGTGTGCCAAATAAAACAGATGAAAGGGACCGTTTCAGATGAGATGGTTGTGTCAAAAATACTGACATCATTGCCGGAGACATATCAACATTTTGTTTCAGCATGGGAGTCTGTCCCCAGCGATAAACAGAAGTTGAATGAATTAACCGCAAGATTGCTTGTCGAAGAGCAGAGAGCAAATAATAGAGAAGAAGTTACCGCATTGACAGCCAAAAAGTATGAAGAAAGAAAATGTTTCAAGTGTGGAAAAGCTGGACATTATAAGAAAAACTGTAATGTCAGAAAAAGCAAGTTTTGTGAACACTGTAAAAAGAAGGGGCACTACAAGCAAGACTGCTGGTTCTTGAACAAGAAACAAAAAGGTGATGACCGGGATGGCAACGCCTTTTCGGTGTCATCTCAAGTGTATTATGGAACAACCACTACAGAAGAATGGGTAGTAGACAGTGGTGCGTCCGAGCATATGTGTCACAATAAAAACAACTTCAAAGAATATCGACTACTTCCAAAACCAAAAGATATTATGGTAGGTGATGGTAAACTCATAGAAGCAATCGGGATCGGTACGGTGAAGTTAGAAGCATACAATGGTCAAGACTGGATTTCAACATCTCTTGAAAATGTGTTGTATGTACCAAAAATTACAGTAAACTTATTTTCTGTCGGAGCAGCAATGGCAAAAGGTTATGAACTAAATATGAACTTTAACCAGTGTGTTTTCAGCAAAGACAAGAAAGCAGGTGCCATAGCTAAAAGAAACAATAAACTGTATGAAATGTGTTTTAGGTGTATTCATACACATTCATCTGCACTAGTTGGTCGTTTAGATGAAAATCTGTCAAAATGGCACACCGTAATGGTTCATCAAAACATCAACCAGGTGAGAAGCATAATCGAAAGAAGTGAAATTAAATATACACAAGGGAAAAATACAATGTGCATCCCATGTATTAAAGGAAAACAGCACAAATTTAGTTTCCAACCAAGTGAAACAAAAACAGAAAAGCCGGGAGAGGTAATACACATGGATCTGTGTGGACCCATGGAGACTACGTCGTTGGGAGGTGCAAGATATTTCTTATTAATAAAAGATGATTTCTCAAGATTTAGGATAATCTATTTTTTCAAGAACAAAAACGAAACCATGAGCAAGATTACTGAATTTATTGAGAAAACAGGAGTCTATCCAGGCCATACAATACAAACAATAAGGAGCGATAACGGTACTGAATTCTTAAATAGCACAATAAAGGCTTTGACGATAAAGCATGGAATACAACATCAGACGAGTGTGGTCTATACTCCTGAACAGAATGGATGTGCAGAAAGAGAAATGAGAACAGTAGTAGAAGCTGCAAGAACAATGTTGTTAGAAAACCATTTTGATAAAAATTTGTGGGCAGAGGCAACAAACACAGCAGTCTTCGTTCTAAATAGAACCGGACCAAGCAGAGTAAAGGACAAAACGCCATATGAAATTTGGTTTAATAAAGAAATGTACGATGTGCGCAATCTGAAAGTTTTTGGAACGCAAGTAGCAGTACATGTGCCAAACCAATTACGACAAAAATGGGACTCTAAGTCAGAACTTGGGGTATTTGTTGGATATGGAGAAACTACTAAGGGATTTAGAATTTATTTTCCAGAGAGAAATAATGTAGCTATAAAAAGAGACGTTATATTTCTTGATAGTGATACACAGAAGGAAAAGGATAATTCGAAGGAACAAAATAAAATTGAAGAACTGAACTCAGTTGAAGCACATGATGTACCGTCAGTTTCAGAAACAATGGTACAGGAAGTTAATCATGAAAATGCCAGAATTGATCAAGATCAAATCGAACGAGAAGAGGAACTTGAGAGTGAGAAAGAAAATCAACCTGGAGACAAAGATGAAGCAAAAGAACCGAATGAAAACGAGATATCAGAAGTTGGTGTTGATGAATCGTCAGTGAGAACAAGAAGACAACCTCAATGGCTCAACGATTATGATACCAATTTCATGACAATACATGATGAACCGACTTCGTACCAAGAAGCAATGAAGAGATACGACAAAGAAAATTGGTTAGAAGCCATACAAAAGGAGATGACAACGTTGAAAGAAAACAATACTTGGACTGAAATTAAGGAATGTCCTGAAGACACTCAAATAGTAAGCAGCAAATGGGTATTCAAGATCAAAGAAATTCCAAATGGGGGAAAGCAATACAAGGCCCGCCTAGTAGCAAGAGGTTTTGAACAGGCAGATTGTGATTCCCAAATATATGCCCCAGTTGCAAGACTAACCACATTTAGAATTTTCATGGCAGTAGCTAACAAGACAAAGGCACCCGTGTACCATCTCGACGTGACTGGCGCTTTCCTGTATGGGGACCTAAAAGAAGAGGTGTACATGAAATTGCCAGATGGACCATTATGTAAGCTAAATCGTTCTATTTATGGACTTAAGAAATCACCTAAGTGTTGGTATGATAAGTTTGATTCTTTTATGAATTTGCAAGAATTTCTGAGGTCCAAAAATGATCCGTGCTTGTATAGTAGATACCGAAACAACAATGTTTTGTATGTATTAATTTATGTAGATGACTTGCTGATTTTTGGGAATAATAGTAGCGAGATTGAAAATTTTAAGAGTTTATTAAATGAAAATTTCAAAACTAAAAATCTTGGTTTAGTTAGTAATTATTTAGGAATAAATGTAACACAGGACATAGTTGCAGGAACGACGATATTAAACCAAAAGAAATATTTAGAAAATCTTTTAAAGAAATTTGGTATGGAAAATTGCAAACCGGTAGACACTCCCATAGAGCAAAATTTTAATTTTAAAATGATAAATCGAGAAAAGTCTGAGAGTGACGCAATCGAAAAAGAGTGTAGAAAGTTAATAGGCAGTTTACTATATGCCGTTTCTGGAACTCGTCCTGACTTATGTGTTTCTGTAAACTTTTTAAGTAGATACCAACATTGTGCCAGTCTAGCACTGTACAAAGCGCTTAAAAGAATTTTAAGATACATCCAAGGAACTTTGGATCTGTCACTAATTTACCAGAGGGATACAGAATGCATATTAAGGGGATTTGTTGATGCTGATTGGGCAGGGGATATCAAAGACAGAAAATCTACATCAGGGTACACTGTAACTTTATCCAACTGCGTAATATCATGGCACTCAAGAAAACAAGTCAGTGTAGCACTTTCTTCAACCGAAGCAGAATATATAGCACTAAGTTCTGTAGTGTCCGAACTGTGTTGGTTGGAAAAATTGTTAACAAACTTTCAGTTAAATTGTAAAAAACCAATAGAAATTTTTGAAGATAATCAATCTGTAATCAATATTGCTGAGAATAACCAAAGTAACAAACGATTGAAACACATAGATATAAGACATCATTACATCATTGACAATATTGAAAGCGGACTGATTAAACTTAAATACATTAAAACATAATATTGCTGACATATTAACAAAACCATTGGGAAAAATATTGTTTGAAAAATTTAGAAACCACATGTTGCAATAGGTAGTTATGGAAAATGTATTAATAAGTTAAGTTTTCTTTGTATTAAGTAGGAGAGTATTAAGTTTGTGTTATACCCAAATACTTGTTGAGGGAGGGTGTTAAAATAGGCAACAAGTGTTTTAGTAGTGAGTAGTGTGTTGCATATATAACATACAAGTATGGCGGTATGTCGCTAAACAGTAAATGTTAGCCAGTTTCAATAAAGCAATTATTTACCACTCAAGAGTTTATCTAACTTCCAAAATAACCTTCCAATATAGGGCCTTTATCCAGGCAGGGGCGTCGTACAAAATCACGGAAATGACCACCGAGGACAGTACTCTGCGTTTGCCAGCTTTCGGACCTCTGATGTTCGGCATTAGCCTTGAAAGCGTCGCGGCTAATTTCATTCCCTTTAAACATACCTCTTTAACGTGCGTAGTTAATTTTACATCTTTGTCTAACCAGACACCCATATATTTAATAGCATCCGAGCTATCTAACCTAAAGCCGTCGATATCGATCGATAAGCTTTTAATTTTCCTTCTCCCTGCCAAAAGTACCATTTCTGTTTTTTGCAGGGCGATCTTGATCCCCATGTCATCCAGCTTGCGTTTAACTCTACCGAAGGCGTATTGTGCTTCCTCTCGTAGCGCATCTTCAGATTTAGCCTCTACAACTATCGCTAAATCGTCTGCGTACGTCACGAGTGTCGCATCTTTTCCCAAATCGAGCTCTAACATCTCGTTATAAAATATGTTCCAAAGGGTTGGACCAAGAACCGAACCCTGTGGAACACCGCTGGTTACATTAATCCGTTCTCCGTGAGAAGTAACGATGCAGCGATCTGATAAGTATGATTGTATCATCCTTATTATGTGAACTGAGATATTAGCTCTCTTTAATGCCGAAATAATTCCTGCCCACGGTGTAGTAAAGGCTGTAGTGTATAATTTCAGTGACAGTTGACAAGCCGTATATACCTTTTCTGGAAGAGAAAATTTACTTCTTTTATGACCCCCACATTTGCTGAAATGTTTACGTAACAATTTAAAAAAATGATATTTAAATGAAATTTACTCTTGAACTCATATTCAAAAATTTTATGATCTAGGTGCTCAGCAAATTCCAAGAATGACACCTAAGTTGACAAAAAAGTGCATTACTCTTCTTTCTTTTAGCCCAATGAGGGTATGTTTTGCAGCTCGTGGTTGTAGTCGCTCCGTTTATGTTGGCATGTTATGCCATGTTACCTTAAATAATCTACCAACTAACGCAGAACATCCTGCTAATTTTTTAAAGAATATAGACACTTTTCGATATATTTAATTCTGCAAAATTTAAAGATCGAAAATATAGTAGACTAATTTCAGTCAAATCCGATCATTTTGTTGAATTGGCAAAATTAAAATAATTTCTCAGCAATTTAAAAATTTTAAATAAAAGGTCATTTGGACGGTGTTATACATCAAACGGCTAAGCTCCATTCTGCCAAAATGAGCTACAGCGCATACTAAGTTTCGGGATGCATGCATCTAATAGGCGTTATCAATATCGGCGCTTACATTTTTTTGAAGAATTTTCTACAGCAAAAATCTGTTAAGTTCCGTTGCTAATAATTGGTGTTTAAAACCATCTTTCAAACTGCAGTTTATAGTTTATTTAAACGAAATACTTTAAAAGTTAAACTTCTCCCAATTAACAATATTGGACTTAATGGATTTTTGCAGTAAGCCCACGATATGTATTATACAAACAACAACGTAAATCGACACATTTAACATATTATGTAAAACACAATTTAAACCAAAATATGTAACTCATTGTGGAAAACACAAAACAATAAATTATTACAACAATAAATAATGTGAGTAGAAGAAATGTGTATTTAAATAATTAGAAATACAGGCATCAAAAGCTTGTATTCTTGGAAAAAGTTATTTGAATACTGGATTTTTAATCTATACAGTGAGGACGCGTGGGTTGGAATAAATTCATTTAAAATTCATGGGTTTCGTTCTTGGAAAAACACTCGGACACGTCGATTTTTGTTTTTAAAGCTGCAACTTTTTTAATATTTATAATTTTACGATCGTCTTTTGTTTTCGCGCTATGACGTCATCAATATTTTTTTTAAATTGCACTCCATATTTTTGTTCACGAATTTGGATGCAGCACATTTTTCCGAGTACAGAAATGTCAAATTCGTATGACCTTGAAAAGGAAAATTTTCGAAATAATCAATGCTAAAGTTTAAAAAATGTATGGTAAAATTATTAGAGTAGACCACTAATAATATCATCAAGGAAGCGCTGGAAATCGAGCCAAACATTCAACTGTGTGTTTATTTTGTTTTTTTTTTTATTGTTGACACTTGTCAAGTGCAGTTGCAAAGTTTGAAGAATGGCGTGTTTAACTGAGAAACAACGAGAAAGGCCTACAATATAGTTTTGTTGAATTATAGGAATAGATAGGACCTCTGCAAATGGCTATTCTAAGCACATACAGTGAGGATGCGAGGGTTGGAACAAATTGATTTAAAATTTATAGGCTTGGTTTTTGGAAAAACGCTCGGAAACATCGATGGTAAATTCATGTACAAAGGCTGGCCCAAAAATAAGTTACGACTATCAACTTTATTTTTTCAAATGGAAATACCTATTTTTTATTTCATTTTTGAATTCTGCATCGAATTCGAAGTATTTTTATGTAGCCAAACTCAAGAGTTATCGAAAAATTTACGATTGAACATATCAATAACTGAGATTGTATCTTACAAAATTTATTTCACTCTGTGGGCTGAAAACGACCGATTTATTAAAAAAATACAGAACAACAAATCAAATTAAATGTTCAAACTGTTGGCCATTAACTTCCTGACAATAGGCAAGTCGAAATTCATTTTCCCGTAACACTTCATTTAACGTTTGTGGCTGGATTTGTTGTATTTCGGCTATAATTCTATTCTTCAATTCATCAATGTTTTCCGGTGTATTGAAGTAGACTTTAGATTTCAGATAACCCCATAGATAAAAATCTAATGGGGTTAAATCTGGAGACCTAGCTGGCCATTCGATAAAACCTCTCCTTCCAATCCATCTATTTGGGAAAATATTATGAAGGTATTCTCGTACTGTTCTCGAATAGTGTGCGGGCGCTCCATCCTGTTGGAACCATATCGAATCTGCCGGTATATTTGGGTTCTCATTATTCAGGTAAAGTGCACTTACACTGGGTATTATGTCATTTTGTAGTAAGTCTAAATATTTTTCAGAATTAAGTGTTCCCTCAATAAAAAAGGGACCCACAATTGAGGTACCCACAATTCCGGCCCAAACGTTTACTTTCTGAGGGAATTGTGTATGACTTTCCATTCTCCAATGTGGGTTTTCTGGTGCCCAATATCGAAAATTTTGCCTGTTTACCGAACCATTCAAACAAAATGTTGCCTCGTCGGAAAAATCTATGTTACGTAAAAATTCCGGGTTGGCATTGCATCTATCCATCATTATTTCGCAAAATTCTAATCTGCGGTCGAGATCGTCTTCAGTAAGTTCCTGAACAAAATGCACTTTGTATGGGTGCCATTTGTTCTTGTGTAAATATTTTAGAACAGAAGATTTACTTACTGACTGTTCTGCAGCTACTTGTCGACTTGATTTGTGAGGATTTTCTTGTAAATCGAGCAAAACATTCAATTGTGTGCTTTCTGGACATGTAACATGGTCGGTTTTGTAATTGTCTCTTACGTGGCCAAAGTCTCTAAACTTTTTTTCTATCTTACTAACTACTGATTGTGTAATAGGCCTCTCCGGGTACTTATCATTGAACAATTCGCAAACTTCAGCTTGTGTTCGAGTATTATCGCCATATCCTACCATCATCAACATTTATATTCGTTGTTTTTCAGTTAAACGCGCCATTCTTCAAACTTTGCAACTGTACTTGACAAGTGTCAACAATCAGAAAAACAAAATAAACACACAGTTGAATGTTTTGCTCGATTTCCAGCGCTTCCTTGATGATATTATTAGTGGTCTACTCTAATAATTTTATCATAAATTATTGAAACTTTAGGACTGATTATTTCGAAAATTTTCCTCTTCAAGGTCATACGAATTTGACATTTCTGTAGTCGGAAAAATGTGCTGCATCCAAATTCGTGAACAAAAATATGGGGTGAAATTTAAAAAAAATATTGATGACGTCATAGTGCGAAAACAAAAGACGATCTTAAAATTATAAATATTAAAAAAGATGCAGCTTTAAAAACAAAAATCGACGTGTCCGAGCGTTTTTCCTAAAACCAAACCCATGAATTTTCAATGAATTTATTCCAACCCACGCGCCCTCACTGTATAGAACAAATTCATTCATCTTGTTCTACAACCAAATTATGAAACATTACAATTATTATTAAAATATAAAATATACTTTCTCATAACAAAATTTAAAGTAATTTATAACAATTTTGAATGCATTATGACGTCTACATGAAAATCAAGTAAAATTTATTTTATTTAAAATAGCCACAATTGTTTGTTTAACGTTTAAAATGTGCCCATGCGATTTAAAAAATTTGGAAACGGTTTTTTCTACATCAGCTGCAAATACACAAACTGTTTAATAAATATTTTTCATTTTGTTCTCGAAAAAAAATTAACAAATTGTGTGGTTCCATTGGATCTGATACCAAACAATTTTTACAATCATTACAACGTTTTGGGACAATTTGGAACACAGCAACAAAAATCAATCAACCCGATCTGTTCCATTGCAACAATTCAAAAAAAAGATAAATTAGATATTACCTAGGTTTTCACTTAAATCTTAAGAAGTTAGAAAAAGTAAAATATTCAAACAAGTAAGCAGTTAACAATTTTTGAAGCATTTTTAACGTTAAATTAAAAGTGAGTAGCTATTAGTTTAAATAATTGTTTTGGATAATTTTGTAGAATCTGTTCCTAAAAAAAATTATCATTATTATGATTATAATAATGATCATTCGCTTAAATGACCACAGTTTTTTAAAATGCTGTTTTTAAATTTGTTTTTAATTTTAAACTGGTTTTAATAGTATGTAAGTATTTTTATACTTTTTAAGTTGTTGTGACATACTTTATAAACTAAAATTTTATTTTTATCATCTATGTTTAATAACTTTTCTTTGATTTTTCTGTAAATTCATTTTGCACTATTTCTAAAAATCAGAAAGTGGCGTAGCGCCATTTGACATTTCGTAGTGCCAAATTTGCCAATTACTAACCATTTTGTTTGCGTAAAATTTGGGTTGTGCTGTTTGTTTTGTGAGTTTCCTAAATGTAAGTTGCTGCTACAATATTATTGGAAGGTTATTTTGGAAGTTAGATAAACTCTTGAGTGGTAAATAATTGCTTTATTGAAACTGGCTTACATTTACTGTTTAGCGACATACCGCCATACTTGTATGTTATGTATGCAACACACTACACACTACTAAAACACTTGTTGCCTATTTTAACACCCTCCCTCAACAAGTATTTGGGTATAACACAAACTTAACACTCTCCTACTTAATACAAAGAAAACTTAACTTATTAATACATTTTCCATAACTACCTATTGCAACATGTGGTTTCTAAATTTTTCAAACAATATTTTTCCCAATGGTTTTGTTAATATGTCAGCAATATTATCTGTTGTTTTAATGTATTTAAGTTTAATCAGTCCGCTTTCAATATTGTCAATGATGTAATGATGTCTTATATCTATGTGTTTCAATCGTTTGTTACTTTGGTTATTCTCAGCAATATTGATTACAGATTGATTATCTTCAAAAATTTCTATTGGTTTTTTACAATTTAACTGAAAGTTTGTTAACAATTTTTCCAACCAACACAGTTCGGACACTACAGAACTTAGTGCTATATATTCTGCTTCGGTTGAAGAAAGTGCTACACTGACTTGTTTTCTTGAGTGCCATGATATTACGCAGTTGGATAAAGTTACAGTGTACCCTGATGTAGATTTTCTGTCTTTGATATCCCCTGCCCAATCAGCATCAACAAATCCCCTTAATATGCATTCTGTATCCCTCTGGTAAATTAGTGACAGATCCAAAGTTCCTTGGATGTATCTTAAAATTCTTTTAAGCGCTTTGTACAGTGCTAGACTGGCACAATGTTGGTATCTACTTAAAAAGTTTACAGAAACACATAAGTCAGGACGAGTTCCAGAAACGGCATATAGTAAACTGCCTATTAACTTTCTACACTCTTTTTCGATTGCGTCACTTTCAGACTTTTCTCGATTTATCATTTTAAAATTAAAATTTTGCTCTATAGGAGTGTCTACCGGTTTGCAATTTGCCATACCAAATTTCTTTAAAAGATTTTCTAAATATTTCTTTTGGTTTAATATCGTCGTTCCTGTAACTATGTCCTGTGTTACATTTATTCCTAAATAATTACTAACTAAACCAAGATTTTTAGTTTTGAAATTTTCATTTAATAAACTCTTAAAATTTTCAATCTCGCTACTATTATTCCCAAAAATCAGCAAGTCATCTACATAAATTAATACATACAAAACATTGTTGTTTCGGTATCTACTATACAAGCACGGATCATTTTTGGACCTCAGAAATTCTTGCAAATTCATAAAAGAATCAAACTTATCATACCAACACTTAGGTGATTTCTTAAGTCCATAAATAGAACGATTTAGCTTACATAATGGTCCATCTGGCAATTTCATGTACACCTCTTCTTTTAGGTCCCCATACAGGAAAGCGCCAGTCACGTCGAGATGGTACACGGGTGCCTTTGTCTTGTTAGCTACTGCCATGAAAATTCTAAATGTGGTTAGTCTTGCAACTGGGGCATATATTTGGGAATCACAATCTGCCTGTTCAAAACCTCTTGCTACTAGGCGGGCCTTGTATTGCTTTCCCCCATTTGGAATTTCTTTGATCTTGAATACCCATTTGCTGCTTACTATTTGAGTGTCTTCAGGACATTCCTTAATTTCAGTCCAAGTATTGTTTTCTTTCAACGTTGTCATCTCCTTTTGTATGGCTTCTAACCAATTTTCTTTGTCGTATCTCTTCATTGCTTCTTGGTACGAAGTCGGTTCATCATGTATTGTCATGAAATTGGTATCATAATCGTTGAGCCATTGAGGTTGTCTTCTTGTTCTAACTGACGATTCATCAACACCAACTTCTGATATCTCGTTTTCATTCGGTTCTTTTGCTTCATCTTTGTCTCCAGGTTGATTTTCTTTCTCACTCTCAAGTTCCTCTTCTCGTTCGATTTGATCTTGATCAATTCTGGCATTTTCATGATTAACTTCCTGTACCATTGTTTCTGAAACTGACGGTACATCATGTGCTTCAACTGAGTTCAGTTCTTCAATTTTATTTTGTTCCTTCGAATTATCCTTTTCCTTCTGTGTATCACTATCAAGAAATATAACGTCTCTTTTTATAGCTACATTATTTCTCTCTGGAAAATAAATTCTTAATCCCTTAGTAGTTTCTCCATATCCAACAAATACCCCAAGTTCTGACTTAGAGTCCCATTTTTGTCGTAATTGGTTTGGCACATGTACTGCTACTTGCGTTCCAAAAACTTTCAGATTGCGCACATCGTACATTTCTTTATTAAACCAAATTTCATATGGCGTTTTGTCCTTTACTCTGCTTGGTCCGGTTCTATTTAGAACAAAAACTGCTGTGTTTGTTGCCTCTGCCCATAAATTCTTATCAAAATGGTTTTCTAACAACATTGTTCTTGCAGCTTCTACTACTGTTCTCATTTCTCTTTCTGCACATCCATTCTGTTCAGGAGTATAGACCACACTCGTCTGATGTTGTATTCCATGCTTTATCGTCAAAGCCTTTATTGTGCTATTTAAAAATTCAGTACCGTTATCGCTCCTTATTGTTTGTATTGTATGGCCTGGATAGACTCCTGTTTTCTCAATAAATTCAGTAATCTTGCTCATGGTTTCGTTTTTGTTCTTGAAAAAATAGATTATCCTAAATCTTGAGAAATCATCTTTTATTAATAAGAAATATCTTGCACCTCCCAACGACGTAGTCTCCATGGGTCCACACAGATCCATGTGAATTACCTCTCCCGGCTTTTCTGTTTTTGTTTCACTTGGTTGGAAACTAAATTTGTGCTGTTTTCCTTTAATACATGGGATGCACATTGTATTTTTCCCTTGTGTATATTCAATTTCACTTCTTTCGATTATGCTTCTCACCTGGTTGATGTTTTGATGAACCATTACGGTGTGCCATTTTGACAGATTTTCATCTAAACGACCAACTAGTGCAGATGAATGTGTATGAATACTCCTAAAGCACATTTCATACAGTTTATTGTTTCTTTTAGCTATGGCACCTGCTTTCTTGTCTTTGCTAAAAATACACTGGTTAAAGTTCATATTTAGTTCATAACCTTTTGCCATTGCTGCTCCGACAGAAAATAAGTTTACTGTAATTTTTGGTACATACAACACATTTTCAAGAGATGTTGGAATCCAGTCTTGACCATTGTATGCTTCTAACTTCACCGTACCGATCCCGATTGCTTCTATGAGTTTACCATCACCTACCATAATATCTTTTGGTTTTGGAAGTAGTCGATATTCTTTGAAGTTGTTTTTATTGTGACACATATGCTCGGACGCACCAGTGTCTACTACCCATTCTTCTGTAGTGGTTGTTCCATAATACACTTGAGATGACACCGAAAAGGCGTTGCCATCCCGGTCATCACCTTTTTGTTTCTTGTTCAAGAACCAGCAGTCTTGCTTGTAGTGCCCCTTCTTTTTACAGTGTTCACAAAACTTGCTTTTTCTGACATTACAGTTTTTCTTATAATGTCCAGCTTTTCCACACTTGAAACATTTTCTTTCTTCATACTTTTTGGCTGTCAATGCGGTAACTTCTTCTCTATTGTTTGCTCTCTGCTCTTCGACAAGCAATCTTGCGGTTAATTCATTCAACTTCTGTTTATCGCTGGGGACAGACTCCCATGCTGAAACAAAATGTTGATATGTCTCCGGCAATGATGTCAGTATTTTTGACACAACCATCTCATCTGAAACGGTCCCTTTCATCTGTTTTATTTGGCACACAGTTTCCTCAATTCTACCTAGGAAAGTTGCCATATCTTCCCTGCTGTTATACTGCATTGTGAAGAATTTTTGCTGGATCAGATGCAATGATGCTTCGGAGGTTTGTTCGTATATGGCATGAAGCTTGTTCCAAATGGCTGTAGCATTTTCACATGTCACAACCTGCATCATGACTTTATGAGTTAATCTTGTTACCAAAACGCTTTGAGCCTTTGCGTCATTTAGAAGCCACGTATTTTGTCCTGGTCCCTCTGTTTCTGGTTTCCGTATTGAACCATCCACTATTCCGTAAATTTCTAAAGCTTTTAGGATTATTCTAACCTGAAATTTCCACGTCGACCAGTTTGCCGCTCCCTCGAGTTTTAGGCTTGTTGAAGCCGATGTTCCTGGTGCATTTAATATGACGTGCTCCATTTTACTTTTTGTCTTGTTATTTCCTTTTGTCGCTTGTTCACCTTCTTTGTTAATGTTCACTTTTTACACCACGCTTTACCGCGTTTTTCGCTCCACGCTTAACCACGGGTTTTTTTTACTCACTTCTTCGAATTTATCTATGTTTGTCTGGGCCCATAACCTATTGGAAGGTTATTTTGGAAGTTAGATAAACTCTTGAGTGGTAAATAATTGCTTTATTGAAACTGGCTTACATTTACTGTTTAGCGACATACCGCCATACTTGTATGTTATGTATGCAACACACTACACACTACTAAAACACTTGTTGCCTATTTTAACAAATATTTTGATAATACCTTTAACTTTTGCAGAAACTTGCAAAAGTCGTCTTTAACCCAATTTCATTTACTTGTTTTTTTTTTCAGAATAAGTTCATAACGCATTTCTATTCCAACAATGATGGATAATTCTGAAGATTCCATTGCATTTAAAATAAAATTTGAGGAATTCATCATCAAAAATGAATTTGACGATCCGGCATATGAACTAACGACAACAAAAGAGAATAACGATTGGTCTGAAACTCAGAGACAATTTGTTATTATTAAATCAGATATAGGGCCTCCACATCATATCTTTGATCGTTTTGCCAATTATAAGGTAAATTGTTAATTTTACTAAATATCTACCTTAAAATTATAACCTAAAAGTTGATATGTAGATATAATTATTTCACTTTGTTTTGTAAAAATAGTTTATTATAATTTACAGATCAAAATAGACTCATCAATATATTGCACTGAAGATTTGAATAAAATGTTGACTTGTTGTGTTGAACTCATCAATCTTCCCGACAATGTGGCTTCATCCAAAATGCAGAGCAAACCTGAGAAACAAGGCACAAACGAACCTTCCAATTCAGCATTTATTGGCCAAGCAAAACACAAATGTGACACAAAAGAAAAAAGACCTTACAAATGTAAAGTGTGTCAGAAGCAGTTTACTCAGAAAGGCACCATTACAATGCACATGTTGATCCATGAGGGTAAAAGACCTTATAAATGTAAAGAGTGTCAGAAACAATTTACTTATAAAAGCAACCTTACAATGCACATGTTGATTCATGAGGGTAAAAGACCTTACAAATGTAAAGAGTGTCAGAAACAGTTTATTCATAAAAGCAAACTTGCAATGCACATGTTGATACATAAGGGTAAAGACACTAGTCCTTATAAATGTAAAGAGTGTCAGAAACAGTTTACTCAGAAAAGAAACCTCACAAGGCACATGCTGATACATGAAAGTAAAAGACCTTACAAATGTAAAGAATGTCGGAAACAGTTCACTCAGAAAGGCATCCTTACAATGCACATGTTGATACATGAGGGTAAAAAACCTTACAAATGTAAAGAGTGTCAGAAGCAGTTTACTCAGAAAGGCGCCCTTACAAAGCACATGTTGATACATGAGGGTAAAAGACCTTATAAGTGTAAAGATTGTCAGAAACAGTTTACTCAGAAAAGCAACCTTACAATGCACATGCTGATACATGAGGGTAAAAGACCCTACAAATGTAAAGAATGTCGGAAAGAGTTTACTCAGAAAGGCAGCCTTACAATGCACATGTTGATACATTTGGGTAAAAAACCCTACAAATGTAAAGAGTGTCACAAGGAGTTTACTCAGAAAGGGACCCTTACAATGCATATGTTGATACATGAGGGTATAAGACCTTATAAGTGTAAAGAGTGTCTGAAACAGTTTACTCAGAAGGGCAACCTTACAGTGCACATGTTGACACATGAGGGTACAAGACGTTGAGGTTTACAGACAAAATAGAAACAGTTTTGACAATAGGTTTGTTCTGCTGAGAGTTTGTGACCGTTGTGGTTTGTATTTCAGATTGTTAGTTTCCACAAATACAATTAGAAATTGGACAGTTTGAAATTTGTTACTGCACGAACTGTAAAATTCTAGCCGCTACCAACCGGTACAGAACTTAACACGATAATTGCTGAAACATTAAAAAATTAGATTTACATATCAACTCCTTTTTTATTAGTTTCAAATCACAAGATGTATTTTATTTAATTTAAAAGAGTAACAAGTTAAATCTTCAAAATGGTGAATTTTGAATGTAAATTATACCACAAAACGGAAGTTTGCGCAAAGTTCTAAATTCAGTCGTGTAACAACTCAAATAACATCCTATTTAACAATAATTGTAAAGTATTACATTTTTAAATCTTATTACTATTTAAAACAATATAAAATGATAACATAAAAATTAAACTACAAAATACAAACTTAAAATTACATTAAATTAAATAATTCATCCAGAGAAGAAGAAATAGGCACAGTTCCCAGAACGCTGGCTGCGTTACCCCTCTGAATGGCAATACTAATACGTTGTTTTAAGTACGTTTTCGCCTGAGGAATACCTGTGACGTCAATAATAAGTCTTCCCAAAGCATCCAACAACGATAGAGCGCTCATACTCCAAGGACCAAAGGTTTCAACAGCAAAGCCAACGAAAATGTAGTGATCTGCTAACGAACTATATTTTCTTCGCTTAAGATTTTCTGCTTTGTTTGCAGCAGATCTAACAGATATGGACGACTCAGGTAAATGTGAAGGTGCAAGCGTATCTGTGCAGGTGACATCCCAGACAAGGGATTTGCCTTCCTTCCAGGGAATAATGGTGATTCCATCAGGACGTTTGCCGTCATCTCTCAGAACCCCATTGGGTTCAAGTAAACAAGGGATGTTGGCAGATGAGGAAGCACGTTTTAAGATGTCGTTAATGCAGTTGTGTCTTGCGATTCTTCCTGCACTCTTTATGCAAGACAGACCATAAAAATAATGTAAAAAACCAATAACAAGAGAAAAGTTTAAATTTGACCTGGAATTACTATTGTGAGTCCAATATTTCAAACCCATTTTTAGCTAGTAAACGGGAACTTCATAAGTATTTAGTTTTATTTCAAATCGTAGTTAGCTTGTTAAAAATTATTTAGTGGTTTCACCTTCTAGCTGGCGTACATTATTATAGTATTTTTCTTCCTAAAAAAACTAACAAAGGCATTCTTAGCAATAGTATGACCGTCATAAAATGCCTTATTGAAGAGATTGGAAAAATATTTTCAATTACCACAGCTTTGGAATCAATTACCGGTTTAATTTCTTCACCAACATCTACTTTTATACAGTGCTTTCGTAAAGTGAGGAATAAATTCGATAAAACATTTTCACAAAAAATCCTTGAACCCGTCAACTTTAGTTTTTAAAACTGCATTTTTTTTAATATTGATAATTTTACGATCGTCTTGTTTTCGCACTATGACGTTATCAACAATTTTTTTAAATGGCACCCCATATTTTTTTTCACGAATTTGGATGCAGCACATTTGTCTGAGTACGGCAATGTCAAATTTGTATAACCTTGAAGAGGAAAGTTTTCGAAATAATCAGTTCTAAGGTTTCAAAAATGTATGGTAAAATTATGAGAGTAAAATATATTGAAATAATTTTCTAACATGCCTGAGGAAATAGTTCATGTTCATTCTATGTCTGTTTATTATGTGTCACCATTATTGGTCATAGAGTTTAATTAAAAGGCATCCTCCCATATTCTGTTGTTTTAATGAAGACACCTCTTACCCTAAAAGTCTCACCATGCCATCCAGAACGCTTGCCACCTTTGGCAATTATTTTGTTTACCCAAAAAAAAAGAAAAACATTTTAAAATTTCGCGCCTTAAAATGACTGTATTATAAGATATCGATTTTACGGTTGATAGTTCGCTGTTTTTTTTTATAGATGGCGCGAAAAATTTGTCGCTCAAACTTATACTCTACTAGAGTTGCCCATCTATATTAATTATATGGTCATCCGTTGTGTTGTGTGGTGTAATACTCCCACCACGCGCTCATCTAAACGTCAGAGAAACACATTAATTCTTTAATTTTATCAATATTTTCTTTAAAAAAAGTAAGTATATTTTTAATCTTAACATTACAAAAATAAGTTGTGGGACATCTAATTTATTATTGCGCGCAATAAGAATGTATAGAAATTTTTTTTTCAAGTTCTTGTGTAGGTTTTTGATGCACGTAATTATATTTTTTATGTTTATCTGTGTTGCGATCTTATCAAGTGTTTCATACTTGATGATTTAGTAAATACCGCAACTATAGCCGCGTTCTTTTTACAAATCAGCTGTTTAACTGAAGTGAGATTTTTTGCACCCCCCTTACCCCAACTGAACTGCCTCGCGAACAGACTCATTTTTCTCAGTTGGCTCAGTTCGTAATTTAAGGTTAAAAGAGTTCTGTCAAATTTGAAAATTCGCCGGTTCTTGTAATATAAACGGACACATTTTTAAATATCTTAAAATTCGTTTAGAAAAGGAATAAATTGTACTTGTAATGATATTTTAAATATTTGATTGATTAACTACTCTATCTTTTTTTACCTTTATCTAGTTTCCGTATATTATCAATTTGATTGTGGTTTATTTTGCGAAGTTTTCTGATTTAGTGAGGGACATTATTTTCGAAATTTTAAACAAGATGTTCCTAATCGTTTGTAAAACGATGCTTAAACGATTTGTCTATGAAAATACAGATTTGCGCTACAAATACAGCATATTTACCTCGCAATAAATTTCTATAAATTTCGTTAACCGTTTCAATAAATCTGTAGGATCTCCAACACCTGCTGCGGTGCATACAAAAATTGAACAAAGTCACAAAGTGCATCAAAACCGTTTTATTTATTTCATGTTTTTAGTTTGTTACCCTAATAGGTCTTACAATTATGTATCAAATGGTTATATCCGAGATGCCGGGAGAAGGTTAGATGACTAACGATAAAGGAAAAATTATGAATTCATCTTTATTAGTCATTAAACATTTCTCTAACAATCTGTTCTCTTCTTGATCTCCTAAATTGTATACCGCTTACATTCTGTATAAAAGCTTTGTCATTACTTTCATCATATATTATGTAACACAGCCGCAGCTACGGAACATTTAACAATTAACATTATATTATTATTTTCAAACATTTTCAATCTACTATATCTACCCTTTAATAGGGCAAAGGCATTTTCTATTAGATACAATCCTTTGAATTGTAGTTAAATTTCCAATTGTCTTTAAAAAAGGGTATCAGGCAATCAAGACATGGATAGCCAGAATCGCCCAATAAAAAGTCGTTTCCTTCTCAGCAGAAATTTTCTTCCTACCAAAAGTATGTGTTGGAATCACATTATCTTCTTTCACTTTGCCTTAAAATAAAAAATTGCAGTGCAATTAGATTTGATTAGATTAAATCACTACTCTACTGTACCGATAATATAATTATAATATAATTCTGAAATGTTCTTTAAATTCAATTTCATCATATTCTTCAATAGTCTTGAGATAATTCTTTATGCGTTGTAATTTTCGTCTAGGCTTGTTGTATTCATCGGAACTATCGGTGTCACTACTGGAAGTAGACGAATTGGAAATAATAATCTTTGCATCAGACTCACAATTTCCATTTTGCAATTCCTAAAACATCTCACAAACTTGGTTTCTCGGCAAACATTTTAATAATACTTACACTGATAAGAATAGTTTTGGTGTTCATGTTTTAAATAATTAAACAAAAAATTTCTTTTAAATTTTTTATCGTGTACTGTGACATTTTGACGTTTAAGGTTATGTACTGATCTGAGTCTCGTTTAGTTGTTCTTTTTATGCTGCAAACTGAGCTTGATATTAGTGAGCTGATCTACTCAGCTCAGATACGGGTGTCTCAGCTCACTTGTAAAAAGAACACGGCTTATATCCATGGTACAATAACGTTTAAAAGGTATGACACTGGCCGGTTCCATTTTCGTCAAGCTCGCGCATGACGTCATGTGGTAAGTAACGGTGGCTGCAAACATAGTCAAACGTACATAAATCAAACGGAATTTTGTTTTAGGCGACCGAAACTATATCAAAATACATGTAGAAAATTTTGGTAATATGCATTTTTGATATTGCAGGAAATAAAAAAGAATAGAGCCTGTATTTTCAAAGATTTATTGATATATTATTAATGAATTATAATGTACATACAGAAGGGTTTTAATTTAAGCATTATTATTTTAAATGTATATTTTCGGAGAAAAGGAATACATATTAGTTAATAATTTACTTACTTTTTTCCCTCGTTTCATCTCTTGATTTTCTTTTATGTTTATGTTTTTTACTTTTTATAACATTTTTAGAAACATACACTACAGTTTATTAGAGAACAAATTTTAATATCTATTAATGACAAAAATTATGTGTGAAAATGTAGTGTAAGTGTTTTTAAAATGTTATACAAAAGTGAAACACACATAAAAAAGAAAATCAAGAGACTAAACAGGGAAAAAATCTAAGTAAATTATTAATTAAACAGTATCTTTTTTAAATCTTAAAAAAAAATTATTTCGCTATTTTCTTTATTTTTCTTTTCATCTTTAATGAGCAATTTGTTAATTCTTTATTTAAATGTCTCATCCTGAAAAACATTCTACTTCTAAAAAATAATTCTTTTGATTTTTGGCTACATGTAACGCTTGAACTCTTTATTAACAAATTCTTTATGTAACCTTTTGTAATTAGAATGCCATCTGAATTAACATTATTGAAAATAGCTTCCAACTGTTCTATCTGAACCATAAATTCTGGCGATGCTTTGGTTAAACCACCTTCACTTAGGTGATCAACCCAAGAAAAAGGCGTTTCACTAGAACCTGCAAGTGAACTTCCTGGTTCATGTACACCATCAATTCTTTTAATTAACTTTTCGTCAACGGCGGCCGCGAACTCTCCGAAATGGGGCGCGGTGTATCAAAACGATACACTTTTTATTTTGTTAGTTATTTTATATAATTATATAATCTTTTGATGTTGATATTAATAATTATTATCAATTATTGATATATGATTGTTGTAATATTTTAACCATTACATAAGGCCAAATTAAAATATTTTTGCGTAAGTAATATTTATTTAAATGTCAAAACAAATATAGGTACAAAATTAATAACAATAACAAAAAAATCGTGTGAACGATGTGACAATCGTAAATCTTTTCACTTCTTAAAGCAAAGTATTCGTTTACCCATATCGCTGTGCTGTCTTCAAGAATTAAATAATTTAATAACGAATTATCCGGCCTTACCGGGGGATGAAACAACTCCTGACTTACCACATTACGTCATCAATATGGCGGCAACCTGCGCAATGTCATATCTCCTAGTTATTGTATCATGGCTTATATCGGGGAAAATACACAACCTCACAATTGATTTTCTCAAAACCGCCGGTTCAAAACAAAAACTCTTAAATTATCAGGGAATTTCGAATGTGTTTGGGGAAAAAAATTGAAGAAAACTCGAAGTTTTAGAATTTGTATTTTATTGTTTTAGAGTCTAGCCAACGCCATCTTTATTTACAAGCCGTGAAGCCATGCTTGGCAACACCGCATTAATGCACAGAAGTAGGCCGGGTATCATTGCACGTCGGTTGCAATCGAAACTTATTAAAAAATAACTAACATGAAATGATCCATACTACATCATTATTCTGATAGTATTAAGAAATAAAACAAAAGTTAGTAAGGGCAGGAAATTTTATTTTGTGGTATTTATTAAACATTAAATGACATTATTTACAAATAACATATTTTTAACGTTTATTCTTCTCTTTTGTTAGCGTAGCTAATTTCCTTTTTTTCTCTAAATTTTTAGTGCCATTTGTTTCTTTTGAATATTTTGTGTAGTTATTCAACAGAATATTTGCAAAAACAGAATACAATGTTTTAAACAATCTAGAAACATCGTTGCCACACAGACAATGTAATTCAAATTGTTAAAAAAAGTTATTGGAATTTAAGCTTAACTGTGTCAGTTGAATTAAAATGCCTTTTTGACAGGAAGATTGCAAAAATTTTGTTTCCCACACGCTATTAGCTACAATATATTCTAACAAAGCATACATATGAAAGAAAACACACTTAACATGGTAACTTGGTACACTTAAGCCACCTCGCTGTAAAAAGTCAAAATATTCGTTGCAAACATTACTGCCGCGTCCTTCCTCAAATAAAAAAACACAGGCAGTACATTCCAGTTTTTTGCAAACAGATCGTGCTCCATAGCCACAAACATATATGCAGCTTGATTCCTCGATTTCACATAATTCAAGATAATTTAAAGTTATAATGGGGCGAAATTGATCAATGTCAACATTATATAAATTTGATTCAGTACTTTCATTAGCAAAGTTGCTAAAGCATGCTTCTTTTTTATTGATCATTTTCAAAATATGTCTTATTCGTAATTTGTTTTCTGATTCAATTACTTGCCTAACTGATACATTATAGTTTGATCCAGATAGTCGTCTGTACATTCCAAACCTTTTCTCTAACTTGTCTGTTTGAAATTTCCCCAAGAGTACATATGAAACATTAAATTTTGTTACAGCATCGTTAGCAATTTTACATAACACTTGAGATGCTCTTCTTATTGCTTCAAATGTGTCGGAGCTTAAGCCAGCTTTGTCCTTGAAAGACTGCCATGCTTCTATCCAAGACAAAAAACGTTTCAAAAACAATAACTTTTCATCCTCAATACTACAAACTGGTCCTGCCCATTCATTTCTTTTTATTTTTCCTACGATAGGGTTTTTAGAATTTACAATATCCCACCAGATGCGAAAAATTTGTAAAAAATTTGCAGTAGGGGAGAGGGTGGTACATTCGGCCATGGGGTACATTCGTCTATCCTATCCTGCACCGCCCTCATTTGATTTTACCGCTTACTTTTAGCGTAATTATGCTGGTGATGCATCTTTCTTGTCCATGCGAAGTGTCGCCAGTTGTTTGTGCGGTTCTTTGTTTTTCAAGAAATAATAATAGATTTCCTTTATAAAAGGTAAGTTTTTTTGCCTACTGTACAAGTTCATAATTTTGAACTTTGTGAAGTATATTAAATATGAAAAAAATGTACAGCATGCAGTACTTCCCCATGAATGACGTCAATAAGAAATGTAACCTAAAGTCTTGTCGGTTTTTTTAAATGCAATTTTAATTTGTTCAAATGTCATGTGGGGTAGATTCGGCTGAAGTGTATGGGGTACATTCAGCCAGATAGCCGAAAGTGCCCCATCAATGGAATAAAACATATAGGTACCTATTATTGTATTTCTATGTTATTTTATTGTGATACTATATTTATTATATATGTATAATTTAATCGGATGCCACGACGTACACATGTTTGCAAAACCAATCGGCGAGATATAGACGAGAATAATATGAAGGAAGCGATTATTAATTGTCTAAGAAAAATTCTGAGTGTTCATGAAGCTGCAAGGCGGTATGGAGTGAAAAGGTCGACGTTGCAGTCCAGAATAAAAACTCTGCTAAGAAAAGAAAAGTAGAGGAAGTCTTGGCTACCATTGACAGAGATTTTGGAAATAAAGGCAGCGATCAAAAGAATAAATACCGTAGTAAATACACTGTTAAATAAATTTTCACAACATCTCAGGAAAGGGAGCTCGTTAAATATATTGAGAAATCATCCAATCTGAATAATTACGGGTTGTCATATAAACAAGTACGAAAATTGCTTACAAGTTTTCACAAATGTTACCAGTTTGTGTGACACCAATCAATTGGAAAAGAAGTGAGTTGGCAGGTAAATTATTATTTTGGCTTCTGTCCACACTCATAAGAATTTACCAAATTGATTAAACCTTAAAAATTGAATGGCTTAAAGGCTTCATGTCTAGAAACAAACAGTTGTCTTTAAGAAAACCTGAGAATACCAGCCTGAACAGGGCCATGGCATTCAATAAAGACAGAGTGGAGGAATTTTTTTCCAATTATGTCACAGTCTTAAAGACACAAATTCAGAGCAAATATATAATTTGGTAGAGACTGGCATAGAAACTGTGATGAGACCGGTAAAAGTTGTCTGCACACGTGGAAAAAACAGGTTGGACAAGTAGCTTCGGCAGAACGAGGAGAATTGGTTACCTTTGTTGGTATAATCAGCGCCACTGGGGGAACCATTCCACCTGTTTTTGTTTATCCCCACATAAGAAATGCGAGTGACTTTTTGAGGAAACCAGCGACAAAGACAATTTTGAATGAAAGCTCTAGTGATTCAAACAAGTTGATAGAACTCGTTGACACCTCTGATAGTGAAAATTTTTCGCTCAGTTCGAATGAATTACGTTCTCTTACTATATATTTTGTATTGGTCAAATTTGCCACAAAGGTAACCACTTGCTACTATATTGGGCACATTTTGAAGAACATAGACGATTTAGAATATGAAATCAAGTTCTTGCGACGAAAAAATAAATCAAATATTTATATATCATCAAGTAGAAGATATCAGCAGTGTAAATAAAAGTGATGTCATCGCATTGCTGCTGCAAGGAAGTAAACTGTCAACAGCCAGGACATCTTTCTTGTACACTTTTAATTACAATTTTGAAGGATTTGGTGTTCGTTAGATCTTTCTGCTGTTTTTTTTTGTCAGTTTGTTTCGTTGTTTGTATTATTGTAATAATTACTATACTTTGTATTTTTCATGAGTTCACTTTTGTTCAATAAAAATATTTGATTTGCATCTATATAGCAATGAATTTTAACTGGATGAATGTACCCCACCCGATGGCCGAAACTACCCCACCGGTGGGGTACATTCGCCCATTTGCAGGTGTTTTTTCTAAATTCTATAAAAAATATATACGTTAAGATATAAGAGTTGAAACCTTGCGAGAAACCTAGACAAATGTGGAGATTAACTTTTGAAAATACAAGTTTTTTAATCAGTTACTGATTTTTAGAATTATGTAATTTAATGGGATAAGTAGCCGAATGTACCACCCTCTCCCCTATCTGTACATTTTTCTTCCGTTTGTAAAGCAGCAATAGTTGACATATGAAAAACATTATCCACTAACAAAACGTTTTGTCTCTCTAAATTCGAGGGATACAAAGTTTTATAACTCAACTTATATGCTTTTTTAATTAACTTATTTTGCTCGTCCTTGAAAAATAGTCGCAAATGTTCGAAACATGCATACCGTTTTATTGTATAATTTTCAAAATCAGGATATATTAAAGTGTGAAAAGTATCTTTTTTGTTCAACCAGTTATTCCTAACATTTTTAAAAATGTGAACAGTGTCATACGATAGGTAAGTATTAATATCAGGGAAGCATGGATTTGGCATAGATTCGTTTGAAGAAATTAAAGTGAACATATTCTGATTTATTCTATTGTTATCAGTTAGTATCGCAACTATAGGAAAACCACATTTTTGAACAAATTCAATTACCTCATTAACGAGTATCTTTAACTGATCTCCTGTTGTGTTATTCACAGGAACTAGTCGAATAACTTCACTAAAATTACCAAAAGCAGAAGAGATCATAAAAGTTTCAATAGTTTTTGCCAGATCCTTAGCATTATTTTCTGAACTGCCAACAATTCCATTGGCTTTAAAATCTAACTTAGATTTCACATAAATTTCATCAATTTGTAATATTGTATATTTTTCTCGAACAGTCAAGTTTTTGGAAATTTGTTTCAAATAGTGACTTGTATTTGAAAGATTTTTGTCTGGTTTTACATTAAATCTAGAAGATATTTGTTGTAAATATCGTTTACTAGGCAGCAGCAAATGATCTTGTAAGAGCATGTAACAAGACGATGAATATGAATAAGCCATAAATGCAAACAAAATAGTTGCTGGGGAATATTTTCGTCTTTTTAACAATATCATGTTTAACTGATCAATTAAAAGTTCCAATTGTTTTTTATGTTGATAGTCTTCCATTTCTTCAGCTTTTTCGTTACACGTAACTAAATTTTCATACGACTTTTGCAAGAAAAATTCAAAAGATCGAGTCCTTAAATTGTGTTGACTTACGTTGGCATACCTAACTAATATATTTTCAAGTTGCGACCATCGAGATAATTTTAAATCACAAGGGAGAATCCAGTTCAAATCGTGAGCAGAAATTTCTTCTTTTCCAATAAAGAGTTTTAATGTTAAATCACTTTTCACAAGAACACTACATAAAATTTCGGCGGCACTTAACTCAGTTTCACTTTCAGAAGAACTATTAGAACACTCAATATTTAATAAATACAGCCAAACACCAAAGTTGCTCTTAATTTTAAAGTTCCACTTTGTTTCACTGTTTATACCTTTAGTTTTGTTTGAAAAGTGTCAAGAAAATTTGTAAAGTCATTTATAATATCAGATTTTACAAATTCTTCAATTTTTCCAGCTTCTTTTGATTGCAACGCTTTCCTTCTTACTTCAGGGTCTTTTCGTCTAACTACTGTTGAAGTTGAAGACAGATAAACTGGAAGATTTTGAAAAATTGTGGGTACAGCGTCTTCCTTTAATTTTGGGTGTGCTAATAGCAACGTAGTAACAGTTGACCGTTTTTGTATATCTGATCTAATATAACATCATTTTCGTTAAAATGTTTTATACAAACAGATGAATACTTCGTAGGCCGCCAATTTTTCCTCGGGATAGCTCGAAGCCATTTCTTTTTCGTTTCTTCATCTTTTGGAAATGAAAACGTAGTAACTGCAGCTTGCCCCTTTACGGATACACTTTCGTAATTCGATTTGCAGCTTGGGACACAACATTTTCTAGTCATCTAAAAAGTTTTCATGTGAAAAGCATGAACCAAAGGTTAAATGTACTTACTTTCTATATTGTCGAATATCAAATTATTGAGTTAAATATTCTGATAAATACACACAGGTTTGGAAATACCACAACTATCTAACGTTAACTGCACTTTATAACAATATCAACAACAACTCAATGATGCAATACTGAACTGAAGAACGCAAAATGTCCGCCTAGCAACACTGCTGCCAAATTTCTTAGTTCACGGCTTGTAAAATAAAGATGGCGTTGGTCTAGCTCAAAAAAACACTATATAGAACCTTCACTGTATAGGGTGTGTATAAATTAGCGGGAGAACTGCTCGTAGCTATGTTCTAAAAATTCTTTGTCGAAAATCTTAATACTAAAATTTTCTCACGGACCATTTGAAAGAAACGTATATTTAACAACACTGAATCCCACACAAGTGGCTAAAGAAATTTTAAAGTAACAATTGAAACTAATTTAATTGAAATTGTGGGGTGCGTATGGTGTAAGGTCGAGTAGCATCTGCAGCAGGTGGGCAGCTTCCTGAAGGTGACGATGATTACGAGGAAATATGGCTCGATACGGCTGACGACGTTACTGATATCTTTGAGTGTACAACTAAGCGGCTGTTCAGCCATTACACTTAGCTTCCGCACAAATTAGATGCATATCCACCAGTTCGGCAAAGGCAAAACGGAATCAGCAATCGTTGAATGCGAGACGCACACTAAAACTATTGCAGTCAAGTCCTGAATGCGACGTCACCTTTTACATTCGCGTTCTGAAATTACGGCAACTTTTTGACGCGTTTGATGCAAATACCGGTCGAAATCTCCAACATAAGGATTATATTGAATACACGACCAACCTTTTATTCACGGTACTGCCAAAACGGCACATTTTTTGATAGAGGTATATTAACCGCAATGACTTGTTTTACTGTCATCTGCAACCCCTCTCAGTTCGATGCACCACTGTATAGAGGCTTCACAAATTAAACGTTCTTGCCAAAAACATCACTATAGAGGAAAAATCATTATAGAGGTCATTAAAGAGGAGTTCGACTGTATTTATTTGATATTTTTTTAATGTGTATTTTTTTGTTACATTGGATTTTTCTATAATAAACGATCATTGATTATTATGTCTGAAATTTTCCTTATATGATTCTGGAAAATTTGAAAGTCAGAGAATTTTAAAACTCGAGTTGACTGGGCGCCCTGAAAAACTAATTAGCTCATTTGGAAGCTTAATCCTTTGAATTGTGTTGTATTATGAAGTAATGTCAATTTCTTATTTTCAGTGTCGGATAATGAAATACAGTCAGACACAGAATCGTTGCCAGAGGAAGCTCAGTTTCACTATCAGCAGACATTTGTTTTATTTGCGATAGATACACATGAATCTATGTTTGTGGAAGATGAATCTGAAAAGACCCCCTTTTGGAATTGTCTCAAAGCTTGTTTCTCCATCGCTGATTCATTAGTTTTAGCTGATTCTCGATCAACTAAAAGTCCTTTAGGGATAATTTTCGCAAACGAACCGAATGCAAATTTTGTTGATTTCACAGTGCCCATTCCAGATGCGTACAAGCTACTCAAAAAGACAGCAAATTTAGATCCTGCAGATTTAGAAAAGCGCTACAAGCGAAAAGGAGATTTTGATATTGCAGAATTTTTTCTTTTGTGCAAAAAGAAATTTGTCAACATCAAACAGGTTGACTGCAAAAAAATTATTGTTTACATAACTAATGATGATGATCCAACTCAAGATGATCAAAAGAAGAAATCTAAAGTTTTAAATGAAGTTCAGAACTTTCCCTTGTTGAATATGTCCCTGCATTTAATAACGATGAATAATTCTTTCGATTACAACAAATTCTATACTGAACTCATGCACAATGCGAAAGGTGACATGATAGAAAAGTATGCTGAAGATTTAGATGGCCTTACCGATAAACTGTTATCTTATGTTCAACTGAAATATTTCCAGTTTCATTTCAAGCTTTATCCCTTTAAAAACGATAGGAAGAGATACTTGCAGGTGGTCATTAAGAATTTTATTGCGCCATCCAAGTTACTAACGACTACAGCTGTTACTCGTGATACCCATGAATTAGTTAAAAAAATGTATCCTGCACAACCTCAAGGAAATTATATGTTTGAATTCCAATGGTCTAAAGATTATGAATTCAAAATGCATCTTACCAAAGCAGAAAAGGATGAAATATTTCAAACAAATTTCCCATGTGGATATTCTATGCTGTTCATGTGCAGAAGGAAATCAATTCCAGGTTTGGTCCCTGTTGCTTCATCATTAATGATGGTTCACCCAAAAGAAGAGTTACCATTTTTTGATATATTGTGGCAATACTGTGTCGATAATCTAGTTGTTATAATTTGTGCTAGAAAACATAAAGTAAATGGCAAACTAACTTTTGTCGAATTGTGTCCAAAGTTTGTGAATAAGAATCGCACATTCCTTGTAGCAAAAATTCCAACTGGAGATGATATAATTAATTTACCACCAACATCGGTTAAACATGAAATTACAAAAGAAGAAAAAAAAACTTCCTCAGATTTAATAGAGGCTTTAACTTTCCCGTATGATCCTAGGATGATACCTGATGTGGTGTATCGTAAAAAGAAAAATTATATAAAAGCTGAGATTTTGGGACAATCTCCAGAAGATGCAGATGATGTGACAGTAAATGATCATGCATTGGATGAAATGTTACGTCCTAAAATTCAACAGTTTAAAAAATTGTTAATGGTTGATCCCCAACCAGGCAGCAAGCGTCCTGCTAGTAGTAAATACAGGAAACCAAAAAAGGAAAAATAAAGTTGATTCAGAAAAAAAATTACTGATATTTTTTATGTGTTATATGTATTTTTATATTTGAGATAATAAATTATGTTGCATCAAACTAAGATACAATTATTATTAGCTTAATTTAATTCATGTACCACCGATACAATGCAATGGTAGTACAACCGTAGCGTGCAATGCAATGCGTGAAAAAACGTTTTTGTAGCCGCTCCTCCAATGTTGTCAGTTGTTCAAAAACTGTCTCTCGGTGCAACACTAGAACTACACAATGCCACCCTTCGTCGAACTCATTACTGTTTTTGTGAGTTTTCAAGTGCATCCGTAGACAATAGTTACCTTCGAATAGTTTTCCGCAGTCTTGCACAAAATTCACCTTGAATCTTGAAATTCAATTCGATGACATCAATGTTTTTCGCAGCCAATATAGCACGTTCGCTCAACCAATTATGGTTTTTGTGATTTTGGGCTATGTTTGGGAACACCTTTCCAATGAGTTCGACCGTTGATTTTGTGAATTGGCACAAATCGATGGGGAATGTAATGCAGCCAGTCGAAATGTCAATGGGGATTTTGCCATTGCCAATGTCCAGTAATTGTTTTGTAAATAATTCTCCAGATTGGTCGTTCTGCAACTCGATACTTAATTTGAGTGTCTTGATGTGTTTCCACAAAACGAACGACTTCAAACATAAATTAAGTTCATCGGCTGACGTTGACCGTGGAATCACTGGCAATGTTTGGCGAAAATCAACAATTTACGATCAGCTTTTCGAAAGGAATTAAAGAAATTCAAAACTTCAAAAAAATCGGGGACGTCAACAGATAGTGTGTATTCGCCGATATTATGGTAAGTACTACGACTTTCCATAAAATGCAGCAAAATAGGTGAAAACGGTCGTGAATATGAGTAAAAACGGCCGACCCCGCGAAAGCGGTCGAGTAGTGGGGGGTGACAGCCCGTGAGGGGAAGTGTAGCCCGGTTCTATTCCTATATAAAGTGCTTCCCCTCAGCGGCAGGTCTTCCCCCACTAATCGACCACTTTCTTGTGCTCGACCTTTTTTACTCATATTCAGGACCGTTTTTCACCTATTTCGCTGCATTTTATGGAAAACGAGAATGAACGTTTTGTTGCTGTGTACGTCTAGTTTCCAATTCTGTTTTTAAAATTTAAATCGGACAACTACAGGAGCAACCAGCCCTCCGCGAAAATATTGCAGAAAACAATTGAAATGGTGATTGTGCAATAACCGTTAGTGCGACAGAATCGGGGTCTTGCACACATAAAATACATAAAAATAGCTATCTGTGTGCAGTTTTAGTTCTTAAAATTAAAAAATGTCGGAATTGTGAATATTTTAAGAAAACATTAAATTTTCCGAGTTTTCCGGGTTTTCTTCGATTCTAATTATTCGATCGGAACATTCGACCTCTCATTCTCTTCGTAATTTAATTCTCTACAAGTCGTCTATTGACAACATTAAGATTGCTTCATTAGTTTCCATTTTACAAGCAAAGAACTAAAAAAAAAACGATTTTTTCTTGTAAATTGTTTATAACAAATTAAAAATTATGGTCCTCGAGTGGGAAATCATGCAAAATTTATCTACCAACTGTCCTTTATGTAATCGCACAGTCGGTTTCCGGGTAGTATTTATTGCTTGGCCTATTATGACACCAACATAATTCATTTAATATTACTGGTCGAAATTTATTGTTATTGTTGCTTCATATTTCATATTCATATTTCTGCTATTACCTCCTTGGACTTCAGTTTAGTGCATACAATGACGATAGTAATAAACTGGTTCAAATGTGATGCCTACGATAACGATTTTTATACAAAGTGGCCACAAATCAAAGCGGTACTGATCTGTATGTAAGTACGATCTAATGGAATATTTTTGTGTATTTGTTTATTTTTGTAGTAACGTTAACTTCATTTAATCTTGGCACGTTTTTTGGATGGACGAGTTTTGGAATATCAGAGATAGCAACAGACACAACTATAACACATATCAGCGAAAATGAATTATTCAATGTTGCTACTGTTCAATCAATTGCATCTTGCTTGTTTGCCCCATTATTGGGATTTGTGGTGAACAAGATTGGAAGAAAATTGACATTAATTGTTGAAAACATTTTATTTATTATGAGCTTTGTAATATTGGCACTCTCAAAATCGTTGCTTACGTATTACATCGGTGCTGTCATGGGAGGTATTGCAAGTGCAGGCGTATATACAGCTGCATCCGCTTACATAGGCGAAGTGACAGAACCAACTATAAGAACTTCATGGGGAAATATGCTTTCTTTTCAAATTAGTTTTGGTCAATTTATGATTGTGATACTTGGATCCTATCTACATTTACGTGTAACTTTGTTCATTTGTGCATTTATATCGTTTCTTACGATAATCCTCATGTTATTTATTCCGGAATCTCCGTACTTCTTTTTAATGCAAAATGAAACAGAAAAAGCAAAAAAATCTCTAAAACGTCTTAGAGGAACTGATGAAATAGACAAAGAATTTACTACACTTACGCTCTTCATACAACAAAAAGGTGCTAAACCGAACTCGTTTAAAAATTTGTTTGTTAACGCGGCCAATCGTAGAGCACTTTTTCTAGCCTGTAGTTTACAAATGTTCCAAGATTTTACAGGAGTTGGTACAGTGACCAGCTATTCCGGAAGTATTTTTAAAATGGTAAACAGTCATTTTTCAGAAAACAGTTCCAATATTACTTTTGCAGGAACATTATTATTAGCGTACCTCTTGGTAATTTTTTGTATGAAAAATGTAAGTCGTAACTTAACAATAATTATGACATCTATCGGTAGTGGTTTAACAATAACTGTCGCAGCTATTTATTTTTATTGTAACCGGTATCTAAATGTAAATGATCCCAATTTGGACTGGATGGCTTTGGGGTGCGTGTTTTTATTTGGTGGTTTCTATATAATTGGCATTGGTACAGCAGCGGATAATGTGTTAAGTGAACTATTTTGTGCCGACGTTAAAGAAACATCACTTAGCATAACACGTATGGTAGACGGTGTAAGTAATGCTTTAACAAATTATATATTTACATGTTTACTTAACAAGTATGGCCTGTTCGCATCATTAACCTTCTTTGCTATTTGTTCTTATTTAACAGCTTCATTTACTTATTTTCTTGTGCCTGAAACAAAAGGAAAAACGTTACAAGAAATTCAAGAAGTTCTAAAAAATGTTAGTAACACTAAAAGCGAAGAATCAATAAACAATTTAAAGTAATTTATAAAATATTGTGACAGAACTTATACGATTTTAGGATAATTATTTCCATTTTTCAAAAGTGTAATTTCAGGTATTACTACTTGTTGCCTTATTCTTTATACGTATGGCAGTATTTCATCTAATATAAATTAGTTGAATTGTAAGAAATAAAAACTCATAACCTAGCTTAAAAAACACCAATTAGAATTAGTCGAAAAATTCTGAAAAGTGAAAGCAATATTTTTCAACCAAAAACTACAAAATGGTCGAATTATTATTTTTTAATTAAATCAAATAGTAACTGAATAAATCGTATTCTAATATGATCTAGTGTATAACACCATTATTTGTGACAGAAGTCTTAAATGACACGCTTATAAAGCCTATGGTAAAATTTATCAAGGTGATTTAAAGACGTCTGCAATAAAAACATATGCAGAAGGACGTCTGAAACATAATGGGTTTTATCAATAAACAACAATATCCAGAGACGCATGACAGGACGTATTCTATGGAATTTAAAACCGTCAGTACGAATTACGTTCGTTTGAATGAAACTTGATTTGAATTTCAATGACTTGTAATGCAATTAGACGCAGATTTCATGGGAACTGTTATCAATAAAATGAAAAAAATATTTTTTAACGCAAGCACAACAAGAAGGTCGTCATTTTGAATATTTAATGTAATTTGAAGATAATTAGCAAGGTTTTCTATTGGAAGGTTATTTTGGAAGTTAGATAAACTCTTGAGTGGTAAATAATTGCTTTATTGAAACTGGCTAACATTTACTGTTTTGCGACATACCGCCATACTTGTATGTTATATATGCAACACACTACTCACTACTAAAACACTTGTTGCCTATTTTAACACCCTCCCTCAACAAGTATTTGGGTATAACACAAACTTAATACTCTCCTACTTAATACAAAGAAAACTTAACTTATTAATACATTTTCCATAACTACCTATTGCAACATGTGGTTTCTAAATTTTTCAAACAATATTTTTCCCAATGGTTTTGTTAATATGTCAGCAATATTATCTGTTGTTTTAATGTATTTAAGTTTAATCAGTCCGCTTTCAATATTGTCAATGATGTAATGATGTCTTATATCTATGTGTTTCAATCGTTTGTTACTTTGGTTATTCTCAGCAATATTGATTACAGATTGATTATCTTCAAAAATTTCTATTGGTTTTTTACAATTTAACTGAAAGTTTGTTAACAATTTTTCCAACCAACACAGTTCGGACACTACAGAACTTAGTGCTATATATTCTGCTTCGGTTGAAGAAAGTGCTACACTGACTTGTTTTCTTGAGTGCCATGATATTACGCAGTTGGATAAAGTTACAGTGTACCCTGATGTAGATTTTCTGTCTTTGATATCCCCTGCCCAATCAGCATCAACAAATCCCCTTAATATGCATTCTGTATCCCTCTGGTAAATTAGTGACAGATCCAAAGTTCCTTGAATGTATCTTAAAATTCTTTTAAGCGCTTTGTACAGTGCTAGACTGGCACAATGTTGGTATCTACTTAAAAAGTTTACAGAAACACATAAGTCAGGACGAGTTCCAGAAACGGCATATAGTAAACTGCCTATTAACTTTCTACACTCTTTTTCGATTGCGTCACTCTCAGACTTTTCTCGATTTATCATTTTAAAATTAAAATTTTGCTCTATGGGAGTGTCTACCGGTTTGCAATTTTCCATACCAAATTTCTTTAAAAGATTTTCTAAATATTTCTTTTGGTTTAATATCGTCGTTCCTGCAACTATGTCCTGTGTTACATTTATTCCTAAATAATTACTAACTAAACCAAGATTTTTAGTTTTGAAATTTTCATTTAATAAACTCTTAAAATTTTCAATCTCGCTACTATTATTCCCAAAAATCAGCAAGTCATCTACATAAATTAATACATACAAAACATTGTTGTTTCGGTATCTACTATACAAGCACGGATCATTTTTGGACCTCAGAAATTCTTGCAAATTCATAAAAGAATCAAACTTATCATACCAACACTTAGGTGATTTCTTAAGTCCATAAATAGAACGATTTAGCTTACATAATGGTCCATCTGGCAATTTCATGTACACCTCTTCTTTTAGGTCCCCATACAGGAAAGCGCCAGTCACGTCGAGGTGGTACACGGGTGCCTTTGTCTTGTTAGCTACTGCCATGAAAATTCTAAATGTGGTTAGTCTTGCAACTGGGGCATATATTTGGGAATCACAATCTGCCTGTTCAAAACCTCTTGCTACTAGGCGGGCCTTGTATTGCTTTCCCCCATTTGGAATTTCTTTGATCTTGAATACCCATTTGCTGCTTACTATTTGAGTGTCTTCAGGACATTCCTTAATTTCAGTCCAAGTATTGTTTTCTTTCAACGTTGTCATCTCTTTTTGTATGGCTTCTAACCAATTTTCTTTGTCGTATCTCTTCATTGCTTCTTGGTACGAAGTCGGTTCATCATGTATTGTCATGAAATTGGTATCATAATCGTTGAGCCATTGAGGTTGTCTTCTTGTTCTAACTGACGATTCATCAACACCAACTTCTGATATCTCGTTTTCATTCGGTTCTTTTGCTTCATCTTTGTCTCCAGGTTGATTTTCTTCCTCACTCTGAAGTTCCTCTTCTCGTTCGATTTGATCTTGATCAATTCTGGCATTTTCATGATTAACTTCCTGTACCACTGTTTCTGAAACTGACGGTACATCATGTGCTTCAACTGAGTTCAGTTCTTCAATTTTATTTTGTTCCTTCGAATTATCCTTTTCCTTCTGTGTATCACTATCAAGAAATATAACGTCTCTTTTTATAGCTACATTATTTCTCTCTGGAAAATAAATTCTAAATCCCTTAGTAGTTTCTCCATATCCAACAAATACCCCAAGTTCTGACTTAGAGTCCCATTTTTGTCGTAATTGGTTTGGCACATGTACTGCTACTTGCGTTCCAAAAACTTTCAGATTGCGCACATCGTACATTTCTTTATTAAACCAAATTTCATATGGCGTTTTGTCCTTTACTCTGCTTGGTCCGGTTCTATTTAGAACGAAAACTGCTGTGTTTGTTGCCTCTGCCCACAAATTTTTATCAAAATGGTTTTCTAACAACATTGTTCTTGCAGCTTCTACTACTGTTCTCATTTCTCTTTCTGCACATCCATTCTGTTCAGGAGTATAGACCACACTCGTCTGATGTTGTATTCCATGCTTTATCGTCAAAGCCTTTATTGTGCTATTTAAGAATTCAGTACCGTTATCGCTCCTTATTGTTTGTATTGTATGGCCTGGATAGACTCCTGTTTTCTCAATAAATTCAGTAATCTTGCTCATGGTTTCGTTTTTGTTCTTGAAAAAATAGATTATCCTAAATCTTGAGAAATCGTCTTTTATTAATAAGAAATATCTTGCACCTCCCAACGACGTAGTCTCCATGGGTCCACACAGATCCATGTGAATTACCTCTCCCGGCTTTTCTGTTTTTGTTTCACTTGGTTGGAAACTAAATTTGTGCTGTTTTCCTTTAATACATGGGATGCACATTGTATTTTTCCCTTTCGTATATTCAATTTCACTTCTTTCGATTATGCTTCTCACCTGGTTGATGTTTTAATGAACCATTACGGTGTGCCATTTTGACAGATTTTCATCTAAACGACCAACTAGTGCAGATGAATGTGTATGAATACTCCTAAAGCACATTTCATACAGTTTATTGTTTCTTTTAGCTATGGCACCTGCTTTCTTGTCTTTGCTAAAAATACACTGGTTAAAGTTCATATTTAGTTCATAACCTTTTGCCATTGCTGCTCCGACAGAAAATAAGTTTACTGTAATTTTTGGTACATACAACACATTTTCAAGAGATGTTGGAATCGAGTCTTGACCATTGTATGCTTCTAACTTCACCGTACCGATCCCGATTGCTTCTATGAGCGTCCCATCACCTACCATAATATCTTTTGGTTTTGGAAGTAGTCGATATTCTTTGAAGTTGTTTTTATTGTGACACATATGCTCGGACGCACCACTGTCTACTACCCATTCTTCTGTTGTGGTTGTTCCATAATACACTTGAGATGACACCGAAAAGGCGTTGCCATCCTGGTCATCACCCTTTTGTTTCTTGTTCAGGAACCAACAGTCTTGCTTGTAGTGCCCCTTCTTTTTACAGTGTTCACAAAACTTGCTTTTTCTGACATTACAGTTTTTCTTATAATGTCCAGCTTTTCCACACTTGAAACATTTTCTTTCTTCATACTTTTTGGCTGTCAATGCGGTAACTTCTTCTCTATTGTTTGCTCTCTGCTCTTCGACAAGCAATCTTGCGGTTAATTCATTCAACTTCTGTTTATCGCTGGGGACAGACTCCCATGCTGAAACAAAATGTTGATATGTCTCCGGCAATGATGTCAGTATTTTTGACACAACCATCTCATCTGAAACGGTCCCTTTCATCTGTTTTATTTGGCACACAGTTTCCTCAATTCTACCTAGGAAAGTTGCCATATCTTCCCTGCTGTTATACTGCATTGTGAAGAATTTTTGCTGGATCAGATGCAATGATGCTTCGGAGGTTTGTTCGTATATGGCATGAAGCTTATTCCAAATGGCTGTAGCATTTTCACATGTCACAACCTGCATCATGACTTTATGAGTTAATCTTGTTACCAAAACGCTTTGAGCCTTTGCGTCATTTAGAAGCCACGTATTTTGTCCTGGTCCCTCTGTTTCTGGTTTCCGTATTGAACCATCCACTATTCCGTAAATTTCTAAAGCTTTTAGGATTATTCTAACCTGAAATTTCCACGTCGACCAGTTTGCCGCTCCCTCGAGTTTTAGGCTTGTTGAAGCCGATGTTCCTGGTGCATTTAATATGACGTGCTCCATTTTACTTTTTGTCTTGTTATTTCCTTTTGTCGCTTGTTCACCTTCTTTGTTAATGTTCACTTTTTACACCACGCTTTACCGCGTTTTTCGCTCCACGCTTAACCACGGGTTTTTTTTACTCACTTCTTCGAATTTATCTATGTTTGTCTGGGCCCATAACCTATTGGAAGGTTATTTTGGAAGTTAGATAAACTCTTGAGTGGTAAATAATTGCTTTATTGAAACTGGCTAACATTTACTGTTTTGCGACATACCGCCATACTTGTATGTTATATATGCAACACACTACTCACTACTAAAACACTTGTTGCCTATTTTAACATTTTCGCTGTGTTTACAAGAATCCAATTACTAAACCAAAATTTTAAAATTCTGGTCTGAAGTGAAAAATGCCTGCCTTGTAGGGTATTCTGTTTGTGATTACTAAAGAGCGGATTCCTAGGCATTATGCTTATGGTAAATATTGAAGGCATCAAGAATATTTTGTAAAATGTGCACGAATTAAGGAAAATCTTGTAATTTGGCGCAAAGTTTTTTATGCCTTTTTTGCTTTTTTTCGCTGTTTGTGCTTATTTAAAATTTTTATGCTTATTTTTAAGCTTTTTCTTTATTTTCGGTGTATTCTTTTTTTATTTTAAATTTAACTCCTTTGTAAATGTACGTCTATAATTCTCTAAATACTGTCGGTGCAGCCACCAACACTTGACGAAACTGTGAAATTGGTACAGAATTCTAACCGAGCGGACAGATTCTCGCTACAATATTGTATCTAAAATCGCTGTAACCCAACTGACAGTAATCAGGTCAATCAGTTTCCAATGAACAAAATGAGTTTAATTTAGATCTATGTAAAACATTAATTAAATCAAAAATACCGTAGAGGTGACGTTAACTCCAGATCTACACACATACTTGCACGTTAAATTTCCCGCTCTTTCCGATTCTGGCACCAAAAATAGGGGTTGCCATAAAAGGAAAACAAAGTTGACCTCAAAATGACCTTGAAAATTAGGTTCAAGGGGGACCTTTGGATTCCTTGTTGAAAATTACTTAGAGTATGGACTTTGGTTATTTCTTTTTTCACTAATCCCCCGAGATTCCTGCGTACTTTGACTTTTATTCGACTCGTAGAAGTGACGATTTAGTGTGTTGGGGTTTAAGTAACACACCAATTTTGACTAGACTTTTATTGCGTCTAGAGAAATATTTACATGATAATGTACATGGCACAAATTAACATGTGTGAGACTCGACTGGCTCAGTCAAAGGATTCGGACGGACTCCTTGCGGGAACTAGAAAATTTGCTTTTATATTCCCGTTGAGGAGGTCGTCTTTTGTTTGCCAGGGTAGGTTCCAGGAAGGTCCAGTGCGGGCGGTCCACTAACATTATTATTATTATTTAACACAATGCAAGTGTCCGCGGTGGGCCGGATGTAGTTTGCGTCGATATAGGAATGAATCCTTCTTCGGTGGTCCGAGTACCTCGGTAACGCCACAACGTTAACCTCAGATCTAAACCGTTGGATTCCTCGTTGAAAATTACTTAGGGTATGGACTTAGGTTATTTCTATTTTCATTAATCCCCCGAGATTTCTAGGGGTTTCCATACTTTTTCTCCACGCTGTATATTGAACTTCTGAAGTTCCCATTACACTTTACTGCGCAATCGGTTTAATGGTTCTTAGGACATTCCTACAAACGATACGATATTTACCGCAAATTCAAAAAGTATTGTAAGCAATGTGCTTTTAGAATGAGTTTCAGATATGTTTGGCGGAAACTTTACTAGATTCATGCTTTTGATACAGATGAAACACTTCCCTTAAAATCGACCAAGAATTCTACTTTCCACTTTCTAAACAGCTTGTAAACCAAATTGTAAGTTGTGTAAAATTGGTTTGCACGTTTTAACTTTTGCCTGCCCTATATCTACTTGTCGAGCATTTCAAACCATTAACTGGAAGAATAAGGGAATCAACATAAGTAAGAAGGAGGTATTCAATCTGAGATTTGCGGATGGCATTGATTTAATATATACAAATTTCTGCAGAACTATAAGAAATGATAATAGAAATTACAGAAGCCACCCAAAGAATTGGACTATACAAATTTATAAAGCAAAAACAAACATCATGCCAAATTGGAGCACAGATAATCTATAAATAAAATGCGGAGCCGCGACATTAGAGGTTGTATAATATGTGTACTTGAGAGAAAACCTTGGGGAAATATAAACAGCCAATAAAACGAAATGAGAAAAAGAATTTGGTTACCATGGGCTGCTTTTGACAAACTTTAGTGGTGTATTCAGATCTAACATACCTACCCCAAATTTATGTATACTCTCAAACATATCATACGCATAAGAAACGGTGATTAACAAAAAAACATAGCTCACATGTTATAAACAAATTGACGCGCCTTGTAAAGAACCATGCCAGAAATAAGCTTAAGGAATTGTAAAACAAATAAATGGATACGAGAGAAAGCCAAAGCGGATGAAGTCACTGAAGTCATGATGAGGGGGTCAAAACTAAAATGGCAATGGAGAGAGCATGCCATGAGGACGGATGATGAAAAGATAGACAGAGCGAATTACCTTACGGAGGCCGTGGATAGGAAAAATAAATATAGGGAGACAAAAGATGAGATGGGAAAATGTTTTGAGGATAGTGGGTGGAAAATTACGGACAGGAAAAAGTGGAAGAAAGAAGAAAAGGCTTACAATCAACTCTGGATAAGAGAAGCAGAATGAGAAAGAGAGGGAGAGCGAGATATACTAAAAAGAAACAAAAAATATTTTTCACGAAATTATTCTGATTAATCTGCATAACGCTTGCAAAGAATACACAAAGTTCTAAATCGGAGGTTTTAAGAACAGTAGAATAATTATTTCGAAAAAAATGAATCAGCGGATCACTTTTGGCCCGTTTCGGGCGTCCGATTGTTAATGCATTAAACAAAATTTAATGGCAATAATTTTTCAGAGTTTATTAAAACTTGCAGACATACTTACATACTGATAATTATTTTTCTATATAATTTAATACATAGTTCAATGGGTCAATCGTAATTCTGGGGAATTTCTTCTAACGTGGCAACATTGTGCCAATCATTAATCAGCTGTTCGAGTAGATAGTAAAACGCGCGTATTTCCGAGAATCTGGTTCAGTGATCTGGTTGAATACGAAAAATTTGACGCCATAAGCACTTCATTTAACTTCAAATCATGTAAGTTAAAATTTTGGTATTTAGAGGCCCATATTTTAATTTTCATTGCTACCGTGAATTGTTTGGTTATTGATTTTTTTTTCTAAACATAAGAATGTATTTCCAGAATTGCTGATCGAAATGAATGTCAAAGTTAATCATTAACTATTTACAATGAACGAACTTGAAAATTATATCGGTCAAGCAGATATCCCGAACATGACCACACTAAATATATTGTACTCGATGTTGCCAGATGTAGCGATAACGAATGATTTTAATGAAAAAATTTTATGGCCAACATTCAAGCATTTTCAACAGAATGCGTTAAAAAAAGAGGTTTTTTATTTGTGTTTGCTCTGCAATAACGATCAGCGAGTTTTGAAAAAGTTTTTGGAACATGAGAGACTTTCGTGTAAATTAGATCTGAAAAACAATGAATCTTTATTTGCCTATTGCTTGTATGAAAACAAACATTGGTTTTTAGAACTGCTAAATGGCGACATTTCTAAAATTGATTTTTCACCGAAAATTCTTGAAATTGTCAAATTACTGAAATTATTCCACTCAACCAATCTCCCTAATATTAATGTAAACGCAATTGAAAGCAACCTAGAAGAATTGGCCGCATATTACGCAGACGACTTCGTAGTTTTTTATTTGAGCGAAATCAGGAAACTTGTTGATATCGTAAAATTCCAACTTTCTTATAGAAAAGATTTAACACCAACTGAAATCTACTGTTTCGCTTGTTCCAATCCGTTACTACAGGCATTTTCTAAATTTTTGCCCTTGAATGATTCCACAATTTGGGATGAAGTTGGAGAAAAACTACAAATCTACGCTACTGAAAATGAAACTGAAACCTTCACCGCATTTCGCATAATTGACAAGATTATAAAATGTTTGAAAATAAATAAGAATTTTATGGAGACGAACTCAGGAGGAAAAAACGATATTTCTGAGATTATTCAAAATACCCGCAAACAAATTATGGAATTGCCACACACCGGCTTGCAAATGGACGTATTGGAAGACATTTTTGCGTTAAACTGTCTTCGCAATGAACACTTTCGATCCAATAATGAAGTTGAATTTTACTGCACAGAAAAAGAAATTCGCATTCTGTTACAATTTTTGAAGACCATCCTTGATGAAATTCACGCAAACAATACCTATCAATACAATTCAAAAGAAAACACAAAATTGCAACAACTTATGAAATACACAGCCGATGGTTTGTGGCGTCTAGAAATAATTTCGTCCAAAAAACGTACAGGAAACGATATCCAGTACATGCTAGCACCACCCTCATCTCTAATCAGCATTTGCCTGGAAGAAAATGACTTCAGCAAAGCCCACCAAGTAGTACAGGTAAGCGTTACCAACCTATAGTTTCATTAACGCCTTTTCCAATTTTTTATGAGCATATTTTTCATAATTGGTTGCTTCATATGTAACCCGTCGGTCATCTGACGTGTGATAAACTCCGGGAGGATTATCCATAATAAATTTCTTTGCTTCATCTATGCGTTCACGGGGTTTACAAAAACGGCACTGAAAACAACAACAACACCACCCGCGTTGGCACCAACAGGGAATTGCGATCACCAAATACACCATAAACCAAACCATCCCAATTTTTACCATGCGTCGAAACATTCTCGATTTCGTTTCGCCATTTTGCGGTTTTTTTAAATCGAACCAGTAACACTCCACTGCTCCAAATCCTATACCTCTTTTTTCTTCCACCGTGCAATTGCGGGGTTCCTTCTTAAAATCTACTGCTGCATCAACGGCTTCTTTAAGCGTTTCCTCGTCTTTAGTTTCTTTAAAATTTAACGTGCTGTTGGATTTTTGGGCGTCTTTTAATTCTTGTTTGTAGTTGGCTTGTAAGGATCCATAATCATATTGAGAGTCTTGATCGTTTTTCATATTCGTCACATTAATAATTTGCTCGCGTTTGATGTCGACTTTATTTTCTAATATACTTTTGACCATTTCGTTCGAAGAATAAACGTTTTTATTTACCTGAAATTAAGAGAACTTTTGTATAATTATACAAATTATACCCTGCACTGAAATACCGGGCTGATAACTGTTTTTATCAATTATGTGAATGTAATTGGAGAAAATTAACTTCTATAACACGAAATCTAATCAGCTGTTTCGACAATATGGCGACTCCCTATTTTCTATAATTTGATCAGTGTAAAATCGACCTCCTGGCAGCCAATCATAGATCCATGTTTTGGCGCGGTATTTTTGGATCTCGCCAAGAATAAAAAAATGAGGCATAGATAAAATTCGAGGAAACACCCTCTAAAAATAAGCGCCTAAACAATTTTACATAAACAAGAAGAAAAACCGGCTTATAGGCACATTTACGACCACCCAAATATGCACGATTTTTTTTTAGTAACTTGATTTTTGCTTCATATCATAGGCGCCTTAAAAAACATCAGCCAAATGACAATATTATTTTGTTTGTGACCAATATTCTTTCATGAAAGTCATTGGATAAAGCCAGATTTAATTTATGGAAAAATAGGGAAATTTGTGTCAGGTATCGTGCACATTTGAGTGGCCGTAAATGTACGATCATTGCCAATTGGGTTTTTTAACTCAAAATAGACCGCGTTATGCATAGTTTGACCAAGCGCCAAATTGTAGTTGTTGGTAAAAACTTGTTAACTTTACTCTCTCATTAAAAATGGAGAACTGTTAATGGGACCTAATTTTTGGCTTGTTAGTAAGAAAGAGATTTCTATGCCAACACGATTTTTTTGCAGGTAGATAATATCATTATACGTTAGATGGAAAGCTAATTTCCGCAATATTAATTTGGCGCTTGGTCAAGTCATGCACAACGTGGTCCAAATGATGTTCGTTTCATTTATCAAAACGTTATTTCAAAGTTAACTTTCCCGGATTAACTAAATTAACTGAAAAATCGTGCCGAATGAATGAATGAATGAATAACCGTTATTTTAATAAATTTTGCTTGACGTTAATTTCAGCCTTACATAGGTTTCTAATGCCTGTCTGAACTCACCCGTAGAAGTTAATCGAGACAATATTAATTATTAATCCCCGTAAAAAGGACTGAAGTAGAATTTTTAATCCCCACGGTTTAAATTAAAAATAGTGGGTGTTTTTTTGTTATTCTAAATAGTGGGATTTGTAGATAATTTTGACAAGAACAAATTTAGAATGATTTAACGTGCAAATGATTCAAAAGTACAAAAAAGAGTAGGTGATTATTAAATCATGTATGGTTCCGGCCAATAAAAACTGGTACATTTTGACAAATCCGAAATTTTGGTTTTGTGAAATTCCACTGAAACTTGAGTTTCTAAAAAGTCGCTCGTTTTTTTTTTTAAATTGTTAATGCAGTTTTACTCATTTTACTCACGTTCTGTATAAAATTTCCATTTTTGTTCACATAACCAGCTTTCCAAGGTATTGGTTCTTCTTCATCAAAATTAATTTCTTTGAATTTTGTATAATTTGCCTTTTTCCAGCTAGGCAAATTAGCTTTTCTATTTTTTCTCACCACTGTTTGATGTAATCTAAAATACTTTGCTGAATCCTTTTCTAATTGGAACGGTTCAATGTCTTTCTTGTGTATCATTTCGTCGTCTTCTTCATCAATATTATCATTGTCATCACTTCCAAAGGTTTCTGATATTACAAACACTTCTTCATGTGATAAATTAACTTTATAAGCTGGAGGCCATATTGAGAAACCCCTTGGAACAATTAAAAGTAGCAAGTAATGTAATAATATTGCCATGTTATTAATTTGACAAGTGCATCTGTCTAACTCCCTATTGACTGTTTATTTATTGATTATTATATACAGATGTTATTTTTCAGATATTCAATTTGGAACAAACTTATTTTGTTACAATAACTTTGGCTGAAAAATTACACCATTTGAAGCAAACATTAAAAATAGCATTTAGGGAAAAAGATTTGAAAGGCCCACAACAATCCACTGACATAACAGTGGAAACAATAATCAAAAACTTTTATGATGCAACCAATTCACTTACAGAAAATAGTGATTTAGAGCAAATAATTTTGGATCTTGTTGCTCAGCATCTGTATTTAGCACATTATCTACTTGAAAACCAAACGTTCTTTAATTTGATTGATTTGAGCATAACTGTGCCTCAAACTTTTAATGATTGTAACGATTTTTTTAAAGCAGCTTTAATACATGATACTTTAAATAAAGATATTGATTCAAATTATTTAAAATTCATAGATAAGTTAAAGACAATTTTTGCTGATATGGAAATGAATGAACCACTATCGGAAATATTAATGAATCCTCATTATGTATTAGAACCAAATATCAAAACACAAGAGAGAAAATTTTACAAGGCATTGCAAACAACTTACGTCACATTTATTACACAAATAACAACAACATCACCTGGGAAGCTCAATGATGATCACCCAGCACATAAAACATACCAGCTACTACAAGATCTCTGCATGAACTTTCCATGTGCAAGCAACATAAAATACTTACAACGATTATTTGCATATTTAAAGGCTTTTTCAACTGTCATGTACATTAATGATGATAATTCAGAATTTCTTGCGCAAGGTAAGGAAATTTCATTTTTTGAAATTTTGCAAATCAGTCGACCAGAACTTATTGGAAAATTAATGTTTGAAAGGAAGTTGGATCCTTCTGAATTTATTGAATTATTTTCGAAACTTGAACTTGATTTACTTTATCACATTGCGATTAATTGTTTTCCTCTAATCCCTCTTTATGACATGAAGGCAGTTAAAAAAATCTTTTTGAGACCAAACGAAAGTATGCAAACCTATATACGAAAGCAAAGCTGGTTACTGGAATTTATAGTAGATCAAATTCACAATCCTAATAGTAACAAAGAAGTTGATGAAGAACGAATCAAATATTTTATAAATTTATTAAATTTGCGAGACCTTCAAAACTTGAAAGTGTTGTATCAAGATAATGAAATTGTAACAGCATTACAATACAATATTGATTCATCATTAGTAGTGCTATACTGTAATGGTCAAATATATTCTGGAAGTAGTAGCATAGAAGTAATTGCGGAAGATGGAAATAATTTTGAAACAGCTCAAGAATTGTTAGAAGGATGTGTATTAGAAACCAACTTGAAACAATTGTATGAATTAATAAGTAGTGTGCCACAAAATCAATTTTACAAGGAAAATTATCTATTAGAACTTCATGATTCACTATTACAAAGCCTCATTGAAGATAATGTAGAAGAGGATACCTACAAATATATTTCACATATTCTTAATGATTCTGCAAGAATTTCATGCATTCTCAACAATTTTAAAAAATGGCCTAGTTCATTATGTATAGATGTGATGGATGCTGAAATATCAAGATTTAAAAGACGAGATGATGAAAAATTGAACATTTTATTGGAATGGCGCATGAAGATAGAATTTTATGACAAAGTAAGATTTTTTTATATTAACAATTAAATAACACTTTCAATATTAAAAAATCATTTATTTACAAAGTGAAGATTTTAAAAATACAGTAGAACTCCAATTATCCAAATTAATTGGGACCGGACCCTATTCGGATAATCAAATATTCGGATAATTGGATAATTTTCGAACTAAACAGTAAGACACACACAAAACAATGAAAATACAGAACGACTGATTATTGCAGTTGTTCAGTCGCGTGATTCATCTCCTGCCTATGCTCTGACACTACACATTTTTTCGTCGAGTGAAGATTCTGTTTTTGAAGACATTGTGTCTTTTAAAAAGTTATATATTTATTTTTTGTCCCCCTAAAACCGGTTCGGATAATTGGCGATCCGGATAACTGGAGTGCGGATAATTGGAGTTCTACTGTATGTTTATTGCTTTTGGGGCAGATTATTAAGTAGTAGTTAGTCAAATAAAGTTTCTACCAGACATCTCAAAATCATTATAAAATAAGCCGATTGTCCCTTATTAGACCTCGCATTGCTTTTTGAGTCTTCTGGTAATTATGTAATAAGTAAATCTTACTTGTGGAGTTTGATGGTTCGTACTTGAAATGTTATATTGTATTTTTACTTGCTTATAGAACTCATTATAATTTTTCAATGCAGTAAGTTCTCAACTTACGCGATTAATATATTCCAACAGTTTTCAAGTACCTTCCTAAGTCAAAAAATTGCTTCAGGATATGATTGACATAATATGTGTTTGTTTCAAAGGAAATTGTTAGTACAGTTAATTTTTAAACTTCTAGATGCTTTCAAACCCGTCATAAAAGTAGAAACATTCTTGCACTTGCCAGTTTCTATAATAATATTCAAAACTTAAATATGATATATATTTTACAGTTTAGAAATTTGTAGTTGCTGGAGTTTTTACCCAAAAAGAAGACATGGCTTGAAGTATATAGATATTGCAATGAAACACCACAAGATATTTTACATACTCTTCTGAAAACTACACAGGTGACAACTTAAAAATACTATACTGAATTCTTAATAACTTAAAACTATTGATAGGTTGACCTGCTCCTAAAATTCGTAGAATTCCATCAACAAAACCAAGACTTATTAGTAAAAATTACTGTAAACTATTTCTGGGTATTATTTAAAGCTGACATTCCTCTAAATACAATTGAAACAGTTTTTGAACACCTTCCTAGGCCACATGTTTTCAACATTTGTGAAAATTTACTTATATTTTTACAAAATTTTGAACACCTCAATTTTATTACAAATTACTTAACAAAAATTAGTAACGGTACTGAAATTAATCTTATAAGAAATGCCAGGATAAGTCTGAAAATTTTATCGTGTCTCACAATTGAAGAGCAACACCAACTTTTAGTCTTAATCCCTGAACCTGTTAATATGCTCGAAATGTTAATTATGAATACCAAACTAGACGAATTGGGGCAAGCTATGAAACTGATTATACCAGATATTGAAAATCAAGAATTTGATGAAACTCAAATTTCAATTGATAAGATTGACGAATTGTTACGAAGATACGCTGAGAAAAGCCTTGAATTTCGTGTTGTGGCAAGACCAATTTCACAGTCGGGAACGTCTGAAAGCACATTATTAGAATCAATTGAATCCATTAATACCCAACCCCTACCTCAAGCATTTCATGTTCCAGATGAAGTTCCGGATAAAGAACAATGGGTTCGAAATGAAGATGTAAGTTTTACATTTGATGTATAAATATCATTTTAATGATCTCAATTGTTTTGATCTTTCAGGCAATTGATTGTATGTGCTGCCAAGAAATAACGTTTTCTATGTTTAACCGTCGGCATCATTGTCGAAGGTGTGGTCGTGTTGTATGTTGGAATTGTTCACAAACAAGAATGTTGGTATGTATTTTTATACATTTAGATGGGAGTAATAAGCAGAGGAAATTTTGTTATGGTGCTGTTAACAGATAATTTAGATCTCTCCAAGAACTAGTAATAGTTTTTTTATATTGAAATCAATCCAATAACAAATTTTTATTATCAATTCCAAATTCACTGACATTTCATATCTAATTGCCTTATTTTTATGTATCTTCAGCATCAACTATTTCTGTAATAAGTAAACTTACAAAATATTGAATATTTAATATGAACGGTAGGTACACATATTTAGTTTTTGTAAGAGATGCTAAAAACTTGGATAGTTTAGCTTACTTTTGCTATACAAAATAATCCTGATATCACAAGTACAATTATTTATGCACACACTATTACTGATAATTTAACATAATTTTTCCTAAGAATCAATGATTTTACGAATTAAAGATGCACCTAAGTTCCTGGCATCTCGTATTATTTTGAATGCAATAACTAACAAATAATAACAAACTTTAATCGTTGATTTTTACCAACAGGATAATTTAGTTAGAATCTTGGTTTTTAGACCCCCCCACAGTAAAAAAATTCAGGATTTAATACTTTTTTTTTGCAACAGGTTGCTGGTTATGAAGACATCCCTGTACGAGTTTGTTTGGAATGTTACAATCATCCACATGACTCAATAAATTCAAGCCACAGCGAATTGTCCTTGAAGGTGACATATCATGTTGAATGGTTACTAACTGATGACCAAGAACATAATAGAATTGTCCGTGAAGAATTTTCATATGAACATGCACCAAGTGTCTCACTTTGTCTTGCAATTTTAAAACATCATTCAAAGACGGAAGATTATCCAAAATTTTTATTAAGTCATTGTGAACAAATACTCAAGTTGCTGCATCCTAATTACGTTTCCCACCAAGAAATTGATTACCTTCTTGTAATAAAAATGGTAAGATCGCTTGCAATGGCAGCTAAAATGGTAGCTTCTCAATGCACATTAACTTGGGGTGTATCATTAGCGGAAAAAATACTTTCCCAAGCAGAATTGCTTCGATTGTTAACTGAACGAGGCTGTATAAATTTATTGCCGGTGCATCACCGTGGTAAATTATTTGATGCAATAATTTTGAGGCAAGTAAGAGATAAACTGTTAGAAGAAGAACATTGGGATCTTGCACTTGAAGTATCGACAAAAGCAGGATTGGATAATATGGGAGTTTTTATAGCTTGGGGTAAAAGCTGCTTGAAAGCTGGTAATTTCCAAATGGCGCGTGAAAAATTTCATCGGTATTTTGAAAAAACGGCTCATGCAGCAGAATTATCCACAATTGATGAAGGCCCAAGTTCCAGCCGATATTTTGCAGATAGTAAAATATCAAAAAATACAATTTTCCTTAATGAAATAATACAAATTTTAGAGTCAAATAATATAACAATTAATGAAACAGTTTTAAAAAAGTTTCAAGAAGAAAGTAACGGAAACACATTAAACACGTCAGCAATTTGTGTATTGTCGAAGTTAGAAAATTTGAAAAAGGTTGCTGCTGGAAACTATTGCACTGCACGAAATCGTAAACCTGACTTGCAAGAGAACCAACCATGTATGGAAGAAGTTTTTTCTGAGGAGTGCATTTACTACTTGAACAAATATGGAACGCAGTCAGATTTATTGAATTTTTATACAAAACACGGAAAAATAAAGGAAGCACTAAGTTACATTATTAAATATCGACTCCCTGTTGATGTGTTTATTGATATTTATATGCAGTCTCTAAAAGCTGGCAACATAACCAAATTCCAATATGCAATGGCAAAAATTGATCCCACATTAGAAATATGGGCAACATATATTCAACACTTATGCCAACAACTTGAAAAACAATCCTTTGCCAATTCGCTTTATCAGTTGCAGCAATTTATATGTGACTTTATACGCTCAGCCACAACCTGTATCCGCTTTTACACACAGGATGCTAAATCATTTGAAGAATTAGCATCGCGGTCAGGTTTTCTTGGTAAGGCAGATCAACACTTAAAACAGGAACTGAAACGACAGGAATCGATTGATGCAACTTTGTCCAAGGGTACTTCTACTAAAGAAAGAGTAGGCAAGCTGCAACTATCAACATGTGCGAAACTTCTTAAAAAAATGGATGTAGCAACAATCAATGCACATCTTAACACAATCTATTTACAAGATGAAGTTGTAGATTTGCTGCATAAGTGTGAAATGGTTGGCAAGAAACCACTCTCTGTTTTAAGTTCTAAAACTAGAGATGCAGTCCAGATCCCAACATTATTTGGCGCAGCACATGAAAAAGAACAATTAGCTCTTATGTGTATAGTTTGTGCATTCTCAGTCAATTACGGCTTTACAATTGCATTTCGTATTATCAAGAATTATGCTCTAAAAGCTTCGAACGTTTATTATAAAGCAGGTCAATTATTAGCTCGAGAGCGACGTTGCTTATGTCTTATCAACCTTGCTGAATGTATCGAGTCGGCTGGAAATCATGATAAGCATCAAACAGCAATATGTGACAATATGCTATATTTAGCTGCAAAAACGCTCTCTGAGGTAAATGCAACAGTACAGGAAATTGAAGATGTCGCAAAGTTAATAGGCAGCATTAAAGTCAGGGTAAGTCTATGTAATCGAGAATTACGTCTGAAATTTAATAAATAATTATAGTTAAGGCTAAATTTCAGTATAATGCCTGAATTCAAGGTTTCATAAAAATAACCAAAGAAGTAGAAACCTGAATTCATGTAAAAGGAATTATTCATAATCAGCTTTCATGAATTTTGGTTAGAACGTTTTTGGTCCCATAAATTTGGGGGTAAATCTTATAAATTTTAAATGTAAATTAAATTTTTTGTTAGATTTGAAAATTAACTTGGGTTGTGGGGTTTAAAATGTTTTAATATCAATATTGACTAGGGCCATTTTTTTCAGATTGAAGCCTATATTGATAGCAAACAATTAAAAAGTGCATACCTGATTGCACTGAAATACCAAAAATCCCATGATTTACGGCGCATTGCAAGGGAAGCTGAACGTTTAAATCAAACAACTGTGAAAGCCCTTTGTCTAAAGGCATTAGATGAAAAACAAAGTTCTTCTGAATAAGACTGATTGTATATTGTTTCTTAAGATGATTTTTAATATGTAAATGAAATGAATTATTTTTAAACTGTTTTAATGGTACAGCAAATACATTAGCATATATTTAAATTTTTATAATTATTTTTAAATGAGTAAAGGCTGTGAGCATGTATTTATAAATTCAAAAAATAGTACGTAAATTTTACAATTAATACTTATCAGCTGCTACTATATTATAAAATAAATTTTTTCCATAAATATATATTCACCTTATGATTTCGTCCAACTAAAAAAACTGAACTAAATTAAAACAATAAATAAAACTTTACCATGGCATATTGTACTAAAGAATATTTTTATCCATTCAGTATGATAAATATATGAAAGAAAGTCTTTTCGATTACAATCAGTGGAAAATCGTATCACAATATTACGTTGTTGTCAATGTACTAGCATTAACAGTTTTTAAGAAATAATTAAAGAGAAACATCTATTTTGCTTAGCCAATAATTGTGAAGATCATTAGCAATATAAAAATGTTTACTGAAAATCTAAAAGAAGAAAATCATAAAAAACTTTCTAATAAATTAAATCATTAATCTTTGGAGAAAAATAAATCGAGAGTCGCGTATTATAGTATAATCCGAAATTAAAAGTTTTAACCTATAATCAAATACTTGACTCAGCGATTTTCATAATATTCAAAAAAGGTACATAAAGGTACTTAAAATAATATTGCATTCATTAAAAAAGCAGGTGGAAAATAACATTAAATAAATCGTAACAAAAATCAACTGTTAAAATGTTTTTTCATTTCTTAAAATTAAGAAAAAAATTTATTGCAAAATCAAAATTTAAAATATTTTAACTTTCTTGTGACAATTGTAACTTTGAAGTTGCAATCAAACTTTTTAGTTTCAAATGTTGTTTGTAACAAGTTTACAGACAAAAACAGATACTTTGCTAAAATGATTGTTTTTGAAAAATTGGTGACCACAATTTTCTGTTTAGTTCATTATACATGCTACTTAATAAAAATAAAAATAATTCAACTAAAACAATTCAAGTGTTGCTTCAACATTTTAGCTGCTCATCGAAGTTTATAAAACGTATTAATCTTCCAGTATTTCCTCACCATTAACTTCAGAATGATGGTCATTTGAAAATCCATTCTGAAGCTCACCGTTTAATTTTTCGGCAAATTGAGAATCAATCTCTAAAACTTGTTTTAAGAAATTCTCACGTTGTTCGGTATTCCATTGCATAAACCATTCTTTAAACAATTTCACCTATAATATATTCAACTCAATTAATATTGTTAGGTGCCATATGGAGTAAAAACAGTCAGAAACAGTTACTTACCCTACATTCGAAGAGTGATAGAGGTTTATCAATGCAATTGACGGAGGAGATACTATTAACAATTCCGTTCATGTAAGGTTTATGTGCATATTTTTCGACCATAATCGGTACAAAATCTGAGCGTTGCAGCTCACTCCACTCATTAAACCATTGTATTAAATATCGAATTTGAGCATCTGCACTTAAATTGGTCATGTTGCGAGTCTTCTTAAAATCAGTCACTGAAATGACACTAACAAACTTTCAAACGCCTTTGTGACAAAAATAACGCGAAAGAGAAAGGTTAGTAAAAGAAACATGATTCTGCAAAGTTATTGTTTACTCCCTACATCACAAGTAACCAAAAAAAAATAGTAATAATTTTTGACTCACCTAGTCTATCCTCAAATATTAATAAAGTTACTGTTGTACCATTCTTTCCTCAGGTACAAGTTAATTTATTTGAGAACTTGATTCTCTGAACCGTAATGACCTCGCACTTTTTAAATTATTAACCTTGACCTCCTCTGAGCACCTTCCCAGCGGTAAAGTAGAAATCTTACAATTACAATATAACAATATCATCGATAATGTTAGTAGAAAATTTGAGTTGTAATTAAACCACAGAAATAATTAAGATCGTTTGCTACAAATTATAATTAAATTTTGTTCAAAATTTAAATACCATCAACATCTAGGGTTTTTCAATTTCTACAAGTGGCTAATTGCTTTAATGTCACTGAAATAGAATTACATAAATTTGCTAAAGTAAAATACCAGAAAGGTGTTTAGTGCTGTTTTATTTCCATTTTTCGTTGTAGTTTCAAACAATATGTCGTTTGCACCATGGTTTCGTAGTCCTTTCACCGATTTAACTGGTGCGATTATAAGTCATCAGTGGTATGGAAGATGTGCAGATATGGAATTAAAACTGATCGATTGTCTAGAGGCATATGGGGTAGATAGGGGTAGAGTTAAATGCGATACTTTAATTAAAGATTTTCAAGAATGTGCTGGAAGAACCAAACAAATGGGTCGTACGTTCGCAATGAGAGACGAACGGAATAGGCAATATAGGGAAGGAACACGTAGTAAAGAAGATTTATATGCACCTCCTCCACGGCCGGACAGTTACTAAAAAAAAGAATAACTGTTTTTTAGTGTTAAATTCTTAGTATCTTTTAAGTCTGTTGTTCAATAAAATGATCATTGTCGAAATGAATATTTTATAGACCTGTGTGCATTTTATTGTGCACCATGGAGACACAAGTGTACAGATACTACGATCAGCAACATTATTGATCTTTATGCGTTGGTGTGTGGTTGTCTACAACCTATTTCGGTTTTACAACCCAGCTTAAATACCTCAATGAGGGTTCATCATAAAACCTGAATATCTTGTAAACCATTATCCCATTCAGTGACAATTTTTAATATTGCATATAAATTGAAGTAAGTTCAAAGCAAAAATGTTTTATTCGTTTCTCGCAAAAAAATTACAGATGTTCAATGATTTTATTATCACATTCTTCGAAATTATATTAAAAATGCTTTCGCATAAAATTGAAACGATTGGAAATTATTCGTTGAAAGTAAAATTAAATTTTTAACATGATTTGCATTTTAGGCTCCTTCAAACATGAATAGCAATTAGGTAAATGCTTTAAAACTATAAACATTAAATTAATTAATTTATTAATGTGTTTTCATAATACTTGCATGTTATTATCCTATATCATTGCTGTCTGCTTGATCGAAAAGTCACCCATAATGGCCACGGGCTGTTAAACTATAACAGCCACGGCCATTAAAATGATCGTAAAATAGCCCAAAAAATAGTAGAGTAGTAAATCTTCGCTTACAATTCGACTTTTTTGCTTTTACACCAGTCTGTAAAATTTTGGTATTCCTTTTCGTACCTGCCCAATGGTCTTCGCGAAAAATGTATCATTAATTTTTCTGATTTATATTTTATATCAACAAATTAGTTAGGTATTTGTACTTATTGTTAGTATTATGAAAACTGAGAAACAACATACGGCCGATATTCCATATAACGAACTCGGATAATTTATTGGTCGACGCCTAATCAACCTCAACCACAGAATTTATCCTCATCCGTTATATGTTTAATATTGACCTAATACCGTTAAATACTATAACTGCTGAATGTTAAAAAAATTCTAGCATGTTAAGTATGATAACAGACAAATATAGCTGAACAATCAGATTAGAATTCCTAGCAGGCTTACTGATGAAAAAAGAGTGCATCAACTCACCTTCCTTTTTTTACAATAATTACTTCAGTGGAAGAAATAATAGAAAGCTTAAAATAGCGAAAAGAAAGAAAAGGTGATAAAAAGATAAAGATAAAGAGAAAACATAAGTTAAAAAAAGGAATAATGAAAATGTAAGTACCTCCATTTTACATCACAATAGCATATTTTTATGCTTCATAATTTTATGTCAAAATGTAAAAATTAAGAGTACAAAATCTAAGTTGACAACTCTATTTTAACACTAGTATTACATCAATTTTTTGTGATATATCTTAAAACATGGTTCCAAACACAATCCTGGAGCACCACAACATGATTCGCAATTATAAATAGTATCTTTTCTTCTCCCTTCTTCAGAACACAACCTGCATCTCTTACGAGTGGTTTTACCATTTGGTTTTGTCTTCTTACATTTTGTTGGCAAATGCCTGATGCTTTTAACTTTTGCAACATTATTTGATAATGAAGCAGGGAGAAGTTCTTTAATTACTTCCAAACGATAAGCGTAAAATGACATTTTCTTATTACTAAACTTGTTATATAGATGGAACGAATTCAGAAGAAGCATTTGTACTATATGGATAGCAATTTTTTTGTACCATTTTATACATATGTTTAAACAAGGATAGTAAGCTAGCATTTGATCCTGCCGATCAGTTCCAACCATGAATTTATTATACTTCACTATTGGTAACGGTTTTTGGTTATTATCACCTCGTTTATTCTCACAATTTGCTAATACATTTTGAAATTCTGTGGAAATATAATAAACATCTTTTGTGTTATCTTTCCATTTACCAACCATGATACCATTTGAATATCGAGCTATGGTTTCACCTTTTGATAACTTCATTGGAATAATATCTTTTGGTATATGTTTACAGTCGGCACGTGTTGTTCCTGTACAAAAAGTTTTGTTAAGAAGCAAATGCGTGGCTAAATGGTAAGTGCTGTAGTAGCTATCCATATACACTGAGTGACCACTGTTTAATTTTCCCTGTAATAAACTTAAAACAACATTGGCTGCTCGTGTGTTAACACCTAAGTCGTCCAACATTCCACTAAAAATTGCAAATCTTAACGTCAATCCACTTGGTTCGGTTAATACGTGCAACTTTAGTCCGCATTCACTTCGCTGCATTTTTAAATGTTGCCTATATTCAATACGTCCACGGGATAAAACCATAGCCTCATCTATTAATAATTCTTTGCTGGGATAATAAACTTCTGCCATTTTAGAGTTAAAATAGGTCATTAGGTCATTAGGTGTTGGATTTTTTACAAAGTGAAGACAACGTAAAATTAGCAAAAATCTATCCCGACTCATGTAATCAGAAAAACATAATAAATTAAATAAGCGATCCTTCTTCCAGTAATCCTGTAATCTATTAATTTTAATTGTGCCCATGTGCAAAATAACACCAAAAAAAATGCGTAATTCTGGCACAGTTACTTCTTTCCATCTAGATATGCGAGACTTTTCCTTAATACCCTCGGATTGCAACAATTCTTGTGCGTAATTGTTGGTTTCTTCAACAATTACATTTAAAAAAGCGTCATCTAGTAGCAATTGAAAGTAGCCAAACGGTGAATTATTTTCTGGTAGTGGCACTAACAATTCGTTGCGTCTAGTAAATTTTAAATTTTCCATGTCGGTAAGGGTAGTTTGCCAGGATATTTTCGAAGCCAACGAAGGATCTTTGATATCCTCTTCGGATGGACTTTCATTCATTTCATCGAAATCAGAGTGGGACCATTCTTCATCGTCGGATTCATAAAGTAGGCGTTTTAGTTCATCCATTATTTTACTTGCCATTGCTTTTTTCTCATGTTCCTCATGTGACGGACCTGCAACTGACTCGTCGTTCATGATTCTGATGTTCACTGAATAATGAAATTGAGAAAAAAGCGAGAAAATCGCACTTAACACAATTGCGCTAATTTGCTGACCTTACGACGCCATGCTGATGTCACAAATATCTAACAACTCGTGGCAAGAAAGTGCGTCGTGCGCATGTGATGCATAATACTACAGTCGCTCGTATGCTTATTGTGTATGAAATCTGTTCAATCGGGCAAGTGCACGCGTTAACTGTTTAATTATCGTACAGAATGATCTACGAAAAGTATGGAAAATAAAATCACACCTTGAACAACATTTTTTTGATCAGATTTTCTAAATTATAAAATGATTAGGTACTCCTAAAAGTTGAAGCACTTCCTAAAAAAACTAATGAAGGGTGACAAAGTTTGTTTGCAAAAAGAAATTACCATTTTTTTAGGTCCAAAGCCTTTAAAAAAATGATTAAAGACACATGGTGAACGCACCTTGGCAGCCTTTATGTATGAAGTAAGATAATATTCTTTGATATAAAAATTCATTAGAAATACCATATTTTCATGTATAAAATAAAAAAAAGATATTTTGCCAGTAAATGCACGTTTTACCGGATCACGGCCGTCAACGTCTATTTGATGGCAGCCGATATACCTGGTCTCGTCCCCGTCTCTGATATAATTTTGGCTCTTGATACTAGGACTAACCAGATATGATCATATGTTTACGTGCGTCATACGACGTCGCAAGGTGACAACGAAGTTACATGCAGCGTAAAATCATGTGTATTCTGTGTGCTGTGAAGATTTGTTGAATGTGAAGCGTTTGCTACTTGACAATGGTTTAGAAATTAATTTTTAAAGCGCAAGGTTGCAAAATTTTGTATCGAACGATAAACAACATATCAGAGAATGGATTTAACTGCAAAATATTTTTAATAAATCGGATAGTAGTTGAGGCTGCGGAATGGCAGCGTTCACCCTATGACTTTAAAGTTGCAGTTATATATTTATAATTTATTTTGGTATCAAAGCCGAAAATTAAAGCTTGAAGGTGCGAGCAAGTTGTTTGTAGCTGAGGCGTCAGTTGAGGTCGTAATTACTTGTGAATACCCATTTAGTAACTAACGTTTAGATCCGAACGCCACCAACTTGGTCCGTAATCTCCTCTTCCGTCTGCAATATCACTAGTATGAGGGCTGCTATACATCCGGTCTTTATGTTACTAAATCCAACGTTAAAAGAAAAGAACTACAATTTAAATTAGGTATAATTAACATTGAATAAAATATAAACAAATGTGAACAACAAACAATTACAACAAAAACCACAACAGTACTCGAATATAGTGCTACACAAAAAAACTAACATTTATATTGTATTAAAGCTTAGCATATACATACACTAAAGACTTTTGGTGCCTTTAATTCAAACAGGTAACTTATAACCACCTTAAGATAACTTAGCTATTGAGGGAACAATAATGTAAACATCAAACAGAAAATATCTTTTCTGCTTGTACTGTCAAATTATGATCCCTTAATGCCAATGTATCAACAACTATCTAAATTAAATTAAATATTACTTTAAGTTACAAAAATTATGTTCCAACTAGAAACAGAAGCTGACTTAATGTAAACACCGAGCCGTAAATTATGCGTTTAGATAAGCTCATGACTAATAATATCGAGCTATAAGAAAACAGTCAAATGTATTGGTATCAGTGGAAGACTACGCTAAAAGCAAAACATCAAAAATTTGATGTCACTATTCTAAACAATCACGAAAAACTCAATCAACTTGTAATTTTCTAAAGCTTCCTTCTATGCCGACTCCTAATTCTTCATTCATTTCTGACACTAACTTGTTGTTTTGGTCGATTTCGATGAGCATATCATCTAACGCCAAAACTTGTTCTCGGCGCTCTTTTAATTTCATTTTTAATTTCGCAATCATTTCAGAGAGAGGTATTTCGCCACCGTATTCTTTCGGTAAAATTTTTGGATCGATTTTCTGATGCAATTCATCTAAAGTTTTGGTAATCTAAAACATAAAATGTTTTTATTCATCAACTTTTTCTTTGTATTATTTACTTACAATAATTCGACTTTGTAATTTCTCACTTAACAGTGAAACAGCGAATTCAATTATTTTAACTGCGGCATTGGATATATTCAAGAAATAGTTGGATTTGTGTCGCATTGGTGTTGAATTCTAAAAATTAACAAGTTTTAAATCGTTATTTTATCTGACAGCTAATTTTACGATTAATTTTAATAATTAATATGTATACATAATAACTGGAGTTTATGCGTAGTACCGAAAACCATTAGGTATTATGACAATTGCCCCTTAAAATTTGTCATTACTATTTATAATTTTCAGCAGTTATTGATTAATGGTGTAAATAAATTTCTCGAATTTGTGTTGTGTTGTGCTGCAAGTTGATATTTCGTTCGCGTTAGAATTGCAGTAGAGGAAACGATTCACTCCGCTCTGCTTTTAGCCTTTTGTGAAAGTTGGTGCTAGAACGTGGTCAGCTGTTCACAATGATAACATTGTGATGATGTAAACTTGGCCACCCTCTAAACCAATCATACATGAGAATTTTTGGCTATTACGCCAGCTGCCGTTGCAGTTTTAACGCAAAAGAACTATAGGTGGCTGTATTAACTAGAATACCTTTAGGAGTCTGTTAATTAACACTAAAGTAATAAATAAACTCGGTATTGAAGGAATGTTCAGTAGAACCTCGATAAAACGTGCATCAGTAAACCGTGTTTATCGATCGATTCAGTTAACCGTTCACAAACAGTCTTTATGAGGTATTTTTGTTCAGTAAACCGTGCGGCATGAACGGAATAATTCTCGAGCCCTTTTCTTAGAATTCACATAAGCATTCGAAAACATTGCAACAACTTCATTTTATTTACATCATCATGTAAAACATTAAGCCCCAAAAAACGGAATTAATTAATAACGCGAAAAGTGATACTACATAAAACAAAAAACAGACTTGTGTTGAAAACTATTTCAAATAGTAAATAAAAATTTATAAATTATATAAATGTTTGTCTAACATGTTATTACGTTTTAGATGTTATTTCAGTAAACTAACCGTCACTACATCAATCAGTCATTAACACGTTTTACTGAGGTTCTACTGTACTAAAAGTTTTCTTTTGTGTGGTTGATAAAGCATAATAAATGTTTCTGTAAAGACAAATAAATGAAGTTCTAAATAAATTATAAAAATAATTTAAAAGAAACAATGATATGATAAAATACTATACAAGCCCAAAGTTTACGTCTCTTATATTTTGAACAATCGTTATTTTGTATGTACAGTATTTAGTTTTCGGTATGAAAATAATTTCCGCTCAATGTAACAAACTGGAAGAATTTTTTATAATAGCTAATGTTATTATAGTTACTACGCATAACTACCGGATTAAATAATTTGTATAAAAACGTAAGTACCTGAATACAGTTGGATATGTTTCTTATATCGGTTAGTGACCATAATGAAATATGGGCCATTTGAAAACCAGCTTCGTCATTCACGTAAATATATCCCTGAACTTGATTAATTTCGTCATCCATGAAAGTTTCGCATATCAAACTATGCATTCTAGTCATATGAGCTACAGTGTATTTATGAGGGTCAAATTTTGCAACACAGCTCAATATAACAAGTCTTCCTTCGCTGCGTTCTAATAAAGGAACCAAATATCCACTGTCTATGATGTCAGCTAAATCTTTATCTTCACAATCCAAATTGCGGAACCAGTGAGGATATAGTTGTCGAATTGTCAAGTACCTTTCTAACATTTCACATGCTAATGGAACGCTGAATTTCTTCGTGCGCAAAAAACGTAGAAGAAATGCTGCATCTAAAACAAAATACCGTCTAAAATTGTATTTATTAACTACATACATTTCAACTATCCAACTTTCCAATATTTTGGTAATCTTGTAAATGTTTTAAAGTTATCTATAACTTATTACCTATTTTAAATTAATCTTGGCGAAGCTAACAAAAATAAACTACGAACAAGATTGTTATTATTATTGGAGTTTCTGATAATTTCAGCCAATATTTGTAAACAGACAAGCAATTTATTAATTTTTTTTTTCAATATTCCTCTGTTTATAAGTTGGACCTGTTTACGACTTTTTAGATATCATAATTGAAAGGTTTTTAAATGGCACACAATATTCACGAATCGGTATATGTAAATCTGTTGCGAACAGCCGACGTATCAGATTATTATAACCTCATATTTATTTTAACTTTATTTGGCAATTACTCCAAAAACAATAAAAAAATCCATTTATTTTATTACTTTCCGCTTTTTTCTTTTATTCTGACTTCCGTTTTCATCTGTGTATTAAAATTAAATCTCACATGTAGCATGAAATTAGAGAATCATTTTTTTAGTTTGGTTTGTTGTAAATAAAAATTATGATCCATAAAATAATTAAATACAGTGAAACAGTGCAAATTTCGATTTGTAACATGTAGTAAGTTCAGTTTGTCTCGAATCACATGCATTTGGCGAAGAATAGAGCTAAAATTAAGCATTGAGGATTGTACATGAAAACTGAAAACGTTGACCGTGTGGGAGAAACAAGAAGTGCGAATGTTTTTAGGTTGTGTTGTTCAACCGTCCGTCCGTAGATAATTTTCCTTGTGTTTTGTGCATGCATACAAACTGAACTTGATCCAAGTTGGAAAAGAAATGTTTAAGTTGATTTTATTGCTACACTCTTGTATCTTTCTGTTAAGTGAACTTGTAATTAAACTTTTCGTGGGTGTTAAGAGGATTGATAAAAATACAAAAAGTATTTTTTCAAGTTACATAATAATTGGCCTTAGATTCAAAGTTGAAATGTGGTACCTAACATCGGATTAGTTGGACACAAAAAGTTAGTAACGAGAAGAGGGTGCGGAAAACCATAAACTGCAAATTATATCTTTTTGATATAAAAAATTGTGGAAACGACATAATTTATCTGGAAATTTTGATACGACACGAAGAATGACATCTGCTTTAGGAAAGGAAGAAAGGAATAGGTCGAAATAAGAAATCATGGCTCCGAAACATTAAGGAATGGGCACATGAGATAAGATTATCATTATTTCATAAAGACAAAGGGAGAAGAGAAATTTTCATAGTAATTGCCAACCTCAATTGAGCAGACACACAGGAGGAGGAGGGAGTGATATAATTAAAAAAAAAAGATATCATATTCTACCCCATCATCATACACCATCTCCTGAAACCTAACAAGAATTTAATACTTCAATTCATATTAATTTAGTATCAACATAATTAGGTTAAGGGTGAATTAACTTTAATTACCATGTATTCACAGAAAATAGAGATTTACTCTTGAGATTTTGTCAAAATTCTGAAACATTTTTGGTTTATGCAATTTATTGTAATAATTAACCAACTCTGATATTTGTGTTATATTTTCAAATGGAACGTTGAAATTTAAATTGTGCATTATTTATTGAAGCATATCGTAACTTCGTTTCTTAATAGCTAACGTGGACGATTCGTGAGGTGATTAAATTAAAAAAGGGAGAGTAACTAACTAGTCGTCTGCTCGCTGACACAAATGGCGTTCCACCTTATTTCGTGAATACCTACTCAATAACTATTTTTTACTTCTATGGAACAACTATAAAACAATACATGACATTATTGCGATATGTAGGTAATGTAAAACATTTATTATTACATACAGAAGTAGTATATCACAATATGTTCGCAGCAAATATACGTTCTACCTATAAAAATTTTGATTCTCTGAAAAAGTTAAAATAGCATTAAAAGGAAAAAATGTGGTTACCATCATTTCGTGACCTCATTTACAGTGTTTAAAAAAAATATGCATACAGTAGATTTCATTTCACCAGTCGTCAGTAAATAAGATATACGAGTTCTAGCACACTTTTGATTCTCATTTGATATCAAATTAATCAGCAAAAAATTTCGCGTAATCCGGTAGAAAATCCGCGTAATGAAACTAATCCGCGGCAATAATCTGAGTTGTCTTTTTTATATCTTCGCACTTGTCATACATTTAACAAGTTCGTTAATGACATAACAGGTATGCAGATATAACAGCATGTCTTGTTCTGTGTTGGCTTGATAAAACTTGAAATGGTGAAGTGTAGAGTCGTATGTACATACAAGATTAGGTGAACTGGGTGATTTTTTTGACAATGGCAAACAAACGCTTGCGCTATCATATGAAAATGTTTAAATAAAAAAGTGATATTGTAGACCATCTGGAACACCCTTTAAAAATCTAAGGTAGTGATTATTTTAAAATCAAAAACACTGAAGTTTATACAATTATCGGACATGCTAGAGCATGCTAGAGCATGTCCGATAATAGATCCAATGGTGAAATTTTCGGTTCTGACCGAAAATGAACAAATAAGACCGTAAGCAATTTTTTTTAAAGTGGAACTTGCTATTTCTAATTACAGATTTTAATTTAACGCAGCAAAACTTTTGTATAAAACGTTTTTGCGAACCATATTAATTTCAACCTTTGCATGACCTTACTTAGACCACTCTTGCAACCCATTTAGTAACTAGAGATATGGTTATTGTGAAAAAAGGAAAATATTTATCTTATATACAGGGTACGTACGCTCTTTCGATTGGTGATATTTTCAATTTTTGGTTTTGATTGAAAATGGGTTGCTTGTATCCGAAATTAATGTTTTCATACGGAACTTCTGAATTTGTAATTAATCACCCATCTCCGATCGAGTATACCCACTTAATTTCTTTATTTTAAAACTCGTCTGATACACTGTATAATTTTATAACAATAAACAGTGAAAATTCAATAAAATCAGCTTTTCATTAAGAACATTAGCATTCCTGAATTAAGTCCAAAGTAAATAAATTATCCATATTAATGTGTCAATAAAAGCTCAAAATAGGAAAGAGCGTTCAATTATTAACCAATCGATAAGTTAATGTAAAAGAAAGTTGCCTGGATATGATAATTAAACAGTAAAAGTTCGTTCTTTTTATTATTGAAGATAGAATTTGCTCGGTAGAATTATGATTTAAACTTACTTATACAGTATGATCGAAAACTTTTATGCTCTAGAAAGCTATGAAATTGTTAGTTTTTTAATACTTTAGCAGGTGCCTGCATATTTAATAATACAATACAATACAATTTTGTCAGAAGCTCGTTTAACATTTACAGAATGCTAAATACTGAATTTGAATCTTACTTATCGAACGTTACTTTCGAAATGGTATAAAGTTGGAGAATGCTGATACTGATATGCCTACTTGAATTACGAGTTACGTTTCCGAATTTAACCTTAAACTGTCAAAAAAGCCAATGCCATTTTTATTACCAACATAAATTTAGAAACTATAGTTTCATAGTTTTGTAGAGCAGGAATAGGAATAAAAGTTATTGATCCTACAGTTATGTGCACCTTATTTGATAATTCAAGGGCAAAATTCACGTAATGACGTCCGCTATTATTATTCCATGACATGTTGTCAATAAAGTAATAATAAATAATGCGTTACCGCTACAAAAACTAGCAAAGATTACAGTTTTCTACACTTGCAAAATTTTCAAAACACGTTATTGACGTTAAAAAAAAATAATGAAATCTCACCAGTGCGGCATTTCTTGATATTTGGATGTTTGCTGATCCATTCTCTCATTTGCTCGAGCGATTGTTCCCTGATCATATCATCTTCTCGTAATTCTTCAAAAGCCATTTTTCGTACATCTTCAGGAAGGGTGCACACGTACTCTTCGGAAACACAGTCTTGTCCTCCCAAACCCATGGTCGGTTTTTGTTTACCTAGCGAAAACACATTTTAAATATTCAGATGCAGCAGAAGTTTCAATGTGGTGCGCCGAAGATCGCAATAGAAATGGACGGTAAGGAGGCCACTGTACGTAATTTACCCGACCCAGAAGAAAGCATTTCACTTTCTTTATTTCCGTGTCTAACTTTCACATCGCAGCAACCTTAGCATTGAAAACTTTTGCAACCAGTGGCGCAACAATTTTATTTTAACCGAGGTAGGTAATTATGAAAATTTGTTAATTAGCCCACGACGAAGACTATGTGCTTTCTAGATTGTAAAGTTACAGTTTATCCTCGCAAGAAAGTGTGAAATTTTAATCTTAACGCAAAACTGTTTAATTGCTACTTTGTGCGGCATTTTAGTTTAAAGTTAATTTATTTGTAATTGATAAGATTATTTTTTGATTATAGGATCAATAATATTCGCTATTTTTAACCTAATTTTAACCAACATACGAATATGTTATCAATGCTATCTCGAAGCAAATTAAATTTGGATGTTTCTGGGAAAAAATGCTATACAAAAATATAATACTAAATATATAATACTAAATTTAATACTAAGGTTTTATAAAAAAGTGTCGAATGTGTTTTCAGATTAAATTATGTCCAAATAATATTTTTTTAAACATAAGAGTAACGAAACAATTCAATAAATCTTCAACTCATATTTTTTCGTCATGATTTTGATAGGTCTTTTAACTGACACAAAGACGCTATAAAAATGTTGTCTACTTCATAACAACAATTCAGCGAAAATTTAAAAAATTCAAAAATAAGTCAATTTGTAGATTTAATTTTACAATCTTTGACATAACATTTTTGTATACAGGCTGTTCTTTGTCAAAGTAATGACGTCATCGTCGATTGTTTTAAATAACAACCAATATTTTTTGCCATGATTTTAGTAGGTCTTCTAATTGTTTAAGTAACAGTATAAAAATGTTATACCCTTGTTTGTAATAATTTCTTTTCCAATATTGAGAAAATAATTGTTGTATGACAGTTACGACAGGTATGACAGTGTGATAGTTAAAAATGGTATCAAAATCATGACGAAAAAATATAGGTTACCGTATTTAGTTTGGTACAGACCGCACTTTTATTACTAAAAATAGGTAGGTAAAAATGGGGTGCGGCTTATACTCGAAGTTTTTAAATTAAATACAGTAAACACTCTTAGAACAATGTACAAAATTGCCACATTTCGCAAAACGAAGTTACGTTGAGTCTATGAGGGAATTCAGAAAAAAAATTCCCCGCAAATGTTGTCTCTAAATTCAGGTGCGGCTTATACACGCACGCGTCCTATACGCGACTAAATACGGTACTGTTTAAAGAACCGTTGACCATTATTTCTTTCACAAGAAACATTCTATAGATCAAAATCTTATGTCAAGGAATATGAAATAGATTTTTTTTCAAAATTCAACGGTTTAAGAATAATCGAATTATTGCTTTATTTTTGTCGGTTGCTTTTAAATAATTTTTTTCTCAACTTTTTCCTTATGTAAGGGATCAACATTTTTATAGCGTCGTTTGGACAGTTACGATACCTATTAAAATCATGACCAAATACTACAGGTTGATGTTTTAAAAAATAGACGATAGCGTCATTACTTTGATAAGAAACACTCTGTCTACACAAATGTTATGTCAAAAAAATTTAAATTGAATTTGAAAGTTCACTTGTTCTTATTTTTTTTCCTAATTCAATAGTTTAAGAATTATTGATTTACTTTTGCCGCTCACTGTATATAACGTATTTAGCCCTCGGCTTTAATTACTAACATCATGTTTTCTAATCAATTATACCAGGTGTAACACCGAACATATACCTATCAGTGTTTGGATATTTAAATTATTTTGGGTCCAATTTACGGGCTACGGTTTAAATTTGATTCAATCCGATAATGTAAAGATTTATCAAACTGAAGTCCCTAAGTAGTTCCTAGATTAAATGATAGGAAAAATTAATATTTGATGCACGTACATGTGTACATCAAAACGTCAGGTATGTGTATTTAATGAACAGATTATCCTGCTTCTGATTGCCACTCAAAAATGTTTATAATACACGTCCTGATATTGCCTTTGATGTGCGATAAAATGGCTTAAAATAATTAGGAATTAATTATAATACCTTTCCAATATTTCATGCAACTTTGAATTCTTTGAAAGGTTATATTTTTAAAAGAAATGCAAGCGAATGTTATCAAGAACAATGTGTTCAATAAAGAAATGCGTTGATTTTAATTATTTTTCACATTTGCATAACCATGAATTTTTCATGTATCACGTTACTGTATTTTTTAATTTCACGAACACTAACACTATTTAATGAAAAGGTGCGATTTCGCTTTTTTTTCATTGGAACTAATGAAAGCGAAATTGTTTGTTCTTTTCATATACGTAGATTCTTCGAATCGGGGGGAAAGTGATTATTGTTAATTTTATTAGAAACCTTGTAGTCGCTTTTCCGGTATAGCGAGAACAATTAAATTTTTTGCCGGAAACAAAATATGTAATAAAAGCTCACCTGTGTTACTGTTCGTCGACATAGTTACAATATGACTATTAACAGAACAAAACACACATTTAAATTGATTCAAGGATTTTTCTCTACTAATGTTTGTTGACTGCAAAAGATTTTAACGTTTGCAGTTCAACAATACGAAATCACGCAGTTTTAGTTTATGCTTATTGAAAATCGAAAACTTGCGCAAACGTTCACCGTCGTTGCATACTAAAGAGTGGTGCTTAATAAATTAATTCCAAAATGGAACAGCAGAATGTACTTCAGAATTTTTAATATTCAGTATCAGATATCCGGTGCGATTAGAAATACAGTGAAACCTCCGAAATCAGATGAAATTTTCAAATATTATTCGCAAAAAAAATAATTAGAGAACCACCGTTATGTATTTATTTAGATAGTGCAAATCGTTCGTATTTAAACGATTAATTCAATTTCTTTGTTAAGATTAACATTTACAACTCAATGAACTAAATTAAAATGGCAAAGGTTTAATTGAAGTGGTAAAAACTTGAGTTTCTCTGGCAGTTATTTTTGAAACAATTTTTTTGTCTTTTTAGTGCCTAGATGCGAAATAAACATTTAATGAGTGATGAGTGAGTGAATTTCGAATTATTGTCAACTTAAAAGTTTATAAAAACGTCGTTTCCTTGTTAGAAGCCAAATTAAGTACCCACTCAAATGATAAGTTTCCAATAAAATAAAGTCATTCAACTATGTGTTTTGGAAAGATAATATTTATCGTCCCAACAACTGTGCTGCTTTTAATCACAGTAACATAAACAGCTGCGAAATTTACTTTTCTGTCCTAGGACTGAAAAATAAACTTTCATTATACCAACGTTGCTATTTTTAGTGGGAATATCCGATAGATCAGCGCTTTTCCAAAAATCCAAAAATTTTAACGGAACACTTTGGTTATTTTGAAAGGTGCGTAAATATAAATAATAAATTAAATAAAGAGTAAATCTAAACGTTCCTGGGGCATTTATTCACTCTTCTATTAAATGACGTGTGCTTTAATAGATGCGTCGCGTCGTTCGGGGCCAGTTGCAGAAACGAAGTTAACAGAGTGTTAACTAGGTTTATGATCATAGATCTAATTAACGCTCTGTTAGCTGACACCGCTGTTAACTTCGTTTCTGCAACTGGCCTTTAATGTTTTAATAAAATGTAGCTGAAAATCCAAAAAAAAATTCATTGCAACGTAGATGTTCATAGTTGGGAATAAGCAGCCAATTTTTAAAACAAAATTAAAGAAATCATAAATTCAGAAATGGTGGTGTTGCAATTTGTTTGTCTGCGGGTGGGAGAAGAGCAATGCAAAAATCAAAATTTTTGTTTTTCTATTACGTATATATTTATAACAATTTATAACAGCTTTGTCCTAAAATTGTAGATAATGATCAAAAGAAAATCCAAATTTCAAAAAAAAAAATGGAGAACGCTAATTGTGCAGTGAAAAATGTTATTACTAATGTATTTCAGCGTGATAATAAACAAGTGCTACAAATTTATAGGGGGATTCAAAATTAACCAACTTTTAATAACAAACTCAAATCCGGAGGTGCACCATTTTTCAACTGGAGGTTCTTATAACAATACCTGTCGAGAGAAGTGTCAATGAATACGTGTGGAGTACAAAATTATAGAGTATACAAGAGATTGAAATTAGACCAACTTGTTTTACGGATATAAGTTTGCTTTATTAAAAGTTGACTTGTTTTGATTCCACTACTAGGCCAAACAACAGAGCAAAAAAAATGTCATAATTTGCCATAAATACTACCCGGAAACCGACTGTGCGATTGCATAAAGGACAGTTAGTAGATCAATTTGGCATAATTTTAGACTCGAGGACCATAATTTTTAATTTGTTATGAACAATTTAGAAGAAAAAATCGTTGTTTTTTAGTTCTTTGATTGTAAAATGGAAACTAATGAAGCAATCTTAATGTTGTCAATAGACGAATTGTAGAGAATTAAATTACGAAGAAAATGAGAGGTCGAATGTCCCGATCGAATAATTAGAACCGGAGAAAACCTGGAAAACCAGGAAATTTCAGTGTTTTTTAAAAAAATTCACAATTCCCACCTTTTTTAATTTTAAGAACTGAAACTTTGCACGCAGATAGCTATTTATATGCATTTTATGTGTGCAAAACCCAGATTCTGTCAGACTAACGGTTAATGCACAATCGCCATTTCAATTTTTTTCTGCCATATTTTCCAGGAGGGCTTCTTGCTCATGTGGTTGTCCGATTTAAATTTTAAAAACAGAATTGGAAACTAGACGTACAGGGCAACAAAACGTTCATCTTCGATTTTTCATAAAATGCAGCGAAATAGGTGAAAAACAGTCGTGAATGTGAGTAAAAACGGCCGACCCCGCGAAAGTGATTGAGTAGTGGGGGAAGACCGGCCGCTGAGGGGAAGTTTTTTATATAGGAATAGAACCGGGCTGCGCTTCCTCTCACGGGCTGTCACCCCCCACTACTCGACCGCTTTTGCGGGGTCGGCCGTTTTTACTCACATTCACGACCGTTTTTCACTTATTTCGCTGCATTTTAGGAATTTTAGGCTAATTACAGCTTTTGGATATTTTTTTTACTTTGGACATCTTTGTCTCAATAATACTGATCCTGAAAAGTAAAATTTGACGAAATTGGGAGATAGTATTTTTATAAAAAATCAGTTTTTATTTTTTTTCTCGAAAACTAACGCCGACAATTAACATTTAAAACCGGAAATGTCTAGCCTTATTCCAGAGTCATACGTGCACCAAATTTCAAATACATAGCTTTCAGTTAAAGCTCAATTTTGAGGGTGGCCACAAGTTATGGCACACCTGTACAATTGCGGCCATGTTATTTGCATATTGTACATTATTTATTTTATTTTTATTTTTTTTATTTTTCAAAATATACATACCAAACTTGCCAAAAATTTTAGCAATAAACAATGACGTGACCCAGTTAACTCAAATTCTAAATAATTTACTCTAATGGGAAAATACATAGCGGTGGTTCAGTTGCCCCAAATTTATATTTCATTCCATATATTTTCCTGTGACCTTATAACTTATTATAGTCGGTACCTTACTATGTAGAGGGGCTACGATCAAAAGGGCTAGATTCTATCTTAAAACAAAAGTTGTGGTGCTTTGAAAATCGCGCGTTGCAAAAAGGTGGCTCAGTTAACCAAACTGACCTTATATTTTATAGAAATTTTTTTGATCAATGAATTGTTTTTAAAACAAATGTATTTCACCGCGCGTTGTAAATGCAAGTTTTTTACGATATTGTAATTTATAACATAGTTATAGAATAGAAAGTACAACATTTTATTTATTTTTACGAACGAATTTATCTAGATCATATTGTTCATTGTTTGCCCACTCATTTCGACAGCAGTATTTGCATGTTTCCATCGTCACTGTCGCCTGTAATGCCTAAAATATTTTCGTCACCACGAAATAATTTTCATTATGGGAGGAAAAGAAATAAGGTTTTCGTATCGAATATGATTGTTTTCGTATAGGTATAATTAGAAAAAAACATTTTTTCCCATCTCATCTCAATCTTGTCTTCTTAATACCGGTAGGTGTCGAAGTGTGTTTTGTAGTCAGCGTTGGTCCTTAATTGGACTTGGTGCAAACTTTGCTGACATCGTGTGTAAGTGTTGTGTACAGGATTTACTTCTCTCAAATGTCCAGATATTTTAGCAAAAGCGTCATTAATTTTGTCTCCAATGACGAATGGTGACTGGACCAGGTACCGATCCCGAAGTAAATAATAAATTTTCCCACCACTAGATCTAATAAAAATGGACTTCTCTTTCCTACAAATTTTTTTTATTAATTGTTGAATAAGTAAACACTTTGTTGAAAATAAAAGGTTTTTCAGATTTTTACTCCATCTGGGGACACACCGTACAGGTTGGTCCACCGTGTAGCATTTTCGTGAAAAACATCTTTCTCATTTCCCTAATAAATCAAAAACTCGCCATCAATAATCTACAATTTTATTACTGTAGCGTTTTAATTTTTTGAATTTAATTATTTCAACGGCGTCAGGGCGCTATAAAGCAAAATAAATCAAAATATCATAGTAAACACATCGACGAAATTGAAAACTTTGAAAGAGCCATCGGTTTCAAATTGATAAGAGTTTAAAAACTTTTCCAACAAAAATTGTATACTAACCGCAATGACAAATAGAATACCTTACTAGGCACATATTTTCCACTTCAGACCCGGATTTAAAAATTTTGATTCAGTAAATTGGATTCTTATAAACGCAATGAAAACCTTTCTAATTCGTTTGAAATTACATTAGATGTTTAAAATGGCGACCTTCTTGTTGTATGTAGCTTCAAAACCATTTTTTTAAATTATATTGTCAAAAGTTTTCACGAATTATGCGTCTAATTGCACTACAAATCATTCAAATTCAAATCATTCGTATTGATGGTTTTAAATTCCATAGAATACCTGCCCTACGACTCTGGATTTTATTGCTTATCGATCAGATCGACAATGTGCCAGATGTCCTACTGTAGATGTTTTTATCGCAGTCGCTTTAAGATTAAGAGCCTGTCATTTAACTCTTTTGCCATAAATAATGGTAGACATTATTAGAATACGATTTATTCAGTTACTATTAAAATTTAAATGCCAATTTGCCTATTATTAAAATCGAAACTATAACGTAGATGAGATTGCAAAAACAAATTCCTGATAGCTTCAATAATCTCTAATCTTCTCTAAATATAATTCCCGATGGTGGTCTATTCCCGCAATTTTTTTTTGAGATCAGAGTAGGCGACGATGCTGAGTGTCAAAAATTGACATTTATATTGTCAATTTACGGAGCTTAAAGGTAACTAAAGCAAAATACATTATATTGCAATGCAAATATATATAAATAAAATGGTAGATAAATAATAAATAAAATAAATAAATAAAATGCATAAATACACAATAAATACTGTCGGCCCGTTCTAGGGCTGAGGTTTTCTACTAGTTGTAAATATAATTCCCGATCGTCTATTTCGCATTTTTTAAACGGATCAGAGTAGGCGACGAAGCTGAGTGTCAAAAATTGACATTTATATCTTTTATATCGTCAATTTACGGAGCTTAAAGGTAAGTAAAGCAAAATACATTATATTGCAATGCAAATGTATATAAATAAAATGGTAGATAAATAATAAATAAAATAGATAAATAAAATGCATAAATACACAATAAATATTGTCAGCCCGTTTAGGGCTGAGGTTTTCTACTAGTTTGATAATAAATCGCTATCAAAGCCAATTTTCACTCTGATTTAATTTTAAAGAAAATGTCTATTTTGTAGTTTAGCAATTGAAGAATATTGATTTCAATTTTCATAATTTTTCGAATACTGAAAAAAGATTTTATCTAAAAGGACCACCTGTAGGTCTGCAATTTTAATTCTTCCGCTCTTAAATTGTGACTAATTTAAATATTAACGACCGACTTTTCTTATTGACAAACAACGTACAATTGATAACTTTATTCTTTCAAAAGTATCGCCTGGGAGGACAGATAGACCGGCAGAAATGGAAATAAGTTACTTGCCGCTAAAAGATTAATAATTAAGGGGGACTTATGCGACACATTAAAATTGAATCGAATTAAGTTCAGCAGTTTTCGGAACACTAATATTCGGATTGATCATTAAAAAAATAGATTAAGTCCGCTCCCGTTCAATTAAACAAGTTAAAAACCTTAGAAACAATATAGCTAAAATATTGTGGTAAAAAAATAAAAATTCAGTAACATTACATTAAATTATTGCATATTGTTCGTTGCTTCCGCTTGATAACATTCAACCCATAATTTAAAAACAAAATTTACATCGTTTATAGATAAAAATAAATATTTCACCGCTTACCTCCACAACAGTAAAAAAAACAATATTCCGCGTGCAACTGCCAATGTTCAACTGAACCCGTTGTGCCGATTAGTGTAAAAAAGTTAACTTTCTCTTAACCTACTTTATAATCGGTAGGAGAATATAAGCACACCATAAAATATACGCAAAATAATACACTGGTTTACTAGACTAACCCATTGAAAGAATCATAGCAAAAATATGCACCTTTCATGCCACTGTAGAAAGTACTGCAGTTTTTGCAAAAAAAACTATTTTTTGCCAATACAGTTAATTGGTAACATTCACCTTGCAAACAATTAAATATCGGTATGAGTCACGCAATAGAAACTAATTTTTTGGAGAAAAAACAAAAAAATGTTGCAACGTAAATTAATTTTGAACGTTGTCCTCGCCAAACAATTCATGGACCTAATTGTGAATCATTGTGTATGTGACATAACTGTAAAGTGAAAATTTTAATGTTCGTGATGGTACTTACGAGATTTCTAAATGAAATCGTTGTAAGTTAATGCACATGGATTAATCGAATAAAAATATGAAAGCACCATCAATAAATTAATTCTTTTATTGCACATGAAAGTACAATAGATGCATTTTCCGCAAGCGAAAAGTTCAAAAAATTGCGCCCTGTTTGATACGCTACAGAAAAATCAATGCAAATGATTGAAAGATATTATAAATTCGACCTCAGGCGAACTTCTGTAACCTTATAAGATGCATGTAATATTTTTATTTTCTCTATCACGTAAATGCGTTGTAACCTTAACGAATTTTACCTTTGCTGTTTAATATTCCAGGGTGGAAATAAAATATTCTGTTGCAAGAAAGCTATTTCTATTTGTTTTTGTAGCCCGCTTCAGAACCGAAGCACGCAATTATTTTTTGGGGGGCTCACAAACAAATGTAAAATTTTAAGAAAAATCAGTTGCCCTAAATCAAATTCAGTTAATTTACCTACCTCATAGTAAGTTTTAATTCAATTAATCTACTATTATTATACAGTGTGAAATTAACAATTGTACTTCAAAAGAAATCCTCAGACAGGTCGATTGTAACTTAAAAAATAAACATTTTTGTACCAAATTTAATTTTCAATTATCATTTGTTTTTTTATCATTATCGTTATCATTTTTTTTTTTTGGTCACCTAGCGGTTAGATGCTTCACACACAAATTGACTGCGTCAGAACTTATTTTTACCAACCACAATCCCAATAATGACAAATCAGTATATTACTTGCGACCTTTATTATTACTATGGTGAACATATACGCTTTCGGCGCTCCTGTTAATAGAGCTATATTAGTTCTAAACTTAAAAAAGCAAATTTTTTTTAACAAAAGACAATTGAAAATTAGATAACATAAATTGTATTACTAATTTGTAAACGAAAGTACAATCAGTGTACGTGTTTTTCGCATGATCGCTGGAACAGCTGATATTAAAAATCAGATTTACACTGCCCAGTTGACTACCATAAAACGAAACGGGGCGTAGCTGTGCTGGTAGTTTGTGTGTATTTAGAGTAAACGGGAGTTGTTGCGAAGAAGATTACTGAAGATGACTAACGTCTTTAATTTAAAATAACCAATAGTAATTCAAATCCTTATCGATCACTGGTTAATCTTACTCCGTTGGTTCAAAAACTAAGGACTAGGTAAATAAAATTGTTACAGACATCGCCAAATAAGGAGTTTTGCAAGGGAGTGCGCACGAACTGATTTCAATTGATTCTGTTCATATCTTGAATATTATATTATATTGCGTTCGCGCAGATTTTCGACCACGCACAACGCCTTATTTGGCGACTACTATAAATCAAATGTTCGAAATGCCATTTAACGGCCTCTTGACAATAAGTAAACTTATTAAGAAATTCTTCTTGCGCATCTTCCAAATCCTCGAAATGTGGTATACATTGTATAGTTCACTTCATAACCCTACTTGTTCATACATCAATTTAAAATATAAACAAATCACGGCTTCCTTATAAATAAAATTTCCTTTAGATCTGTTGAGCGTTTTAGTAACTATTACAAATGTAGATTGCTCTTGGTTCAATTTACCTCAGTAATTAATATCTGCAAACAAAGATTAAGTAATCATAAACAATCTTGATTTCGTTCTGACTAACGGCAATTCCCCAAATTATCCCCTACAGTTTCAGCCCTTATTTTAATTATTAATTATTAATTCGTTATATGGAAGATCGTTATAGAGAAGTTCAACTTTATGTACTTATTTCTTTTATTTTTATTAATGTTAGTAAAGGTTAAATTAACTAGCGCACAAAATCACGTTCTAAATTTTAGTTTAATTGTCTGTCCTTTCACCATTTGCAAAATAAAAATAAATGATAGTAAAAAACGATGTAATTAGCAACCTATCTAAATTTTAAACAAACAGCAAAATTACTGAAATAGTGTGTTGGTCGGTAGTATTAGAAACCTTGAACGACCTTTTTATATAAAAAGTGAATTTCTTAATATAACTCGCAAATATCGTGACGATAAATTATTTCAGAACATTTCTGTCGTGAAAAATAAATGTCAATATTACACTACGATTGCTGTTGAACTTGCGACAATCGCCGACAAAACGTGAATAAGATTGTCTTTTAACTTTGTCAAGTGCCAATTTCAGCACCGATTTTTTTTTTAAATTCAGTTGCAAATTTTCCTAACTTGTATTAATTTCTAAACAACAAAATCAGCCGATTCATTTAAAATAAATTAAGAAGATATGGCTACACCGACTATACACAGTGTTTCCTAAATACGTATAGAAAATGCAAGTGAATCCTGGGCAAAAAATAATGCGGATTTTTTGTGTAAATTTGTTGTCTAATATGCCCCTTCAAAAATGGAGTAAAAATCATTGGATGTTTTCTGATGATAGTAAAAAGGCTTCTTACATACTTTTTTCTCACACCTGTATTCTAATAAACGGATGAAATTTACAACCCCTTTTAATTTGTTTAGAACTTTTTATGCATCACGGACATACAGTGCAGTGCGTCCACGGATGGGGTTGACAAGAGGGAAAAAAAATTATTTTCAACTTTACGCCAAAAAGTTATTATTATTATAAAAAGTTTTGGTTATTTTGGAAAGTCATAAACAATTTCCAAATTTTTATTAAAATGTACAGGGCGTTCTAAAAATTACAAAACATGAAATTGACCTTAAGAAAAGTAGTCTTATTTTTTATTTTCGGAATGAAACGATAATGAGTTTTAACTAAGTTCTAGATAATAAAATACTTGACAAGCCGTTGTTCTTAAGAATTTTTGTTAATTGCAATATTTTTTAAATAATCTAAAATCATAAAGAAATTTTAAACTTTAAATTGCTCATAACTCCTAAACTTGTTTTTAGACTTCGTGCTTTAACGCAAAAGTTGGTTACAATATTTTCCCGTTAATCGAATCTTACGAAATTGCCATGATTTACAATTAATGTCAAAAGTTTGACAATCCATCTGCACTTTTATCAATTTTACTGGCTGTACTGTTGCTAACTTCTACATAAACATTATTACTATAAACATAACGTAAGTAATTAATTAAATATGTAGTTCTTATTGGTATACATATTTTGAATTCATTTTGTCAGATTACATTTAAATAAAGTGACATTTTAATTTAATTATATATTTCGTTGCCTAGATGCAGAAATCGTGCATTTATAAGAAATCATTCATTAATTGGGGTCATAAACGCACGATTTCCTATTTATTAAATCGATCCATAAATCAACGATCACCGGAAAAATTGATTTAGTAAAAATAAATAAATACATAAATTTAATTAGACATCTTCTTTTTATTATAGGTATATATCTTTTAGCACAAAAGTCTCAAACCCATATAACATAATGTTAAAATATCGATTAAAGTAGCAATTCTCGGGAACCGAACTACTACATATACTACATGGGTGTATAACCAAAATAGAAGAAATGAACCTCATATTGAGACTGGATCAATAGAGCCATAAAAAAACAAAGAAAACGGATCACAAATTACAACCAAGATTTGTCAAAACTAAAATTAAATTGGTAAAAGATAGTCAACCAAGAAAAATAAAAAATTTCATAAAGGTACAGTAAAACAAAAGAAGAAATTTATACAAGTTCTTTCGTTGCAACAATGAAAAAAATGATACTGGTTCTTCTGCTTCTGGAACAATCTAGAAGTAAAAATGATTTCCAGTTATTAAAATTAAATAACTGACATATTTCCATTAGTAACTAACGTAATTAGAAATAATTATTGTTTTATTATGGATGTAGAACTGACAGAAACTTACCGCTAAGGAAAGCCACGTGTTAGAATTGGAAATAAACTTGGAGATCAAGTTATCAATCATAGATAGAAATAATACTCTCCAATTGCATCCATTTACCACCACAAACACAGATTGTTCAAGAATTTAATTATTTGGGTTAGTTAATTTCTAATCAAGCTGTGAGCCAGGGATCAAGTGGGGCTGATAGAAATCTTGTAAAAAACAAATTACAAAAAATACAACAATACCTCTAATGAACACACTAGTCTTTCTGATATTTACATATGGCACAGAGTCATGAGACCATAAACATTGATTTGTTGTTCGAAATGTGCTAAATTATTTAATAAAAATCTTTGGAATTAACAGAGTGTAAAAATAAAATTCATTGTTAAATTTCTTCCTTAATTAAGTAAAACTGGCACAGAATAATAACAACACATATAGAAACTAGTAGAATTGTATATTTTATCAAATCTAATTTACAGCATAAATTTTACAATCCTTTTAAAATTCTCTTTTTCATTAACAATTTGACCAAATATTAAAATATATCCAAAATGATATTAAAACAATAATGGAGGAATAATCTTTTATAAAATCTAGCCCAATTCTCCTAAATTATAACTGCAATACAACACAAACCTTTATAATTTACAATTTGAATCGACACTGTGGATCATTGACCTCCCCCGAAAACACATAAATAAATCACATTATTAAATATAGAATCATATCTATGTTTGCCACAAATAATGCCACCAAACTGACAGTGCTACATTTTTAATATCATAAGGAAATTGCACTATAATTCTACAATAATTGCTATTTGAACCATGCCTCAGTAAATTCTTCGTAAAAATTTAAAATTCTCACAGTAACTTATGCATATTTACAGTCTTTCTATACATTGAATTTACAAGTTTTCATTAATTAAAAATTTTCTGCAACCAAAAATAATGAAAACGCTTTGGTCAAACTATTCATTATTGCTGATAGAGAAAAAAGAACCATATTACATGTAGCTTCATAATTAAAAACTTACACGTTAACAAATCCAATTAACAATTAAAACAAAGAGAAATCAACAACAACCACCTATTTCTTTAATACTTCTTAACAATATACAAGTTATAATTTTTCTAACAAATTTTAAGTTATTTAATTTGCGAGTCCCCCGCTGGGTAAAATTTTATCATTTACGTGTTTATTTTTTTGGCCTATTTTATATCGAAATCGTCTTTTAGTTTTTACTTTGATATTTAATCCTTTACCTTCATCTTTGTCGTTCTCCATGCTACAGTCGCCCTGCATTGTCTCGTCATCTGTTATTGACACATTCGTACCTGAACAAAACTCCACTGAATTAACGTGATTAACATTATTGGTGATGACAGTGTGATTCATTTCTTGACTATCACTCGCATCTTCGTCACATTCATTAACAATCGGACTGACCTCCATAGAATCAATTTCTTCGTTATTTACTACCTCCTTTGACTCAATTTCCATCGGTTCTCCATGACAATAAACATTTTTATCGATATTTCCGAGATTGTCTTCTTTTTTTCTTGGTGGTGTGACAAATTCAATTTCTTCTTCAACAGGGATAACATGTAAACTAGTCTCACTGGGGCTTCTGTGCAAAACTTTATTTCTTAGCCTCAACTCTGGACCTCCTCCGTAAATACTGTAGAAAAAATCCCAAATATCTTCATTTACTTCAACGCAATCAGCTCCGGCCTCGATTTTATTGATTAAAATCTTGCTGTTGTCGATTGGACCAGGCGGATCGGGCAGTCTTTTTTGGACAAAATTTTGCCACTGTGTGTACCAAACTGCAGCTAATAAATGTGTTGGCGAAAAATCTTGGTTTTGGAAATCGTGATTCAACTCCAGAAAACTTGCAGTCTCTAAATTGATACGTCTTAAAAGCGCCTGACATGCTGGACAAATGTTGATGTTCATCATGGCAGGGCAACCACCAAACTTTTTATGTAAAAAATCATACACTAATCTCGGGAGAAGGATAGTCAATTGCTCGAGTGCTACCGCACGTTCTGGATGCAATGATCCGTGTTGGCAAAGGAAATCGGAGTTATCAATTGGCCCTGGTTCTGCACATGTATTAAATCGACTAAGCCACTGTCTCGAAATGTAAACCGCATCATCAGGTGCATTGCCACAAATTTGGGAAAGTTCTATTGCTCTGTTCTTTATAGTCTGAGCAGCTGACGTAGCTTTACGATAAAAGAGAACATATGCCTCACAATTTTGAACGTTGTCGGGGGTCACTTTGGTGACATACTGATCATCAAATTCATACCATTGGCCAGCATTTAACGAGTAACAAGTGTAATGTCCAGCGCCTGCAGTTCCATGGTGACAGATCACAGAGAATAGTTCATAAGTAGTAACGCGTGACACACAGTCGGTATGTAAATAAGGACGCATATCCAATCCTTTCAATGGAAAACCAACAAAAGATGAAATTTTACTACTAAACATGAGTTCGTGTCGAAATCGTTTTAAATGTATACAAAGCACTTCCGGTAATTGCAAAACTTTACTAAATTTAACACCATTTCTTAATTTATTACAGCGTTCGCAGCTGTACATATTATCACCTTTCAGTTCGTCTGTACTAAAAAATGCGCCTAAACAGTCATGCAATGATACCGTTGGCCCATAAAACCACGATCTTAACCATGCTAGAATCCAACTTAACCAACCGTCTTGAACAGGCAACACAGCTTCTGAACAGGTAGTGCCTGGACCTGAATTTCTGCCGTGCAACATCATTAAATGGTCTCGTGAAGGAATGGGCAACGACAAATCTTGAAATGTTTCTATCCGACTTGAAATGCGATCACATGTGAGACATTGCACAGATGATAATAATTTTCCATCGAATATGTCGGAAATAATTGATCGATATTTCACTTGACGTTTAGAAGAATTAACAGTTGAATTGGAACTGGGTTGAGAGTCTGCAATAAAACAATTTCAAACTTACACGTTTTATGATCTAAAGTTTTACTAACAAGACGGTGCCTAATTTTGCATATTGCATTTTTAGTCTAAAAATAAGCGACCCCTTTAAATTTGAACATGTTGAGCAGAAATACTCAAAATGCATACTTAGTAGAACTGATTTAATTTATACTACAATAATTGGTAATTGTTTGTTAGCTTAGTAATTAAAATTTATTAATACACTTTCTAAATTTCCCAAACAATTACCTATCCTTGTGATCATTAATAAGATGATTTATGATAAACACATGATAAACACAATCTACCAAAAGAATCAAGCAATTACTCAAATGATCTTAGACAATTATGAATTTTCAATGTAAAATTGTTACCACACAGAAGATACAGGATATAATAAATGACTTGCTGATTACAAACAGGAAAGGTACCTATCAGCTATCTCCTCAACTGCTAACACTTAGCGCTTCGGCCTGCGTTCTGCTAAAAGTTATCTGCTAACATAATCAAAAATTGTAATAATGCAGATCATACAATCTTTTTCACATTATGCAGCCGTATCACAATGAATTCGAATTTTTCATCCATAATTGGATGAAATCAACCAATTTAATGCTGAATACCAAAAACGGTAGTATGGAATAACTTCATAAAATACGGGAAACAAATAATTTACAATCAGCTGATTTATACAAAAATACCAGCCTTGAAAAATTTCATAATACCAAACTGCAGTTAAATTAATGAATGTTTAAATGTTCGACTTTGGGGGTGACCACTAATGATGAGATTCTTTGTACATTTATGCTTTCCCCAATACAAAAAATACAGATTCCAAGTTTCATCAGAATTAATTACTGGCATTTCAAAGAAATTCTTTGTGAGTTTCATAACTTGCACAACTAGAAAACTTAATAAATCATTTTGAAAATTGAAATGGCTATAAAAATATGAAATAAAATTCTATTACAATTATTGTTTTCAAAATTAAAATTAAAAATAATTATGAAATAACTTCGCAAATATTTAAATTTTTAATGTATCAATAAATTCAATAGTAAAAGTAAATGGTGCAAGTTATGAAACTTTCTGTAGTATTATTAATTACAAATTTTGAAGATTGAAAGAAAAACTTACCTATCACTGTTGCATTTTGCATACGTGCACGTAGTCTACGTCCTGGACTAGTTGATCTTGATAATCTTCTTTTAGTGGTATTTGATGGATGTTCAGTATCATCGCTTAGGCTTGATCTTTCACTAACGCCAGAATCACATGTTTCATATTCACCTTCACTTGAATCATAGCTAGAACTGAGAGCTGGTTCATCCATCGCCAAACTAAATGTATCCGAATCATTACTCATGGATTCTGATTGGCACATTTGTTTCAGTTCCTCATGCAATTGATCCATAAAGTTTCTTAAAAATTCCTGAGTATCATGCTGATGGTATCCACGAAACATTGCATGCACATTTCTTATTCCATATAAAATCCCTGATGGTGTAACATAGCCTCCATTCTTTTTTGACCACATATCTCTCATCAGTATTTGGTATGTTCTACTAAGACCTGGTTTACGCCCTTCAGAAAGTATTTGTACTGCAGCTGAACATTCCAAAAAAAATGTAGTTAGTGGTAGCGTATTACTTAATGCTTGTAATGCAGCGTTCATATAACAAGTATTTCCTATATTTTGTAATCCTACTAATCCAACAGGTTTTTGTGATGACAAATCTGGAACATCTTCACCTTCACTAGATTCAGATGTATCTCCACTCATTCCCACGTTCAGTTGAAAAGCTGGCATACTGTTATGTTCAGGAGTTTCAGTACGTAATGTACTGTAACTTCCTCTACCAGAATCGTGAGGTTTGCTGTGACAGTCTTCATCTTCTTGGTCACTATCATTGTACTGAATGGCTGGTTGGTCCATGAATACTTCAGATTCACATTGATAACACCATACTCTCTGGGTCGATAAATTCATATGAATACAGTGGGTGGGTAGAGCCTGAAAATTGTTTAACATTATCAAGTTAAAATTGAATGTTGATGAAATTCTTACAACTTCTTCTGTTCTTATAAAGAAATGTGTAAGCAATGTGCGTAAGTGTTCACAACATGATACAACATGATGTACAAATTAATTACAAGATATGCAAACTAACTGTCACAGTGTCACTGTCAATGTTCAAATTGATCTTGAATTGAGGCTGAAAGAGGTTTCAATGAATCCAATTTAAAGGATTTGAAAAACGTGAACTGCAAAAAATGAGTGAATTTAAAATTAACTAAATTTCCATGAAGTAGTTGCCAGGTGGTGGTTCTTAAATTCAAATTCAAAAAATCAAAGCCATCAGTTTAAGGACACACAATGATATTCATTTCATAAATAAATTTTTGAAAGTTACTAATAATTTCAGGCAGAAAAATATAAAATTTACGACCAAAAGAAGTATAGGTGTCTACTTATCACATTTACCTTGAACTACTAATTTCAATTACAATATTTACAAGTGAACAAAGCTTTTTAAATTGCAAATGCCACCGACAAACTTTAAAGAGTATTTATGTAAAGTAAATATAAAAGATAAAATGTTTAACATTGGACACTGTGACAACGTTTATAAATAAAAGAAATAAATAGACCTTGATATCACAACAATACTTGGAATAATTATAATGGATACGTATTTCAATAGCTAAGCTATCATCTTCAGTATTCTATTTAATGATTTTAATCTTACGAACTAAACTTATGTACTAATATTTACCGTTTCGTGAATTTCACAGTTGAGTGAAATTCACTGATGGTTAGTCAAATTCAACACCCTAAACAATGGTGTATTGAGGTTGGAACCCATAATGATTTAATAATTGTTTTCTATTTTTATAGATAATTAAACTTTCCCTACTGTACTGCTGTAACTAAGTTTAAATTATCTATACCTGTTCTATGATTGTTTTCCAGTACATTCCGGGCAACACTGGACTTCTCTGCTATATCATATTAGATATACGACAAGGGCTCTTTAAATCTAACCGAAATTGTAAATAGCACTTTTTTACTCTAAGACAAGTACGAAAACGGTTAACGGGCACAAAAGTATGTATGATATTCCAATATCACAATATTTCATGAAAAAAATTTCTGATACAAAAGTTTCATGTTTTTTCGCATAAAATCCGAATCTATAAAAAAAGTAACATTCTTTCTCTAAAACCATTAACAACGTAGATTAACACAATATTTCATTAATTAAAATTTATTCTTATAACAACTCCAGCAGAAGCACAAAACTTCGTTTATTAATATTTGGATAATTGTTTGATTTTTAAATTTTACAATGAGAAAAGATGACAATGTCGGAGTTACATCTATTATTACATTAATTTATTACCTTGTATTTGTCATTTTTTATTCTCATGGTATATTTTGTTAAACAATTTAAACACCGTACAATAACTTAAAAACTGTACACACTTAAATTTTAATTTGTACTACCCAACACATTAAAAAACAATTAGTCAAAGAACAACAAATTAAAATTACAACCATAAAATATCTCGTGACAATAAAAAAAAACAAATATAGGGTAATAGATTAATAATAATTTCACGATTGAAGAAGTTAAATAAAAATATGATTACACACATATTTAAATTTTAATTTGTACTACCCAACACATTAAAAAACAATTAGTCACAGAACAACCAATTAAAATTACAACCATAAAATATCTACAGTGACAATAAAAAAGAACAAATATAAGGTAATAGATTTATAATAATCTCAGGATTGAAGAAGTTAAATAAAAATATGATTACATTATCACGAGACTTTGAAAGACCTACTAATATGTATCGTTCATTTTGAAATACATAACGACAGCAAATTGCGCCAAAAAATTAGAAATTAAAATACATGAAATTTTGATGAACAGATAAAATTCACAGATAACAAGGCTGGAACAAAAATAAATTCATAAACTTGAAAATATGGAGGTTTTGAAATTATAACTTCAATCAAAAATTTTTGTTTTATGAATTCTAATTGTTTATGATAATTCATAGCCGTAGAAAAAGTATAATGTGAAACGCATTTGAAATAGCTATACTGTGTGGAACCATCACACTCGATTTCGGCCTGCATAACAAACTTTCCACTAGTGCAGAATATACCATATTCCAAATTTGTTACAGAATATACTATTCTTGGTGAGAAAGAATCATTCTAAAAATGAATATTTACGGCAATGAGCTCTTTTGCCAGTTTTGGGGCAGCCTGTATTGGAAGTTGTAATTATGCTTTTAATTTTTCCGATACTTTCTGGGGGATTATACATCCTCAAAGGTCTAATGTCCAAGGTAAACACTGATTTTGTAGGACAGGATAAGTACATTATGTACATGAAACTTGATTTTTTTTAATAGGCGGTTTAGTTAAGTGCAGCAGAATTAAGAGCGCCCCCGTATGATTTTTTCTAAACATTTATCAGCGAAAAACCCCCAGGAATGTGCTAGTCTTTTCAAATTATTTTTCGTTAAACATAACGATAAACAAACAATTTTTATTTGTATAAAATAGTAAAATGTTACAATTTATGTAAAACGGCAGAAGTAGTATTTATAGACTTGTCTTCTGTGGTTTTTAGATTATTGAAATCAGTATCACTAACAAAATTATGATTGACTCTGGTTATGAAACCTAGAAAACTGAATTTCCTAGTAGAAAAAAAAAGTTGGGTATGAATAGATTGTGCAATTTATTCTGTTACTACTTTTGGTAAAAGGTAAATATTAAAACTGAACATTTCATATCCAGACTACATACAGTGATATCAAAAATAAACACACACACAATCTAATCAGCCACACAAATATGCAAAAACATGTAATTTCAATCTAATGTATAAGTTAGTTTATATGTGACATTCACTTCATAGGCTTCTGCAATTAAGTTTATTTTTGATCTCACTGTACAATAATGCACAATTGAATGCAAGTTAATATTTTATTTGAACTTAAAATTACCTAATTCTAGAAACGTTATTAGTCCCTTTGATTTTGCATTTAAAAGTAACACTTTACTTACTTTACATTACTGTAGTTATAATCAGTACAAAATTGCATGGGGGGGGAATGCCCTAGGGGTTTTTTATGTTGGAGTTAATGCCTCGTTTTTTTTTTTTTACAGGGGCAATTGTTCTGCTACACGCAAAATATGGCACTTTTTTGTTGGTAAGTAGTAAGAACCGTTTTAGGATCTTTATAGACACTATACTCTTTTATTTTTAGAGACCTTTGTTTGATATTTTTACTTGTCGGTCCTAAGGTTGGTGGACCGAAGCACTATACCTAGTCAGTCTAGTGGATAAAACAGCCCTGAAAGTCGCAACTGATAGCAAATTGAACCTGACAATGTACAATGGTATCTCTATATTCGGCAAATCCAATAGTCACCACATTTTTATCCAAAAGTCCAATATTAATTAATTAATTAATTATTCAAAAAGGTTACATCAAGCACTTTAATTTTTTTGTTTGTTTCATTCTTTCACTGAGATATTGTCCGGCTGAAACAGCTGAAAACAATGGGATGACTGTGATACTCTTTAAAACTTTGTATATTTTGTAATGCTTTTAGTAAGCACAAAAAATTGCCTCAGGTCCTCAGGTGTTAAATAGAATTATCCATTTCTAATTGGTTAAAAGCTTCCTATAGTATCACAATTTTATTAAATACAAGAGTACTTCTTTGTAAAAGTACTTGAGTACTGCTTAGCAACTTAATTTCAGCATCAATAATGTTTCAGAGTTAGCATAATTTTAGCAAAAACTAAATTGCACGAAGTGACTTACCTGATTATGCAATGTGCTATGATCATTATAATTTTCAGAACAACCAATTTTTAAACAATTACGGTACAAGCAAATCCACAAATTGGGCCCTGGGCAATCACAATCATCACATACTGGTCGTTCTTTGGAATTTAGTATTTCGGAAACTGGAATGTCGGTCACACATGACAAATGACTACAAGCATATCTGTATGACATGCTAAAAAAGAAGAAAATTAAAATGTTTTAAAATTAGCAATAATACAAGTTATAAGTACACAAATATTTTAATTTAAATAAAAATAACGTTACTACGTTGAAATTCGAACTCACTGCTTTATTAATGAAGTTAATTATGTGATGCAGCTTTAAAAGAAGGTTACAAGACCATTTCGATTATTTATGAACACCTGTAGTGATAAAATCTTCGAAAAACACATAAAGGAGCTAATGATGAAGAACAAACACGTAATTAGCTAACTTACCCAACTGAATTACGTTCTTTAAGAGTCAGTTAGTATCCGAAAATGTAATTGTTTAAAGCAACTTGCAAGATCATTCGAGAAGAATTGAGGTTATGTTGAAATTATAAGCGCATAAAAACTGAAATTATTGCCTTTGCATTTATCAAAAATGTAAACGTAAGCAAGTTTTACTATTAATAAAATTGGTTTATTATCAAAATGCTCGGAAATATACGAATAATACATACTTGTTGATTGATAATGAGCTGAACTATCCACAATTTTCAGACACTATCAATGAATACTGCTTAAAATTTTTAATAAATTTATAAGTCACATCTTAATTAAATAAAATTATATATTTCTATTCGAGTGTTAAAACGATAACACTGACATTGGACGTTTCACGTTTCCGATGTCATATTTGTTTGTATAAAAATGTCAAAAAACATACGTTCAGTGTTACCAACAACCACAGTTCTCACAGGCATATCAATCACTTATTGATTTACACTACGAAATTAAAAGAAATAGCGGGACGTTGTTATAGCGACCGTATCTTATTATTAAATATTGACAACTTCTTTTTGAAGGTTTTTAGCGGAGGCATTAACTTTACAAAATGGCGATGGCAAAATTTCGCAGCCGCGCGAAACAAGTAAAATTCGTGAATCCCGGAGATCACGAGTACGATGTAATTTTGCATTATTTCACATAATTATACAATATATATTTTTCATTGCAGCCCTTTACAATGTAATCATAGACTCAATGGGGAACTTATCCATTATAAACCTGCTCGTGCAGTTGAGGGCAAAGAATTGGTAAAACTATTCAACAATGATGGAACTAGAGACCTTATCGTACCAAATCCAAAACCGCTCGATTTGCCTGGAATATGGACAACATCCGAATTAGCACGGTTAAAGACTCAAGCACATGTAACTCTTTTTTATTTCTTTTATTGCAACAATAATTTCAGACATCCTATTGTAGGTAATCACTAAAAAAGATCGGATGGCGATGCTTGAAGAGGCAGAACGACGGAAAGCACAGCTACAGCATGACAGTGAACAACGAAAACAACAATTGCAGAAATCGTTCTTGGAACAAAGGGCGAAACCGGGTTCTAAATTAAATGACGCCGAAACCGAAGCAGCTCGAAAACATCGTTATCTTTTAGAACGAGCTTTTGAATTACAACAAGAACAAGAAGAGGAAGTTAAAAAGGCCACTGGGTTAATTTTAGCAACAAAATGTCTCGCAATTAGAGAAGCTCAACTTGCTGAAAGAGCTGTAAGCATTCTGTTTTTTTACCTAATAGTTGAATAACCGCAAGGACTTATAACCGCTTGTGCGTGAATTGCAGCGAGATAAAAATATCTGAGAATATAGGTACCATACTAACAATAGTGTCTTTAAATAGTGGTAACCAGGCCTGGTAGTAACTGACAGTGTCGATTTTAACAGTTGCTGCATTTATCCTAAACTCAATGTGCATTAACAAAACTGCTTTTATAGAGACCCAGTCAATTTAAACACCGACCTTCTGCAAGGTTGAGCCGTTCTTTGTGTATAAACTGACCGGGCTATTATAAAATCAGGGCTAAGCCGAATTACCGAATACTTGCAGCATGCCAGTCAATTCATTATTATTCATGATCACTGTGTTATTTCACATAAAAATTATAAATTCGAATCATAAAAAAGCTACAACTTTGAATGAAACTCTTGTATTGACACTTTATGACATGTATCGCGTGACGATCTTATTGTTATTTTTTTATTGGAATCCCGACTTACTTTGATAAAAAAAATGTTTTTTCTCCTTAACATTACTTCAAGGTCAAGTTATTAGATATCATTGGATTTAGAAAAAAATCTTCTACCACAATAAATAAATAAATGTACACAGGGTGTCCCATCACTTGTGGCCACCCCCAAAATTGAGCTTTAATTGAAAGCTTTGTATTTGAAATTTGGTGCACGTGTGACTCTGGCATAAGGCTAGAAATTTCCGGTTTTAAATGTTAATTGTCGACGTTAGTTTTCTAGAAAAAAAAATAAAAACTGATTTTTTATAAAAATACTATCTCCCAATTTCGTCAAATTTCACTTTTCAGGATCAGTATTATTGAGACAAAGATGTCCAAAGTAAAAAAAATAATCCAAAAGCTGTAATTAGCCTAAAATTTACGGATTGGTGTGTGTACATTTACGGCCACCGAAATGTGCACGATTCTTTTAGCAACTTGATTTTTGCTTCATATCATAGCCGTCCTAAAAAACATCAGCCAAATATCAATATTACTTTGTTTATGACAAATATTATTATTATGGAAAAATAGGGAAATTTGTGTCAGGCAGGTATCGTGCACATTTCGGTGGCCGTAAATGTACTTGTATCCCTACTTTGCCTTCTGCGCAGTTTGTGGTTCTTGCGAACTTGAAACACCATTACTTTGCTTATTACCAAAATTAAAACTAAACTTTCGCATGTCGACATTAAGTAAACATTTTCCATTTCATACCGAATGGTTTTCGAATAAATAACGTTTACTACAAATATGTATATGTATTTTTGTTATTTCTTAGCTAAATTTTTTATTTAAGCTTTTCTTAAGTTTCTAACCAACTTTGTTTACAACGTTTTTCAGAAAAATAAAAAATTTGAGTACTTTTCTTAAGATTGATTTTATATTTTCTAATTTTGAGAATAACCTGTACATTTCATCCGAAATTTGATTACTATATTTACGACTTCTTAGGACAAGCAAAAGTTTTTGTCAAGAAAAATCAAACATAAGAAAGTTTACAAGAGTAGTAAACCCCATTCGGGGATACATTGTATATTGTTGTTATTTCAAGCTCTATTTATTTCTTTTATTTATGGCGTAGCACCAAAGAATTTCATTAATATAGAGACGACACTTTGAGCTGAGTTAAAGTGCGCCGACTCACTGCTTAAATTATTTTCCTTTTGTCTCTATCAGCTGACACCCATGAGCTGACACCATAGTCGACGCATATTGCCTTAAGGTACAGTATCACGTTGCGTTTGCGGTTTTATAATGGGTCGACTGAAAGCGAAAGCAGATTGTTAAAATGACATATGCGCATTTTATAATCCAAAATTAAATATTTTACATTACTAATTAAAATATGACTATGTATTTATCGATTTTTAACCCCTTTATTAGAGTAAAATAACTACGCCACTGGTCAGTGAATTGGCGCAATTGCTTTCGAAGTCATAGAAACATACCAATAAAAGACAATAGAGTGTCGCCTCTATATTTATGTATACTCTTTGGTAGAGCAGTGTTAAATAAAGGACTCTTTGTTTAGACTGCGTTTTAATTTGGGCCTCCTTTTATGCCACAATCAAAATTAATACCGACATTATTTAGTTACTACACGCAAAGAATGAGGGTGCTTTCTGTTTCCATTTTTCTTTTTTTTTGAGATTTAGTTGAGGGGGTCAGTAAAAAAGTTTTTTATTTTTGTTTTGAATCTAGTAGTTAGGAAAAGAAGTGATCGCTTTCATTTTAAATCATCTTCAAAAAAGTTAGTTGTGCCTACCTATAAACTTTTAGTTAAAGAGGCCTTCTTTCAGTTAATTAAGAAAGAACAGGACGATGAGGGACGCAGATTAGACAATATGATGGAGCAACAGAGACAAAAATTATTACAACAAGAAGAAAGACGAAAAGAAATTGAAAAGGACAAGACGCAAAAATTCGTTCACGAAATTATGTCTCAAATTAAAGAAAATGAAGTGCAAAAACTCATGGAAGCCGAAAGAATTGAAGAAGAAAGTCGGAACATCAATCGCGCTTTAATTGCAATGCAAAAAGAAGATGAAGAACAGCTTCGAAAGAAACGCGAAGAACAACTACGCATGAGGGTTGAATTAAAACAAGCAAACGAAGAGATAGAGCGTTATAAATTTGTTAAGAAGGAGGAACAGCGCATTGCCGATATGCGAGTGCAAGAATTTATGCGTAAAAAGGCCGAACGTGAAGCTGAACGAGAAGCCGAACAAGAAGCAGCGAGATTAGCCAAAGAAAAAGAGATTGCAAGGCTTCGTGCATCTCAGGAAAGAGCCCAAAATCAACAAGCAGCTTTAGATGAATTAAATGCACTTCGGGCACAAGAAGAGGTCGAGAGGGAATGGCGCGAAAAAGAGAGGGCTGCTGCACGCAAAAAGAAAGAACAGCAAGAAGAGATGAAGAGAGGTCGCGAAAAACAAATTGAAGATTTACGAAAAGCACAAGCCATGGCAATAGCTAAAGACGAGCAGCATTTCCATAAAGTGGCTAAAGTACAACAAGAAAACTATGAAAAAGATCAGGCAAAGAAGTTTAAAAAACGGGAAGATGCAATTAAACATCGCAAGGAACTTCTCAAACAAGTAAATGAAAAGGAACGAGAAAGGATCAATTTGCGCAAAGAAAAATTCGAAGAAGGCACCGCCTTGCAAATAGAGCAAGAAGTTCGAAGTCTTAATATTAAAGAAGTGTTGAAAAAGAAGGTGGCTCGGCTAAGAACTACAAATGTTCCAGAAAATTATGTTTGCGATATAGAACGACAATTAAAGTTACGGGATGACAAATGATCTACATGAAGAGAATATTTTATAAAACCACGACATTTTTTTTCTTTCAATAGATTCACTAAATTTCTAATCATATTATTTAAAAATGTAAAAAAAATATTTTTGTATTATTCAAATAAATTTACTTACCAACAATAAAATCACAGTCAAAATGAAATTATCTGCAGATAGTTGACCCTTTTGTAGCTTATACAGCGTGTGAGTCATAAAGGACTACGACCCTGACGAACTTCACATGTAACCCATCATGCATATTTGACAATTATCAATTGCTGCGTTTATACATTTCCAATACGTATTCGGTAATTTGGGTTTTATAGAAGCCCGGACAATTTATACACCGACTTTCTGCAAGATTGAGCCGTTTTTTGTATATAAATTGACTGGGTTACTATAAAACCCGAATTACCGAATACGTATTGGAAATGTATAAACGCAGCATATTATACCAAATTGTTAAAGTATTTAAATACCTCCGCGTGTATTGTGTTAGTGACCAAACCACGTGTTCTGAACAAATTTTTATGGTTACAAAAAAGAAGTAGATAATGGTAGGTATATTATGAGTCAAGGTTATGAAGATTCTAGCCCTAGCGTCATATTACAGCCTGAGGTGTGAAGCGTTGATGGCTATGCGTAGATAAGCTATGCGGGTTCTAAAACAACTTAATTAACTCACGGTTTATTGTCGCGGATTAAACTGATTACGCGGAATTTCTCGCGAATTACGCGGAATCAATGGATTATTTACGTGGTGTCACTTCTTAATCGACGATCACAGGTTGCAATCATCAAGTATGCATTTTCACATACTTTTAGTTTCTCATAAATTTTGTCATTTAATTTGTATTCATCAAGTCGATACCCCAGTTTTATAGCGTAACAACTCAAAAAACTCATTTTTGTGTTAACTGCATTATGGAAAAAGTGCATTTTTTTCAATTCAACAGAGTAACAAGTCAAATTTTCAAAATTCGTCTGTAGATGACCCACAAAACGAAATTTTGCGCAAAGTTCAATAGTGTAACTCAATTTTTTTTTGGAAATTTTCAAAAGTGTAAATGTTATTAAGTCAATCATAAATTAATAATTAAGTATAAATTGTAAATTTCTTAGCATAAAAAAGTTATAATAAAGTCAAGAAAATCATTAATTTTTTTTAAATGAAATTATCTCGAAACTTGAATTTTTAACTTGTTACCATATAGAACTGAGGTATTGAAGTATGTATTTTAACAAATCTGTCATAAATGTCATAATTTTTTTTTAATAAAACTTCCATTTTTGAAAAGTAGAATTATTATATTTTAAGAATATATAAGAATCATAGCCGGGAAATGCCAGGCACTAAAACAAAAAGTCTCCCAAAACTATTATTTTCCATAAAAATAATGCCTTTTTTAAAAGTGCAAAAAAAATGCGTGTAAAATTATAATGTTTGGAATCCATAACTACAATTTATTTTTTCACAACAGAACATAAAATAATTAATAATTAAGTATTGTTTTTTTTTATGTACGAGTATCGAGAATTCACAATCACTTTCACTTTGAATTGACACCCCTCAGTGTCAGTTGCAGTTATTGAAATGAAAATAATGGGGTTGGGTCGCCCAACTACCTTACTTTTCTAGAAATCCCTTTTTTTTTTCCTAAGTGCAATTCTGAGAATTCGACTCTTTTGGCCAGCTAAATTTAACAAATACCCCTATGTGCGCCGTAGGAAAAATAGTGTTCATAACTCGGTCGAAAGTGAGATATTGTGTTGCTCGTGTACTTAAATCACTTGGCTATGCCTCGTTCGTCAAAGTTTACACTCGCTGATTTCAGTCACTTTCGAATTTCGTTATACTATAGTTACTTATAAAGTAAGTATATTGTCCATTTAAATCAGTAACTTAATTAATACCATCATAAAAAAGGGTTTCCACTTGGTAACTTATATTAATTTCCTTCAATTGCTTGCACATTACAATAAAAATTAAAAAACAAATTATTGTTAAATTAATTACTTTTATTAGGAAAATGTTATTAAAACAACCAACATAACATTTGTTGGCAATCAAATAATAAAGTTGTACAAAATAAACTTGAAAACTACTGCCACTGTTTGCACTCCTTGCATTTTATAAAATTACATTTGCACTGTATTATTATGATGCTACTGTAACACTACAAAAATATATAAAGACAACAAAATTTATAAATAAAATTGATATTAAGTAAGGCATGGAGAAATTGTCTGGTAATGATTGAATAAGCAACTTTACAAAAGATGACATTAATCTCATTTTTTATCTCCTCGTGTAAATCGCTTTGCTTCCTTCAGTAATCGCTTGGTGTTTCCATCATCTTCTACATCATCATTACTATAATCTGAATCACTATCATCACTTGATTCAGCTTTATATTCATCAGACGAATCATCAATAAAAGGATCTTCATAGTCATAATCGTCTTCTTCAGAGTCAGTTTCATTTCCATTGGGCTTCTTTTTCTTATTAACGGGGGGTTTGGTGGTTCTTTTCAATTTTTCTGTACTTAGAGAAAAATTAATAATTATACTAACTAATTAAGCATTAAATTACTTTTGGGTTGTGGTGGTTGATTATTAGGAGCTGGATGTTTAAAGTTTCTACGGTGTAATTTATTTCTTCTGTAACAAGCACCTCCATAACTACAACTAGGACGATCATCGTTAGGATCTGTTTCATAATCCAAATCTCCTGGATGACTGTAACCTTGTTTGTGAGCGGTACTTTTTCTGAAGATTTAATTAAGTAGGATGAAACGAAATACAGTACTACATTTCCAATTATTTAGGTTAATCGGCTACCCATATACAGTGTGCGGCAGCCAAATGGAATAAATTCATTATCTCAATACTAAGAAGACAAGCAAAAACAATTGAAATGTTCATAAAATGACATAAAAACTTTTCACACAATCATGTTGTTACTAGCTACTTACTATTGTTGTTGACAGAATCTGTAAGTTGAACTTATCACAGCGATGCGGTAATTAATTTGTCAAAAAAAAATTACATCAAAGTAAGTCTAAATTTTTTAATTTCATTTCTTATAAGCGATTGTGTGAAAAACGTTGTGGACTATACGGTTATTAAGTGCCATAACAAAATCTCTTACCGCTTACTAACCTTATATCCCAATATACTATATCAACATTTTTCGTTAGTTGACAATGTTAATTTTGTTTAAAACGTCGATTGATATATTTTTTATAGTAATATATTACTAAGAACAAAACGATATTAATTTTTGATTTGTTAGTGTGTTGTAGCAAATTTCGTTAAACCGATTAGCTTTTTTTTGCCCTTCATTTTCGGAACAAATTTTTAAACCATAGCATTTTTGAATAGAGCATGAAGAGACCTTTCAAATGAGGTAGCACAAATTCCCCCTTCCTATTTAAAAATTTGGGGGTTACAACTGTCACTCGAAGGGAGTTGACGTTAGGGATGAAATTTTCACTTTACAGGATATCATGTAATAGACTAAAAATGATGTGTTTCGGGATTTTTCTTCAATATACACAATAATTGAGATAATGAATTTATTCCATTTGGCTGGCGCGCACTGTATCTTGTAAATCTTTTTAAAAAATTTATGAATATTACAAAAAAATTCCAGTGAATATTCTAGAGATTCAATACTAAATTATATGAAGGCTAACGGTAAATATGTAATTTGTATACACAAATATTAGAATAGTAGAGCACTTATGTTGTGTAGCAAGTAAGACTACTTTAAACATAAGTAACTCAATAAAATTCCGTTTCATTTGTTTCAAGTAGAAATATTTACCTGTAACAGTTTACTCCAAACCAACACCGATCTCTCCATTCACTTTTATCATCTTTATTTGTACCTGAATCCGGCTTTTCTTCATTGCTGTTTTCACTGGTATGTGGGACCAATGGAAGTGTTTCATTCATTTCATATGTTGAAGCTTCTGCTGTTCCCACCGTTTCATTTGTTAAATCATTTAATACATCTTGCTCAATGATATCATCTGACACAACTGATGTTTCTGTAGTTGGAACGTTCTCAACCACTGTATTAGTTTGGATTACTCTTAAATCGTTTAAAATTGTAAACAAGTTTTCTGTTGTTGCTTCATTATTTTCTTTTTTCATCTTTTTATTCCTTACTTCTTCATTATTATCAGTTTCAAGTTTGTGCTTAATTGATGAAGATGATTGAGATGAGGTTATTTCATTTGTATTTTCTGTAGTTTTAATTATAAATGTGTTTGATGAATTTGAATCAATCTTATTTGGAACCACTATATTTTGAAGCCATGGGGGTAATATTTGATTACCCCTAGATGATTCCTCTTCTACAACAAAATTTGAAGGCGCTGATAAATTGTTTGGAACTGTTTCCACATTTAAGTCGGAGGGTAAAATAGTGTCACATATTTCTGAAAATAACCTCAGTTTAAACCAATAGTGGTCAGGAACTAACGCAAATTTATCCCCATCTTCTATTTTTATTGTTGTATCTTTTGTTAACGCAACTGGTATTGCATTATTAATTGATTGATGAAAACATGGGTTTATATGCATCTGAAACAAAACTATGAATCTATATGAATTTAAAATACAGTCGATTCCGCTTAATGGGGGCACATCCGGAAATGACATTTTGTCCCCATTAAACGATTGCCCCTCTTAACCGGATTCAATGTAAAATTTTCAATTTTTTAGTAATAGTTTAATAACAAGAGAAACAAATATAAATTCTAATATAAAATAATAAATAAGTACATTATGTACATAAATAAGTAACAAGTACATACATCTTCAATAAATTATTGAATGAAAATGCATACAGTGCGGAACAGTCAAATGAAATAAATTCAGTATCTCAATTATTGCGGATATTTATAAAAAAATCTCAAAACACGGAAAGTGAAAACCTTAGCTCCCTTCGAGTGCCAGTTGTAACCCCCAAATTTTTAAATAGGAATGAGGGGCTTGTGATACCTCCCTCTTCATACTCTATTCCAAAATTAACAGTAAAAAAAAATTAATCTGTTTAACAAAATTTGCTACAACAAACTAAAAAATCAAAAACTAATAGCGCGAAGTCATGTGAGTTGTATCACTAAAAACGCTGACTGTATTTAGATTACGTAGAATTATGATTACACTGCATTGTAAGCAGCCAAACGTGCTCGTGTCTTTATTAAGTGGAATATTGTCCCAATAAAGCGTTCAAATTATGTATTAGTTTAATAATTTGGTTTTTGTTTTTAAAGATTTGTCCCAAATAAGCGAGCGCCCCTCTAAACCAGAGTCCTCCATTAGCAGAATCGACTATACTCATAACTTACGGCGGTAAGCGTCACTTCCTCATCAGTTATAATGAATCTGCCATGATTTCTAGATACCCTCTTATCATCACACTAAAAAAGACAATAAATAAATTACTTCAAATAAGTAGATTATAATTAAATAATCAACCTGTAGTAATTTTCCTCGTCCAAAAACATGTTCTCCGTTGTTGAATTGAACAATTTCATCGTTTTCATTGTCGATTTTATATATTCGTAATTGTACCATAATAAGAGTGATTGTAACACAAAATTGTGATAAGAAACTTTATCTTTAAATTAGCTTCAAATAATTTTGTATTTTGATTTTTGACAGTTAACATAACCTCAAACTTAAAATCGTTGCTTGTTTGAAGTTTTATAAAAAGTTTGCTCAAGTTTAACTCACGTTTTCAACATGAGTACTGAGGAATATCAAGAGGTGAGTATTATAATTTAAATTTAAATATACTTACTACGGCATTTTATCAATTTATTTTGAATTTTTAAATTTAAATAAATTGACATATTTCTTATTAAAAAAATTAAAGCTTATTTAAACCCGTTATTAAAAATGTTTGTTTTTAGAACGAACTGAATATTTCACAGATGTTTGCAACCTTCAAAGAATATTTATTAAAACTCAACTACCCATGTATTAACTCACTAAGTCGTGATGAAATTGCAGATATATTTAGTACTGAAAATAGGACTGCATTCTTAACATGGATTATAAAAAATATAGATTCTGAACTTGCTTTAACTAATAATGCAGACTTAAGTAATTTTTTATGTGAGAGTGGTTTTGCTTCTTCAAGTCTAATGAAGAAATATGTTGAAGGAGAATCTGTCGATATTGAAGAGCAGGTATGGTTACAATCAAAATTTAATAAATGTGTCGCATTTAAGTATTCTTTTATAGCTGAAAATATTAATTCGTATATTTAGTTTCGTTATTGCCTTGAAAAGTGATGAAGAATTAGATGAAGCTTGGAGCCAGAATAATTTTCAACAGGAATGTGAACAAAAATTAAAATTAAACTTGGACCTCTTTCCATCTTTAGCTCCGGTATTAGTAAAAGCAAATAACGCAAAAGTCAATTGTGACGACATTTTGGCATTGAAAAATAAAATAGCCGAGTTCGAACAAAATGCATCAACAGAAGTAATATCTGAATTGTCAACGATCACCAAAGAAGAATTACAAAATTTGAAGGATCGTCTAAATGATTTTCAAAGTAGCGTCCTACCAAAGTTAACACTGGAATTTGCTGAGTGTAAAAGCGTTAGTGATATAAAAGATGTTAAAGATGACATTGTGGGATGTTCTAAGAAGCTTAGAACAATTTCACAGGTTTATTTACATTTCTTTAAAGATTGTTTTTTATAAAATCTTTGAATTTTTCAGAATTTCGAAAATATGATTGCTTTGAATAATACAAGCATTGAAACTACACACTTAAAAAGCAATGATCACGAAGATATGCCCAATTTAATGGACGAATTGGCGAAATGGTTATCTAAAATTGAAGTAACCCAAAAACTTGATGGTTAACATTTGTTAGAATTTTTCTAGGATATTACAACTTGAATTCAAACAACACAATTACCTACTCTGTAATTTAATAAAATTGAAAATAAATACATAAATTCGTTATGTAGAAACTTCGTTCTACAAAAAATCATGTTGGAGAAAATTCAGTTTAACCGTTTCACGTCCACAAGAATTTATGAAGTACAGTAGAGCGTCGATTATCCGAAACGTCAATCATCCGAATGACGATTTGATTTATCCGAACGTCAATCATCCGAATCGTCGTTAACTTTGCCATTACATTACATTATAATGTGATTGAAATATTATTTGTTGTTCAATATATGTTTATATTCTATCATTTTGAGCGTTTTAATGCTCATAAACTATGACTGTTCGGTCATCCGAATTTTTGATTATACGAACAGTAGTCGATCCCAATTAGTTCGGATAATCGACGCTCTACTGTAATAGAATTTTAGACATTAAAATGACTAGGTTTCTAATTAACATAGAACAACGTACTTTCAAGATTTACTTGGGAACACATACATTATTTAGTAATAGCAAAAAATAATAATGTAGATTTTCACGTATTTAAGGGGGCCACTTGAGAAGCAAGATTCACAAGATGGCGCCACCGTAGTAAATGTCAATTTTGTAAAAGCTCTTTTCATTAACAAGCTTTTTTATATAAAAAACTAGTGGTGGATATAAAAGATAAAAAAATGATCTAGGTATAGACATAAATTTGCCATGGAAAAACTTGAAAAAAGTATTTATTCAAAAATGTCACACTTTCCGATGCTTTTAGACTTAAATACTGACAAATGTGATTAGATAATGTACGAGTATGCTTATGATTAATGCTTCCAGGGTGTGATCAGCAAGATTTTCTTTACTTTTAACAAAAAATTCAAATATTATTGAAAGTTTGACAATTTTGAATAAATACTTTTCTCAACTTTTTCCATGGCAAATTTATGTCTATACCTAGATTATTTTTTTATCTTTTATATCCGCCACTAGTTTTTTATATAAAAAAGCTTGTTAATGAAAAAAGCATTTTACAAAATTGACACCTTTTTCTACGGTGGCGCCATCTTGTGAATCTTGCTTCTCAAGTGGCCCCCTTAATGAATAAATATCACCCCAGTGTTATGAAAAATTTTTTAAAAGATAATGCAAAGAATGGTTAGAGAATAAAAATTTTTCGACGCAATATAACTTTTTTGCACGTTTAAATTAGTGCCCCTTCATCGGCTATTCCCTCATAAAATGTTGAATCCTGAACACATCTGGCAATATTACTATAACCGAGTTTTTCCAATATTACAGTGGAGCAACAAAAGGAAAACGTTTTAAATCTTAAAAATCTGTAAAGTTGAGGAAAAAAATTTGACTGTATTTGTTATTTTATATAATACTAGCTGAAATACCCGGCTTCGCTCGGTGTACAAAATTTGGTGGCAGTAGGACACTTCTTTCTATGCGAAAGTCTATTTGGGCGATAGCCCCCCCCCCTTATACTAAGATGCCGTTGTGTACAAAATTTGGTGGCTGTAAAACACTTTTTTCTACGCAAAAATCTGTTTGGACGATCCCCCCCCCCCATAAGATTCACTTGTGTTCAAAATTTGATAGCTGTAGGACATTTTTTTCTATGCGAAAATAAGTTTCAGTGATCACCCCGTGCGATTTTTGTTTGCCCCCCCCACGATCGGCATCAAACTAAGTCCCCCTACGAAGATGCACTTGTGTACAAAATTTGTTGGCTGTAGGACACTTCTTTCTATGCGAAAATAAGTTTCAGTGACCCCCCCGTGCGATTTTTGTTTGAACCCCCCCCGATCGGCATTAAATTAAGTCCCCCCCTACTAAGATGCACTTGTGTACAAACTTTGGTGACCAACTTCGGTTCAGCGATTTCCGAGTCTATACGACACTTCGCCACCCCACCCCCCCCGATCGGCACCAAACTTCACAGGAACACTCTCCAGGTTATGTTAGAGTATTCCTGAAAATTTCATCAAAATCGGTTCAGCGGTTTCCGAGTCTATATGACACTTCGCCCCCCCCCCCGATCGGCACCAAACTTCACAGGAACACTCTCCAGGTTATGTTAGAGTATTCCTGAAAATTTCATCAAAATCGGTTCAGCGGTTTCCGAGCCTATATGACACTTCCCCCCCCTCCCCCCGATCGGCACCAAACTTCACAGGAACACTCTCCAGGTTATGTTAGAGTATTCCTGAAAATTTCATCAAAATCGGTTCAGCGGTTTCCGAGTCTATATGACACTTCCCCCCCCCCGATCGGCACCAAACTTCACAGGAACACTCTCCAGGTTATGTTAGAGTATTCCTGAAAATTTCATCAAAATCGGTTCAGCGGCTTCCGAGTCTATATGACACTTTCACCCCCCCCCACCGATCGGCACCAAACTTCACAGGAACACTCTCCAGGTTATGTTAGAGTATTCCTGAAAATTTCATCAAAATCGGTTCAGCGGCTTCCGAGTCTATAAGCTACACACATACACACATACACTGTTACAAACTTGGAAACATTAAAATAATAACTCACATGTAAACATAAATAAAATACGGAATAAAATGTAAAACACGTCTGATCATTCTTTGTAAAAAAGAATGACGTTTCTATTTATTTTATTTGCCCGTGGCAACAGTAAAACATGGCCAGCTACAACGTCCGTGCTCAGTCAAGCAGCCGCCGTGGCTGCATAAGACCGTTTAGGTAACACGCCCCTCCCTAAAGGCTGAGCACGGTGTTGGAAGTAGCTGTTGTCTTGGATTATTTATATTATAAAGAAAATAGTTTATGGTTAGCTATTAGCTGCAGGTTCCTCGAAGTGACGCGGGTCTCGTACGCCGGCATCTTTCATGTCATGCCGAAAGCGGGGAAGGCGGCGAAATGCGGCTCTTCGCGGCGCTGTTCGGTCGCTGACGATCCCGTTGTAGTTCGACGCTGTGCGTTGGGACTCCGGGAAGCAGGGTCATCAAAAGAGTAAGATTATCCATAACACTATAATCAGGTTCTAATTGGATAGTTCCGAAATCGGGTATCAATGACTCAGTTTCAACTGGTTCGGCGTCATCCGAAACATCCAGGTTACAAATTAATAGCGGACAGCAGTCCAAGAGTGTTTTCGTGCAATTCTGCGAGGCCTTTTATCAATTTGGATAAATGCCCACCGAGATATTGCACGTGTTTGATTTCGAGTACTAATTCCAGTTTGACCAAAACGTCAGAACGTAGTTTCTCAAAGCGGGTCCTGGCGACATAATGGTTCTTGCAGTGCTGCGTAGTTGCACTCCGTTACCGGATCGGTACAGCGGTGGTCGGTTGCGTGGTTGCTTTCTACTGGTTTAGACTTTGCTGCAGGCATCCATAGTTCCTTGGAGTGACGCGGGTCTAGTACGCAGGCATCTTTCGTGTCATGCCGAAAGCGGGGAAGGCGGCGGAATGCAGCTCTTCGCGGCGCTGTTCGGTCGCTGACGATCCCCTTGTAGTTCGACGCTGTGCGTCGGAGCTCCGGGAAATGGAGTCGCCTGTTGCAGCTGTTAGCGCTGAATCGTGTAGCGATCATCGGTTGCGGGCGCCACTGGAGGTTCCTGATGTTAGGATTTGACCCCCCTCCAGAAGGGCATCGCGGCATCGGGGTCGTTGGTGAAAGTCCGGAGGAAAATCCTTTCCCTCGTGCCCCACGTTGTGGCGACAAATGTTACAAACTCATTGAAACATTAAATAAATAACTCACATGTAAACATAAATAAAATACGGAATAAAATGTAAAACACGTCTGATCATTCTTTGTAAAAAAGAATGACGTTTCTATTTATTTTATTTGCCCGTGGCAACAGTAAAACATGGCCAGCTACAACGTCCGTGCTCAGTCAAGCAGCCGCCGTGGCTGCATAAGACCGTTTAGGTAACAACACACATACATCCAATTTTATATAGATATATATAAAATATATATATATATAAATAATAATATATAGAAGATAGAAGATAGATAGATAGATAGATAGATAGTATTTTTGAATCTTTCCATCTTTTCTTAGGGGGTTCCAGTGATCTTTTGTTTAATGCTTTATAGTTTAAGTATATTCTTGGGAACCTTTCGTGGTTCATTCTTTTTAAGCTGTATATATTTAGTTCTTCCCTAACTTGTTTCTTTTACGATCGGTTTATGAATAAGCCCCAACAGACTGAGAATTTCATTTCTGCGCTCTAGATTCGTCCTTCATTTAATTTTGTTATGATCCAATTTTCACTTCCATACACTCGCGTGCAGTAAAATCCCATATGCTTCAAAAATCACCGTGCTTCGCACTCCCGTTCTCAAAAATACATGACTTCCAATCGCAACACCTTCGCTCCCGGTTGTGAAGGGAAACGAATAAATAAGAATGTCAGTAGTAGAAAAACTACCACAGCGAAAAGCATTTTCGCTCGCGGAAAACCGAGATCGCCCTAAAGGGTAATGTTGTTTCATTTATATTTATAACACTTACGACGAGCATAACAATTGGCGCCCAACGTGAGTGCCTTTGTGGAAGAGAACTTCCAGCGATTCCACGCCCAAGCCCAGCAAGCCAAGCATGATGTTAAGGAGCGCACGAAAGGATCAAGTGTCTCCAGGAACATCCACGGGAGACGACGTCGAGGCCGTTGTCGTTCCAGCGATGTCACCAATCCTTCTGGGGGAGGGTTTACCTTCAATAAACCCCCAGTGGCGCCCAGCACCGACCAGCGAAGAAATTGTGGCGCAGCTCATCTAGAAGTTGTCCATGATTTCCACAGCACGAGTACCGGTTCGTTTACCTATTTTGATTTGTTATTTTGGCACAATTACCGAGTGTCCCGAATACTTCCTCGAGAGATTGGAACGGTACTTCATAGCAACCGAAGAAACGAACGAGCAAGAGAAAACACTAATTGCCGCCCAGCAATTTGCAGGACCCGCCAAAGCTTGGTTCGCAAACCACGAATTACTCCGACCGACGTTTGGAGAATTTCGCACACTGCTCAAGGCAAAATACGGGACAGAAAGCAACTTATCGAAGTTGCACGAGCTTCTCTATACAAGAGCCCATAACCGTGCCACAGAAGCCGTGGACGTTTTCCTACGTAGGAAACAGCTTCTGTGGTTGCGAGTACATGGCTCAGGGAAGGAGCAGGAGATGTTACGAGTTTTAAAGGCACAACTGGACGTTTCCATAAAGCCGTATTTTGTTGTATCTTTGTACGACTCCATGGAGGCGCTCTTAGAAGCCGCCATAGCTGTGGAAGAGTGCTTACCGCCACCTTCATTACCGCTCAGTACAAGATCCGTGACTCCTAGAGTCGTCTCGAGCTGGCGTGAACGCCCAGAGCCGACATCAGAACGTCCACTTCTCCCTTGGTGTCAATATTGTCCTGAACGACATTTAAATCGGGACTGCCCTGTCGCAAAAAAATCGGGAAACTTCCAATCTGCCGGACGCACAAACCTCGGAGCGAACGGCAGACACTAAACGCAGCAGGTGAGTCTGTTCTCCGTTTGAATGCACATATCAACGGAAAGCACTTGCGCGTTCTCCTCGACACCGCGGCAAGCGGAAACTTTGTGCGGTCCGGAGTGTGTCCGGCTCCGATCGTTGAACAACAAAGTTTTCTTAATCTCGCAGCTACAGGCTGTAAAGCTACCGTCCTTGGTAACCAGTGCTTTGCGATAACAATTAGTGAACAAACATATTTGTGTGAAGCCAGCGTAGTGCGCGAGTTACGGGAAGACCTTATTCTAGGCTATCCGTGGCTTAAACAAGTCGGTGCGACAATCGACCTAGAACGCGAGTGCGTGTATCTTGGACGCAACAAGCGCGATACAGTGTACTTCGTTGCACCAGACTTGAAGATGAACACTACTGCAGTGCCATCGACACTTGTGAACGGTTTTCCAAAACAGTTACAGCGCCGTTTTAGTGAATTCATCACAAACTTCAGTGAAGTGTTTAGCGAACGTGCATTGACACAAACGAAGACCGTCACGCATGAAATCCGTCTCCATGACGAACGTGCCATCGCCCTCCAGCCGTATCGTTATAGCGTATCGGGCTCAAAAATGCACCTGCCACGTTCCAACGCTTGATGGCCCAAGAGGTCCTCGCTGGATATCTCAACCATTTCGTGATGGTCTACTTGGACGATATCATCATATACTGCAATACCTATGACGAGCACCTCGACCACCTCCATAGGGTCCTTGAACGCCTTCAGCTACACGAATTGTGTTGCTCAATTCCGAAGTGTCACTTTGGAAAGAAGGAACTGGAGTATCTGGGTCATATCGTGTCATCTGACGGCAACCGCCCCCAACCACACCATCTGGCGAAGATTGCCGATACACCACCTCCTCGATGCCGCAAGGAACTCCGAGCGTTCCTCGGACTGTGTGGATGGCTCCGAGACTACGTTCCCAACTTCGCGGAAACTGCAGTTCCTCTGACCAACCCCCTGTCTGAGAAGCTCAAGTTTAAGTGGAGTAGCCAGGCCCAGGAGTCCTACACGAAGGTGCAAGAAGCCCTCAACAGTGCAAAACCCCTCAGTCGACCCGATCCGAAGCGCCGGATGGTGCTTCAGACAGATGCCAGTGACCTGGGGATGTGAGCTGTGTTGTTCCAGGAACGCGACGGCGGACGCGACATCATCGCGTACGCAAGTTCCAAGTTCAATACGACTGAGAAAAACTACCATATTAATGAAAAGGAATGCCTGGCGTCGCCCATATAATGATATGGGCGACGAAACGCTACCGTCCATACTTGGAAGACCGACCATTTACTCTACGTACCGATAACCGTGCCCTCATCTGGTTGAACAAAACCAAGGACGACCGTGCGAAACTCACTAGGTGGTCTCTGCTGCTGCAGAGTTTCTCATTCACCATTGAGCACTGCCCCGGCCGTCTTAACGAGTTACCTGACGCACTCTCCAGACAACCAGACGACACAGCACGCAACATTGATGTAGAAGACATCCAGTCACTCCTTCCACCGCCGCTACTGGCCCCAAGACAACAACATCCAACGCCCTTGGTGTGTCAGCTTGAACAAGTGACTGTAAGTCAGGAAGTTTGTCTCGCGCAAGACAACGACCTGAAAATTCAACGTTTAATAATAAAATGGCATCAACTACAACCCTTGGACCGCGCCACGCTGACCGCGGCCGACCGGGAATTTCTTGATTATTACATAGTGTGCGAGGGTTATCTTTATCGCCAACACAACGAAAAAAGACTGCTCCTCGTACCAACCGAATAACAACCACGCATTTTATATTATTTTCACGACAGTGCACTCGCAGGTCATCCCGGCTCGGACGAGACGGAACAAGCGATCTCCGAGCAATTCCACTGGCCTGACATATCCAACCGAGTCCGAAGATACGTCGCAGGGTGCCTGCTGTGTGCCCAATATAAGCGACGACCTCCACATCCCGCAGCACCGCAGCATCCGCGTCAACCTAAGCATCCATGGGCCACGGTCGCTTGCGATTTGATGGGAAACGAATAAATAAGAATGTCGGTAGTAGAAAAACTACCACAGCGAAAAGCATTTTCGCTCGCGGAAAACCGAGATCGCCCTAAAGGGTAATGTTGTTTCATTTATATTTATAACACCTACTACGAGCATAACACTACCATGGTTTTACGGCTTTTCTTGATTTTTGAAGTGTATGCGATTTTACTGTAGGCGAGTGTACATAAGGTACTGATTTCACATTACAAAATTTCATTTTTGTTTCGGGTTTGACTATATTCTTTAATGTTGTTACATTGTTTATTACAATTTTTGAAAGCGAGAACCTTGATTTTAGATGTTGATATAATATACAGGTTGGTTCATCGTACAGGATTTACACGAAAAAGCATCATTCTAGCCTCCCCGCCAAAATTTGATTTTCATTAGTTGACAAGAACTCTCCTCTTTCAAAATGAAATTTTAAATGTGTATCAAGTACATGTTTTTGAATAAACGCCCTTTGACATATATGGCAAACAAATGGTCGACAGCCTGTATGGATCCTCTCATGCACTTTCAAGTTACTACTTCTATTAAAGGCTTTATGACATACTTTACAAACATGTTTTCGTTCTCCAGTATGAATGGACTTATGTTGGGACAAATCTTTCTTATCTGTAAGAGGCAAATGCATGTTAAAATGTATTGTTTGCAAATTAATCCAGATTACCTTTAAATGACCTACCACATAATGTACAAGAATATGAACGAATGCTGCTGGACACTGAGTGTATTCTTCTCATATGGATATGTAATGACATTTGTCGTGCATATTTATTTCCACATACACTGCATAAATGGGTTTTTTCTGATGAATGTGTTATCATATGAGATTTCAACTCATTTGATTGCGTGAAGGACTTATTACATAATTTGCATTGAAAAGGACGAATTCCTGAATGTATTCGTTGGTGCCGGGTAAGATTTTCAGGAAGCGTAAATTGTTTGCCACACGTCTGACATAGATGTGCTCCTTTCCGATTATGTATACTAATATGGCGCCCTAATTGTTTTGAAGTTTGAAAATCTTTATCTAGGAAAAAGGAAAGTTAAATTAACACATTCTGGTATATTTGAAGTACTGTACCACATAAATAACATTTAAGGCCTTTTTCATGTTTCTGTTCATGTCTACGCAAACGTTTTAAGTGCACAAAATGCGCGTCACAAAATTTGCATGCTAAGCTTTTTTTGTTTTCAATTGATTGATTTCTTGTTTTATGACTCAGAAATGAATTATCAATAGTGCAGTGAATTGGAAATTTATTGGAATCACTCTTTTCTATAACATTGCTTTTACATGTCTGTTGTAAAATTTGTCTTGTAATAGGCACTTTCTTAATTGCGTTGTTATTTTGAAGATCATTTTTGTTTGGATAGTTTTTGGTACGTAATTTTCGATCAGACTGTTCACATAATAATTTAAAGCCATAAGCTTGATTTGCTTGTTCATGACAGGTGGTACATATACCAGAAGGTAATCCATCTTCCTGAGATATCTAAAAATTATTTTCTTATTACTAAACATAAGTAAGATCTGTACTAACAGTAACTGATGCATATGACATGATTTTATCTGCTATTTCATATATGTTCAGCATCCCGCTTTTTTGGTTATATTTCAAACATATTCTGCAGATACAATCGGAAATGAAATTACTTTCACTCATTACAAAATGTGTATCAAATTTGACAATAAGGTTATTATTACTGTTATTCAAAAACGTCACGTTTTCTAAATAATAGTTCCAAACTGTAACATAGATGGCAGTAAATCGTTGGTTGGTTTGTATAGGGTGATCAAAACTATTTGAATTTGTCGCTGACATCAAAAAAGTTGTTTCTGCCCCCTTAGTACTTATATAGTGATTTTAAAGCGATTATATAGTGATTTATTAAAAATGGTGATTTTTCTATTGCATCCAGAAGGTAATTAGTATATTACGTGCCAAAAAATGCCCACAACATCATTACTAGAGGATTTAAAAAAAAATATTTTAGCCCCTCACTGTATGTAGTTTTTTAATTGCCTTAGAATAATGTTACAGGGTTTACTGAAAAAAATCAGAAACGTGTGGAGTTTCAATCAGTGCGGAAACTTGTACCTTTAATTTTTATAACCAATAGTTTCAGTTCATTAATTTGTGTTAATATTTCTTAATTTATTAATATATTTGTTTCTCAGGTGTGCCAACCCAGCAATTTATTTCATTTTTATAGTTTATAGACCATAAATATCTGCACAGTGTAAAAATCGCAAAGCTTCGGTCTTACACAATTTGTTTACAATTACGGGTAATTTTGGAGTTCGACAAACAATCCAAAGTTACACAAAACTTTTGTGTTCTTATTTTATTAAAATTTTTAAAACTTTAAAACGCCTGTAACTGTTACTAGAACAGTAAAAAAATTCACCACGAAATTTGTGCAGCTTATTCATTTTTCAACAAATTTGTTCTGACACACCTGCTATTTGTCCGGGATTCGATCCGCTGGAACTGTTCCTGCCCGCGACAGTATTCGTACCGGCGTGCAGTGACAGGTATTTATTAGCTGTCCTAAAGTGTTGTAGATAATAAAGAAACAATAAATGTAAGTTAAGTTATTTATTACATATTACATGCTACAATTAAATCTGAATTTTAAAGACAATACATGATTTTACGTTAAAATCAAGAGACTCTAAACTATTGGTTCTCGTTGAGACTTGACATGCGATTTAGAGGTGTAAAAAATACTCCCTTCACACGATAATTTACCTACCTTTAAACCATATTTTCGAAATTTTATTACGAGACTGTTTTTTTTTGTACTGAAGACGATAGTGCAACCAAAATTTTAATATAATGTCTAGTTTTTAAAAAAGAAATTATTATATTCTGTGAGCTACGACCGTTTATACGCACACTTAAATAACATAGGGACGTTCCGCCCAGTCGGCGCTGTTCTTGTTTAATATTTAAAAAAATAACTAAATACCGTATTGAAATTCTGATCTTTCATCGTCTTTGACACAACCATTCACACAGTCTCATATAAATTATCCATTAACAATATAATTGTTAGATAGATAAATCATTGTGCGAAGCAAGTAACTTTTAGAGGTAAAAGATATGCCGGTCACTTGCGTAGGGGCAAGCGACGTCACATGGCAATTCTAAATGTCTTAATATCTTCTGAAACATTTTTTTTTTACATTTGATTTTTACCAAATAGTTTCTAATACTTCTGACTACAATAATTTAACATTAAATAATAACTTAAAAAGATTTTTTTTTGTATATCGTGCTCCTTTAAGGAAACTTCATTAATTGTACTTACTGGCAATGACGAATGGTGACTGGACCGAGTACTAATTCCAAATGGAACGGAAAAATTTCGTCCTCTCCGGGATTCGAACTTGGCACCTTCGTGGGGAACGCACGGAAGGCTGCTTCTCTTAAGCGGGCTACACATGCTACGGTATATCTGTACGGTTTGTCGCTCCGGTGCGCCTGTGCAGACATACCAGAACGTGTGGACGATAAAACGGTGACGATCTGGCCGCCTGCACAGGTCGCCTGAGCAAATAGATATTTTCATTCGATAAATAAAACCGTACAGGCATATCGGACCCTGTATAGGAAAGCAATCCGGTCGTCTCAGTTTTTTTAAATTTACCGCAGAGACAAGGTCTCTCGCACCGCACGTCTCGTTTCTTTAATAAATTGGTTGCACGTGTCCAAAACTGAAAAACATTCTTTTCTTCAACATTTTATGAAGGGTCAAAGCCACTTTCTGTTTAAATTGTTTGTGTATTTTATTTTTTGTTTTTTCAAGTCACAATAAATGAACCCTTCACAGATATTGAAAGTCGCTTTCTCGAGTTTCTCCTAAAAAAGGTGTTTATCATTGACAATTGACGTTGTGTCATCGAGATTTAGTTTTCTCGAAAGTCACCCTGCAATAAATTAACCCTTAAAAAACACGACATGGTGAATGATCTTTAATTCTTTCGTTTTAACATTTTATGAGGGACCGAAATCACTTTCTCCAGTAAACCGTAAATTGCTCGTTTATGAATTGTCACCGAAATTTCGTTTTTTCAATAGCGACATTTTTACAACACAGACAAAAATCCTCAATAGGTCTCAACAACGCAAATCTGTAAAGTTAAATAATCTACATAAACAATACGCTGTCGTACCTTCACTGAATTGAATTTATTGGTTAAATTATAATAATTAGTTGTATGTATTAAAAATACGACACGCAGCTGAAGTGATTTTATTGTTAAATTTGTACAATTGAATGTAATGTAATTAATAAAAAAAATATCAAAATTTGAATGGTATTTGATTAGATTATTTTACGAATGAAGAACTAACAATAAGAAAAATTAAAGTAGGTACCTATGTAAATAAGTTCTTGGCTAAATAGTAAGTAATTGAACTATTTCGACCAACACGAAGTTATATCAGAATTATCGGTATAATACCGTGTTCATTTTTGAAATAGCACAATGTTAGTAGAATAAAATAATCGCCGATATTTCTGAAAGTGGTATTCAATGGTTTTTGAAAAAAATCGAATGGTGTTAACTGTTTAAATTGCTCCATTATCACTCAGATTTCACTTTTTCGAAAGTGATAGAATGGACCCTAAAAAAGACAGTGGAAAGGGCGAACTGTGCGTATTTTATCGTCCATTCGCATGTAATTGTGCCAATCTTTCGGCGCAAATCTTAATCGCTGCATCAAATTTACATGCGAATACCGCTCTCTTTCTTTTAACCAATCTTTACACCACTGTTTACGTTTTATTTTGCGTGTAGGGCGCTTTTTCATAGATAATAGTAATGCTACTACCGCTAAAGCATCGTGTGTTGACGCCATCGCTTTTACACAGAACTGACAAAAAAACCGTAATCGTGTGGATGCGCTTCTGTATCCGGTAGATCGTATTCGACAGACCGGAGAGATAAACTGGACAGATATACCGTAGTGTGAGTAGGCCCCTTTACCACTAAACCACTTCAGAGGGAAATGCTACATTTATATATGACGTCTGAAGAAAATCATCATAGTTCCCTGGCGGATCTGCATTACGAAAGAATTTCTATTTGGAAAATAACGTAATAAAAATTGCAAAATGCTTGTTTAGTTTTAGATTGGTTTTAATTCAATTTTGCTGTACATAAACGAAAATCACAACAATGCATTTTCTACTAAAATAGGTCTTATTTACAATATATCACAGAAAAAAAGTTCGAAGTTAAATTACAAATCATCAGATGTTGTAAATCTATTGCAATCATCCATTGTAGAAAAGTGGTTGATTTGTTTTACAGATAATTCAGGTACTGCGTTGAGAGAATCAGGCCGAGATCTTGAATTTCTTGAACTAGTTCTTATCATTGGCATTTCAACCGATACAATGGTGGTTAGGACCGAACTTCTATGACTATTCCCAATACCACTGTTAAGTTTCAACGTGCCATCACTGCTTGGCCGTTTATACTGCGGCCCCGAACCGTAAGGAAGCGGTCTGCCACCTATTGCTCCTTTGTGCCTCTCAGCACGATCCTTGCACAGACCGTATCTTCCCATCAAAATAAAAAAGTCTCTTCGATACTGCTGAGTTAATAGCGCGTATAAGCAAGGGTTGGCGCACGAATTGAGTGGATAGAAGAAAACCAGCAATATTTTAGTCTGCGTGACGGTAATTAACGGGTAACCCACAAGCGCTGTCATACCGAAAAAAGCTATCGGAGCCCAACAAGCAAAGTCTGTGAAAACTAAGAGGGCCATTCGTTTCGCCACTGTCAGGTCGGACCGTACTGATGTAGTTGAAAACGTGTGGCCTCCTTCTCGTATCGATTTGTACATTCTGCCGTAACAGACGCATATCAAGAAAAATGCTATAGCGTTGAATGCCAGCAAAGCTGACAAATAGATCGAGTCAGCCTGTCCTTTATTTTCCAACGGAAGACATATGCTCGTTTTTGAGTAGTTACTTACGCCAAACAATGGTAAACAAGCCATGAATAGGGCACATACCCATCCGCCGACCATTACTCGTACGGCTGTGCGAAGTTTTAAACGTTTGTTAAGATGTATGGCCCAAGTTATTGTATACCAACGTTCGGTTGTAATTACCGTTAACGTGTACACGGATAGCACATTTCCGAAGATTGTAAGAAATCCAGCAACCCTACAACCATCTCCTGAAAGAAAAGTTTTAGTCTTTGTTTCATTATAATACATTTTACTTTATTACTGCAACTTCATTGTGGTGATTTAATGGAGTTTCAGGGTGTGCTTAATTATTGCCAAGTGATTTTAGCCGCGAGAAGAAAGTTTGATTTTTATGGATAACGATAAATTAAACTCGAATTACGTTCGTAATAGGTTCATTTGAGAGGTTTACGAGGGATTTAGAAAAATGTTTCAGCAGTGGCGCAGTGGTTTATTTTTGGAACGATAAAAAAAATTCAGGCACGCGATAGGAAACGAGAATAAAAGTTAGTTAAAAAAGAATGAGAAAACGAATTGACCACGAAAACCATTGGGCGTTAAAAACTAGAAAACGGGGTTAAGATTTATAGCTTTTAATGTTTGAATATTGTTAATTTTTGTTACACGAAAAACGTGCGAGCAAGTTTTTAATTTCGACTTTTTTCTTTTTTCTATTCTGTAAGCAATTAATGACGATATTTTATTATTGTTTGCGTACAATTTATTTATAGTAATAAATTTTAAAGTATGAAAAATTAGTTATAGTTATTGTACAGGGTGCGTCGAGTTTTGCCTCCACCCCGAAAATCGAAACTGTTAATTATGTGAGGGTACCCAAATTTTACATACCTACTTAATTGAATATTAATGAGGTTTCTTTTTTCGAAAATAGGACTACTTGGAGGGTAATTTACGGATACCTTCTCTACCCATTCCATTTTCAACGGGTGCAAGGTTTTTATCGTGCCGATTATCCCACCCGGGAATATTTCTAAATACAGTATGTATATTCAAAAAACAGCATACTATTTTTTGATACCTCTATCCAATTTTCTGATGCAACTACATTTGCGAGAAACAACATTGGAAATATAGTAGAGTCAGCTTTTAACGAATACTGGATATAACAAAACACCGCTTATAACGAGCAATAGGTTTACAGGTGTTCCGTTTTGTTTCCATGAAAATTAAATGTGCGATAGAACTTTAAATTTTGAAACAAAAAGTTCATATAAACATCTATCGAAAAATGCCTCCTTTAAAGGAATCCTTATAAAATCAGTTTCTAGTTTGGTACGCAACATAAACATGAAATGTTAATGTTATTTTTTAACTAACAGACTAAAAATGTGAATTATGCTTAAATTTAGTAAAGAAAATAAAAATTAAGTAGTAACAGATACTTTATTAAAAGTAAAATTATAACTTTAATAAGTAGCACGTAACAAAGGTGTAAAAAAGGTGTTCAAAGTGTGAACGGTTTTGGTTAATGCATATTTAACAAGTGTTCTGGTGTAATATTCCGTAAGTAAGTAACTAATCTTTTGTAAAAAAAATCAGTCAAAATCAAAGCAATGTGATTTACAGATCAAACTGAAACATCAAATCTCAAATATCACAGAACATGAAAAGTGGCTTAGGTACTTCTTCCACAGAAGCCCTTCAAATGTATCCTGATAAATGGATAGGCCGAACAGAACCAGTCGCATGGCCTCCAAAATCCCCTAATCTCAATCCATTGGTTTTTTATTTGTGGAAACACTTACAATCCGTGCTTTATGAGGTTTCAATCGATAATGAAAATATGGTGCGCCAACATGTCATCGATGCTTGTGAATTCATTAGAAACCGTCCAAAAATCGTTGAAAGGGTTAGACAGTCTATGATTCGCGTATAGATGCATGTACTGACTCGCAAGGAGGCCATTTTGATCATCTGATCTAGAGTTCAACTTGTTAACGTAATGTTCATAAGTGATTTATGTTTGTTAATGTGAAACTGATTAAGTAATTCATTACGTGATCCACGTTTCTAAGAAACATGAACCATTTAATCAAAATATTGCAATTTTATGTACGTTAAACGTGACTCAGTTTTATCGAAGCTTAATATTTTTGGAAGGGATGCATTTCCGTCACAGGTTTATCACAATTTTTTGATTTATTTTTGATTGTAGAATTAATAAAGTTTCCCCTTATTTTAATTATTCCTGTATATGCCTTGGTATAAAGTATACAATATACACATTTCATGTATTTTTATTATGTGGAGAAAACTAAAATAGCGGACTAAAACTAAATGCTCCCAGTACTTAATACTATCGTTAGTTGTTCCTTTTAGAGCTTTTCCTCGATACAATAGATCTTTAATAATTCCTAGTGTTCATGTGTCAAGTTTACAAAAGCTCGAACTTAAGTCTTCACCGAACAATCATCCGTAACAATTACAATAACATTAAATTAAATAGTTTTCATAGAACAGTTCACATCCTGAATATTTAATCAATTAAATTGTCGGTTTGAGATAAAAAAAAAACGATTTATGGCAGTTGGGAAATTCGACTTATTGAAAAAAAAGTTTAAAATCCGCGATAAAAATTCAACTCAGAGAGAATAACTCGAGTGAGGGAGTTTCACCCTACCTAGATGTGGTCAAAAATGTAAATTTGCTTTCTAGTTATTCTATTGGAAATTTACAATGGATTGGAAGTGAACCAATTCACGTTTTTTTTTTTAATAATGTACATCGTTTGTTCACAACAATGACTTCGCTTAAAAAATCACTTAAAGAATGCCTCGAAGTTGTTCGTCCCAAACAGCTGTTATCATTTAAATTACTATTCGTTGGCGAGGCCGCAGTTAAATGAAACGATTTTTTTGCGATAATTTTATTCCTCCTTTCACAAAAAGAATCGGACGCACAAATAAAGCCTACAATTTAGTTGGCATCATTGACCATCAAATTTAATTGAAAGCGAAGTCGATTCTTTCGACAAATAGCAGATAATAGTGATTTTATTCCGGACTTAAAAAGTGTAATTCGGATTTTAGGCTCAATGTACTTTAGCGCGAAGATCGATCTACACCCACTTGATGTGCCATTAAATCAGAGCACATTCTTGCATGAATAAAATATGAATGCAATCGTCTGAAGTAAATATACTTACCGCCCTGCCAGTCAATTGCGTAGTTAAAGTAAACACCGATCGAACATGCATCTACTATAGCGATGAGGAACAAGTGGATCCCTATGCAAAGATCTGCCACTGCCAAGTTGCACATGAGAAATTTTGAAACAGTCAGTCGAAAATGAGATGTAACGATAACTATCACCACGAAAAGATTGCCAATTATTGCCGACAGAGAAATAAACCAGACTGGAATCCTTAATGTCCAATTGCCCATTAAGTCTTCGCAGGGATTAAAAGCATCAGGAGTTGGATGGCATTTCACCTAAAAAATTTTTTGTAAGAAGATCATTAATTGTAGTTTTTACGTACCTCATGGTAATTTCTGTAAATGTTGCCACAAAGCGCCGTGGTCACAGAAGAACCTACACTGATGTGCATAGAGCTGTTGTGAAAAATTTCCTCATCACCGTTTTCGTTTTCATCGAAACTTCCGAACGATAAGCTCGAGTTAAGTGAAATCCATCGCAAGAGATTTCTAATTGGCAGATTGCTCGTCCCCAGTAGAACACTACTGCTACTTGCATTTTTAGCAGTACAAGCTTCGCGAATTTGCTTTACAAAACGTCTGTGACGTTCAAATTCCCATGGATTGTGTGTATGAGGAAATTTAAATGCGCAACAGTGGTAGGGATACGTCAACCAGGCTTCTTTTATGAACTGAAATAAAAATTTCAAAACTATTATTGCGTTTATGAGGATAATTTATAATACCTGAAAATTGTAAACAGAAGGAAAAACTTTGAGGCTTTCTGTTTCTTGAACTTTTAGTACGTCTATTTCTCGAAGTCCGTCTATTGGCAGGAACGTGATAGCCGTGCTTGATAAATCTCTGGCAAAAAGTTAGTATTGAATTAATTGGATAGGCGGCAGCTGAGGGAATTTAAACTTGTAAAAAGTTGATCGGTAATTTGAAAAATTAAAATTCGCTCAGTGTACGGGGTAATTAGATTTACATTCAATAATTAAAGTGATACAAAACTTTCTAAATGACGAAATGTTTTAACTTCTAGAAATATTAATGAGCACGTTTATTCAACTCTAAAAGCTTATTAATGTAATGTGTACTAATAATATATTTCCCTAGGGGAGAAAAGAAAACTGTGGGTCGAAGAGAACAGTGCGACATTACTAAATTTTAGTGTAATAATATTATTGTGTGCAAAAAAATATGATTGCTTTTGGGTAATAAAATAGTATACATGTCAGTAAAAAGTTTCATTAATCTCTCGGGTTTAGTGAAAAACTTTCTCCCTCTGTTTGTAAAGCACTATTAACGCTTTCGACTCGCCTAGTGCCAAATGAGTTTATTAGGTTATAGGTACCTTTAGGTTGTATAACGGTTGCTTTTAACATTCAACATACAATGTCACTATCCGTTTGTTCATTAGAAAAAAAGTCAATCAGTAGTGTATAACCTAGCAATCTTTGAATTTACAAATTTAGAAATAAAAAATTTGATTGTTGAAGTTGAAGTTTAAAATTTAGGTATTGAAATGTATTAAAAAGAAGAAATAATTAATATTGTGAATTAGTACAAAAATAACAATAACTTCAGATAGTGAAAATAAAAACAAGAACCTTTAATCACAAAAAAATTTTATATAAAATAATATAAAATTACTCACATAGACGCGTTTCGGTGGCTATGCCACCATCTTCAGTACATCTACTAAATCTAATTTTACAAACTAAGCCTTATATACTATTATTTACGCATCCGTGAATTTAACACTTGAGTGAGTTTTGAATGTCCATTTACATTATACGTAGGAAACAATTCAAATTGTCCATTCAAAATTGTACCACTTTTAGTAGCGATACCGATCCTAAGGTCAGATTTGTTAAAGTTCCTTACGACCCAAGAGTTACAAATGGCCTTGGTGGAATCTTTAACAAATTTGACCTTAAAATAGTTCACAGTAATAACAATAGATCATTAAGTAGTTTGTTGGGTAATCCGAAGGACAAAAATAGTGATAGGGATATGTCAGGTATTTACCAGATTAGTTGTAGTGATTGTGATTTGGTATATATTGGGCAAACTAGACGTTCTATCATTACCAGATTCAAAGAGCATATGGCTCATATCAAATACAATAGACCAGAAAAATCTAGTGTTGCCCTGCATGTACTAGAATGCAACCATACAATAGGTATAGACAATTTAAAATTGGTTAGGGCAGAATCAGATTATAGGAATTTAAATAGTAGGGAAAGTTTGATTATATATAAGAATAGGAAAAAATTATTAAATAGTGATATGGGCCCCATTCCCAATACCCCATTGTATAGATTACTAGATTTGACTAACCATCCGTGAAACTCACTCAAGTGTTAAATTCACGGATGCGTAAATAATAGTATATAAGGCTTAGTTTGTAAAATTAGATTTAGTAGATGTACTGAAGATGGTGGCATAGCCACCGAAACGCGTCTATGTGAGTAATTTTATATTATTTTATATAAAATTTTTTTGTGATTAAAGGTTCTTGTTTTTATTTTCATTATCGACATCACAGGGTCCACTATATATATTTTTTTTTTAACTTCAGATAGGTCAAAGATTTATTTCCCATTAATCATAACCTATAATTATAACCTAAAATAAGTTGACATAAGTGTGTGATGAGAGTACCTATGACTGATTGACATTATTTTTTTAAATTGAACATAGGGATATTTACATCGTATGTTTAATGTTAAAAAAAGACCTGGTATTTTGGTAAAACGTTGTAGACAGAGTAGAGGATTTATCTATGTTAAAACTTAATTTTTTCGCCAACGGTTCTCAGTTTGAACAAATTTGTTAGGAACACTACTGGGACAAAATAAACAAATATTTGTACCGGAAAGATGTTTACAGGAAAGTTAAACGGAGATGGACCTGCGCCTAAAGACGAAAATCGGTTCACAGTTAAGGGTTACACATCCCCACTCCACTCTTGGCGCAACTCAAGATTTTGCCCACTTTGAGACCACAATACTGCACATATTAAAAATTCAGGGGCGGAAGAGTTGGCATTACCACTAACTCGTGACCACGTATGACGGTTAATAACAACTGTCAAATGTCTATCAAATTTTCTGCTCGTTGCCAATCGCAAGAACTGTAGATTCTCTAGCATTAAAGTTTTGAAAATTTTGCTCGCATAAAAAATCGTATTAATCACACTGTTTTAGTTAGTTAGACTAGTTTAGTGATACGAATAATTACTATTGTATTGTCACGTCGTTTACATGGTCCTTCTGGAAAAGGAGAACGTCTGATTGCGCTTCACATTGGTGGTAAATTTGACTTTGCTGATATTGATCTTAAATTGACGGTAGATATTTCAAATATGGTCATACCTTTTTTGTCACCTTTATTTAGAAAAACTTTTATGTAATATAACGTTTTCTGACATCACTTAAATTTTATGTACTTTTCAAGTGTAAAATAAAAGATTTGTACAGATGAAGTGAACTAAAAATTCCTTTAAAAATAAATGTGTTTTAAAGCATTCAGTGTAGATCGTGTGAACATAAATCTTCTTTTTACTATGGTCGTACAACTGTATTTAATTAACGCAATGAAAGAGAACCAAATGACCTTAATTTTTTTGTAGAGATTAATGAAAAATGATATCCAAGGCTGTATTATAACTTTTACTTGATTTAGAAAATAAAATACAAATCTATTTGTAGAAAGATTATCTGATGGTTGAAAATTTTGCACGAGGAGTTTTCAGCTAATGATCTCTTGGACCACGAAATGTGCAAATAAAGAAGTAGAGAAAAATTGAAAATGGCACTAGCAGCTATTGAATAGTATTTTCGTTCATATGATGTTGGTTATTCAAGTGATCCAAGTTTAGTACTGATTGCAACTGAATTTGTTGGTGTTCCAGAAGCCATCACTGTATAACAAAATTATGCTAACAGTCGTATTATGAGTTAGAGACATTTGTTCAACAAACTATGTGAGAGTTACTATACTTTCTTTCATGACACCTTTCTCCACTGATAAGAGAAAACGAGCGTGGGTGGTGCCTCAGATTTATACTAACCAATAGAAATTGAAGTTCCAACTTATGCTTGCTGATCACGTCGCTACGTCACTATACACGACCATTGTCGTAAAATAAGGTATAGTGCATTTCACATTGCACATTATTATATATCTTTGAAAACTTAGAAATTAATTATTACCTTTTCTAGATTGTTTCAATTTTAGCATTATGAAGTATGAATGGCATTTGTTTTGGTGCATACCAGTAAAAAGTTAAGTTGCATAATTTGTTATAACGTTGAATTAAACTCTTTGAAAAGTTTTTGTTTTGCAAGGAACAGTTAATTAAGGCATCGCGCAAGGGAGCAAAGTATGTAGGATAAAAATTAACTTCGTTGATTTCTTATTTAAATCCAGGAGTTGGAAGGTAAAAAGCTGATTAAGTTGGTACAGATAAAAAATTGTTTACTTTACGACATCACAACCTGAAAGAAAAAAAAACACCGACTGGCTTCCTTGAATCCTGACTTTTACTAGATTTTTTGCAAGACCATATATGAATCTATTTTTAGAAGTTAACTTTCCTACGTGAAGTTTTCATCGCAAGTAATTGTGTAATGAATGATGTGACAATATAACATATAATTCTCAGTGTACATGTGCAACGAAGTGTTGAGCAAGAAGTAAGAACACTAAAAAGTTAATTGAAAATATGAGATGGTTACATCGATACAGTAAAAAAATTATTAAAATTCTCTTAACAATTACATTTCCAAATTTGTTTGCGTCGAAATATTATCTGTGAAACTAAAGTTAAACTTGTTTTAACTAGCTGAAAAGCTAAATAATTCCCGCTGCGAGAGAAAAGCGATTTATCAATAAATTGTGTTAAATTGGAATGACGGTAAACAACTAATTCTCCCCTAATCGAATTTGAACGTTAACTAATTGTAAACGTCATTATTTAAAATTCACTAGGTTTTGGTACGTTTTAAGCTGTTCTTCAATATAGATAGTGATGTTTTTAGTGTATAGGTATTAAGTATTTTACGTAATTTTCTTTCAATAAAAGTGAAGGTAATTCTATCTTTTGCGTTAAACTGTGTGATATTGTTTTAAAATGTTCGAATGAATTTTAAAAACAAATTTTATTCATTTCATTTTCTGTAAAGGGAGTTTTTGTTGGACAAGAGATAACGAGCTATTGTTTTCAGTAAAACGAATATTCTTTTTCGTTATCATTATACAGATGTGTCAAAAGTCGCGGACAAGCTCTAGGAATTTAAAATTACATAATTTCCATTAATACCGTAGTTAGTTTTTCCGGATGTAATAGACCTCTTAAGGTAAAAGGAAGGAATAATCAATACATCTGTAAGAATAAAACTTCTTTCAGATTGATTGTACAGGGTGTCCCATCACTTGTGGCCTCCCCCAAAATTGAGCTTCAATTGAAAGTTATTTATTTGAAATTTGGTGCACGTATGACTCTGGTATAAGGCTGGAAATTTCCAGTTTTAGATGTTAATTGTCGGCGTTAGTTTCCGAGAAAAAAAATAAAAACTGATTTTTTATAAAAATACTATTTCCCAATTTTGTCGAATTTGACTTTTCAGGATCACTATGATTAAGACAAAGATATCCAAAGTAAAAAAAATTCAAAAGCTGTAATTAGTCTAAAAATTTCCTAAGTAAAAAAAAATAAATTTGTCATTGTCGAGTGGAAGTCGGCCGATGTGAACAACGGAAACGTAGCTAAGTCGAGCCTTTTTATATTCTTGTAGATATCTAAAATTTACGTAAATTGCAAGTCCTCTAATAAATTACGATTAACTTTGCGGATAGTACTAAGGACTATTTACAGTCATAAATTATTACTTTTACTATTAAGATTCCAATATAAGGAAATTTTAGACTAATTACAGCTTTTGATTTTTTTAAAATTTTGGATATCTTTGTCTCAATAATACTGATCTTGAAAAGTGAAATTTGACAAAATTGGGAGATATTACTTTTATAAAAAATTAGTTTTTATTTTTTTTTGCGAAAACTATCGCCGACAATTAACATTTCAAACTGGAAATTTCTAGGCTTATACCAAAGGCATGTGTGCACCAAATTTGAAATAAATAAGTAGTATACCTATACGGGTTCGGAGCCACTTTGATATCAAATTGATATCAGTTTAATCGATCAGTGATTCATTTGTTAATGAGGTCATTAACCTAATGAGTAATTAGCTTAATGGGTTTTGAATGGGTTTTGAATGGGTTTTGAATGGGTTTTTAATGGGTTTTTAATGGGTTTTTAATGACCTTTAGGTTTCAAGGTCAACAGGTGCATTCTTATGTGATGACGTCACCATGTACTTAGCTTAATGGGTTTTTAATGGGTTTTTAATGACCCTCAAAGTTAACAGGTTCATTCTTGCATGATGACGTCACCATATAATTATCCCAAGTCCACTGGGTGCATTCTTACGACAGTTTGGCGAATGCTGGTGAAAATCTGAGATCATGCGGTAACTGATAAATAGCTGATAAACAACTATGTGCGATCCAGCGGCTCATACCTCATGTCAGACATCTAATTATCTGCTATCTAATTATCTGATATCTAATTATCTGATATCTAACATCTAATTATCTGATATCTAACATATAATTATCTGATATCTAACATCTAATTATCTGCTATCTGATATGTAACATCTAATTATCTGACATCTGATTATCTGATATCTAACATCTGATTAGCTGATATCTAACATTAGTATGATTAATAATATACTTGAGTTAAAAGTTTGGAAATTTGTTAAACCCGACAATAAATTTTTAAAGTTCCAACCAATTCAAAGGAAATTCCAGGAATGTGACTGTTAACCTCATTAGAAAGTTTTCTTGTTCTAATGAGTAACTAATTGATAAGAACTCTTAGGAATATTCCCAGTAACCATTCTAGTGCTATATCAAAATAATTGCGAGCGATAACTCAAAAAAAAAAACTAATTGCAAAATATGCTCGTTAAACATATTAACTAGAAATCAAAAAAAAAAAAAATTTATTGAAATAACTCAAATAATATCTATTACAAAAAGTATACCAATCTTACTTATTGAATATAAATACATTCTTTTAAATGCTTTTTAAGATAGCTGACCCCTGATAGCTAACTCCTAACAATTCAAACTGTACATACACTTGAAATAATAATTCATTGGATTGTATTAAACATTTAATTGTACCGCACAATACATATAAATAATAAATTCAAATAGGAATATGATTTCACTGAATTAGAATCTAATTTTCTGAGTCACAATAAGCTTTTTCTGAGTCAGAATAAGCTTTTTCTGAGACATAAACTAATTTTCTGAGACCTAAACTAATTTTCTGAGTCACAATAAGCTTTTTCTGAGTCAGAATAAGCTTTTTCTAAGACATAAATTAATTTTCTGAGTCACAATAAGCTTTTCTGAGTCAGAATAAGCTTTTTCTGAGACATAAACTAATTTTCTGAGTCACAATAAGCTTTTTCTGAGTCAGAATAAGCTTTTTCTGACACATAAACTAATTTTCTGAGTCACAATAAGCTTTTTCTCAGTCAGAATAAGCTTTTTCTGAGACATAAACTATTTTTCTGAGTCAGAAAAAGCTTATTCCGACTCAGAAAAAGCTTATTGTGACTCAGAAAATTAGATTCTAATTCAGTGAAATCATATTCCTATTTGAATTTATTATTTATATGTATTGTGCGGTACAATTAAATGTTTAATACAATCCAATGAATTATTATTTCAAGTGTATGTACAGTTTGAATTGTTAGGAGTTAGCTATCAGGGGTCAGCTATCTTAAAAAGCATTTAAAAGAATGTATTTATATTCAATAAGTAAGATTGGTATACTTTTTGTAATAGATATTATTTGAGTTATTTCAATAAATTTTTTTTTTTTTGATTTCTAGTTAATATGTTTAACGAGCATATTTTGCAATTAGTTTTTTTTTGAGTTATTGTGATAACTATCGCTCGCAATTATTTTGATATAGCACTAGAATGGTTACTGGGAATATTCCTAAGAGTTCTTATCAATTAGTTACTCATTAGAACAAGAAAACTTTCTAATGAGGTTAACAGTCACATTCCTGGAATTTCCTTTGAATTGGTTGGAACTTTAAAAATTTATTGTCGGGTTTAACAAATTTCCAAACTTTTAACTCAAGTATATTATTAATCATACCAATGTTAGATATCAGCTAATCAGATGTTAGATATCAGATAATCAGATGTCAGATAATTAGATGTTACATATCAGATAGCAGATAATTAGATGTTAGATATCAGATAATTAGATATCAGATAATTAGATAGCAGATAATTAGATGTCTGACATGAGGTATGAGCCGCTGGATCGCACATAGTTGTTTATCAGCTATTTATCAGTTACCGCATGATCTCAGATTTTCACCAGCATTCGCCAAACTGTCGTAAGAATGCACCCAGTGGACTTGGGATAATTATATGGTGACGTCATCATGCAAGAATGAACCTGTTAACTTTGAGGGTCATTAAAAACCCATTAAAAACCCATTAAGCTAAGTACATGGTAACGTCATCACATAAGAATGCACCTGTTGACCTTGAAACCTAAAGGTCATTAAGAACCCATTAAAAACCCATTAAGCTAATTACTTGGTGACGTCATCACATAAGAATGCACCTGTTGACCTTGAAACCTAAAGGTCATTAAAAACCCATTAAAAACCCATTAAAAATCCATTAAGCTAATTACTCATTAGGTTAATGACCTCATTAACAAATGAATCACTGATCGATTAAACTGATATCAATTTGATATCAAAGTGGCTCCGAACCCGTATAGGTATACTACTTAAATAACTTTCAATTAAAGCTTAATTTTGGGGGTGGCCACAAGTAATGGTGTATTTCACATATCGACGGTCTAATTCTAATACCCCGTATCTGCAAAAATATCATGAATATCATTATATATAATAATAACTTCAGTTACAGCTATTGGGACATACGCAACTTACATAAAATAACAGTTACGTAACTTATGTCCAAATAGCCGTAATTGGGGTTATAAATATAGTAAAGGTATTCATGATGTTGTGCAGATACGGGGTATTATAATTAGACCGTCGTTATCTCATACAATCTATATTTAAGAACCTGTCTATGACTATTGGCACACCTGTATTCCAATACTCTACTGCGTGCAGATACTTATATGGTGGTATATGCCAGCGGCAGGGCCGAAAGGGTTGATGAATTTTGTAAAGTATATCCGAACAAATTATTTTGCCAGAAAGTATTGAAGTAAATATTTTGATGTATACTAACTAATACTGGTGCGGCAAAGAGATCTGATGAATTACAAGAGTAACTTTAAAAGGAAAACTCGTTTTGTTTCTCAGACATATTTTACAGATCGTCATTTTGAATTGAGAGAACCTCAACACATGCTTCTCTAAGGAAATGAGAAAAATAAATATATCGATGATGTAGCGCGCAAATGTTGTAAGTACACTTTGGATGAAATTGTGTTAAATGCGCAAAAAGTTACATTTTTACGTAAGAATTCAATGTGCACAAATTACAAAGTAAATTACATTGCTGCAAGAGTTAATAAATTTAAAAAAGTTCTGCAGAATATGTTGATTTGACCTAGAAACTTGAACTTTTAAACTGCGTTTTCTCAAGTTTAATTTTTTCACTTACAACATTTGTACGCTACATCATCGATATGATAACGTAAAAGAGTTACTTACATATACCGCAGGCTTTGCAATCCAGAAAAAGCTCTTTTATGAAGACCTCTCAAATTCACATTACCATTGAGAGTTCTGTAAATAAAAACTCATCTTTAAACTAATACAATATGCCTACCGTGAAATGTAAAATTGCGCTTTAAAACGATTTAAACGACTATAAAAATTCATTTAAGGGGAATAAAGCCGGAACAAAGGCAACCAGTGCATCTTATTATGCCAAAAACGTACGAACCCGCAAGGACACATTAATTTGAACGCGTCATAATAGACAGTTAAGTAGGGTGAAACTTTATTATGAAGGGTTTCAAGATTATAAACAACAAACTTACAATTTAGCAATCTCTGAACCATAAAAGGCTTCCTCCTCGATCACATGCAAATCATTGTAGTTTAATATCCTAGACAAACAAATTGAATGTTAAACAGTCGTTACAACATTTACCTGACTAGCGTAATATATTATTCTATAGAGAATAATGAATATAAAGCTCAAAACCGTCTCATTAATTTTCCTTAGTGTGTGTGTCATCTCATTATTTAATAATTAACATTTGAAGTTAGTAAAGTTGGTGTCACAAGCTATATATTTTAATTTTGGAAAGGATCTTATCGTGCTTTTAAAAGTCTAAGTATAATTCTAAAGAAGGTAGCACAGCTGGATTGATATAGATAAATTGAGATTCCTACATGCTGGTAGATAATAAATTTATCAAAGCACGAATGGATTAGAAGAAATATACAGTGACCGTCAAAAGTAACGCAATAATTCGGTAAATCCGAAACAGTTGAGTTTTGGAAAATATTCAAAAACACTTTAATTTTTGAATTTACTTTCACATAAAATTTGTATATACAGTTGTTTCTTGCCAAGGTAGTGATGTCATTGCTTATTTTTTTAAATAGCAATCTAAAGTTTTTTTCATGATCTTAATTATCAACATCTAAACATCTAAAAATATTAGGCAGATGTGAAAAATATTGAGAAAAAAATTGCCGAAAAGTGAACACCCAAAGTAATGTAAAAATTCAGAAACAAATCAATTTCTTATTTCAATTTTACATCTTATGACGTAATATTTCTATATACAGAAGTTTCTTGTCAAAGTAATAACATCTTCGTTGATTTTTATAAATAGGAACCAATATTATTGTGCCACTATTTTTATAAGTCAAAATAACAGTATAAAAATTTTAGTCTTTCGCAATAATTTGTTTTTCATTGTTGTGAAAAGAATTGATGTGTGTAAGGGTTTAAAATTAATACACCGTCATTTTGAGAGTTAAAGAACCTATCAAACTCTTGACGACAAAATATAGAAACCGACGATAACAGTGCTTTGACAAAAAACATGCTATATATCAAAATGTTATATCAAAAAATGTGAAATAGAATTTAGAAATTAACCCGTTTTTGATTTATTTTCAAAACTTAAGTTTAAGTTTTATCGAGTTGTTACTTTATTTTTGCCGTTCACTTTTCAATATTTTTTTTTAAACTTTTTCGTATATAAGGTGATAAGATTTTTATAGCATTGTTTCAACTGTTAAAAGTCCTATCAAAATCACGATATAAAAATATTGATTGTTATTTACATTGCCAATATAATATCAAAGAATGTTAAATTAAATTTAAAAATTCGGTTGTTTTGGGATATTTTTTAAAATTGAACAATTTACGTTACGTTTGCTGTATATGTTTTCAAGAAACTGTTTGGACAGTTAATTTTCTGTTATTATTTTCTTCATTTAGCGAAAGTTGGTGTAGGATTACTATACATAATTTTTGAGTTCTTATTAACTTAAGAAAAATGATGATATTTATTAGGAAGTTAGTAAATAATGAGCAGAATCTTTAGTTAAAGTTGCAAAGTTTCAGAACGTGAAAGGATGGCGAGCAGTAAGTGTGACTTTCACAGTTTCAATAGCTCTAGAAGAAATATACAAAGTTTCAAAGCAGTTCAAAATTTAATTAATAAGAATGAACTTTTTAATCAGATATGAATGTACAATTTTTATTGTACAAAAATATTGTTTATTTAACTAAGGATGAATTGTGCCACAAAAACTTCTAAGATTTTGTCAAATGTAATAATTTTGATTGTAAATCTGCTTCACAACTAGTTTTTTCAAATGAATTCGTAGTACAGTTGTACCAGCTTTCTTTTTGCCTTCCATAGTGACATTTTCTTTCGAACGAATAGTTTTTAATAAAAGCTCTATCCTAAAAATTGATTTTCAGTTAAACAGCTTCAGGAATCATTTATTCAACATGACTGAGTTATTCTTACAGAAACTAATAATACAAGCGTGAATAAATGTGATACACAGTGTTGTGGAATCGCCTTAGTTCGGAGACAATTCACGAACGATGACTTACAGTGCAGTACAAAATGTTTCAACACTGAAAGGCAATCTCACAAAAATTTATTTTTTCGTCGACTAGCTGTCGATGTGTATACTTTTGCAACCTGTACTCGGCGGTCGAATCGTTCTCTTGTAGTTGCAAATTATTGTACAGGATGCGCCGAGTTTTGCCTTATGTGAGAGTACCCAAATTTTACATACATATCTGAATATTAATAAGGCTTCTAATTTCAAAATTTTATTTATTTTTAATAATTTTTAATTATTTATTTTTGCCTACAATGTTAATTATGCAATTTCGCACCACACCATTAAATTGAAATTAAAAAATATATTTTAATTTTCAAAGAAAATCAGTTTAATCTTTCAACACTGAATATTTGATGAATTTATGACAATTTCTTTTGCTGTCAGTTATTTATGAAGTTCCATAAAACGAGTTCGTCTCAAATGCAGAGAAGTTTCACTGGACCGGATTAGTGTTTTCTTCACATTTTATTATCCATCGTACATAACTATTCAAATTATTCGTAGTAAAATTTGTAATATTGATTTACCGGATAGTAAAAGGATTAATTATAATTAATGTAATTGTTTGAAGTTAACCAGAGGATATTTCACTTTTCGAATTGAAGGGCTCTAGGCAAGAAGTACTTAACCCTTTCGTGCCCAAATTAATTAATGCACGTTTCACAAGTTCTTGCATGCAAAGCATTCAACTAATGTTTTTTTTTATAAACACAATCGAAAAGTCGACTCTAATCACTATACGCCATGTGTTATCCTCATTCAGCATTGTAATGTACACAAACCTACCTAGTTTAAAATTTCAAACAAACAGGGTCTTGTTAAATAGCTGTGACTCCATTTGGCATCACTGGGGAAGAAAGGGTTAAGTCACTTTTTCATATTTTATATATGTATTCAGATCTGATGTTTCAAGGTGATCTGGAAATTACATTGTTTTGATTTTGAATGATCTTTTTTACTAAAGTAAGTAATCTCTAGTATAGAAAAATCAGTCGAAATCAAAACAATGTGTTTTTCAGATCAAACTGAAACATCAAATCTCAAATATCACAGAATATGAAAAGTGACTTAGGTACTTCTTGCATAGAGTCCTTCAATTGTAAAAATAATGGTACGATCCTGGAAGTCTTTACCTGCTGCAGCACTAGACGCTCCGTTTGCGATAAGGTCAGTCATAAGAGCCTCGGTTTTTGTTGTCCGCAATCCATTGTTCGCATAATTTATGATTATCGAGCCAAGATGATGTAAATAAAACGATATTTGATACTCGTTGTGTAAAACTGTGATTTACTTGAAATCTAATTAATATTTTTCAATTTTGATTTGAGTCTTCAGTTCTAGAAGAATCAAATTTGAAAATCTAATGTAAATGAGTCTTTTTTGTTAATTTTAGGGCTTTCTATAAACAATTTTAAATAACTAATATGCACTCTCTAAAGACTATTATCTAATACGTATGTTGCATAAGTTTCGTAGTGTATCTAGTTATAAGTAGCATGAATTAGGTTAATGTAGAATAAGCATTATTGTAGTATAAATAGGAGGTACGCGGACAATGGGAGAGTTAGTGAATAGTCTGTTGCCAGTACTGTAGTATACTAGTATACTTGCATCAACCATCTATAACCATACCGGGAGCTTATCTTAAAAGTAAACATATCCTATGTATACTTTTAAAAAAAAACGAGTCAACGCATTGCTTTATTGCGATCTGTAGGCAACCAAGTATACACCACAATTCTCAACATTTGAAAAGTTGGCTCTTTCAACAAAAGTCAATTAATTTTTCAGTGTCAGTTTAACATAAAATTGCAATTTCTGTAATAATCATGTACAGCAAAGACGAAAAAATTGAATTGTTAATGTGGTACCAGCAAGGTAATAGTTTGCGGACCGTGAGAGATTTATTTTCCATAAAATATCCTGAAAGACCAATTCCTTGCATCAGAACTCTGCACAATATCGTTAAAAAATTTAATTCACAAGGCTGCATAGTGAATGGTCATACAAAGAAGATTAAAACCAACCATGTGTTGACCGAAGAATTAAAATTAAATATTTTATGCTACGTTGAGCAATATCCGATGGTATCCTTGCGAGAAGTAGCTGAATATTTCGTTGTATCAAAAACGTCAATATTTAAAACACTAAAAGAATTTAAGTACAAATCTTATAAATTTTCCAATCATCAAGAGTTATTTGAGGAGGATAAAACAAAAAGAACAAATTTTTGTGAAACTTTATTTAATTTGTTAAACGAACATGATGAAATTTTAGCGAAGATAGTTTTCACCGATGAAGCAACGTTCACATTAAATGGAGAGGTCAATTCCCAAAATTTCCGGTGTGCATCATAATTTCTTATTTATCCAATTTATTCTGTTAACCTTGTTCCTTCGTTTTCCTTAGATATTGGTCCCGCACTAATCACCATATTCAAAATTTGACCCACACTCAGTACCAGCAGAAGGTGAATGTGTGGTTAGGGATAGTTAATGCTACACTTATCGGGCCTTTTTTTATTGATGGAAACCTTAATTCGGCCAAATTTTTAGATCTGTTGGTAAACAACATCATTCCGGCAATAGAAAATTTAAACATTAACGAACCATGGTTTCAAATGGATGGAGCCCCTCCGCATTCCACAAATGTTATAAGAAATTGTTTAAACGAAAGGTTTCCCGGACACTGGATAGGACGGTACGGCCCCATACCATGGGCACCACGATCTCCAGATTTATCACCCAATGACTATTTCCTTTAGGGTTACCTAAAATCAAAAATTTACCGCAATATCCAAATTTTAAATCTAGATGAATTAAAAGATCGTATACGAACTGAATGTAACGAACTGAATCCTGACATTCTCAGAAATGCTGTGCGTGCGTTCCAAGATCGGCTAGGATATTGTTTACAAGTAGAAGGTGGACATTTTGAACACTTGCTATGACGCTATTTGTTTATTTTTTTTTGTTATGTACTTTCTGTTAATAACTTCTCAAACTTTAATAGTTTTATTAAAATTGTTATTATTTTGATATTCAAATGATTTTAGATTCTATTCATAATACTATTCATGATACTTGAACATAACCTTTCACAATGAAAAATAATAACCTTGTGATTTGTGGTGTAATGTTGGTTGCCTATAGTTATCAATATGTTGACGCGTTTTTTTTAAAAGTAAACATAGGAGATATGTATACCTGTAAGATAATCTCCCGGTATATACAATTAATATCATCCTGTTGTTATTATTGAACCTATCAGTTGTTTGGAGTTATTGAAGTTATTACACCTATAATGTTTAAGGCCAAAAAGTGATCATTGTGATCAGATCGTCTTGCCTTTATACACCTTATATTTATGTTCAAGTTCAACAACTTACAATTGTTCCGCCCGTACTCTGCTGATTTGTTTTGAGGAAATCCTTTGTATACGATTATGTTCCAGATCTCTGCAATGAAACCAACAGAAAATTTTAAACTTTCAACACAAAATTAGTTAACAAATTCTTTTTTTTTTACCCTATTTAAAGCGATTTGTCCTTCAATTACTTAATAAATATGGTTGTAAAAAAATTGTTATTATTGTCAATATAACTAATCTAATAAAACTGGATAAAACATAATTATCAACCTATTTAATAAATTTTTTAATTTAATTTTTTAAATTTTTGAAACATTAAAGCTCTTTTAAAGCAGCCCTGAATTAAAGAGTAATAAATTTTAGTGTAAAATTTAGAAAAATTATTTAGTAGCTTTTAAAACTGTATGCATGCAATCACTTTTTTATATTTCATGAAAATGGTACATGCACAACTATGAAATTTCGTTGTTTAAAAATCTGTGAAAAGCTCTAACGTGTGCTTAAACTCGCGGCTGTATATCTGGCAAATCTTTATAATAAACACAGAATCTAGTAAAATTGTTTAACATTAAAATCATAATGAATTACATGTAAATGCATTTTAATGTAAAATAAACTCATTTAATGAAATCAAACAATAAAATGAATTGTACGTCATGTTATATTTATCAGGTTCATAATAATAACATACGTTATAATTACAATCAAACGAAAAGTCAAGAAAATGCATCACCATAATTATAGAAACTATGAAATTGCAAAACCTTGTTTATGTCTGTCACTTAATTGCTAAGAATTAGTTCGATTTCGATACACTCAAAACTCAGATAAACGGTTGAAACAACAACTTTGTTATTTGCTTGTATCAATTTTAAAATTTGCACGTAGCCTTTAAAGGAAGCAATTTTGGACACATGTTGATAGGAACTTTTATTACACATTTGTTCCATACATCACGTTGGTAAAGTTTGGCCAAGCAATTCAGATACACCCTGTATTATGAAGTTTTTGTAGGTTGTATATAATTAATGCTTAATGTTACATTATTCCCATACAACACAAGTTCGTCTACGGAATGTCTGAAGGATATATTCGCCAGATGTTAAGATATCTATAGGATGTCTAATGTCGGGTGGCGGTATACTTCAGCCATTCACTAGACATCCATTTGTCGCAAACTCGGACACCAGGGTATATCTCGGTCGGACTTCTATTTGATATACATTTTGTATATCCAGAAGATATCCGTATTATTCGTTAACTTATAGATATTTTTTGTATATATGTATATGTATTAGATATTATTTTTTTCTGCATAGTGGATATTATTATTATTATCTTAAGGAATTCTAGGATTTTTTTTGTTTTATTTTAACGAAAATTAAACAATGTAGCAAATTAATTAATTTTATTTGTTTCAATAATAATAACCGAGATTTTGAATACATCCACTGTATTTTCTGTTGCCTGAGAATTCCGCCCCTTAACAATTTTGGTAAACCTTTCTTAAAAAAGCATCGATGTATAGAAGTTTCACCTCATAATATAGAGGTATTTTTATAAGCAAAATTGAACGATCCTGGTAAAAACATCACCATGGAGAAAATATCATTATAGAGGAGTTCGATTGTATTTGCAGAAAATTATTAACTAATATTGTTTATAGCAGTGGTATAAAATTACTTACATTATTGTACATTCAACTTACATCATGTGTAACACCGAGTTCGTGTAGAGGTTATTCAAATTCGGCATTTCTTCTAATCCAGTATTAACAATCCTTCTGTAAAGGTCATGTTATATTACAAATTCATTACAGAGATTAACGTGATAAGGCGCTTGAGGGATTTATTAAATTAAAACGTTTCTGGCTATGAAAGCTCTTTATATAATTTACGTCCTCTTGGGAAAAACGTATTGATTAATACAGAGCTTTTTGTGATTGTTTTATCTACATACAATTGTAGTAATTAAGTACGTCCTGTAACTAACACGGAATTGAATTAATTTTAATGTTCTTGTTTTGTCCATTGATGTCAACTGTATGCTATAAAATGCACATTGCGGAAAATGCCCGCTGAGGAGTAACTTCATTAGATAAGTACTAATATTCTGAGAAGTAAAATTATATTCAAGTATACTGTACTCATTTGTAATCTCTTTTCGAAAATGGAGATATATAAAAAATATCAAAGTATGTAATTTATTTAAATTAATTTACAATAATTTAATCGCTAGTAATACCATAAAAGCTTTGAATTTATTGATTAGTTTACGATAACTTGTTGCGTAGCGACTTAAAAGAGTGTAAATTTGATGAGCATTAAAAACACGACAACGCAGTTGGAGTGTTTTTATCATCAAATTTGCACGATTTGAAAGTTGCTACGCAGGAAGTTTGAGTTAATTAATCGAAGAAATTCAAAGCTTGAATGGTATTTGATTAGATTATTTTATGAATGTATAAAATTTGACACAAATAAAATTGTTTGAAAATTCTTTGTTGGTGGAAACTAGGCAACGTCAAGATAAAGGAACTCGAAGTTTTATCAGAATATTATCGCTGTAAAACCGTGTTCCTTCCTCAAATAACGAACTGTGATTGGCTATATTAGTCATGAATAAAATAATCAACAGTAATATCACAAGTGCATCAAAATAGCCGATTAAATTTTGACGTTTTTGTCAAAATGTTTTGCCTAAGAATATGTCGAGCAAATTTGCCACGTAACAAAATCTCGAGTGCGCAGCACGAGGGATTTTGGGTGGAAAATTTACGAGAAATATTTCTTTATGGCAAAACGTTGCGACAAAAACGTAAAAATTTAATCAGGCTGTTTTCATGCACGCGGGGTATTCGGCATGATTATTTCCTTATTATTAATTTGAATAAATAGATTTTACAACGAATTATTTATTTACTTGTCGAGGAATCTTTGATAATGATTGCAAAAAAAATTCAGAAGCTATTAAACGTCAAAATTTAATCGGGTAAATTTTGACACCTTTGAGACGTCAAAATTTAATCGCTATAAAACTGAGGAAAACCATGGTGACTATGGGACTTTTTATGCGCATGAAGGAAATAATCGCTAGTAATACCATAAAAGCTTTGAATTTATTGATTAATTTACGATAACTTGTTGGGTAGCAACTTAAAAGAGTGTAAATTTTATGAGTATTAAGAACACGACAACGCAGTTGGAGTGTTTTTATCATAAAATTTACACGATTTAAAAGTTGCTACGCAGGAAGTTTGAGTTAATTAATCGAAGAAATTCAAAGCTTGAATGGCATTTGATTAGATTATTTTATGAATGTATAAAATTTGACACAAATAAAATTGTTTGAAAAATTTTTGTTGGTGGAAACTAGGCAACTTCAATATAAAGGAACTCGAAGTTTTATCAGAATATTATCGCTGTAAAACCGTGTTCCTTCCTCAAATAACGAACTGTGATTGGCTGTATTAGCCATGAATAAAATAATCACTAGTAATACCATAAGAGCTTTGAATTTATCGATTAATTTACGATAATTTGTTGCGTAGCAACTTAAAAGAGTGTAAATTTGATGAGTATTAGAAACGCGACAGCGAATCTGAAACGTTTTTATCATCCAATTTAAACAATTTAAAAGTTGCTACGCAGGAAGTTTGAGTTAATTAATCAAAGAAATTCAAAGCTTGAATGGTATTTGATTAGATTATTTTACGAATGTATAAAATTTCACACAAATAAAATTGTTTGAACATTTTTTGTTGGTGGAAACTAGGCAACATCGATATAAAGGAACTCAAAGTTTTATCAGAATCGCTGTAATTCTGTGTTCCTTCCTCAAATAACGAATTGTGATTTGTTATATTAACCATGAATAAAATAATCAATTTAAAAGCAGGACCCCTAGAAGTAATTTAGGAAGTCTTGACGTTTTTATACCTGTCTTGTTATTTAAGACAGACTGATTATTATTACTGAGATCCTACAATATCTTTTTTTAAAATCTGGATTAAGTAATAATTATCACAGTTAAGTCTGTTGAGAAATTTCATGACGTACAAGAAGATTTAATATGTCTTAACCAACACCGAAAATTTGTTAGTTAGATATGTTTCCGAATTATGAGTGGAATTACGTCGAAATTGTTAAAAACAAAATTTGCCTATAGCTGCTGTATGCTTTAAAATAGACTATTTGAGTATGTATCGTTTTTCTAAACATGAAGACGTGGAATTATCATAAAAACTATGAGTGAAATCGTTTGTATCCATAATCACATGTGTTGGGATACGAAATATGTTGTTAAAAATTAATTTCACGAGTCTGAAAGACGAGTGGAATTATTTGACAACATGTTGAGTGCATCAACCCATGCGGTAATCAATAGTCACGATTTCAAGAATTGTATTCGTCAGATTATATCACGAATGAACAATTTAATACTTTTGTAAATAGAAATTTATTTATCATTACAAAACTCGGTAAATTGGGCCCTAATATTCTATTAAGATCATACGGTATTGTACGGTTTATGGTTTTATATGTTTTCTTCAATACTTATTAAGGAAGAATCATCAAAACGCAACATTTCTGCTAACTGTGACATTTCAGTTGACAGCATGGCACACCAGATGTGCGGAATACCACGGGTGATTATCACTTATTAGTCAAATTCGAGTTTGATTATCATTTATTAGGGAAAAGAAGAACGATGAGTGATGTAATCATTGTAGGCGGTCGTTAGAATAGATAATAAAAGAACTATGAGTGATATAATCGAGTGAACTGTAGAGTAAATCAAATTTTTTTAATTATTGCCAATATAATTTTATAGTTTTTTATTTTCTCTTCCGGATTTACTAAAGTTCGAGCAGTCATTAAACAAGTAATGATAAGTTACATTTAAAGTTGTGCAACTAAAAAAGATGGTGTTAAGTTACTGACAATGAAAGCGGTAACTTTATGTTAGCTATAATAAATGCTTTTAAATTTTTTTAGGGGTAGGTAGGCAGTTCAATAGGTGTTGAATAGGTGTTCAATTTTAAAGTAATACTTTCAGACACTTATAAAGACGTGACAAAAATTAAATTTCTTTATTATGGTAATGTTTGTGCAATAATTACAAATACGACATGTAATAAAATAATTGTCTCATTTCGTTAAAAAATGACAAGTTTCGTACGTAACTTTGCAATTCACCATACCAATTGGGATATCGTCTTCAACTCAAATATAAGCCGACAAACTTGAAGTTTATTACTCATAAAAAATAAAAAACGCCAAAGAAAAATTGCGAATGCCAGGTTGGAACCTAAAATGTATCAAATCGCTTTTCATAAAATTTTCTTGACAGGTTTCTCATATTAAGAACACCAGCATCGTCGTATTTCATCAAATATTGATTGCAGAAACTTTCACCGATTAAATTTGATGGCTATAAATTTACAGCAATAAAAGTTTAAAACTTAAATGTTTGTAGATAAATGGGCTTAATACAAAAAAGTTTCCCACCTAACAAGTTAATTCAAAAAAGCGATTACAACCGACAACGTTAAAGTATTTGCAGAAGGAAGACGGAATAATGATTCTGAAGGCGTCTCTGGATACATTTTAACAAGATTTTTTCTTTTGCATTGAAACGTGCGTTCCATATATTCAATTTTATTTTTTCATGTGAAAAAAATATTAATTTTGGAACTTCTTAGAAGTTCGTATTTGATGATTCGTTATTCTTGATTATCTTCTAAAAAATGATGCCATAAGGCCACCTACTCGTTTTAATAACTTTTATTACAGTCGGAATGGAACAGTCCTTTTTACGGGTGAATTGCTAGACGAAAACCAGAATTAAGATGATATTCCAGCATAAGTTTAATTCTTCGAAATTTTTTGGTTGTAAGATATTTAACATAATGCTTAATATGCGGCTGTTTGAATACTAATACACTCGGATCTCTTTTTATGCGGATTTGTTTAATGCGTATTTGAAATTATGCAGCTTGTAATTTCAAGAAAATTATTGTTTTCTTTTCATTATCCAAAGTGTTTTAGTGACAAAGTATAAGTGTAAGCCGTGGTGTTCGTGCTTATCTTTTCATTATTATAAATCTAAATTTTGTTAACGTACTTACTTATTATATACTTACAAGATCTTTAATTTCGGTAGATGGGCGTTGAAAACTCCTGGTTGTATTTTAAGCAGCTTTGGAGCTCGGTGAATGTATCTGTAACAACCTTGTAACTTAATGCAACGTATAAAAAAACAAGAAAATTTTACTAATAAAAACTGGAAGGGTCAGCTTACTAATTGTAAGCAGTGAAACTTGATATTATACATAACTGCCGGCAATTTGCCTGTTTCATTGTTTGCCTTCCTTTATACCGTTTTTATTAGATTGTTGATGGACTCTCAGCTTTACATTACAATTTTATATTATCACGAGTTTTACATACCTATGTTGATTTATTACCTAAGATTGTATTTCTTATTCTGTTGAGAAACGATGTGGGAGCAATTTAGATTTCCTTCGGTTTCCTCAAATGAAACTGCGTTTTATGAGTTGCCTGCGACAGAATAAGATGATTTTCATAAAAGTTTTGTTTACGGTCTGATAAACTTTTATTTCTCCACCGGGAAGTATTATTTTAGTTGCGACCTAATTTTTCAGAAACTTATTTCATTCCTAAATTGTTTTTTTATTGCGAGCAAAGTGAAATGAAAATGCTATCGTTGGTATTTTTCAACAGGCAGTTCGTTCCATCACGATTTCGATTCATTTAATCTGATGCTACCAATTTTCGATAGATTTCAAAGGATCCTAAGCAGATTATCGGCGCTGCGTTTTCTATTACTTTTGAAATATCATGTTAGTTCCAAAATACAATGAATTTTCGGCAAAAATGTAATATTTTTCCTTACTTTGAAATGAGCCACAAATTGCCGGTCTTTTGAATTTAATTATTAGGCAATTCCGGACAAAATTGAGGTTGAAACATATTAAATAAACTATCTGATGAACAATGGGTATCTGAAAATTCGAAAATGGCGAGAGTTTAGACTTATAATGCTCAAGCTTATATTTGCTAAAGTTTTAGAGCATCTCAGTTTCGTGAAGTTTTAACCCTTCCCCTATATCACAAGGTGTCACACTATGCCAGATACACCCTCCCCCGTATGTCATGTTATAGTAGCAAAATTACTTTGATTTATATTGCAGGTATAATTGTATAATAAGACAACTTTCAGTTTCACAGTTTCTTTGTGAAATTTTAACCCTCCCCTTTATGTCACATGATGTCGCATTTTGCCAAATACCTTCATTCCCTTGTACGTCATGTCACAGAAACAAAATTATTTTGATTTATATCGGGTGGCTCATAAAAAACGCGTCCTGTTTGACGGTTGGTAGCTTGTCGATGTGAATAGGAGTAACCTCAAAAATTTGGTCAGTTATACCTAATCAAAATATAAATGATACTAAAATTTTAAATAAAAATAATTTTTTTCCAGACGTCTTAAACACCTTATATTTAATATCATTTTTGAAAGATAAACTGCTTTTTTATAACGAAGATAAAAAAGTGTTTCGTCAGTAACGCAACATTCACGTTTAATCCTAGGTTTAAAGTTGTTTTTAATCCTAGACTTAAAGAATATTGTCTTCTATATTTTAGGTTTGAAAATTTTATTAATAATTAAAGTTAATAACTACTGCCATATTTGGAGATAAAGTCTTTTTCTTCACAATTCATCTTTACTTACACAAAATACACATATTTGTGTTAGATCTTTTTAGCTGACTGATACTTTTTCCCCAAAAAAACAATGACAACTAACTAAAGTCACTACTACTTGGTTATCACTCTGATTGTCATTACTTTAGAATGTGTATATTTTATACTTTGGCTGGAGAAAACATAGCATGTTTTATTGGGACTAAAGTTACTTTTTTTGATTCGCAATTTTGTATTTGCTCGACTCTGCTAAGCACCGCCTCGCAAACATAAAATTTGTTCGCTAAACAGTTACCACCGTGTATTAATGTTGTTTAGGTTACAACAGAAAGATATAAGAGGAGTTAAGCCCAGGGGCGTGCGAAAATCAAAATATCAGCAGAAAGATTTGATCAGTTTAATATTAGCCCAGTAAAAATGTATTTTTACCCTGCAAAAGGTCGGTCAGGTTTGGTTTCTTGATATGTTTTATCATAAATGCCCCTAATGTTAATGTCCAGTTTTTGACCTCGTGACCTTTCCGGAAGGTGTTGAAAATGGGGTTTGAACTTAAGAAAAACACGTTTTTGAGTACGCTGCGCGTTTTCGTTATTTTTAAGTCCGCGCCCCGTTTGGAATAAAGTTGCACTGGCCCAAGGGTGTCAGTAGCAAAAAAAAAAAACTTGCACTTCTGTGCCCCATAAGCTGTCACGTATTCATGGAATGTAAAATTTTTGAGATTGGTTATAATCGGCAGGTTTGAGAGCACACTGAAACCGTACTAAAAATAGGGAGTTTCTTCAATAATTTTCCAAGTTTGATTGCTTGCCGTGTGGTCATTTTTCATCCAATTGGATCAAACAGAAAACCATAGTAAAGAGCCTTTAATGCCCATTACAGTGCCATATTATTTGTTTCGATGTAACCAGTGAATCAGACAGGAGCGCACGAGACGTGAGATAACAGCAAAAACAGTTCATTTGCGGTTTAAGCAATCAAAGTGGTGAACTTCAAAAAATCGTAGCTCATAAACTATTGGTCCTAGAGTAGCGGTCTCGGTTCGATTTTGAATGCCCATATCGTCAGGTATTTAAATGAATCAAAAAATTTTTTTCTCCAAATAGCCGTTTGCGCAGCGTACTCAAAAACGTGTTTTTCTTAAGTTCAAACCCCATTTTCAATACCTTCCGGAAAGGTCACGAGGTCAAAAACTGGACATTAACATTAGGGGCATTTATGATAAAACATATCAAAAAACCAAACCTGACCGACCTTTTGCAGGGTAACCCCCCTTTTGGCGACATTTTGCTTGGACTATATTGCCTGATACAATAATTAACTAACATAAATTTTAAATATGTACAATACACTGAAATGTTTCGTTTCATCATCACCATTACCTATGGCAATATAAATCGAAAATCAATTCTTTAAGGAGTAATTTAGAATACGAATTAGAATTTCATTTAGTTAAGTCGTTATAAACTAAGTTAAAGGTTTTTACATTTGCTAATGTTTCAATTAATGTGCTTTCGAGATTGCGTGTCTATAAAAAGGTTTTCATCGGAAACAAATTAGTTTGGATTTATCAAAGGAAGCGGACAAAACCGAAAGTATGACCTATATCGTTTTTTTTAAAGCTTTTTATAAGAATAAGTCTTTGTGCAAAAAATTGATGAAAATTATAAATATTTTTGTGAATATGAAGTAAAATTATACGACACGCAAATGATTAACATGCAACATAAAACAGTTGAATTTTTATATAAGAAAGTGCCACGGCGATTTTATAAAAATTGGTTATAAAGAGAATCTCCAGTTATAGCGAAGTTTGACTGTAGAACGTAATATACAGTGAAAAAAACAAAAAGTTTTGGCGAAACTAACGTAGATGTTGCAAAAAGTCTCAGTCTATCTCATTCCACGGTGTCTACGGTTTGGAAAAACAGAAACAAATTCGAAGATGTCTTCAAAAACAATGTTCAAAGCAAAAAGAAGGCGAGAAGCTCTCTATGTGATGACATGGATAACTCACTTATGAGATGGTTTAAAAAAAAACGAAGCCGAGGTATCCCTACAACAGAACCTATTTTACAATCGAAAGCCAACCATTACGGATTTAATTTTTCTATTGATTATGTAATTTATTACCTTTAAATATATTAATATGTACATAAATAAAAGTACGAAATATAATACTTTACTAAAAAAAAATTAAAAATTTGGTTATAACGGCAGAATTTTTTTTATAAGTGACTTTCACTGTAACCGCTAATATCTGAATTTGTCTATTATGGTACATAAACGTTTGTGATTGGGTAATTTTAATTAAGGTTTATATTATGTGTCTAAAAAGTGTCTTAAATAAGATGACGATCATTCTGATTGGTTTTCATAGTTATTCGGAACAATTCCAATTTCACATGGTTATAAAATAATAATAATCATTGTTATGGCTCACGATATCAATAGCAATAACAATTTTCGTCTTATTTCAAATTCTGATTTGAAGATATAAAAATCTTGATTATCCTTAACAATATACAGGTTGTTCACTAAAGATGTGGCAAAATTCAGGGGGTTATTCCTTGGGTTACTAGAAGATTTCTTGGCCTTTGATGATTTTGAGAAAGACGCTTTGTTTCGAGGATACAGGGCGATAAACGCTTTTCGGAAAAATCATTTATGACTTCACATTACATGTAAAGATTGTTAATCTACAAAAACTACTGAAATTGATTATCACCAGCTAGGATGCATGCATCCAATATTCTTCTAACTGACTGCCGAACTCTTTCAAAAATACCAGGCTTGTGTAGGAACATACATTACCGACGCCTCGGTAATACCTACATTGCCGACCAGTCGATAAGGAAGAGAAATATATAACCGAGAGTTCCCGCGACAACAACGATAACCGACTCGCGTCCTTCGACTTACTTTATGTATCATCACACGACATTAAATCATTAAATTATTAATAAACAAATCAAGTAGTGCTTATTCAACCTCAGTGAACCTAAGTACCTACAATTGGTGACCCCAGACTAACGCAACAAGAAAGAAACGATGTCGACCCCCGAACCATGTGCTAGTGACGCCAACCCGGCAGCATGCGAAAATGACGCCAGCCTAGAAGCGGTCCGAATGATTAAAATTCCGCCCTTCTGGCGTGACGAACCAGAATTGTGGTTCGCTCAAGTCGAGGCGCAATTCTTTTCTTTGCGTATAACTTCTGATGATCGCAAGTATTACACAGTCGTGAGCTCTTTAGAATCGCACGTTCTAAAAGAAGTAGCTGACATCGTCAGGTTACCTCCAGCAACAGGCAAGTTCGAGCTTCTAAAAAGTAAATTAATTAAATGCTTTGCAGAATCGGCCGAAAAAAAATTGCGCAACCTCCTAACAGGTTTAGACCTCGGTGACCGCAAGCCCTCTCAACTTCTACGCGAAATGAAAACACTCGCTAGCAATCAATTTGGCACAGACGTGCTAAAGACGCTATGGTTGCAGAGAATGCCTACAAAAGTCCAGATTGTACTTTCGGTATCAGACGAACCAACCGTTGATAAGCTTGTTGAAATGGCCGACAAGATTCTGGAAGTAGAAGATTCATCTTCTTCTACATGTACAGTGAGCAAACAGTCCTCAGCAGGGGATGAGTCACTCCGTGGCATGATCAACGAGCTCACGCTGCAGGTAGCACAGCTCACTAAAGAAGTACGAGGCCGATCCCCAGAGACATCCGATAGGAAGTACTACCAGAGGTCCAGGTCAGCTTCGAAGAACCGAGGTGTGTGTTTCTACCACCGTCGCTTTGGTGACAAGGCAAGGAACTGCCAATCACCATGTTCCCACAAGAAGTCGGAAAACTAGAACCATTGTCGCCAATTTGCGCGGTCAACGGCGATGGAAGTACACAGAGCCGCCTAATAATTACAGATCGCTCCTGTGGCACTCGTTTTCTAGTAGACACTGGCGCTGACATATCCGTACTACCACATAAGCCTGTAAGGTCAAAACCTCCACAAACTTTCCAACTATTTGCTGCGAATGGCTCAGTAATCGACACATTTGGCACTGTGAAGCGAAAGTTAGATTTCGGCTTACGTCGAACGTTCCAATGGGAATTTTGTCTTGCAAATGTGAAGCGACCCATCCTGGGAGCCGATTTCCTTCGCCATTATGGAATCCTAGTGGACCTCAAAAACCGAAGGTTGGTCGATGGCGTGACATCACTCACAGCTATTGGCAGCATCAGCAGAAGCAACTGCTCCAGTATCACCGCCTTACCAACAAACGACAAGTTCAGTAAAATTTTAAAACAATTCCCTGAGCTTACGTCTCTTGCAGGTTTTGGAAAAGAGAAACTCCACAACGTTCGACACCATATTGTGACACGAGGCCCTCCAGTGTCCGAACGGGTTCGCCGCCTGCCTCCTGAAAAATTAAGGGCAGCCAAGGCCGAATTCGAGTTCCTCCTGGAGCAGGGGATTTGCCGTCCTTCAAATAGCGAGTGGGCAAGCCCACTGCACCTCGTCCAAAAATCCTCAGGTGAGTGGAGACCCTGTGGGGATTATCGCCGGCTCAATGCCATTACAGCACCGGACAAGTATCCTATTGCTAACCTAGAAGACTTTGCAAACCAACTGCACGGGAAAACCATTTTTACAACACTCGATCTGGTCAGGGCATTTCACCAGATCCCGATTGCAGAGGAAGATATACCCAAGACAGCAATAATAACGCCATTTGGACTATTTGAATTTAGTAGGATGACGTTTGGTCTATGCAATGCCGCCCAATCTTTTCAACGATTTATGGATTCTGTGTTGCGAGGCCTGAAATACTGTTATTGCTACATCGATGATGTCCTCATTGCCTCAGCAAATTCTGAAGAACATGAGCAACACCTTCAAGAAGTATTTGAACGTTTAAAAGCATACGGTATTACAGTTAACGCTTCCAAGTGTGTTTTTGGCAGTACAGAGGTCAAATATCTAGGCTACCTGGTATCAAACGAAGGTACGAAACCGCTACCAGAGAAAGTAGAGAACATAAGAAACTTCAAGGAACCGCAGACCATTGCAGAGTTAAGACGTTTTTTAGGAATGCTTAACTTTTACCGCAAATTTGTTAAAAACGCAGCTGCACTACAAGCCCCGTTAAACGCATTTCTAAAAGACGCCAAAAAGAACGATAAAAGGCCCATCAATTGGACTCCTGAGACACAGCAGGCTTTCGAGAGCTGCAAAGACAGTCTGGCATCTGCTATATTTTTGACACATCCGGTCAGTGATGCACCACTCACCATCGTTACCGACGCTTCAGATACCGCAATGGGTGCAGTCCTTGAACAATTACAAGATTCGGTGTGGAAACCACTTGGTTTTTTTTCAAAAAAGTTCTCTCCAGCACAAACAAACTACAGCACTTTTGACAGGGAACTTACTGCAATCTATTACAGCATTAAGCATTTTCGCGACATCATTGAAGGTCGTCAAGTAAGTGTCCAGACAGATCACAAACCCTTAACTTATGCCTTTTCGCAACGAACCAGTAAAACCTCACCCAGGCAAACAAGACATCTTGAGTTCATATCGCAATTTACAACACAAATAACTCACATAGCAGGAGACCAGAATACCGTAGCCGATGCACTATCCCGCATAAATGCAATTTCCATGCCAGCTGCACTAGACATGCAGGAAATAGCACAAGCACAGGCTGATGACGATGAACTAAAAGCTCTTTTGGAAAACGACACAGCATTGAAATTGCAGCGTTTTTGTTTACAAGGTTCAGATCTTCCAGTTTACTGTGACACTTCCACAGAAGAAATTCGACCATTCATTCCCAGATCTCTCCGGAAACGCGTATTCCACATGATCCATAGGCTGTCCCATCCCAGCAGCAGAGCTACAAGCAAGCAGATAAGAACAAAATTTGTTTGGTACGGCATCAACAAGGATGTTGCAACATGGGTTAGAGCCTGTGAAGATTGCCAGAAATCTAAGACCGGCAGGCACAATAAGGTATTACCATTGCAATTTCCAGTCCCAGATAAACGCTTTGACCAAGTGCACATCGACATTGTAGGACCTCTACCAACCTCACAAGGTTACCGTTATGTTTTGACAATGATTGACAGATTTTCTCGGTGGCCCGAAGCAGTACCTATTGGAGACATACAAGCAGATACAGTAGCAACCGCATTCTACTCAGGCTGGGTAGCTCGCTTCGGTTCCCCCTGCACAGTCACAACTGACCAAGGAACCCAGTTCGAAGCATTGCTCTTCAAGGCCCTGACACACCTGACCGGCTGCAAACGTACGCGTACTACTCCATATCACCCAGCAGCAAACGGAATCATTGAACGGTGGCATCGCTCCCTAAAAGCTGCGCTCATGTGTCACAACACTGCACGGTGGGTGGAAATCCTTCCTACAGTGTTGCTCGGTCTGCGAACTTGTTTCAAAGCAGACATCAACTGTTCCGCCGCTGAAATGCTCTATGGAACTACCCTACGGGTACCGGGAGAACTATTTAGCAATGAAGACCTCCCAGCAAACCCACAAATCTTCGTCGAGCGTTTCCGGGAAGATATGGAGAGACTTCGTCCTACTCCAACTGCACATCACCGACGTAGTACTCCATTTGTGCATCAGGACCTATACACCTGTAAACATGTTTTTATTCGAAACGACGCCGTGAAGAAGCCACTCCAACGCCCGTACACTGGACCTTTTGCTGTAGTGGAACGGTGTAGTGATAGAGTGTTCACAGTGAGAATAAACAGTAGAAACGTAAACATATCGGTAGAAAGACTTAAACCAGCCTTCTTTGAAAATGAAGCCTCAGAAGCTGTTCATCCCTCCGACTGCTCCGAGAGCACAATCGCTCCCACGAGTGACTCAGTGCGTCCACCCAAAACATATGTGCGTAAAAAAGTGCAATTTAAGTTGTAGCAACACGGCAATCGCTTACGTTTTAGTACTTAAGATTGTAACCATAATTTCCTCTGTATATATTTTTGTTTTGATCATAACGCGTTGCAGCCAACTACGTTACTCGGAGGGGAGTACTGTAGGAACATACATTACCGACGCCTCGGTAATACCTACATTGCCGACCAGTCGATAAGGAAGAGAAATATATAACCGAGAGTTCCCGCGACAACAACGATAACCGACTCGCGTCCTTCGACTTACTTTATGTATCATCACACGACATTAAATCATTAAATTATTAATAAACAAATCAAGTAGTGCTTATTCAACCTCAGTGAACCTAAGTACCTACACTTGTTTCTTATTACACCCATCTATTATCCGATTTCTAAAATCTTCTTCATTTCCCACTGGAGTAGTGAACACTAACTAACGTTTTCAAATGACGCCATAGGAAAAAAATATTATCGTCTTGCGTCTTTGAAACATTGCGTCTTTCCCAAAATCATCAAAGGACAAGTAAATCTTAAAATAAGTCAAGAAATTATCCCCTGAATTTTTGCCGCATGTTTAGTAAACATGTTGTATATAACCATTATATGTAAATAACACTATTAAACGTTGGCACTTATATAATTACAATGTTAAATATGTGGCACAATTAGTTTAAATAGTTTCCTAAAGTGGTAAATAGAAGAGACACTTTAAGGGCGTCGTCCTTTATTTTAATTAACTTCCTTTAGGAATTTAATGAGAGTGATCTTTTGAGGGTTAATTAAACGTGTCGAATTATCGATTTAGAATCATTGCTGTATTACTAATGTGGGGGCAATTACGTTTTCGATGAATAATTAAACTTAACAATTTTAAACTTAAGAACGAAATTTAGCACCGAAGCTTTGATGTCCGATATTTTTCGATTGATGATCATTGTGTATAAAGTTATCAGCGCAAATCATACTTACGATGCTAAACTCAACATCGTGCGTATCCCTAATGTACTTTTTAGTTTGAATAAATATTTTGTAATGTAAATACAATACAGTTTTATTTTCTTGTATTAATTAACACAGAAAATTAAGTCATTAATTATTAATAAACCGGATGATGAGAATTTTGCGGTAAACTGAAATATTAAGGTAAATCCCAGCAGTATTGTTTTAAATTAATCATTTTCTGTGATAATTTGTTACTTTTATTATAGACCGATCTCTGGCACAACTACTTACATAGTCTGAAGTTCTCTCAACTGCTGGAACACTTCAGTCTCGAAGTAATAAAAGTTTTCCAAGTTTACCAATGTTCTGAAACATTACATAAATTAAGATTAATTTCACATTTTAAATTTTATAATTTCGATATAAATTAAATTTTGAACACCAAATACGCTACAAACAAAAAAAAAAAACAATAGCAAAATCAAATATTAAAAATATGGGACATTAAAGCCCAGTAAAAATTTTTATCATAGCAGATCTTAAAAGCATTTTTAAGTAAATGAAATTTTGTGATACGATTTTCTGTTATGATTAAATCATCAGCGCGAACAGTAATTACTTAGCTTAAATTAAGTTTAAAATGTTACGAGTTAACTGTGTGTAAGTTTGTGTGTTATTGGATTAGACAATTCCCACTAACGAATAATTGGAATAACATACAATGTATACTAGAAAATTCCAGATTTGCGCTGCCAAGTCTTGATAAATATTAGGCAAGGTGAATCATGAATATAATGAGTTCTAAAATTTACCTAATACACAAATGTTATTGGTGCCATTTCGTTTCCAATGATTTAAAAAAGCCCCAATAATGTAGCGTGTTTTTCCTTCAACATTTATTGTCATGAACATAATATAAAAACGAATATAAGCTTAGTAGATTCACGCCATTTGTGATTCCTCGATAAGTTTTAACGACAAACATAAAATAAAAAAAAAGGTTTCTAAATTTAAGGATGCTACCGTGAACTTTGAATTTGTTCTTCTGATTCTACGATGTGTACCTAATCTAAATCAACCTTCATTCTTCCGTTCAATGATAGAATTCGAAATTATCCTTTTACTATAAATTTAATTAGAAACATAATTTATTTTTTATTGTTTTACGTGAATACAATAAAATTTTTGGACGGGCACATGTGCGGCATAGCCGGGTTAGAAAAGTACCTGAAGTACATTTAGTTCAGTTACTTACAATAACTCAAAGTAGCAACATCGTAAAAACATTAGTGCATAATTTAGGTTTATTGTGTATATAGTGTCAATAAATCATACAATCAGAAAAGGTGTCTCATTCGGAGTATCTAAGCAAAAAAGAGAAACAGCCAGGCAATTTGGCCTATACAATTTTAATTATTCCTTTTAATTCTCGAATGAAATTTATAAATAATTTAATAATCGACGAGAAATTCCTGAAATTGACAAACATAAGCAAAAACATAATTATTAAAAGAAATATTATTGATTAATTTTATAATATTACATATGCAGGTTGGCCAAATATAAATGTATTTGGTAAATTGGTTTACCAAAGTAAATGATAAAAATTGTTTGTTAACGTCAACGTTAATGAATTGACAAATGCAGGAGACTTTGCAAGAGTTAGAGCCACATTCGGAGTTGTTTCTTGATTCAAGCGTTTGTTTCAAAAGTAGTAAGCGACTTTTGTTAACGTTCCGATATTTCTTCAGACTTACTTATGCACTGATGCTCATCGTTTAAAAATAAGTCTAGCATTTTTGATAAAATTTAATCAACAATTACATTATTAAAGTAACTTACATTAATCCCTTTTTTAATAATATTTTTTGGTAGATACATTAACCGATACAATTTTATGAGAATGTTTAATGTACAGAAAATCGTGTAGTCTTAACCCCCATTAATGAATGATTTCTTATTAATAAACGATTTCAATATCTATCAACCAGACATTGGAGTAAAAAGTACAATTTACAATTGCGGCCAAATGGTCGCAAAGATCCCACTGATATGTATGAATTTGACGTACCCTCCGGAAGATTAAACATAAACCTCAACCTGTCTCCTTTGAAATGGAATAAAAGTTGCATCTCTCACTCAGGAAAAGATGCGTTTTTTTCCGTTCTTATTGGGATACCTTCAGTTAAATTACCCGGATTGTTTCTGAACACAGCAGAGTGTTATAAGTAATTTGCTAGGGAATTGTATAAGAGTAGAATGAATATAATTAATTGTTTAAAGGAGATAATGCGGCGATGCATAGCCCCAGATAAGCGTTTGCGAGATGCGATAGTATCTCTTGGCTAACACTATCTCCTGATTTAATTGTACAGGGTGTCCCATCACTTGTGGCCACCCCCAAAATTGAGCTTTAATTGAAAGCTATGTATTTGAAATTTGGTGCACATATGACTCTGGTATAAGGCTAGAAAGTTCCGGTTTTAAATGTTAATTGTCGGCGTTAGTTTTCTAGAAAAAAAATAAAAACTGATTTTTTATAAAAATACTATCTCCCAATTTCGTCAAATTTCACTTTTCAGGATCAGTATTATTGAGACAAAGCTGTCCAAAGTAAAAAAAAATCCAAAAGCTGTAATTAGCCTAAAATTCCCTTATATTCGAATATTAACAGTAAATGTAATGATTTATGGCCGTTACGATGCTCAAGAACTATCCGCAAACTCAAGCACGATTTAAATTTATGGCATTGTAAAAATTTGCCACTGTCTCGTAGAAGCCGGGCGAACTGGACATCAGTAGCGTACCTAAATCGAACCTTTTTACATTCTTGTAGATTTCTAAAATTTTTGTAAGTCCTCCAATAAATTACGATTATGAGAACGAACATGATTTAATGTATGGATGTTGAATTGTTTTTTTAAGTCGAAGAGGACTTATTACATTTTGAATTAATGTTTGAGTTCAAAGATGAATACGAAAGATTTTGAATAACGGAAATTTAAGGGGAAAAGAAAAAACGACAGTGAATCCCACGGTCACGCATGAAGTCAATCAAGCTGCAGTTTTAAATCTCGCCGATAATAATCCCCAATTGAGCATTAGTAATAAGTCCTCTTCAACTTAAAAAAAATAATTCAGCATCCAGACTTTAAATCTTGTTCGTTCTCATAATCGTAATTTATTGGAGGACTTACAAAAATTTTAGAAATCTACAAGAATGTAAAAAGGTTCGATTTAGGTACGCTACTGATGTTGACTTCGCTCGGCTTTCACGCGACACTGACAAATTTTTACAATGCCATAAATTTGAATCGTACTTGAGTTTGCGGATAGATCCTTGAGGATCGTAACGGCCATAAATCATTACCTTTACTGTTAAGATTCGAATATAAGGGAATTTTAGGCTAATTACAGCTTTTGGATGTTTTTTTTTTACTTTGGATATCTTTGTCTCAATAATACTGATCCTGAAAAGTGAAATTTGACGAAGTTGGGAGATAGTATTTTTATAAAAAATCAGTTTTTTTTTTTTTTTGAAATTAACGCCGACAATTAACATTTAAAACCGGAAACTTCTAGCCTTATACCAGAGTCATACGTGCACCAAATTTCATATACACAGCTTTCAGTTAAAGCTCAATTTTGGGGGTGGCCACAAGTGATGGGACACCCTGTACTCGACTTCTTCCTTTCTAATTAAGTTTAAAGCAATCTAAAAGTTGACTATAAAATAAAATCACCGTAATGGATAATATTAATAGACCAGAGTAGAAAATTTTACCAGGAAAGTAATTTTTAAATATCCACAAATATACTTGATAATGATATATTTATATGTTATATTAGAGCTCGTGAATTCTGCTAACTCAGCATCGTTGCTGCGTCTCATATCTCGCACGATAATAGTGTCACTTTTAGAACTTCTAACAAAATAAACCACAGGTGTCCCAAAAATAGCGGACAAACTAATAACCCGCCGATTTGGAAGGTGATAAGGAATCCGTAAAAAAAGGAAAAAAAATATTTTACTTCTTTTTTGTAAGTTATTAAAGTCCGAGGATAGTGCAATTTGGCACCATTGTTACAATTTAGAAAATGAATAATTTTTACTTGCATCTCAAACGCATGGCAACGATAAAAAAGTGAAGTTTAATTTCTGTCAATAAGCTGTCAAGAAACGTCATAAGTTGTTACCATTGCACACAAAGCGTAAACTGATTAATAACGAACGATTAAAATAAATTTAACAACAAAATGTACAGTCAATTTGATGATATAAACTTCTCAAAGTGAGACATTCAAAAGTTCATAGCGCAAGAAATGAGCTCGATAGAATTTTTTAAACATTTTTCCCGGGTCTACGTTGGATTACTCTATCTAATCTTATACCGTTAGTCCGCCATTAATGGGACACCCTGTATATGAGCAAATCTAGTCAAGAATATCTCTAAATTCTTATTGCCTATTACGGATTGTACAGTACTTACAAGTTTCTGAATTAAACGTGATATTAGTACTGTAGGCGTAAGACACACAATCCTTTCGAGAATATTCACTAATCCGTTCAATTAATGGTTAGTGACGTCGTCGTCCAATGTGATTGTCATGTCGCCTTGGGTGAATATTGGGATGGCATGATGAACATTGACGTTATTTATTGTGTTCAGCTTATTACTTCTAGTCAAGTAATATTTTTGGCATGAACGCCATCTAAACATAAGATGTGCGAGTTTCGATGTCTAAGTTAGGGGGTATCTTTATGCCGTTACTTACGAGTCCTTTCGGGCAGTGACTTGTTTTCATTCGGGAGTAGATTATGGTAGGTTGAAGGTTCAATCGTTTATCTAAATTCGCACACAATGTAATAGTCTCGAACAAAACCCCTCAAGGGAATGTAAGTTCCTTAATCGAAAATTAATTTCAAACTAATTATTGGCAGTCGACATGACGGTTTTTTTGTTATAATACTGTACTTTATCTTGAAATACTCCACCTTAATTAAGGGTATAAAATAAATTATTTTTAAAAGGCTGCAAATTTAATTAGATGACTTGAAAGTGACCGTCAGTTGCGATAACATAAAATATTCGTTTTAATAACTTGGAACTTACATTCTCATAATTTTGGATCTTCAACAGATGAAGTAATTAAGAAGTCGACGATAAACTTCATCGCTTTTATCTAGCTTTATTTTATCATTAGACCTTCGGTTGAGTAAACGTTAATTAAATTACAGAAAGTTAGATCTAAGTGTTACTTTGGGGTTGTGCGATACGAGTGATATTGTTCAAAGGCGTAAGGATTGAAATGAGACGTGTAACGTTATATTACGTTTCTGCAAAGTGGTAATTTGCTCGATTATCTATTTGCGCTGATTAACTACAATTGCAAAGCAGAAATAAATTTCGATAACCGTAATTTTATTGTTGAATGTTACAAGACTCATTCAGAAGATAACAGACAACTGAAAATATAAGAAAATTAATATTTTACAAACTTACAGTTCTCGTAATGTGGAAGCGTAAGGTAACAGAGATTCACGCCTGAGGACTTCTATTCCAGCATCCTCGACAATCCTGTAACAAAGGATTTTAGTTTAATCCCTTTGTGTCCCTTATAAGCTGTTTACACTACATTAATGGTTATTTGAAAATTATGTTACTTTAGGGAGGATTGGGGGTCAATTTTAATAAATTATGATGACTGACAATGTGAATAGCTTATTTCTTTAGGTTTACATTTTCAGTTTCCTGTATGTCTGTCTATATACAAAAGGAAACGAGAAATGTAAGGATTATATTGTCGTCATTATCATTTAATGATCGTTTAATTCAATAATGTTCACACTAATGAACAGAAATTGTAATTTAAAACTGTTAAATGTTACAGCAGAAACGTTAATGCTTAGATTACGGTAGTCAGAGACATCCGACTTATTTTTTTTACTGTTGCATTGATGGCGGTAATCGAATTTTCACATGAAAAATTAAAAAACCTTTCTGATTACAGGGTACATTGCTTCACTTAATTTCATCGTTATTTTATTTTGAAAAATGCTACATAGCAGGCTTATGGGAATTCCTCCAATGGATAGACTGACGAGCCTACTCGACAGGCTTGTATTGTTAAAGGGAGTAAATTTCTGGGGGTCGTGGAAATGCCCTGCGGACTGTTGGAATATCTTCAAATTCACCTCAGTTTCGGAGGTGCTGAGCTGGATGTGATAGGGCCCTGTCATTCTCTGGCAACGTAACCAGGACACAACAGGGTGGCAGAGTTAGTACAATAAGCTGGACTTGCTAAGGACTGATGCATGGCCCAAGAGCCTCATATTAGAACTTTGCGAACTTTATATAAACCGGACCTATTATTTCAGAAGGGAGAGCCGGTCATGAGGAGACGTATCAGGGCGGAGGAGCGACAGATGACAATTCAGAGCTGGCAGACAAGTCAGGAAAGCTGGGATGCCAGCCTGCAATATGTAGAGACGATCATGAAAGGGAAGGCGAAGCTAGAGCTGGAGAAAGAGGAGAATGATTGAATTACAATAAATTGAGGAGGATGCACTTGGCATCGAGAGCAACACAGCCTGAAGTAATGCGAGAGCGGTCCCGGGCTGTGTGGAGCTATGAAGGGGTGTGTTTAGTGGGTAGCGACCCATTCAGGGGAACCCCACAGTACCGAGTGCTGTTATATCAAGTTACTAGGTCTTCCTTAAGGAATTTAAACACCTAAAAAAAAAGGTTTCCTACTCCAACCCGGCTGAAGTGCAGGCTACCGCACACATTTCCGTTATTCTGATCATAATTGGAGCCACGGGGGATTTGGTGCGGGCTTAACGACTTGTTTTTTGATCGACTTGGCCTCCCTTCATAAAGCACTGTATAGTGCAAGAGATACTTTTGAGGGGTGGCGACATTCAGGAGGACTTTATGCGTTTAATTTGGGCAAGGTACTGATATCGCCTTAGTCTTGCTCTCCGTTTTAATCTTTGTATTATTTTTTGTATTGAACTTGTTGCTATGTTCCTGTGAAATGCTTGTTTCAGATAATGTCTTGCAAGTGCCTGTGTTGTAGTGGACAGTTCATCAGAGTGTACCTGCTCCGAGAAATCTTCCATCTTTGAATCTCTCGACAGGAAGGATGCTCACACGTGTTATTTATTTACTATATTTGTCAATTTTGTATTTTTCTCTAATTTTATAATTTTTGGCACATTTTAAGAAAGAAATCAGAAAACCAATCATGACCTTTACCTAATCTTCCCCGATGGCGAAATGTTAGTTTAAGATTTTTGTGGGTCTCTGTCGTCGGTATTTCGTTAACTTTCTATGATGAAGAAATTAGAGGTTAGGCGGATTTTGCTGCTCGGGCAGTTTGTGTGAATGTTAACAGTCGTCGACTATAACGGATTCCCTCCTGCCATAGGGCGAAGTGACTGGAACAGTGCCACCGGGCTAGAACTGGCTTACTTCTTTTAAAGCTGATTTGGGGATAACTTGCTTAACATGCAAAAAACAACTTTGCCCTACTCCTATTCTCATTCCACAGAAAATAAAATAAATAAATAAGATTTACATAAAAAAAGATATTGCTTATATGTTAAAAATAGGGATAGGTTCCAAAATTTTCTAACACCGCATAAAACAAAAGGAACAAGTTAAAGAGTAAACAAAAATCAGAAAAATTAGAATGACTAAACAATATAAGGTAAGTTGGTTTGAAAACTGAATTTAAAATAGATTTGTTTTAAAATTTTGTTCTTAATTGTTTTCAAAAGTAACAATAGAATTGTTGTCACTATCTGTCAATACCTAGCAACTTTTGTAAACTAGTACAAAATCACTTTCATCACTTTCATCACTATGCCAATATAATCAGTGATTAAACTTTGGGATGACTTCACTAATCGTTTGTGCAGTTTGCGATATCCAGCAATATAATTATTGAACTTTCTTTGGAATTTGAAGGCTCGTTATAAATTTGTGTCATTTTCCAATTTATTACAAAGTTGAAGTCCTTTTCCAACTACACTTGTAGTAAGGGGATCAACCGTTTCTTCCACTTCACTATCACTTTCTGGATCTTCGAATGTGCGTAAATTTAGACCAATAATATCATCGTCCCCTATACTGCCGTGCTTAGGAAAAAGGCAGTAACTACAAAAGTGTGAAATTTGCGATATGGATATCATTGGATTCGTCTAGGTGTGAACTATATCTTTACAGTGGAAAAAAGCAGTAAAAGTTATTCGTAAGTAATTTATAAAGCAAAAACAGTTACTGCCCTTTCAATTTTAACTCCAATTACAAAGTAAAGAGGGAGCAGAAAAAATGTTTTTGTAGTTACTGCCTTCTTCCTAAGCATGGCAGTATAGCTGTATTCACAAGCAATTCGTCGATATCATTATCGTTAAAAATACAAAGTCTTCTCCACCAATTTCATGTGCAAATTCGTAATTTCACGTGTTTTTTGTAACATAATCAGGCCAAACTGCTTTCAGGAGACATTTATGTGTTTTGTCTTATTTCAGTGAGAGCGTATGTCACACGATTAAAACAATCCAAAATAGAAAATTGTTTCCAAACGTCTGTTACTGTTTTCTAGTTTGTCTAATGCTGAGTTTATGGAGCTGTTAATTTAATGTAACGTAATGTAATGTAATGAAAAAAAAGTTGAAACCTATGCTTTCAATATAAGTGTTTATGCAGTTTAGTTTAATTTAACTTAATGTAATTTAAGGTAAAAGATGATCAACTTTTATCTTAACAAAATGTACGCATGTGCTCTGTGTGTGTGTAATGGGTGAAAAACGTTTGTTGTATTGGGCGGAAAAAAGGTAACTGATGCAGGTGGCCTGGTGTATTATCAAAAATTATTAGAACTTTGAAATAGAGAACTTTCTGCTTCATGCATATTTCCACTTTTGGTACAAAGAAATCATTAAATCATTCGGTAAATACAGCAGTTGTTACCCATGCCTTTATATTATATCCATTCATTGCACCGGCAGCTGTTTTGGATCTTTGTCTTTCAGCGCTCTTGGTTTTAGAGATTGATTTACTAGGAGGGTTTCAACATTCGATCTTCAGATGCGTTGCTACAAAATTTCTATGTTACTCGGTCTTTGCTTGTTTTAAACCCACTTGCTCCTTTTTCAGACTATGCTATGTAAGTGCAACTAGGCATTTTCTTCCAGAATAATCCCGTTTCGGCCACGTTGAATACTTGATCTGCATAATAACCACCTTCTTTAATAATTCTGGTCGCATCTGCAACTGTGGATGCAACCTCGCCTCGGATTTTGACGTTATATGAAAAGCAATTCTTCCTAAAAAAACTAGTTACCCATTCTTTACTAGCCAATGATGCTTTATCAGACTGGGCAGGGGAAGTAGACGAGTTGGATTGCTTCATCTGTTTATAAAGTCGAAGAGCTTATTGTATAATTACATGATCACTTATAGGAATTCTTGGTTTGGACAAATACTGAATCCAAATTACTACCCTTTGTTTCATTTTTTCTAATAATTCATCTCATCACTTAATTTTGTTCCAGCAATTACCGATTTTCGTATGGCGACTTCATTCATTTTAATCGCTCCGATAGTGAATTCACCTAAATTAAAGTCTTTACCTGTCGCTGTAGATCCTTCTCGCTTTGTTAAGCGATCTAAAATAACAACTTTGATTTCCAAAGAAATTGCCTTTCTAGGGTGCTTTTTTCTCCATTGGTTCAAATTAAATCTTTGCAATAAAAATAAACAATATTTAAATTTACAATAATGAAAGGGTAAGTACCATACTTACTTGGAAAATTATACTTCACAGACACCACGGTTGAATACTTTGTATGTAAAACACTTTGGATAATGAAAAGAAAAGAAAACATTAATTTTGAACGCTCTCATTGCTTATACGGAAGTTAAAAAGCACCGTTCATAAACAATTTAGTGTAATTTTAGTGGTAGTAAAGATTTAAAATTCATTGAAAACTTATGTCTGTTTGCTTGGAAAGGTAACATGCACATCACAATCTTTATTTAGTGCTTACAATTAATAAAACAGTTTAGTTATAATACAATTAACTACTTAACGTGTGACTGAATACAATTTATAATAAAATTATTAAATTTCAGTAAGTAAATGTGGGTGTATTATAACAAGAGAAAATATAACTTCCTTTTACTGTGAATTGAATACCGAAAGTCAGAAAATTTATTTCGCACTAGGCGCGTTACTTTGCAAGAAATTAACCTTTTTAAGGTAATTATTATGAAAGTGACTTGCTTATAATCATTAACCAACAAAACCCTGTTATAGGAGATTAAAATTAATTACCTAATTATTTTTAATTGTTCATTCGGAATTATAAATTTATCTTTTTAAATTGATGTCTAATTTCGTGTTCACATAATCTTCTAATAAGGTGTAACAACGTAATCAGATATCTGGGAAATCTATACCGCCAGTCGTTTTCACGTGTAAGCACGCAAATGTAATTAGTGTATGGCATAATGCTGATAAGTTCAGAAACTCCCTTTCATTGAAGATGAAAATAGACGCATCCGACTTGAGTTTAACTCCCATCTAAAAAGCAATATTAATCTACCTTCTTATAGAAATGTTTCTGCTTATGACAGAATGAATTTAGTGAGACGGAGCTGTCTGTCTTTACTCATGTCTTAATCACACCTGGAAACTCGTAGTGTTGTAATGTATTAATTAAAGCGTTTTATTGAGTTACGGGTGACTTATAATCTTCTGTAGTTAAATGTTTCTTATTTTTTAACGTCAGGTAAAATTGATAAAAATAACGGTCTATTTTATTAACGGCGTTTTCATTAATTTTTTTTTTGTACATAATGGTTTGTAATATGAAACAATTTAAGAATAAGTTTATGAAAATTAATTATTTCAAGTTGAAGTAAAAATTGATAAACTGAAAATTAGCTTTATTAAGAGGAGATATGTATGATAATGAACATTACAGTAATGCCCCGGTTTACGCGATTAATGCGTGGCGTTAAGCGACTCAAACGTAAAACGAGGTCAATTACGTTTTTTGAATTGTCATATGAAAGTATTTTAAATAAAAAGAAATACAAATACCATAAGGTAGAAAACAGTATTTAACAGTGAAATACTGTTTTAATTTTGTATTATGTTAAAATATATAAAAAAGAAACTTAAATTGCAATAAGAGCACAAGAACGACTGAAGAAAATTACAGGGCCTGCGCGGTAGTTGATTTTAAAAGAAGCGTAGGTTTTAGTATATTAATATACAACAGGTTATTGATGATATCAAGAAATAAATGTAACAGAGCACGTCAAGAAATTCAGTGTGTCAATGTTCTATACAAATAGTTTTTTCTATGACCAGTAGTACTGAAAATGTTCAATATTGTACAAATAATAAACCAAGTAAGCGTAGCCATACGTATGCCATGTGTTATAAACTACAATCACGCAGTTAGGGACTTTTATCAACATTGTGTTGGTAGCGTAATTGACACTGAAGGTGATAATTCGGTTTAAGTCCCGGTTTAGCGGCATTGCGGTAATTTGCCCTTTATTCTTCCCTGTTCGTTACAGTCTGTTTCGAGTACAGCTAGGACAACGGTTGGCAAAATCTTTAATCAAATCTCTAACGAAGAGGGGTAGCCTTCCCGGGAGAGATTAAAAGAAAACAATTTAACACAGTGTTTTAAGCTAAAATTTCATACTTTTCTTCTAATTGTTGGTGACCCTTAAAAATATTGAAAAATTTCTCATAATCGTCATTCACTTTTAGAAAGCGACAATAATCGAATTCAAATAGACGAGATGCCGTCCTTGTAAAGGGCGAAGAGATGCTCTAAAATAGATAGAAGAGAAACAACGACATCAACGACGAATATTGCAGAGTTATTGTCTTTATGAAAGAATAGTAAGGAAAATATGGCAACAATGAACCATCCTAAAGAAGCATTCTAATCAAATCCCGCAGGGCTAAGAGATATAGGGCCACTCAGGAAAGAGGAATATCACTAACCCTGAAAGTACAAAAGAACAAGAAGATTCAGCAATTTGCAAACCATAAAAATAATATCTGTAAAGAATCAGTTTCTAAGAAAAGTACACTAAGACCTCGTTTAGCGCTCAGGATGTGTTCCTAGACGTCAAAGCGCTAAACGAAACAGCGTTAAACGAGGGCATTTTAAAACATTGTAAATAGAGAAAGGGGAATACGAAACCGAAAATAACCACATTTTATTTCTAAAATGGTTCGTATTGTAGAAACAAGCATATTTAATTGACCAGAGTTTTTATAGTTTAATTATTATTGAAAAATATTATTTTATGTTAAATCTAAATTTATAGTATATTGAAAACTGTGTCCTTTCTCTATAATAAATCACAACTAGATTTAATATAACATTATTTTTATTAAACTTAAACAGTGGGTATTCCATTAATATGAAAATTATATCACTTTCTTGTAACACCTCTAAAAAGAAAAAAATCATTAGACTTTCTTTCCGAAATAAGTTTAGTTATTAAACAAAATGAAAATGCAAATGCAATGCAATGGTTACTAACGATGGGCGCACGATACTGAAAAAAGTAAATGTTTCAGTTTAATCATTGTGTTTGACTTTTAAAATGTGTTTTTTAAAATGTTTAATGTATGTAATTGACAATGTTTTAAAAAATGTGTTTTTAAAATGTTTGCGTGTGATAAATTTGTAATATGTGGAAAAAAATTTTAAAAGTTGTTATGGAATAAGGAAACTATGTAAGTAACTAAACAATTATACATAACAAGGGAAACTTGAATTAAATAAAATTAAAATGAAAAAAAATAATTAAAATTTTTTTTTAAGGAAAATTGCATTCAGTTTATTTTACTTACATACTGACTGGCGTCGGGTCCCACAGCCGGTGACTACGCAAAACACAAAAACAATATGTCTGCACACGTCGCTATCATACGAAAGACTGATGATAGCGCTGACCAAATGAGGCCGCTACCCGAAGAATCAGCTCAATTTATAAAAAGATTAAAATATTATTCAGCGTTTCCAAAAAAAGTCAGTCTCTGAGACGTATGGCGCCAGCTCTGTCGGGTTAAAGCGGTTCCAATGTCGACTTGACGTTCAACGTGTCCCAGTATCCTCAGCACCTACATTGTAATATCGTTCGAAATGCTTTTTCATGTCATTTTGGTTTTATTACTACACTTATTAATTCTGAATAATCTAAAAAATTGTATGGATTTATTTTTAATGTACAAATAGAATTTTTATTGATTTTTTTACACAGTAAAATCGAAGATTACAGCATATAAATTAATAACTGCTAATGAACAGGATACGCGAAAATAAACAAACCAAACAAACATAGATTTAAGGGAAATACAGCGCTACGATAAATTGCCACCTTTCGCTGATTGTTCAGGAATAATCGTACGAAATGCCGAGCGTAATGTTTTTTTTATTTCGAGCACACAGCGTTATATCGAATCAGCGTTAAACGAAGAAGCGCTAAACGAGGTCTTAGTGTACCTTGAGATCATTCAAACACAGACCAGAGATGGCGGTAAAATTTTAAATCTTAAGTCCTAAGTCACCTGATTTGAATGAATCGGTAACTAATCTGCGACTTAACTTCACAAATCCTATGGATCTCACGCTAATAGGCAGTAGTAATGGAAGAGGAAGAAAATTGAGCCCTTGTCATAACAACAACAGAATGTTTTTAAGAGTCTGAAATTAATGTTAGGTTAGCCAATTCGTTAATTCCGAGATCTGTGACAGATTTTTAAACCTAGAAAGCGAGCATTTACTGGTGTGGTTTGTAGAGTAATGTGCTGTTGTGTATTATTGATCATTAGTTAAATTAAAAGTTTTTCCAAGGGAATCTTTAAACAGAGTGGTATAATAGATCATTTAACACCTCATATTGAGAATATCTTTAGTTTTAGTTAAAATATCAGAACAATGGAGGCAACAGACAAAGCTAATATTTCACTGTTTCAGTAAATTGTATTTTAAGTTGCATTTGAGCTGATTTTCAAAGTAGCTCTTATGTGATTATCCCGGTATATTCACATTTTGCTCTTGCATCATTAAGTACTTATTTGATATATTTAATTGGGTCGGTTTATACACTAAAAACGCCATTGCACTTAATGATTCATAACTTCTATTAGTTTAATTGAAGCTAATTAGCAATTTAGTTTTGTTGAAGGCAGTTGTGATTGAAAAATTAAAATTTGTGTGATAAAATGGCTTGTCATAAATCGATAAGGTACTTAAATTTAATAACACGCGATAAAGCGTGTTATTAAAAGGGGAAATTAATTAATTGCTTGAAGGATAATGGAGCGACAACACTGAGTGTTTTATATCGAATGGCAATAACAACTGCAGGATAAATATTCTTTGTTTATTTTACGTTTTAATACTTATTTAACTAAATTATAAATTGTCGCCTCTTTAAACCAAACCTTTGTATAATATCTTCATCCGGTTTTGATTGCTCTTCTTTACAACGAATTGTTAAACTGAAGCTTTTACTGAAACAGCGAATTTGTGGAATTATTATCCCTCTTACTGTTAGTACAAAATCAGTTGGACAGGTACAGTTGTACGCGATCGCATCAATAGAAGTCACCAAAATGATAATAAGAATAATGTTCTTCATTACTGTAGTAATTTATTCGTTGATTGTTACGTTAATGAACGCAACTTGATTAGTTCCTAATACTCTAAAAGTTAATTTTGTGTTATTAAAATAACAATAATAATAGTTTTACATAAAATCACAAATCGTGAATGCTTCAACAAATGCAAACGAAATATTAATTAACAATACGAGTTATATTATACAAATAGTTTTTGTTTCAAGCCATGGATTACATATTTAATTATCATTTTTAGTATTAATAAAACAGTGAGTAATTATTTTTGGTGGTATCCATAAAAGTAATAACTTATTTACAGCAACAGAACGACAAAGTGGTAAAATTATTGCAAATAAGTTAGAAAAAATGTACTTTGACTACTTAAATGATAACAAGGGACAACAGTAATCCAATGAACAAATACTGATCGAATACGAAAGTTGCACCAACCTGTTTCAACCAATCAGAAGCCTTTATTTTGAATTGTTATCATGGCAATGCCAGTGTTTTCGGAAATTTTTTCCGCTTGAGTAGGGCTCTGGAGTGAATTGATTAATACCTACATTAAGTACACGTAACCAGAATAAACGATGCCAAATCTTAAAATGATTTATCTGTGCAATAGGCCAAGCAACAGAGCAAAATAAATGTCATAATTTAACATAAATACTACCCGAAAACCGACTGTACGATTACGTCAAGGACAGTTAGTAGATGAATTCTGCATAATTTACAACTCGAGAATCATAACTTTTAATTTGTTATAAACAATTTTCAAGAAAAAATGGCGTTTGCTTTAGTTCTTTGCTTGTAAAATGGAAACTAATGAAGCAATCTTAATGATGTCAATAGACGAATTGTAGAGAATTAAATTACGAAGAGAATGAGAGGTCGAATGACCCGATCAGATAATTAAAATCGGAGAAAAGCCGGAAAAGCCGGAAAATTCAGTGTTTTCTTAAAAAATTCACAATTCCGACATTTTTTAATTTTAAAAGCTGAAACTTTGTACAAGGGTACTTATTTATATGTACTTTACGTGTGCAAAACTCCGACTATAAGGGATTAACATTTTTTCCACAATCTCCATTTCCATTTTTTTTGCTATGTTTTTGCGGAGGGCTGGATGTTTCTGTAATTGTCCGCTTTAAATAACTAAAAACAGAATTGGAAACTAACCATCCACGGCAACAAAACGAAAGTGGTCGAGTGGTGAAGGGGGGAAGCTGAGGGGAAGCACTTTATATAAGAATAGAACTGGGCTGCGCTTCCCCTCAGCGACTGGTCTTCCCCTACTACTCGACCACTTTCGTGTGCTTGATCGTTTTTACTCATATTCACGACCGTTTTTCACCTATTTCGCTGCATTTTATGATTTTATGTTTTTAAAATTTAAATCGGACAACTACAGGAGCATCGGCCCTCCGCGAAAAACATCGCAAAAAAAATTGGAATGGTGATTATGCAAAAACCGTTAGTCCGACAGAATCGGCGTTTAGCACACATAAAGTACATATAAATAGCTACCTTTGCGCAAGATTTCAGTTTTTAAAATAAAAAAATGGCGGAATTGTGAATTGTTTAAGAAAATACTGAATTTTCCGGATTTTCCGGCTTTTCTCCGATTTTAATTATCTGATAGGGTCATTCGACCTCTCATTTCTCTTCGTAATTTAATTCTCTACAATTCGTCTATTGACATCATTAAGATTGCATCATTAGTTTCCATTTTAAAAGCAAAGAATTAAGAAAAACGCGATTTTTTCTTGAAAATTGTTTATAACAAATTAAATATTATGATTCTCGAGTTGTAAATTATGCAGTATTCATCTACTAACTGTCCTTGACGTAATCGTACAGTCGGTTTCCGGGTAGCATTTATGTTATGAAAAAGTACTTTATTGCTTGGCCTACAAATACAGTTGATAGAGTGCAAAGTTTTTGTTCATCCTTTTGTCTTTACATAATATTTAAAAATGTAAACTAATAAAATAATATAAATAGGTATGCTTTTTTAAATCTTTAATCTTATTATAACGAATATGCACATTAAATTAAATTTTTCTACTTTGGTATCATAAGCGAGTTTTTGTGAAACTGAAAGTAGTGTCACAAAGGAACTTTTTGTGAAACGGCTTTTGTTTTTTTTTTTGATACTTATTACGTTGGTATTGCTGTAATAGCACGCTGGCCGGCGTCGGGCATCTCTACCGAGCTCATGTCAAGGTCAAGCCAAGTATACAGCTTAATTCTTTCATAACTTATTCACAAAAATATCAAACTGGAGATTTTAAATTTGAAGTTTTAGTTGACATATGACACATGACAAATACCAACTCAACCAGTACCTAATCCTAAAAATCTCTAGAATATTTAGAAAGCACAATTTTTAAATTTTCTTGAAACTAACAGCACCAAAGTAAAAAAAATAATATATTACACTCGTTTTATAAGACGTATTGTCGCACTCATGACATTGTAGCACTCCTCGCTTCGCTCGTCGTGCCCCAAACTTATTCGTGCGACAATAGATCGTCTTATAAAACTTGTATAATAATATACTATTGTAACATTGTTTTGATTATTATAGTTGTTGGTAACATGAATTACACAATTATTGTACACTGTAGCAAGTTGACTGGAACTTTGTTCTTGCTATTGAGGTTCTTGACTAACGGTAGAAGTAGTTGGAACAGATCGCATTGCTTCAACTATTTTCTGCTGATGGTATGAATCTAACTGCAAATATGGTTTGATCGATTGGCTATTTCCATGACCTGTGATCTTTATTAATTGTTGTTCGCCAAGCCCACTTTTTGTCAGTTTTAATACAGCCTTTGCTCTCGCGGAATGATTTTTAATTTTTACCTTTTTGGAATCAATTCCAATTAATGATACTGCTACTTTAAACCAGGAAGAGATTGTATTAGGTCCAACTGGGCAATTTTTGTACCAACCCTTGTAGTTTTCATGTTTCCAACTTAGCTTGGTGGTTAAAAATAAACGGTTGGTTTTAATTTGGTCGCTTCGTTTGCTTATTAATTTTCTAAAAAGCCTAACTGGACACATGCCCGGATAGATAGCGTTGGTTATTAACCACTTACCATCTGTCAGTTTCTTTGATCTCCCTTAAGCAGTTTTAGAAAAATTTGTGTTATACTCAATTCATCCAGTTAAATTTCCTCGACGATCTATTTCATCCAAAAAATACTCTACACAGGCTGAAGCCCCTTCTCCACCTTTCCAGGCCAGTTCATATGCAGCAATATAAAAAAATTTCTCTGCAGACCATCTGGGGTGTCTTCATCCTAAAGTTTCATTATTTTTTGTAATTCTGTTAGTGATAAAGCCGAGGCACTTGCTTTCCTCTTTGACAGGTCACGTTGCAACTGTCGACGCTTAGCGTTTCTTGCAAATTTATCATAAAAATGCTCTTGAAATTGTTTCGCAACAGTGTATGTGCTAACTTCTAATTAATCAATAATTCTTATTTTTTCTTTTAACGAAAGCATTGACAATTATTTTTTATTTCGTTTATAATATCGCCCTTTATTTCAACTATTTCCAATAAACTACATTTTAATATCAGATATATCGTATATTTCAAGAAAGGTACCGGGAGAATATACTCTCCATTACTTCAAGCCTCGGCGAATATTTCAACCACGATGTAGAAGTCATCGATTTATTTCCATCACCTGCCAGTTTTCAATCACATTCTTAGCTACCAGTTTCATTTCCTTTTCCCCCAGAAGTTGCGAGGTTAGACCAGGATGTCACTGAAGCTGTCCGTCCTCACAACTTAACTCGAGCAATGGGTCCGAACAGAAGAGCGACTATCACAGAAATGCTGGAGAGGAATCGGAAATAGAAGATAGAGCTGTCTATGGAAGAAAAAGGAATCGAATTTAAAAGCAGACGTGTAATGTTGGAAGAGCGCAAATTTGAACAGCAGGTGGCGGTTCAAGCCCCGCATTAGCAGTTATTAAAAATGTTAATAAAAATATTAGAAAAATAAATTTAAAAAATCAAACAATTCTTTATTTTAAATAATCCCGTAACAGTGGTGGATCTAATTGTAAGCCAAAGTAGTCTCCTGTCTGGTTACCATTATAAGCAACAATGACAGTTTGTCAGAATTGTTGCTATCTTATACATAGAAATTAAATGTTGCAGTAACAACTTTTGATTTTTTTGAAAGTCACAGAAAGCAAACAGCCTTGCTGTTTTCTGGAATAAATGTTTCACAATACATAACATAACCTGTAACTTGTAAATTTGTCAACAGCTGTTATCAACCATCAATTTAACGTGTACCAATTTGACGTCTTGTTATAGCTCTGTTTTGACCTTACATGTTCTTTTTTTATGACGTAAAAAATAAAGTATTACGACAATGCAAATTACGTCTTGGTAGAATAACTCTCTAATAATACGTATAAGCGGTGCTCACAGTAATGCGAGTCTACCGTTGTACTTGTTGTTGATCAACGACAAATGTAAGAAAATGGCTTGTCTCGCTTGTACCGAAAGTCCTAGATTACTGGAAATATAATAGATAATATAATATATAATATATATACAAGGTGTAAACGAAATAAGTACATTAATTTTAACTGGTAATAGAACTCTTCAAGACCAACAACTTTTCCTAACAACTTTTTTTTGAAAACGTATTTGTTTTTGAGTTAAAATTATTTTAAAATCTTACACAATTTTCTTACACGCCACTGGAAGCAAAGTTACCTAATCAACAAGAGTAGTTAGACAACACGGGTTTCGGGCCACCTGAGATAGGGATTTTACATGGGCTGAAAAACGTGCGACATACGTAGCACGGGTTGCCTACATCACAGGCATCCACGCCTCGCGGAATTTTCCGCGGATTCTCGGAATTTATTGATTACATTGATTACATAACCACACATGATTACCGCCAATTTCTCGGAATTTCGTGCGATTAATTATAATCCCGCGGTTTCTTGGAATTTACATGCACGTAGTTTATTGATTGACGCTAATTGATCTGATTTAACATAGGATTGCCGGATATCAGACGTCTGAATGTCTATCATTGGATAATTAAACATAAGTTAATGTTGAAAACAGTATTTTAACCAAATTTTGCGCGTTGAAACCTGTACCCGCTGTCATGCTAGTTTCACCGGCCCCTGAACTCAGCACCCACCCCGGGCCGCAGAGTCGGTCAACTTTCGCATCTCGCGGTAAAAACCACATCGCAAATTTAAGAGCCGACACGTTTTAAAATCATATTCACGTGAATGGTGGCGTTAAATATCCACCGGAGACCCCCTAAAAATTTCCCCAACAAAGAAAAAAAAACACACGTGAGTGCTAGGCGTATTAAAAGGCCGCAACATAACATCTAAAATACACGAATTGTTTAGGAAACAATTTGTTAACATGAAGATTAATTGAGGTTAAACTCGCTTAATGTCTCTCTCATTGGATGATTAAATATGAGTTAATGTTGAAAACCGAATTTTTAACTAAATTTTACAGGTTGAAACTCGCATGTTTAAACCACTCCACAGAATTACCGGAATCCGCCCACTATCTGGCTCTCTTTCTCTCCCATGTGTAGGCATCTCTCTATTGCAGGGATTCTTAGGTCCGTAGCCGAAATGCGAATTTGACTCGAGCACACAACCATAGCAAGATCAGACTCCTTCGGTTTAACCGAATGATTCCGACACAACCCGATTGAATCAGATCAGGCTCGTTAGCCCGCCTGCTAATAAAAAGGCGAAATCCCTTGTACCAGTCTTCAAACTTCGACTCAAACTTTGAAACTCAGATTCAAACTTTGAAACTCAGATTCAAACTTTGAAACTTAAGATTCAAACTTTGAAACTCAGATTCAAACTTTGAAACTAAGATTCAAACTTTGAAACTCAGATTCAAACTTTGAAACTTAAGATTCAAACTTTGAAACTCAGATTCAAACTTTGAAACTCAGATTCAAACTTTGAAACTCAGATTCAAACTTTGAAACTCAGATTTAAACTTTGAAACTCAGATTCAAACTTTGAAACTCAGATTTGAACTTAGATTCAATCTTTGAAACTCCGATTCAAAGTTCAAACGGGGGTTGAAATTCCAATTCAAACTTTGCCACTCGCATGTTGGATGGATATTCCCTGATTTCAGCGCCCTCTCGCGGGCGTTAGCGTCTTCTACTGCTACACCCAGTTTTGGCGCAAATTCTAGATTTTTAACCTAGAAATTCGGACTTTGAAACTCAAAATTCTATTTTAAACTATAAGTTGGTTTCAACGATATTGACAATTGTTGGATTGATAGGGCTGATGTATTATAAAACACTTTATGTGGAAAAAGCATGTATTTTGAGTGAGTCTAATTGCACACTTTTTATATTTTACAAGTAGTTATATAAATATACAAATGTATTAAAAATTATGTTTTCCCAATCAAATTACATATAGGCATGTTTAAACAAAAAATCTTACGGGTAAATTACATGTCTTTAAACAAATATTCAAGTCAATTTACATACAGATGGTAATATTGACAACACTTAAACAATTAAAAATAATATTTACAGATGTGAAACCTTAAAAATGAATACTTATTATCTACAGCTTCAAAAATAATATTTACTGATGTGCAGTCTTAAAAATAAACACTTATTATCTACAGATTAAAAAAATATTTACATGTGCAGCCTTAAAAATAAACGCTTATTATCTACTGATTAAAATAATTAAAATAAACTTAAATTATGTACAACACACACTTCAGTCCACATCCATAGTGTCATTTCGCGCCAGTTTGTAATGACCCCAGGGCAATGTATCGGTTGTGTTCTGTTGCAGACAGCGCTTATTGTCATACGGACTAAGAGCCAATTTAAGTTCTCGCACCGTTTGAACCTCATGGCGCACAGATCTAAAGCGGTGCTGCGTTCGGCAGGCGGTTGAACTTTCACGCAGACACTCGACATAATCATCGAATGTTATTGTGTTCCTAACCACAGCACCACTCACACCCTTGGCCTTCTTCACATGGTCCACACCCTCCACGCGCATAGAATACATTTTACTGCGCAGCCCCACAAACTCGGTTACAATCTGCCCGTTGCATTCATCCTTCATCAATCCGACCACCTTTTTGTTGACCTGGGGCATGTTGAATTGATTTTCAACAGGATAGTCGGATGTGTCGAATAGGTGTATGTCTCGTCGCATCACCTCATAAACATCTGGGCTGCGCAGCTCGTAGATAAGGCTGTCAGTATCGGTGTATAAAAGCTTGCATCGCCCGGAAAACTCCCGCACTATGTAATCATAGTGGAAGGCGTAGACACACGTCTTGGATATGTCCAGAACACAAAACCCAACGTATGTCGGCTTATTCATCGTTACCTCAGTTTTCGCCAGCTGAATCGCAACAAGATCCTCGGTGAAAATTGAGTGGCTGTGGAAGTTTGGTCGGGATATCAGAGCTTCAGCCCCATACCGTCCACCCCACTTCGTCACCAATTTTACGTCAATTCGCTTGCGTACGTTTTCCATGGTCTTCCCAAACACCGCGTTATTCATGTTAACAAATTGTTTCCTAAACAATTCGTGTATTTTAGATGTTATGTTGCGGCCTTTTAATACGCCTAGCACTCACGTGTGTTTTTTTTTCTTTGTTGGGGAAATTTTTAGGGGGTCTCCGGTGGATATTTAACGCCACCATTCACGTGAATATGATTTTAAAACGTGTCGGCTCTTAAATTTGCGATGTGGTTTTTACCGCGAGATGCGAAAGTTGACCGACTCTGCGGCCCGGGGTGGGTGCTGAGTTCAGGGGCCGGTGAAACTAGCATGACAGCGGGTACAGGTTTCAACGCGCAAAATTTGGTTAAAATACTGTTTTCAACATTAACTTATGTTTAATTATCCAATGATAGACATTCAGACGTCTGATATCCGGCAATCCTATGTTAAATCAGATCAATTAGCGTCAATCAATAAACTACGTGCATGTAAATTCCAAGAAACCGCGGGATTATAATTAATCGCACGAAATTCCGAGAAATTGGCGGTAATCATGTGTGGTTATGTAATCAATGTAATCAATAAATTCCGAGAATCCGCGGAAAATTCCGCGAGGCGTGGATGCCTGTGATGTAGGCAACCCGTGCTACGTATGTCGCACGTTTTTCAGCCCATGTAAAATCCCTATCTCAGGTGGCCCGAAACCCGTGTTGTCTAACTACTAACAAGATTACCTTATGAAACGGTTACCATTAGTTGCGACTATTATTGTCGATTTTAAACAATAAACCAATAAACACCAAAAAAAAGTTTTATTTCAAATTTATTTTTAAAGATTGACGCGAGAATTGCGCTAACGAAAATAAAGTAAAACGATAATAAAAATTGTTCAAAGTGTCCACCGTTGTTTTGTACACATGCTTGAAGACGCCGACGAAGTGATTCTGCTACCTTTTGTAACATGGCACTGTTGTTACGAATCATTGCAGCACCAAGTTCCACCCGTTCTTGCAACATTTCGATGGTATCAATTGATACAGGGTATACTAAATCCTTTATGTACCCCCACAAAAAGAAGTCGCAAGGGTTCAAGTCCGGCAATCGGACAGGCCAGGCTACAGGACCGCTTCGTCCTATTCAACGAGCACTTTTTGAACATGATAAGGATACAATTGCTGTTCTTTTAGTATTTTCCAAATTGTAGCATGCGATACTCCATGTGGCAGTGCTAGCCTTCTTGTGCTGAGCCCAGGTCGAACCTCGACACTGTTCAGAACATCCTCCTCAATGTTTGCAACTTGAGCTGGACGCTGCCGACCACGATCGTAAGCTGCAGGCTGAAAAGATCCGTGATCTCGAAGATGCTGCACCACATTTACAAATATGCGAACATTCGGAAGACGACGGTTCGGAAATCGGTCCATGTAAATTCTTCGAGCTAAGGCTGCATTCCCTTGGCTCTCACCATAGGTTAACACAATATCAGTAAATTCGTTATTGGTAAATCTAGAAATTTTTTCAGATTTCACTTGACAGAAGTGACAAATTAATTTTCAATAATAAAAAGTCATTATTTTTCTTTGTTGGAGCATTTCATAGAAGGCTCGTCAATTTGTGGGGGGGAAAAATGATTTTAAAAAATGCGATTTCGAAAAAATGGTACATAAAAAAAGGGCTTATCTCGACGAGTTCTACTACTGGTAAAAATTAATGTACTTATTTCGTTTACACCTTGTATATAGGTGTCCCAAAAATAGCGGACAAACTAAAAACCTTCCGATTGGGAAGGTGATAAGGAATTCATAAAAAGAAGGAAAAAAAAAATTTCACTTTTTTTCTGTAAGTTATTGAAGTCCGAAGATAGTGCAATTTGGCACCATTGCTACAATTTAAAAATTGAATAATTTTTACTTGCATCTCAAACGCATGGCAACGTTAAAAAAGTGAAGTTTAATTTCTGTCAGTAAGGTGTCAAGAAACGTCATAAGTTGTTACCATTGCACACAAAGCGTAAACTGATTAATAACGAACGATTAAAATAAATTTAACAGCAAAATGTACATTCAATTTGATGATATTAACTTCTCAAAGTGAGACATTCAAAAGTTCATAGTGCAAAAAATGAGCTCAATAGAATTTTTTAAACATTTTTCCCGGGTATACGTTGGATTACTCTATCTAATCTTATACCGTTAGTCCGCCATTAATGGGACTGCCTGTATATATATAATATATAATATAATATATAGTCTCTGGGAGTCCCTAAATAAGTAAGTTGCAATTAGAAGTACAATTTTACGGGAAGTAACTGGTTATCAGTTTGTATCAGTCCTGAACAGATATAAAACTACTCAGATACAATCTGTAAGTCACAAAGCAATTTTCTGTAAGTTGTAAATAGTGCGCGCTCTTGGAAAGTACTATCACAGTGCAGACTAAATTTTAGTGCCAAAAATAATAAAGCAAAACTCAAGTTAACACGGAATATAGGAAATTAAACCATGGTGGTATTTAAATTGTATGTAGTAAATGATGCATTAAGAACATAAAATTTGTGGTGTTTACAGACGGCAAGCTTTATTACATGAAAACGCTTAAAACGTTGTTAGTGTCGAGTTCAGGATTTATTGTAATAAATAGTTCTTTTCATAAACACTTATGTAAGTTTCATTTATTAATTCGTTTATATGTCCTACTTGTATGTCTTAAAATAGGTCACTTGTGCACAATTTTTTTAAACGCAAAGAACACGTTTTATTAGAAATTGAAACATTAAATATATTTTGAAGATCAAAAGTTAACACTATAAACGTTGTTAATAATTGAGGATGTCAGTGGATGGTCACAACATTTTAGCTTCGAGTAAAATTCACGTCATAGCTATTTAACGAATTTTCAAAGAAAGATAAAGAAAGAAAAAATTGTAGCATACCACCTTCATTTTCTCATGACGGCAATTATTAACGATTAACCCCACAACTAATTGAAGCAGCTATTCTTAAATTGTTGTTGAAAGCTTATTGAGTTTGTTTGAAGTTATTATTAAATTTTGCATTAGCTGAGGAAAATCAAAAACACACAAAACTTTTTTAATTTACATTTTTTTAAATGTAAATTTGTTTAATATTCGGTACTCCGTCTATTATCCGAATAAACGCTACAACTTTATATTTTTCGGTAAACTGTTGATCTCACAAACAACCAAAGTTACTTAACTGACGTATTTTGAAGATAAAAAGATAAAAGCTATTCTCACTTTACGGTTAAAGTTTTCGCTTGTATGATACATCTATCACACTTGTTAAAAATATTAACCTCTTAAGAAGTTCTTGAAAACTCGAAAATTGGCTTGAAGTCTAAAAAAGCTTTTCCATGTAACACAAAAAAGTTTATTAAATACATCCACTAACTTATTGATTCAAATTACTAATTATTTGCTTTCCCTGCAAATTTTCATGAAACTATATTCAGTCAAGTTGAAGGGAGAAGTATGTATTAGCGTATTGTAAAGTTGATTATTTTCAAACAAAGCAATATACACAAATTAGTTTCGTATTTGTTTGATTATAGGTCATAAATCAATTTTCGCTGATGGTTTGCAGTCAGTTTTATTGATATTGATATTCGGAAGTAATTTGAGATCGAAAATAAATTTGTTTGTTGTTAGTCTGTTATCAAAACATACGGAGTAGGTACATTATTGTCGAAGTAAATAGAATAATACAAAAATGTTAATCAACTTACAGCACAACAAGATTTGGAGGTAAATTGGTAGGTATATCCATTAATCCGGTGCCCGTGCAATGGCACTGCATTTCAAAGTGATCAACATCACTGTCACACGGACATTCTGTCAACGCAGCACCGCTTGCTGGTATCCCAAAATGCCTTTCACTTCTCACCCAGTGTAGAATTAGGAAGAGGCAAACGTTCCTGCAAAAATAAATTGATTAAATAAATCTCTGAAATTTACGACCACCGATTGTGGCGTGATAAATTATCTTGTACAAATGCTTTTGTATAATTTTTATAAATTTTCAAAGATTGAATCAGATGAGAAGTACAGGAAAACATAAAAGACGGTGTAATAAACTGTTATATATATGATGCCTGTTCATTTATCACCCTGATCCACCTATCAAAAGAAAGCTACAAAATATGTGTTATTACAAATTCGATTGCTTTTTTTCGCTGAAGTTGGTAGCCGTCGTATTTACCAGTAAAACATTTCGATGGTGATTAAAATTATCAAATAATGAAATGGGATGTAAAAGTCGAGAAGAGCCACAAAAGCAAACGAATTCTGCGATTCGCTTAAGTGGAAGTACTTTGAATTTTATCGCTAAATTTGTTGAGCTTTTCGCTGAAACTTAATATGCTTAAATTGAAAATTGCAATATAAACGTGATTAGATTATTTTGACATAAGCGATTCTAGGATATAAGTGCCTAGTGTATATTTTTGAGGAACTTGTTGGTAAGTTCTATATTTCATTTTACGATCGTTCACGTACTGCATAGGCATTCACCACCTTTCTTCATTCATGCGAGTAAGCGAGTGATGGTAACATCCCAAATTTATAAACCAACAGAAATTCAAGTTTTGAGTTGCACGTGAACAACACGCGGCTGTAGCACTCTATCTGGTTGTGACATGATACATACAGCTTTTTGTGAACTACTAAATTAAATATTGACGAAATGCAAGCTTTTAAAATTCAAATTTGAATCTGAACACATCCAAACTAACTGGGAGTTTCTTTGTGTTCATCGAAAAACCGATAAATGCTGGTTCGCTGCAACAGGTGCACAGTGTGCTAGCGAACCAAATTTGCATAGCGCCCAGACCTTCAAATTTGGTTTTGTTGGTCACGTTACAATTCGCAAGTAAAATACCCGACTTTAGGAATTTCGATAATCTTATATTTTTAAATTATGGTTTCCTTAAATTCCTTTATAAATGGTTAACCACTCAGATGGAAGAAACAAAAGTTTCTTGTACAATATTATTTACTTATTGAACGATATTTTTGTAACTGCTGTTAATTCTTCTTTTCCTTACGAAAGTAAACTTATAAATTGAATTTCAATAATTGTTTGTAATAAATTGATCATTTATATAGTAGCAACAAAACCACTTCCGTTTGCTTGGTGTGTGATCACTGTTTTTATAAATGTACAGTTTTCATTACTTAGTTCCGTTTAAGTTGATGTGTTGATATGCAATAAAGAACTTGAGGAATATCCGAATATTGGTGTAGATGAGACCTGCAGTAAATTGTGAAATATTCTGATATGTACCGGAAGAAATTAATTCCCGGTAATAAAAATCTCATTACCTATAAATTTTTTAGGAAAAGCATAAATTTCAGAAACCCTAAAGTGCTACACGTGTATGAAATTTATGCATACCTACTTCTTGGAAAATACATACCGCAGATACCATCTTGTTCACTTTCGCTTGTGTGCCTCAAGTAATAAATTTTCTCTCAAGTGCCGTTATTTTTATCGACAAAAATAAAAGTAAATTTAAATTTTTACTAGGGTTTTTAGCGCGTCTTTGCTATTTGTAGTCATTTATACGCAAAGTTTAACTTAGTTTTATATTAAAACTAGTAGAAAACCTCAGCCCTAGAACGGGCTGACAGTATTTATTGTGTATTTATGCATTTTATTTATCTATTTTATTTATTATTTATCTACCATTTTATTTATATACATTTGCATTGCAATATAATGTATTTTGCTTTACTTACCTTTAAGCGCCGTAAATTGACGATATAAAAGATATAATTAATCAATTTTTGACACTCAGCTTCGTCGCCTACTCTGATCCGTTCAAAAAAATGCGAAATAGACGATCGGGAATTATATTTAGAGATTTAGTTGTTTGTACAGGGTCCTTCAATGTTAGTGGTCGCCACAAAAATTAGTCGGGAATATTAAATTAGTATTTTCAAATTTCGCTTATTTGATGGAGTGACGACCACAAACTGGTGGTATTAGTCTTTTCTTTACACTTCATCACATGCACCGTATTTTAATTAATACACCCCATTCCTTACTTTCTATATTGATTTTGACTATTTTTCCTAAATTAAACTCCTAGACAAAATTAACACTTTCATTTTTATGTAGTGTTAGCACCGCGGTGGAGCCCGTCTTCGTTCTTAAGTAGCGTTGCTCTTAAGTGTGCTGCGCATGGCAGTTCATGTTCGGTTATGAAGTCCGTGGTAACCCGGACTTTATTATAAACGGTCTGGAAGACCACTCGCCAAAATTTGTCAAGTTTTTCAATTTTGTTCCAATTAAATTAGTCATAAAAAGTGACGTTATCTAGTAGTTAAGTACTGACACTTTGCTTTTATTTCGTGTCGTTAGTAGTTTTAAGTAGAATTAGTGACTGTGTATGCTTCTTTATTGTTTGAGCAATTAAAATTCTAACAGTAGGATAACGCTGGGTCCCATGTTGCTAGAGAGGCACTGGACTACCTCCGATTCCTCAATATTCCAAATATGGATTGATCAGCAAGAAAGCAAACAAGAATTGTAAAATGTTGGTTTATATCTGACAAACAAATAGAACTGATGTTTATCAGTAGCGACATAGGCTATCCTAGGCCACGTAGATAAAATGTTTAATGATTTAGAACATTGAATAATTACAAGTAATAATGAGAAGTTTAGGTGATGGGTTAATTTTGTCCAAGAGTTTAATTTGGGAAAAATAAGTTAAAACCGATATGGAAAGTAAGGATATATATAATTTGAATGGGGTGTATTCATTAAAATGCGGTACATGCGATGAAGTGTACATAGGGCAGACAGGGAGAAGCTTTTACACAAGATATAAAGAACATATAAATTTAAAAAACGAAACATCAAATTATGTGAAAAATTTGAAAGATACTGGACATCAAACTGGACCAATTGGTAATACAATGAAAACCGAAAAAGTATTGTGCAAAGAAAATAAACTAAACCTTACAGAGAATATGTATATTTGTGAGTATAATAAGAAACAAATAATTTTGAATGAACAGGCGCACGCAGCGGGTGACGTGTTATGCGGGCTGATAGAAGACAACAAGAAATTTAAAAAACAATTAAATTAAAACAAATTGAAATTGAAAGTATACCTTCTAATTTCTAAAATTAAAAAATAAGCATTCATAACGGTTTTTCAGATAAGCATATAAAGGCCAAAAACATGAGAAGAATGGCAGAGATTTTATTGAAACTGCAAAACGAAACACTACTTTACTTAAATCTTGTGTGTCTAAAATCCCTCCAAAATCAAATTAATGGTAACAACTATTACATTCTCAGTTAGTAAAAATTCTGGTCCATATATATTAGAATTTCCTGATCCCTCGATAAAATCACCTCCATGAATATAAAACATAACACTGTTCAGATCGTTAGTGTTGCCGTCTGGTAACTGCAGCATAATATCATTAGCGATAATTCAAATACCAGTCGAAGTATCAAACCGTCGGGATATAAACGTTTAAGAAAAGACAGTCCTCTGAACCTCTAACAATGTGATTAACAAATTGTCGACAGTAACATACATTTCCCTCTTTTGTTGCATCTCTTATTCCACTCCATGGTTCTATACTTTCGGGAGCCTTAAAATAATTTATACGGTATCATTAATTTAATTTTAAATTAAATTAAACATTACCTAAACAAATTAAATGAGTAAGAACTGTTTCTTTGTGGATTTAATAATTTAATACTTACTTAACGGCTCTCGGCACAGAAACTTGTTTACTTCAATACTACAATTTTACGAGATCGTTCTTCTACTAAATGATAGGCAACCACGGTACCACCTTGGTCATAAATAATTATGCACAATAGAGCGCCGTCAAGTAGCTATAAATCACTCTCTTGAAACGACTTATATTTACATTTACAGAATTTACAACGCCCGAGACGTGTTTGGGTCGCTTCTTTTATTCTTACAAAAATTCGTCTTTAAAATCGTAGGGTGACCTTGCCAGTGAATGAACACTTTGCATTTAGGCTGTTACATTTGCGTTCAGAGAATTATTTTCTCCGTCCCCAATATCACTTTTGCTGCTAATCACTTGCTGTATCGACAGATATTTTGTTAGAGCACAAGATTATTGCATCATTTGGAAGACTCAGTACAAATCAATTTATATAATAATAATATAATATAATAATGATAATAACGATAATAATCACTGTACTGATAGGCAAATGTTCGAATTATGTGGGCGTCGTATTTATATTTCCCGTCAATTTCCGAATGTGTATCCTATATCGTTTAATTGATACAAATTAATAACAAACCATTTTTCACTTCCATTCACTGTACGTACTTGAAGTTTTATGTGAGCAGGATATTTTTTTATTACATAATTGACTAACGGTAACAATTTTCCCGCTCCGATAAAAATTAATGTACCGAAAATATGTGATTATTGTTAATCTGGCGCGCGAGTTGGAGCGGCGTCGTCAAAACGGGGCAACGTCAAAATCGCATCGAGGGCCCGATGGCGGTGCATGTGACGCACAGGACCGAATGTGACAGTCGACTATTAAGTTTGTAAATGCGTTAGTGTGGAGGTAATTATCGTCATTCGATGCGTCAATATAATCGGAAACTCTATTCGATTTTTGAAATTGAGATTTAGAGGTGCGTTTAATGCGATCATCGATTTTACACGTTGGCTAATAACCGGGCAACTGTCAGAGTGACACTGATTGTTTTCAAAATGCGAAAATGCCGTTGCTTGGTAACTGACAATTTTCAAAAAGAATTTGAAACATTGGTAACCAATCATTTTGAAAAACATTGTCACTTGATTATTTTGAAAAACAATCGAAAAATTTGTTGCCCTGGTTACTAATTATTGCTTACGAAAACAGCCAGAGTAAGGTTTATAATTCTAACATTTCCACAACATTAAAAAAAAAACACTTTGAAACATTAATAGGGAGCTAATAGTTTTGAAAAAAAAAATGTTATTTAGTAACATTGACAGTGACAATTTTGACAAACAGTTTGTGACACAGTCGCCTCGGTAACTAATAATTTTGGAAACAAAAACCGTTCGTTTGCTTAAACATTGTTACCCAGTAACAGCCAGAGTGAGACTTGAAATTTCAACACTTTTGAAAATGACTCTTTGAAACATTGGTAAGTAGCTAATAATTTTGAAAAAAAAACAACTGTAACCTTAGCTATGAAAACAGTTTTATTTAGTGACATTGCTAATTTTGACAAACAATTGGTAAGTAATAATTTTAAAAACAAAAACCGTTTTCTATGATTTCAGGTAAATCCGCTTTTTTAAAACAAAATTTCAAATTTGGAAACAATGTATTGTTCCAAAAGTGGGTGTTCATACAATCAAGTCATTTTAAATGAAGAAAATAAATCGTTGAAACATTATCTAGCCATAAATGTAACAAGAAAAGAAGCTAGGTTCGTTTCTTTCGGTTAGTTTTTATTACAGGCGGTAAGGTAGTACATAAGTTTCCTGGAATTGCAAATTCCACAGTGCATTGTGTTTTGTTTGTGTCAAATAAAAATTGCTTAAATATTGGGAAATATAGCTTAAACGCAACCGTTAACTACTTTTTAATTTTTCTTTGTAATTAAAAAAAAATTAAAGAGAAAAAATACGATAAAGTAAAATGTTGCCAAAGGTTTGATTATTGTTTTCAATACGATACATTGAAATAATCAAAATGTTGAAGATTTGGACATTTTAATTAATAACAAGTTTAATTGACATAATATCAAACTGTAAGTAAGCGAAAACCGCCCGGATAGCGACCTTCTTTTAAAATTTGAAAATGCAATCAAAGGCGCCGAGGGAGGGTCTTACGACGTTTACTGTTAAAACAACCGTAGTGGTTCATTTTATTTAGTTTTTTTCGCCTATTTCGTTTTGTTGACTTAAATTGTTTTTGAAACGAACGGATTCAATTGCATGTTATTAGTAAAAGAAAAGAAAAAAACGAAAATTTGTTGTGATGTAATTAGCGTTATTTAAATATTGTCATTAGATTGAATAAAACTTAAGTTATACCCTCACATGTATTTATTATTATCCTTTAAAGTTTATCGAAATAAAAAACGAGAGAATATTGACGTTTAAAATAAACTTTCATTTTTCGCCAAGATATTTCTTTTCCACATAAAAGGTCGAAAACAGGTAGTTAGAAATACCGAAAATGTGTGTAGCTTTGTCATTGAATGTTTCATATACCAAAATTAGAATTCTCTTGCTGTGTTAAGCCACACCGCATGCCATTAATACTCTGAAGTACGGTTGTAAATTAAACTGACGGATGACTTCAGGCGATCTTTTTCTTGAACATTTCTCGGCACTTTTTTTTACATCAATTTACAAACATTGAAATAATTAAAAAACGGTAGTATATGAAGAAAAACGATATAGTGAGGGCCGCCGATAAATGAGTAAGCTACAAGACCATTACAATTTTAAAGCAAAATGTTGAAAATTGGAGCCGTACAGGAAGTTGTAAGATTAGGTGAATTTTGACATTTTAATTAATAACAAGCTTAATTGACATAATATCAAACTGTAATTAAATGGAAGTCGTCTGGCTAGCGTGTACTCGTCGTATAAGATAGCGACCTTCTTTTCAAATTTGAAAATGCGACTGTACGGACAACGTACAAAACCATTGAATTTAGTCTCGTGGCGCCGAGCCACCTTAATCCGCAACCTTCTTACCTTTTAATGAAATGTTTTACTTACGTAATAATTTGAATATTTCCTTGTTCTTTTTTCGCAAAATTTAAATTTTAACTTTTTGATATCTTAATAAATATTAAAACGCACACCACACCTATCAATGTATATATGTATGGTGTAAGTTTCTCCTATCTTTCAGTAGTTTCCTTATAAAATCTTCTATTAATCATGTTCCCTGGATAATTTTGTCAGCTCTCATTAATTTCTACTTACGGTTATTAGTACCTACTCTTCTGAAGTGTGATATATCCTTTTCTGCACCTAATCACGCTTATTTTGTTTATTGTTGTTTTATAGTCTTTGTTTGCGTCTTCTGGTATACCATATATTAACATATTTTTCTATCTGCATCTCTTTCTAGCCATTCTATCTTTAAAATGTATTTAATACACCTCTCTTCTAATTCCATACTTTCTCTCGTTAAGCTTGCAATATCTTCAGGTACATTATCAAATTTCTACGATTTTCATTGCTTTACTTGATATTAATTCTTTCTAATTTAACCTATTCTGTTACTTTATTCGATTATGGTTCGATGTCATTTTTTTCTTATTTCGCTTCTAATACCTGGCAAAAGGTGACAGTCCTATTTAATACTTTGTACACCGCCCTCGTTATCAGTGTGCATGTTTACTTAATATTAAAATATTCTTTAAGTTATAACAATTTCTATTTTTAATTTTTAGTAACAGCTGATATGTTTCACCTTCCAAACTGGTTCTTCGCCATCTTATCAACTACTACTTATCTTATCATCTTATCTTTCTTTCTTTTTTTTTTTTTTAAGAGGAGGTAACCTGTGTGACTACTAACTTCCCCCCCCATACGTCTTCCTCACCACGGGAACCACATTAACATTACGTCAAGTATTACTTCGAGATGAGTGACTGTTTAGTTCCATTTACATCTTATCATTAGATCACATCTTTTGGTAAGCTTTCACTCACACTTTTTCACCTTTCGTTTTCTTTCCCTTTTACCTATCATTCTCACTCTCTATCACTCTCTCCCTCTATCATCAAAAATTGCCTCTTATTAGTTTGCTTTCACACACACTTTTACGCATTTCATCTTCTTCCTCCTTTACCTATCATTCACACTCTCTATCACTCTCTCCCTCTTTGATCATCTTAGATTGAATTGTGAAGAAGGCATCCCTTGACTCCCCTTGGTAATGGACCCTCTGGCTGTCAAGGCTTCACATGAACTTGCATCTTTAATTGTGATGTTCGTTAGAACCTAAATGACTCAATAGGATTGGTTAAATATGATTCAAAAATAATTAAAAGAAATAAATAAATAATTAAAAAGTTTAAACCTAGGAGGCTTAGAATTTTTACTATCAAAATCAAAGTAGTATATTGAATAATTTTTTGACGTTTCTAAAATTTTTACATTTTTCGCCGTAACTTTACAAATAAACCGATGGAATCCGTCTCGCGACTTTACAAAAATTAAATGAAACTTATTTGCTCCTAATAATTACTATAAACGCTTCACGAGTAAAAAATTACAAAAATCTTCAATTGGTAAATTTTGACGTTTCTAAAAAATTTTAAACAGATCGAAAAAAGAAAAAATTATTCAAAATACCTCATATACATTCATTCTCTCAATCACACAACCTTTAACCTTCAATCTTCGTCAGAATCTGATATCACATTATCTCTGACGAGGAGTTCCTCCCTACGAAATTCCTCTTGCTGTTTTCCACGCATAATGTCCCGCATCATGTTGGTTACTGTTTTCCAAGATTCCTCGGAATCCAATAATAACTCAGAAATATTATTCTGGTCTATATTACAACCCATTTTAATCCTAGCATCTCTTCGGATGCTTTCCCATTCGTCACAAATGAATATAGTATGTTCTGGCGTATCTACCTGCTGGCAAAACCACCAAGTATCGACATCCGCCTTTTTTATCCAATTGAGATATTTTCCGAAAATTCTGTGTCCGGACATGGATTGTGTTAAGAAATAATCCATTTCTACCCACTTACAATTGAACCATTTTCTAATATCTTTAACGAAAATTTTTGCCCAACCTAGATAATCGTCCCATTGTTCTTGCCAAGCTATCATTAAGGATTCGTTTGCCAAAGAGGTATGATCTTTACCCCTTAAATAAATTTCCGATCTTACGTTCGCTTTCATCCACAAAGGAGGCATTCTGGCAAGCACCTGCACTGCCTTCGTGGATATTGTTCTATATGCGGATGTTATTCTAATGGCTAACCTCCTGTTGACCCTATCGAGCATGTTTTTATAACGCTCAAATCTTAGGGCCTTTATCCAGGCAGGGGCGCCGTACAAAATCACGGAAATGACCACCGAGGACAGTACTCTGCGTTTGCCAGCTTTCGGACCTCTGATGTTCGGCATTAGCCTTGAAAGCGTCGCGGCTAATTTCATTCCCTTTAAACATACCTGTTTAACGTGCGTCGTTAATTTTACATCTTTGTCTAACCAGACACCCATATATTTAATAGCATCCGAGCTATCTAACCTAAAGCCGTCGATATCGATCAATAAGCTTTTAATTTTGCTTCTCCCTGCCAAAAGTACCATTTCTGTTTTTTGCAGGGCGATCTTGATCCCCATGTCATCCAGCTTGCGTTTAACTCTACCGAAGGCGTATTGTGCTTCCTCTCATAGCGCATCTTCAGATTTAGCCTCTACAACTATCACTAAATCGTCTGCGTACGCCACGAGTGTCACATCTTTTCCCAAATCGAGCTCTAACATCTCGTTATAAAATATGTTCCAAAGGGTTGGACCAAGAACCGAACCCTGTGGAACACCGCTGGTTACATTAATCCGTTCTCCGTGAGAAGTAACGATGCAGCGATCTGATAAGTATGATTGTATCATCCTTATTATGTGAACCGAGATATTAGCTCTCTTTAATGCCGAAATAATTCCTGTCCACGGTGTCGAGTTAAACGCATTCTGTATGTCAACAGTTATCATCGCGCAGAAACCGCGATTACTATACGCCAATCGGTTAATTCGATTTGGCACTTCGAGAATTTTACTGACTGCATCTATCGTAGATCGCCCTGCCCTAAATCCAAATTGATTATCATTCAAAACACTTTTATCCTCTAATTCCCTCTCTAACAGACCCTTAATGACACCTTCGAAAAATTTACCCGCGACATCGAGCAGACATATCGGTCTGTATGTGATTAAATCTCCTTTCCGTGGTTTCTCTATCAATACTAGGAAAGCAGTTTTCCAGATGTTTGGAAAATCACCTGCTTTCCAACATTTATCCAGTACCCTGGCTATGACCTCAGGGTACTTTAGAGACAAAAATTTAAATGGTGTTCTTAATTAATTAATACTAAGTCACAATTATCGGAACAATAAAAGCTAAATCCGTATCTTGACAAAAATCTTCTTCAAATAACACTTTAAACCATAGATATTAACACATTTTGCGACAGCGATGTATTATATAATCACGTCCGATTTTAACGAATTTTTTACAAAAATTCTAAATAAAATAAAAAAGTTAAAAAAAAATGGGAGGAAATAATTTTTCAAGACCTATTTTCAAGATGAAGTTCAATTTCAGCGAAAATTTGATTTTATTAATGATTGGTTTTCAAGTTATAGTATAAAGACTACACAGTTAATTGTAAATAATATGACGTGGTCTGTTGTGTACATTTTAATGTTTTAAAATGTTAAAACTTAAATCTTGTGGAAAAAGAAAAAGGAAATATTCTAATTATTCACTGTTATAATATAAGTAATGGTATGATTATTATCGATGATATTATGAGTAAAAGTGAGCTGGAGATTTCACGAGTCCGAAGGACGAGTGGAATGTGCAACTTCAATTTCACAAATTTAATATCCTCGATAGTTGAGTTTTTGATGTTCATTTTTCTACTACGCTCCCTTGCGGTGAAATTCGAAGCTAAAAATATTTTTAATGAACTGCTTTGGTCGACTTTTGTCATAAAAGTTTTTTTTTTTAAATTTTAGAGCCAACGGTTTTCGATATACAGCCGGTGTCCAGCCTTATTGAGACACCCCGTATATACTGCTTAATAAATAAGACAGTTTTGTTGTGAGAACTGTCCCGGTTAGATTTGGTCTATTTGCATGGGAGTAAATTGTTGAATAGGCATAAAAGATGCTGCTTGATTTTGGTAATAGTGGGCCATAACGGCCTCGATTTATAAACACTCGTATGAGAAAAAATAATGTGCAGCTATCTTACAGAATGCGACCGCGGGGTCACTCGCTTATCTCATCGCCTGGTTCCACCTGGGTCGACCGTGAAGCTCAAACGACGACAAATCTAAATATAACTTTATTTTAAAATATAAAATTTAGGAAACACTCCAAAAAAATAAGCTCACTAGCTCACATCAAAAACATAAGTAGCTATATGGCGCACTCAGGTCCGGATTTAGACTTGCTATGGCCCTAAGCTATTTGAGATATGGGGCCCTTTATAAATCCAGATATTATATGTCAGTGTCAAATATATATTGGGGCCCTAAGCTATAGCTTGTGTAGCTTGTACGTAAATCTTGCACTGAGCGCACTTGCACTTGGAGCTTTCGATCGATCGCGCGTATATCGCTCTCGACGTAATCGCGTTTTCACGAGTTTTTTATTAAGAAAAACTGATAACCAAATCATAAAATTATTAATAGAATTCGAGGAACAATATTCGATAATTTTTTTGCCCTTTTATCGAAGTTACACAATAAAAAAAGCCTTATAAACAAATTAAATCAGCACTTTTGTTCAAATTTCACAGATGTTGAAGCTGCCATTAATTGTTAAATAAGTAAACTAATAAAGGTAACTTACCTACATTGTAAAATAAAGTTCAAGCTTTCCGTCCAATAGAAGTAGTGAAATTGTAAAATTGGTGCGCGCAAAGACGAAAAACGAATGGTACTTGCACTAATTTTGCAATAACTTTGGTTAAACTTAATCTTTTTTTAAATTTAAAAAAATAAAATAAGTATCTTATATAAAACTGGATCTTTTAATGCATTAAAATTGTTAATATCTATAATAATAAAGCTTTTACTGTCATTTAAACATTTAATTTGTTAATAACAATTAAACTGACCACTTTCAGACTTTGTGACTAAGATTTTTGGAATCACGAGGACAAAATACTTAAGAATAAGTTGGTTGCAGCCGTTGCACTCTGATTGGCTACAAAACCTTATTGGCTGCTGAACTAATTACTATGGTCAGTAAATTTTTTATGTTTCTTATCAAGTCCCATTTTTTCGGCTGTCTGCCTAGTCCATGACGACAAGTAAGTTGTTAATTCCAATTGGACTATTCTTGAGCGACTCTGCATCGTTATTCATTTTCCAGTGTGGGTTTGGTGTCAAAAAGAACCGATCGATTATTAAGTGTTTTGGACGTTTCTGCATTACTTTATGGTACAACCTGATTGGACAGATCGAATCGTCTTCTGTATTACTTACTGTCGGCACAACGTTTCGATCCTCCTTGAGCAGTTTTAGAAAAGAAGGGATTATATTCAATCCTTCCTGTAAGATTTCCAGAATTTGAAGTCTCAATTTTGAAATAACGTATGTCCCATCATTACCCCCTCCATGTCAGTTCCTTTGCTGCTATAATACAATTTTCTTTTAACAAATCTTCTAGAGTATTTTCATCCCAAATTTTTTGCATTTTTCTATTTCTTCTAGAATAAATGCTGCGGTACTCGTTTTTCTTTTCTCTGCGATTTCTTGAAGGATTCTTCTTTTCAAATCTCTTGCGTTTCTACCCTCTTGAAATTCAATGTCTTCAAAAGGATTGAATTTTATTCTGAATTTTCCAAAATACATTTCCTGCACGAATTTTGCTGCGCTGTTCCATAGTGTTTTTACTACGGACTCTTTGTAATCAGATCCATCTACTTTCCTCATGTTAAAGGCGTAGTCTTTCATAATATTTGCCAAATCTTGGATATTCGTAGTTTCATTCATTGAGAAAGATGTTGAGTCACAAAACTTTGTAAATTGGCGCCATTGAGATTCCTTGTTAATTATGGTGTTTTTTGGAACGGTATACTTCACGATATCACTAATTTCAGTGTTTGTTGTCTCTCTCCACCAATTAAAAGCAATTATAATTTGAAAAGTTGTTTTTTTGTAGAAGAAAATGTTTACACAATTAAATTGTCAAACTGACAGATTTATTAAAATTGTAGTAACGAAAGTATCCAAGGTGATAATTATTTTTCTCTACGACTGTTTTAGAATAGATGCATTCTGCGATCATTTTTGAACATTGAATAGGGTTATTCTTTACAACTGTTACGGAATATTCATACCATTACTTGTTATGGAATTACTACCACCAGCGCCCTCGATTGTAACTATTGTATTTTTAATCGAAAGAGGAAAAAAAATATTATGAGATTTGTTTTTTTTTTCAATTTGTCAAAACTCGATTTAAAAAATCGCTTCACACGATTTAAGCAATTTGAACTGTCCTGTGCCTTTTTGGTGATTATCTCTGTTTAAATACACTTTTTGTGCACTAAGTGTAATATAATTTAATAAATTAATGATTTAAGTTTAAAAACAATATCTTTCAACAAAGTTAACTAAATAAATACAGAAAATGAAAAGTTGCTTTTAATTGTTTTTTATTATTTAGGTTGTTTTAATTGTCGGCATCATTGGCGCATGCAGAAAAAATTAGTTATATTTAATAAACATTCAAGATATAAAATACTTAGAAAATTCAGTATTAATTAGTGTACCTGATACCAAAATAAAGGTTTCTAGAAAATTCACCAGCAATGCAGAATTTTATAACATTTAAAAAATATGCAGATTTAAGGCCCCCAAACATTACAACAGACAATTTTTTTTGTAAATTTTCAAAAAGGTCGCTGCACCAAAAAAGTCATGGATATAAATAAACTAGGTATACCTTATACACGATCAGTTGGGGCGATGTTGTTAGAGATAAGAAATAAATGACTTTACGTAAGAAAAGATTTTCGAGAATTCAAATTTTTACCTGAATACGTCCGGGAAGAATTCACACCTAAATAACAGCTTTATTACTTTAAGCCGTGATAAGTACTTTAACGACATCGCCCCAACTGATACTGTATAAGGTTTAATATGGCTAAACAAGTGGTTATCTTGTTGCAACTACTAAATTCAGAGTCTTATGGGCTTCACACACTCACGATGTTGTACGACGTGCTTGTACGTACGTACAAAATCGTACGTTCAAGCACGAGAGTGTATGGTGACAACCACGACGAACAAAATCGTACCAGCAACATCGTACGAAACCAGTTTTCGACGACTTTTGCATGCCGATTTTGAACTCGAAGCTATCCATATTCGTAAACTTTATTTACTTTATTTTTATTAAATATTGCAGCTAGAGGGAGATTTTTAAGCTAAAATTTAAAATAAAAGTAAACATTTTGAATGATTTTACCTTTATGAATCTGTTGTATTTGGAAAAAAAATTATTTATTTAAATTTATAGTTATTTGATCAAGAAGTGCGTTAATCGCCGATTAACGCAAAAGTTGGTTACAATATCTTATTGAACTCAAAAATCAATGAATGCAATATTTATGCAGTTCCTTTGTAAAACAATTTATGCACTTTAGAATTCGTCATTCAAAATATTCTTTTACTTCTAAAGTGTGTCATTAAAGCCAGGTGAAACAAATTACAGGGACCGAATTCCAGAACTGATCATAAAATGATAATGCGGACAACCTTGTTGAGGGATTATTTGGTTAAAATACAATATAGTGAAATTACTTTATTGCTTGCCCATTTGACCATTCTTCTGATACGCCGAAAAAGGACATTTGCTGCAATAAATTCTAAAAATCAATATAATACTATCTATTTGGTATGTAGCGCTAATAGCTTGTGATTTAAATAAAGTTTGTATGCATACTCTTTGTCATTCAAATAAACAAGAAGTTGAATAATGTGTATTGACCTATCGATAATTGCGAACAAAAACAGCGTTTTCCTTATTTTTCTTTTTGGTTTATAAGGTTCTACTTTCGGTGTGTCTTTTTGGCATTTCCATTTGCAAAAAGTCAAAATGTAATTTGTTCTTCAAATGAAAGAGCTTTGTGGGTAATAAACATTTAAAAAATAAGCCGGTCTCGTCAGCACAGTATTTTTTCAAAATTTTTTTCCCATAAGACCACCCCAGTGTTATGAAAAAAGTTTTAAAAGACAGGGCAAAGTATGGTTATAAAATTCTAAGAATTTTTAGACGCAATAAAACTTCGTCGGTCCTATTTACCATTGTAAAATTTTTGCACGCTTAAATTAGTGGTGCTTACTTCGTCGGCACATCCCTCATAAAGTTTCAAAATTGACGCATATCGGTTCATATTTTGCTACCGTGAACTTGATCGCCGTGTTGGTATATACCATAATATATTATAACAAACTATGGATTCTCGTCTCTTTTCCAAAGAATTTGTTTGTGAATTCTTGGAACTTTACCGGACACAGTCATGCTTATGGAAAATAAAAAGTAAGGAATATTCGAACCGCGATAAAAGGCAGGAGGCATATAAACTCCTCACCGAAAAATTAACAGAAGTGGACGCTACAGCTACAAAGGAAATGGTAGTGAAGAAAATAGATTCATTAAGGGGGTCATTCCGAAGAGAATCAAAAAAAATTGGAGATTCGAAGAGATCCGGGGCAGGTGAAGATCATATTTATAAACCAAAATTGTGGTATTTCGACCGGTTGTCACTTCTTCGAGACCAACAAATGCCTCGAAACAGTACTTCTACCATGGGCAGTACATTATTTGACGAAGAATCATTACTGGAGGTAAGTATCTAATTACGAAATTTTAAGATTTCCTGCTTAATCGCGCGTGTGTCGCTTGTTGTCTTTGGCTTGAATGCTCTAAATTTCTACCGAAATTAACCATATTTTTTTTTAACGTTAGCAAAAACAATTGATTCTCAGACACCACTTTAAGTTCAGTATAATAAACAATGAAATATATAGTAAGTAATCAGTTTATTGATATTGAATAAAATATAATTATTTACAATACATAATAGTATAATCACTAGTCACTAATTTTAATTTTTTTAATATAAACTATTTATATAGATTTAAATAAATCTGTTCTGCCATGGCACAACCCCTTCGTTATTGCACTAATCGGCAAATAATTGCTTTGTCTCTTTATTAACAGTAGTCGCTATTCTGCTTCGCCCCATTTGCAACCTAACTGGTTCTGTCGATAACCTTTTTCTTAGCGTCGTTTTTCCGGTTTCGATATTTTCAATATCTAAACTTTCGGATGGTGAATAGGTACCTGAACACTTCCGTCGCAAAAAGTTGTGTAGATAGCAAGATGCTAAAACTACCAATTCTGTATTTTGCACTTGTAAATTAATCGGAGCAAGAAATATTCGAAAACGCGATACTAGAATTCCGAAGGCATTTTCTACAACTCGTCGCGCACGACAGAACCTGTAATTAAATATCCTGCGTTCCCTGGTCAGTTCGGCCTGGCTAAACGGTTTTAAAAAATCAGAACGCAGAGCAAAGGCTTCATCGCCTATAAATACATAGGGCAGTTCCTTCTCGCTGTTGGACACTTTCTCAGGTTTCGGTATTCGAAGCAAATTATTTTTTAATTTATAGTAGAAGTCAGTGTTCTCTATAACGCCCCCATCTGAAACTCTACCGTTGCAACCTACGTCACACAAGATGAATTCATAATTTTAACTAACGACGGCCATCAATACTATGCTATGATAGCCTTTGTAATTAAAAAAGAATGAGCCACTGTTAGCAGGTGCTACAATTCTAATGTGTTTTCAGTCTGCAGCACCTAAGCAGTGCGGAAACTGCCATTTTTGTTCGAAATCCTTCGCGATGTCTTGCCATGACTCCTCTGATTCTGGAAACTGAAAACACATTATTAATTAATTATTAATTTAAACTTATTGGAGTATTAATTTATTTCACAAATATAAGGCGTATTAATTTTCTTTTAGAATGAATCATCGCAAGAAAACGACATTTTTATTGAAATTCCCGATGATGCTGTTGCTGCATCGCCAGCTACCAATTCATTAAACGGTGCCGAATCACCTGTTATAGAAACACCGCGTACCAGAAAGAGGCAACGAGATAACACCTGCGATGCTATTTTGAAGAAGGTCAGTGGTCAGTTAGATCTGCCAGAAAGGGATGAGTACAATGTGATCGGGGAAAACATTACTTATAAATTAAGAAAGTTACCAGTCGCAGTACTGCCTGTGGTAGAAAAGCTGATCACTGACCTGATATTCGAAGCACAATGCGGCAATATCGGTAATGGCACCCGATTGAATTTATATAATATTGAGCAGCAGCAATACACAAATTTGTCATCTTTTGTTTCCCAGTTTAATTAAATAACTAAATGAGTGACAAAAAATGACACATTTGCGTATTGATGTGTATTGCTGTAATTTTGTATTGGATAAATAAATATTTTATTTAAAAATGTTGTTTTATTAAAAATGTAAGTATACAATCTGAAGTTAATAATAAATAAATAAATATTGAGGTTGTAGGGTTTAAAAAATAATACGCATTTAATTTGTTAATAAATTCGAGAAAAATAAACACAGAGGTTACCTTGATATAATTTTTCAGTGCATGTATTATTGCACGGCATGTTTGCGGAATTATTTTTCCTAGTGCCTGAGGTGAAACAATTGTAGAATATTTCAAATCCTCAAAGCTTGCTCCACTTGCCAAAAACCGAAGAGTTGCCGACAAACGCTCATGTGCGGATATTGATTGTCTCAGTCTAGTGTTTTGTTTTTCAATTAAAGGAGTTACTAAATTTAACAATTCGACATAACTGCTTTCGTCCATTCGCAAATAATTTCGCCAATCATGCGGTTCAAGTTTCAAATGCTCTAATAAATTTATGTGCGAAAACTCGTTGCGTCTTAAAAACCACTCTTTACACCACTTCGAACGTTTATTTTTGCTATTTTTTCTTATGACCGCGACTGTAACGGCTAATAATTGAAGATTACGCTTCGACATCTTCCCGAATACTAACAAAATCACAAAAAAGTGAATCGCTTTAAAACATCGTTGAAAATTGAACGTACGAGCAAAACCGAAGGTGTGTGGGCAAGCGGAACGTACGTACAAAATCGCACGATTTTGTACGTACGTGCAAGCACGTCGTACAACATCAAGAGTGTGTGGAGCCCATTACACCGGCCACTGTTTTAGACGGACATCTGCCACCATGTTGATAGATGCTGGGGCCAATATAGAAATTTTAAAAAGACATGGTGGATGGAAATCTATTGAAGTGGCCGAAGGCTATATCGACAATTCCATTCAAAATCGCTTAAATGTTGCCAATAAATTATTAGAACATTTAGATATCGAACCTACACCACGAAGTTCCATACATAATTCTACAATGTTGCCGTCACATTCTTATGTGGCAAATACCACATCATCAAATGTTTGTAACTTATCAAATATCCCATTTAACCGTTGCCAAAATATTACTATTAATTTAGTAAGTAAATATATTAATAGAGAATTATGGTATTGTATTATTGTATTGTTATTTTTTTTTAATTATTATTATTATTATTATTACTTTTTATTTTCACATACAGTCTGAAGAGAAAGTATAGTCTGTAACACGTTTGGAATGACTATTCCACACTCGTGAACCGCCACCCTCGCCTTCGGCTCAGGTGTCAAACTTCCATTCGTGTGGAATAAGCCTCATTCCAAACTTGTTACAGAATATACTATTCTCACACTCTGAGCGTAAAATTCTATTTTTTCCGTTTATGTAGAGGGAGCAACATGGCACTTTCTCTCCCTAGCGAGCAAAATAACTATATGCTATATAAACATGCGTATACTAAAAATAATCACATAGCATTTGACGCTCCCGTCTATGTAGAGAGAGCAAACTGCTATTAGTAGTAGCATTGCTTTGGAATGCAACGGAGCTATTGATTATGTACTAATACTGTGAAACTAACTAAAAGCAAAACAAAACGCGAACGAACATGTAAACAATAGCCTTTCTCGTTATTTTGAATCAGTAGCAGCAGTGTTGCCGTGTCGTGCAGTACATATTGCTTTTCGCGCATAGCATTTGGCGCTCTTGTATGAGAAAGTAATATATTCTACACGGGAGAGCATAGGTGTTTGCTGACTCGTACACTTTGGCATTCTCGCTACGCTCAGACAAACACCTATTTTGCTTCCTAGTTGCACAATGTACTATTCTTTTTCATCTTTGCTGTGATAGAACGTAACTAAGTACATTATGCGTTTTGTTCGACTCATTTGCGATCACGTGATTTATGAATTACATTGTTTAAATAATAGTAATAAATTACTTTAAATCTCAATTCGCCAACTGGTGGTTTTGCGTACGGAATCCCCTGAAAACTATAATATTGCCGTCCTTTCTCATCAGTAACTATCTTTCCAAGTAATGCTCCTTCTTGAATAGTTATAATCGGTTCCATGAATATTGCTGTTTCAATCGCGACTCACTTAAATATATTTTATTAGAAAATTGTATGCGTTACCTGATTGTAATTTACCGTGTATCAAACGATTAAAAATTGGGCGCTGTTTTGAAAGTTTTCTAACTCTAAAGAGATACAAAACTATGATAACAGAGAGTACGTACCAGCGTAATATGCGGAGTTTTAAATACTAAACAAGGTGCATCAAAATTGAAGGTCGTCTTATACATCGATTTCATCTTATCTTATCTTATCTTATCTTATCTTATCTTTGAAATAATAATTAATGAACTGTTGTAGAAGACAAAACTGCACTACTTGATAATAAATAAAGTGTTTAAAGTTTTCTCCTTCTTCTGGTATGCCGGCCTTCTCGCGATTGATTGTCGAACACGTTTGAAAATTTCGAAAATGTTACCCTATTCATGATAGAATTAATTATTTTTTGAAAATATTAAATACCCTGTGTGTAAGTATTTTGTATAATAATATATTTCTTGTTTCTTTTCTCATGATCACGTAATTGGTACATAATAAAAAAATCCTTGACTGCTTAGAACACAACAGCACAAGCAATAAAATGACGGAGAACCGCGTAACAATATGTTTTATGTTACCTTCTCGGTTTCCGAATTATTAAAAAGTCTACTGTAATGTTACAGCAATTACAACGATACTGGCGCGAACTTAGTGGGTATACTGCAACAAAATGATTAGGGGCTCTCTATCTCTCTCCCTCTTTCTCTCTTTGATCGCTACCCTACTATCGTAATCTCTTTCTACGCGGTTTACCACCTCTTTCTACTGGACTCGATCCTCCGCTCCACCCATTGAACTATAGAAGGAAATTCCGTTGATTTCTTGCACTTGATCAACCCGTCCAATTGAAGCATCCGACTTCAGCACTCCTTCATATATTGGCATCTCCAGACTATACGCATTGCAACATGCCTGAACAATTGTACTATCTACTAAAAACAGATAGAAGACAATCCAAATGTTCATATCTCAGCACTGTACAAAAGATGGAGAAGATCAAGTCTCATTTTCAATCCTTTAGAAACTGAACGATGCCTCCATATCATAGCGCTTTTCGATAAACTGCTCTAAAGCGTCCAAAGCTCGACGGTTAACAGAAGGCTGCCCATAACTTTTGCTTTTTGTTTGTTAATTTTCATTGTCATGTAATAAAAATAGTATACATAAAATCCCCAATATAATTTATCGCACCATCTAGCATTATTATTCTTAGATATTATTCAATTGTTATTTCTTAAATGATTTTTAAGTTAGAACGCATTTTGGAGCTATTTTTATCATTATGTAATACAAGGAAGGCAAATTATCATACTTATACATATGTACCCAGATAATGATTTCATCATTTTTGTTCTTTGTCCATTAAAAAATTTCCTGAAATTAATTTATTTTTCAAATTGGTTATAAATTCTGTTATGCTAATTCTACGGTTAGGTACTTTAAACTTAAAAGAAAAGCCCTACCTTATATTATTTTCTTATAATAGTTTCTTTTCATGTTTTAGTGATTTATTAATTCAGTTATATTCCCTTTCCTTTGTTCTTGAAAAGAATTTGTGGGTAACGCACCCAGTTTTTGATATTGTAAAATTCTATAATTCGATGAAAATGTTGGGATTACTGTTCTAATAACATAAAGATGAAAGTTCGTGCAAATTTATGTAGTAGAAATTACTGTTTTCTTTGCAGTGTCGGATTACCGTGTAAGCACACCAACCTCAACTTACGCGCCCTAAAATTTGAGACATACAAAAAATCTCCATAATTTGAATGTTTTAGAATGGCATTTTGTTCAACCATGACGATTTGTATAAATACATAATTGATCAATTGCAGAAACGTTTATACAAATGTAGAAATTGTTTAATTTGGTTTTTTAACATTATCCGCAAATGACAAACGCTCTTTCTCTACCCTCAAGTATGTTAATAGTATATTACATAATAAGTTCAAAAGATTTAAATTGCTAGCACTTGAATTATTATTTTATTTAGATAGACGTCGAATTATTGGCTTAAGAAAAGGATAAAAAAAAGTTTCCAAATTCATAATAACAATCATGGATTGATTCTAAAGTTCTTTTAATTTTTTAAGTTGCTTAATGTAACATTTAATTGAATCGGTTATTGTTGAAAGGGGGTAAGTCACTTTTGGCCATTTTCGAGTAATAAGGAATTGCTAATATTTGTAGGTAATGGTGATGATTTTTACTGAACTGTTACATACTGTCTTAGTGTTAAAAGAGGATAAGTCACTGACATGACCCCTTTTAATAATGAAATTTTGATTGCATTACTGGTTTTTATGGACTATCTCAAAATATTAAAAAGTCACTTACCCCTTTCAACAATAACCGATTCAATTAATTTCGAAATTTCTCTAGGGTCAATCTTATCTTGTTTAATATTTTCGTACTTCCAGCTATCTTATCAGCCTCGTTATGTCGGCACACTATGCCATTTTACTTACCCTAATTAGTAATTTAGTTAATATAATCTCTCAATTAACAAGAAACGGTAATGGCATTAGGAAACTGGCGTCTACAGTTATTAAAGGCATGTAACTAAAGAGATGAAAACGTTTCTATTGTAATAATTAAATCAATCAGCTAGTAAATTGCGGCACTTTAATTCTTAATAATTCTCTTCTCAAAATTTACATTTTTTAAAGCAGTTTTGAGTAGGTCAGTTGCGTCAGTTGCGTCAGATGTTAGGATGACGACAGTCAAATCGTAAAATACCGCAATTGAGTTTCTACATTTCATTAATAATGTTAAGGAAATGTACTAAATAAATTTTCACAGTACATATTAATAATCAATGAATAAGCAATGAAATAAGGTCAAGAGAAATGAAATATAATTCCGAAGTAGAGCTTATGTTTGTAGACAGTTAAGTTTTGTACCAGTAAAACACTTAACAGTACTTGCACGGACAAAAAAATTAAATATGTTCCGCTAGATTTGATAATGAAACTTACCTTTATAAAGTTGAAACTTTTTGTGAAACTGTTGGGCTTTAACTTTCATTCTAACGATTTTTAATTTCGAAAATAATTACAAAGTACTTTGATAAGAACATGTTTTTTTGACGTGAAATCTAATTTTACTTTGAAATTTCCATAAATGAATTTTAAAAACGGATAAATATTGAAAATATGTTGTTTCGTTTACCTAAAGTTATGTAAAAGTTGATTAACTTTCAAAGCAACATTTCAAATTGCTTATAGATTGTTCCATGTTACCTTTGCGATTATACAAATATTTCTATTGTATTTGGTGTAACTAAATAATGTGGCCAAACATTAAGGACGTATTCTACTCAATAAATTCATCCTAAAAATTCTTATGCCCATAGCCCAGAAATTAATTGAGGATCAATCCGGAAAAAGGGCCCATATCAAAAAATGGAGTTTCGAGTAAAGCCAGTTTGAAAGTTTTGTTTGCTCATATCTATTTACTAAAAATAGTTTGAACTACACAGCAAAGAAAGTTTTGAGGAACGATATTTAAAAAATCAGTTTCTTGAGAAAAGTTGATGAAATAACTGATTTTTGCAAGAAAATGATTGAAATTATGAAAGTATGTTATGGGCCCTTTTTCCGGCTGATAGCTTTTTTCCAAGAAATAGGTGGGTTAAAAATAAGAGAAAATAAAACAAACAAACATTTTAGTTGCTAAGAAATGATTTACTGTTTAAAAATATGTTTTTGAAGAAAAATTAACAAAAACATATTTTAGCCATAAAAATGTAAAAAGTAAGACTAAAAATAATATTAGTAAAATGATATCTCATCTTTCAGTAAATAAATGAAAATAAAAATACACTAAAAAGTAATAAGAGTCACGACATAAACTTCACAAAATCGCAAAATCTTCCAAAATAGGTGACAACGTACTTTATAAGTAGCCATATCTCAGCACAGTGTTGCCATTTTCACTTGAAAATTCTTGAGCATGTAATTTAAAGTATGGCGGTTCACTTAAAACAAACTCCGGAAAAAGAGCCTATCAACCGATAGGCCCTCAATTTTAAATAATAACCAAACCAACTACACACTACAAGCACATATGAACAGGCACAGCTGTTATAGAAATGCTAAAATATACAAAAACCACAATTGAAAAATAACGCTAAGATAGCTCGGCACAATGTCAAAAAAGAAAGAAGAATCATTGAATAACGATGGAGGCGCTTAAACTAGTTGAAGAGATGAGACAGATATCTGAAAGAAATAAATAGACAGACTGCAAGCAACGAATAAAGCATCTAAAGAAGGAGATAAAAGCGAAACACGAAACAAAAACAATCACATCAAAAGCGTCTGCCAGGAACTAGGGCAACATGCAAAACTACCATGAAAGTCACAAATAGTTCAAAATAATAAAGTACCTACTTGGCACGAGAATTGATGCTAAATTATTAGATCCTACAAAACGGTAATAGAAAAGTTATCACTGGCCCGGAAGGCATTGCACAAATCTGGAAAAGAAAGACAACCAAAAAGGAATTGCGGAACCAAGTAATCAAGATAACATAAAAAAGGAGCCGAAGATTCTTAAACCTGACAGTAAATTGTCCCGAGCAGACGAAATTCTTGAAGCAATAGAAGATATTAGTACCGACATACTCACAGTATGATGGCACATAATTTATGAATAGACTGATTTATAAGAAGGGACCCCACACTGACTCCCATGTCCTATGCTAGTAAAGTCTTAATCCATGTTATCAACAAGTAGTAGAGGAACAAAGTGGGTTCGTCCTCGGGAAAAGCACTGGCACTGGTATGTTAGGCAAATTATTGAAAATACAAGGGTATTCGATATACCCATGTTCCTTTGTTTTGTCGATTACGTTAAGGCATTCGACTCGGTGACGTGGACTCGCTGTGGAGTATACTGTCGACATGGAGACACCCAGTCACCTTATACTACTGGTGAAAAACCTACACAACGACAACACAGCTACGGTTAGTATATCTGGAGTATATTCAAGCAATTTAAAACACACAACGGAACCAGGCAAGGATGCATATTGTCATCTGTATTATAGTATAATATACACTCTGAATATATCATGAAGATAGAAAATGCCAGATATGCGTTCACTAACATTAAGAAGATCCTCTTTAACTTGAATCTCAGTATAATAATTCGAATTTGAGTCCTACAATGCTATGTATTCCTACTTCCTACTTCGTGTATCTATCACGCCACCAATAATATAGTTATACAAAGAATGAAAAATGAACGAGAAAGATTAACAACAAAGGTTAGAAAAGCAGCATATTTTGGTTATTTGATGCGTAATGATAAGTACCGACTAATGCAGTTAATAATTCAAGGCAAATATAGATAGCAAAAGAGATGCAGACCAAAGACAAATTTCTTGGACAAAAAACATTCAAAGAGGACGAGAACCAGAAGAAGAAAAAGAAAAAGAAGACTAATAGATGGCTGGAATGGTGTTATTACAGTGGGGAAAAACAATAAACAACTAGCGAGATGCAGATGATACCCTCATCATAACTGCAACTGAGGAGACTCTTATGGAAAAACTTACTGCAATAAACGATGAGTATGGACTTTCAGTTAATATCTCTAAAACTGAAACAATGATTGTTGCCAGAACCAAAAACCATCTCCCACATGTCAGACAAGTGGCTGAGTTTGAAGTGGTCGATAGATTTGTCCATATTGGATCTACAATCCCAAACACAAATGGATGCATTGATGAAATCAAGTGTAGATCGACAATTGCACGAACAGTAACAACCAAATTGAGCAAGATATGGAAACACAGAGCCATAACTAAAAACACCAAGTTTAGACTGGTAGATGCACTCATATTTCCAATCGCAATATGCGCCTCCGAAACTTGGACCCTCAAACTAATAAACAGAAAAAAGGTCGAAACTTTCGAAATGTAGGTGTATCAAAGGGTTCTTTCCGCCACCTCTATTCTACAAGAACTCAATATCCATTCCAAACTGTTAAGGACAATAAATCATATGTAACCGGGACAATGAAAACTGCCTGTTAGGAGAGAAAGTGGAACACCGAAGATCCCGAGGAAGATCACCGACTAAAGGGGTACACAAAATAAAAACCTTAATAGGAACGTCCCTTCCTGAAGTTGAACCGGCCAACTAGGAAGAAATAATCTAACAGCATTTAGGGTCGGATGCAAAAGCAGGTATAGGCTTTCGTTTGAGTTCGGAGTACAGGTAAAGAGATATTCGAACTCAGATAAACCTGCTTCTAGCAGCCTTCCTCCGAGCGCTTAGTCATTGTCAAGTTTAAGCGTTGTTTCTGTATACTACCCTTAGAGCCAGTTGCAGAAACGAAGTTAACGGCGGTGTCAGCTAACAGAGTGTTAACTAGATCTATGATTGGCTGGCAGGAAACTGCAGTGCAGCGCATAGATCAAGTTAACGCTCTGTTAGCTGACACCGCTGTTAACTACGTTTCTGCAACTGGCCTTAAGAGTGTCACCACGCCTTAACAAGGCCAAAAGGAATGATGATGATGATGTGACCATAATATTTTAAGCAATCATTTCATTAATTTGATGAATAGAATACGCCCCTAAAGGTTGACCAAGTTATTCAGTTACACCCTGTATACAATTATAAAATTGTTTTGTTTGTTTGTTTTAAGGTATTGCTAATTTCAGTCGAAATATTTGAATATGGTGGTAAGTTAATATTATAATATTTGAAATAACAATCCTTTGTGTGCATAGGTTAACGCTATTGGGAACTTACAACATAAGTTACTCATCAATCATGATTTTTTTGGTTTAGAACGAATTTTGTATATTAACAAGAATTTACTCTTGAATCTACGTGGGATGAATAAGAATTTAATTAAATTTGAATTTATCATTAGATTCCGCTTTGTCTGAACCATTAAGGAAAGTAAATATTTAGGTCCTGAATTAACTGAGATCAAATTTCACATTTATTTGACTTCCAACGATAGCGAAATAGCGTGTTGGCGCTAGGAGTTGATGAATTAAACAGGGTTAACCAGCTGTAACTAAAATATTCACTGGTAATTACGTTATTTAGTAGATTTGCATTGTGATTGTTCACCGCTGCAATGATCAAATTATGCATTTAGGTTACGATAAAAGACAATCGTGGGCTGTATGCCAAGAACTTGAACCTTAACAAATACTAAATTACAGACAATGTACGTACGCGCAAATAGCTTTGGTTGTGTACGACTTTCCACGAACGAACTAAACTGCAGAAATTAATCATTGTTATGTGAATTTGTAAAGTTTAGTAAAGCTAAGTAAAGAAAATTCTCTGGCACTAATACGGTAAACTCCCTATAGTTGTCCCATTTTTTTATTTTATTCGATACTATCTAAATTAATAAGTAAATAGTTATTAAATTAAAGAATATGGATTGATTAGCTATTAATTAACTATTTTAAATATTAAATATTAAATGACCCGTGAGAACACAGGAAGCATGGTGCAACATTTTAGTATGTATTAAAATTTTCGAAAAGTTTTTAGAAAAATATCGTTAAGAGCAGTTCTTTCGCCAATTTATACACACCCTGTATTATGTAATTGTAAAGTAATGGAAAATAATAGAAAACTGTTTAATCATTCTTCTGATAACGTCGTCGAAGTGTTCGAGATGGCGTACCAAAGTTACGGGTTATTTTCTTGATATCTATGACGTTATTTCTGTAGCAAATTGTATGCTCCATTGATATGGTTAAACCACAGTCCGCAATGTTAATTTAAAGTTGAATTTGCTGACTACTTTTATATCGGTGAACTGCAGCACTTCTAGTAGTTGACACATCTTTACATGAGTGGTCGTAATAATTAAAATGACTGTTGGTTGTCGGTTTTGCCGTCGATTTATTTGATAATTCAAGTGAAAGTGAGATTAGAGACGGGAGTAGGGGTGAGTGGGGCACCTTTCAACACTTTTTTAAGTAATGCTTGATTTTGCTGATTATTTTTACAGGAACACCATAATTCATATATGTATATATGTATATTAAGTTTGAATTAGAACAAGCGTCATTTATATTTATCGGAATATCTCTGTATTACAATTAAGTTTTTAAGGTCGTGTTCATTGTGCAGATGTACCCCATTACGGGGGTACATTTGAACACTTCGTAGGGTACATTTGAACATACTACTAGGACTAAGAAAATATACAGATATCTAGATTTAATAAGTTATATTTTTAATTAAAGTGAGTTTACACTATACTCGGGTCTTTCTTTATGCGGCAGATACGTTCCACAGAAAACACATAAAAAAAATTCGCATAAAAAGACATTGCTTATATGATAAAAATAGGGATAGATTCCACACTTTTCTAAAACTGAATTAAACCAAAGCAACAAATTAAAAAAAACAACAATGACTAAAAAACATCAGGTAAGATAAGCATCATACTTGCATGGAAAATTATACTTCACGGATACCACACCACAGCTTACACTTATACTTTGACCTAAAACACTTTGGATAATGAAAAGGAAAAAAAACCCATTAATTTATTGAACGCTCGCACTGCTTATAATAAAGTTAAAATGTCCTGTTCTATACAATTTAGTGCAACTTGGCAACTTGCTTATCTATAACGGAGAACCATCGGCTCCCATACTACGGGGAAGCCTCAAATTTTCTTCAAATTACAAACCGCGCAACTTCAAATCGGCATAAAAAAGACCCGAGTGTATTTACATGTAAGTATAATACAAATTGTGGTTTAGTTCGTTTTCGTATATAATTCCTCACCATTGTGGCTGCTCAATGGTGCCCCCAGCAACATCAAAATGTTCAAATATAAACAACAAAGTTTGGAATAATGTTACACTTCAAAAACCACTTAGTTTATACTTCTTCAACAAGGTATCACATAATAAAATAGCAACAGTTCAATAACTGCACTTATAAATGCACTAATAAATGATAAATTCGAATTTCAGTAATAAGTGAAAATCACGCGTGGTACTCAGCACATCTGGTGTGCCATGCTGTCAACTAAAATGTTACAGTTAGAAAAAATGTTGCGTTTAGGTGATTCCTAGTTACGAAGTATTGAAGAAAACATACAAAACCATAAACCATCTAATACTGCAAAGTCTCAAAAGTATATTTGGGTTCAATTTGCCGTGTTCTGCGACTCTCGAAATTATATTTTACCCAAAAACTATTAAATTGTTCATTCGTGATATAATCTGACGAATACAATTCTTGGAATCCTATTGATAATAGCATGGGTTGTCAATTAATTCCACTCGTCTTTCAGACTCGTGGAATTAATTTTTGATAACATATTTTATGTCCCAATTCATGGAATTGTCTATAGTCACGATTCCACTCATTGTATTATTTATGAATATCAGTAACCGAGGTTAACAACAAATGGAAGCAATACTATTTATCGATGCAATTACTTCTTTCAAAATGGGTCATACTATCAAGTTTTTTTTTATCAAACATTATTAAGCAATTACTTTTAACGAAACTAATTTTATGAAAAGAACTAAAGTTGAAGAATGATCGTTGTAATTTTGGATTATAGATTTTTTTTGCGTAATGCAAATATAAGTATAAGTTAAGTATCATTAAAATAAGGTTGCTTAATTAGTTTTCAGAATGATGACAATTTTATTGTGACATGGTTATCCATTTGTCAACTCAGGTAGCCATTTGCAACAATTGACACGTATCGTAATAGAAAACAAGGTTCGGTTCAGCTAGTGATGACATCCACCCGCTGCATGTTGCGCATAACCACTATGACACGCGTAATTTAAGGTAGGTATCCATTTGTAACAATTTACTCGTATACGTAACAGAAAACAAGGTATGCGTATGACACGCGAAACATGTTTGGACCGAACCATCATATGTCGATTTTTGGCCATCGTATCAAAGGAAATGCAAATGCCAATGCAAAAATTGTATTGAGATATATTCAAATAATTTATTTCATGACTATCTGAATTTATACATACATGCCAAAACCACAGACGCCTTTGCCTTCGTTTTTGCAATTCGACGTAACACATTCGGAGTTACGATACAAAGCACTGGTTACAAATGGATACCCACCTTAACACGTCACGTTAGCTATTATACATGCAATTTAAATTTCCAATAAAGCAGTTGGCAGCAGATAAACCTCGAATAAAAGCTTTCGTAGCTTCATGTTTTAATAAACAGGAAGCAATTAGCAACTGATGAATATAAAATACATTTCAATGTTCACCGAAAATGAAAAATTATTGTCTATCGATTATAAATTTATTTTGGTTCTAGGAAATAAATTAATAAAACAAGCTAAAAGAAATTCTTGGGGTGATTTGAAAATAAAGTTAAACGCAATTTCATGCACTTCATGAAGTTTGTGATTGGTGGTTCGCAATTGATTTGCGCAAAAGTGAATTATGTGTAGTTCGTAAGTTATTTAAATGTCGGTGGAATTCATTTTTATGTCATAAAATATTGGAAAATGCCATAAATGAATACTTTTAAAAAATGAGTTGATACTTATTGGGTTTCTAAAAATGAATTGATTAGCACATACGTAATAAATTAGATAACATTTAATCACATCGACTTTCCATTAATATATTTAGAAAACTGTTTTAATGTAAAGCTTTAGAAATGAGCTGAACGGTTCTATATATCTAGAAAATCGGTTCTTGGGCAATAATCATGAATTGAGGTCAAAATGTGAACCGTAGAATGTTTAATGGTTTTGTGGATTAGGTACTTCAAACAGTACCCTGTGAACGGTTGCATTTCCCATATCTTTTGCTAAAAAATTATTTCATCTCTTTTCTTAAAAAATAGCCTCCTATTATTCTAATCTTCAACTCACAAAAAAGGAGTGATTTAAATGGCATAAAATGGTCTCTTGTTCATCATGTAACGGCAGTGTTACATCTCCGCCAGAGCAATTTAAATGTGCCAGATGACTTTGTCCCATCTAAGATGAGAATATCAAATTTGTTTGCTCTAAGGCTCGAAAATATTAAAATGCGAGCTGCTGGTATACAGCGGATCCCGGAAATAATGTCATTAATTTTAACCCGTAGTAGAACTCCTCAAATCAAACATTTTTTCCATGTACCATTTTACCCTCCCTGAAATTAACGAGCCGCCTTGATTTGATAAATCACTGACGGTGATCGTTGGATATTCAAGGTATGTGCGTTTTACAATAAATAATTTTTTTACTCACTTATTTAAACCACCCGCCGCACATCTAGTCTTTGTTATTGTGACTTGCAAATGCTTGTAACAATTATTTTGAACATACCATTTTTGGTAGTAAAACTTTGACAAGGACTCAAATTGATTAATTTATGTATTACCATAGCATTTTTCAATTTGCATTCCAGAACTTTACAATAGCAGCAACGGTCAAATTAATGAGTTGCTGCGTCGACAGAACTAAAAAGCAGGGCATGTTTTCTTGCATTGGTTTTTTGTTCTACGCTTATCGGTGTTTAACATTCAGCATTATTATCCATAGGCGGGTAACGAAATAAGAGTCAAATCTGTCAAAAATTTTAACTTGTTAATCAAAAAGTTATTTAAAAAAGTTCTTGGATTTGACGAGTTCTATCACTGGTTAAAATTAATGACATTATTTCTGGGACACGTTGTATACAGTGCGAACCCGCCAAATGGAATAAATTCAGTATCTCAATTATTGGGCATATTTAGAAATAATCCAGAAACACGTTATTTTTAGTCTATGACATGATATCTTGTAAACTGACAATTTCATCTCTAACCACAACCCTCTTTGAGTGACAGTTGCAACCCCCAAATTTTTTAATAGGTAGTGAGGACTTACGATACCTCATTTAAAAGGTCTCTTCATCTCTTCAAAAATGGTATGGTTTATATTTTTTTTTGCTAAAATTAGCAGTAAAAAAAATACTTCTCTTTAACAAAATTTGCTACAACACACTAAACAATTAAAAACCAATAGCGTTTCGTTCTTGATGTTGGGACGGCAAGCAAAAACAATTGAAGTATTCATAAAGTGACAAAAACTTATCAACATTTTTCGTTAGTTAATAACAGTGTTAGTTTTGTTTAAAACGCCGTTTGATATATTTTTTATTGCATTTTATTATCAAGGGTAATATAATAAGTGGTACGCTTATTATCGAAAATTTTTTTGAAATGCCACGAATATCAGTCCCAACGACGAAAATACAACGAGTGCGTAGCACGAGTTGGATTTTCTAAAGATTGGGGCTGGATGAGTTGGCATTTCAAAAAAATTATTGATTCTTAAGCGTACCACGAATTATATTTAGGAAGAGAATATAATGAGACACACACATTAATTAACAAAGATAAATTTATACTTTTATATTAACGTTTATAAAAAATGATAGGTATTCTCCCCAGCGTTTATTTTGACAATTATCTTGCATAATTGAAAATTAGTCACAATATTAAAAAAAATGACGTGTGACGTATATTTTTTTGTATTGGAAGTAGTCGTAGCAATGGGTATGCAGTGCGCGTACCACAGTGCCAATACAACAGTGACAATACAACAGTATTGTATTGTCACTTATTAATATCAAACAACAACAATGAATTTCCATGGTGATTTTTATCGAAATTATATTCTCAAGAACAAAACGCTATTATTTTTGGATTTTTTAGTATATTGTAGTGAATTTAGTTAAACAGATTAATGTTTTTGTACTTTTCATTTATGCAATAAATTTTTAAACCATAGCATTTTTGAATAGAGCATAAAAGACCTTTCACTTCCTATTTAAAAATTTGGGGGTTGCGACTGTCACTCGAAGGGGGTTGAGGTTAGGGATGAAATTGTCAGTTTACAAGATATCATGTCATAGACTAAAAATAACGTGTTTCTGGATTTTTTCTAAATTTGCACAATAATTAAGATACTGAATTTATTCCATTTGGCTGGTCCACACTGTATGTGTTGCGACTTAAGCTTTGCAACTTAAGCTTTCGCACGTTTTCGGTAAATTGTTTTATTGTTTTTAGGTTTTTGACGCCGAAATCTGGGCCCTGGGAAGACCGTAAAAGGCTGTTCTCACGTTTTGGGAATTTTCCTTTCCCGAATTGAGAGAAACAGCAGATAGCAACGAAATCTCAACGAAGACGACCGCGGAACAACATTTACAACATATATTGTAACGTGCATAAAAGCCGATTCCATACAAAACGTCCTTTTTATATACCAATTCAAATTCGTATCGTAATAAACGTGTATAATAAAAGTGTCTTGCGTTTTTATTTAACTTAAAAACTATCTGAAGAAGCATAAGTGTTAATTCAGAAGTGCATCCAGCGCAACAGTATGTATATTAAAATTTCATGTTACCTATAATGCTTTAATGAATTGATAACATGTTTTGTAAATTCGAACAAATCTGGAAATGTATATTACGTGTATTAGGGGAATATCCAGTTCATATTTTAAAATTTTAACAACCATGCAGCGGAGTTTTAATGCGATTTGCATGCCAAGGTAAAAATATAATTTCCCTATCACAAAAAATAAAATCAATAGCAGGTACATGTAGGTATACTGAAAGACTTGCTAATTGAATTTTGGACATTTTGGCGACGAAACGAGCAGAAATTCGCAAATGGAGACGTTTTTCATTGTGTACTCGCAAATAATACCATGAGTAGGATAAATGCTTGTACGATTTATTAGTAAACAAAATTATGTTTCTTGAAAACACCACGACTTCGTAGGACGAAACAATTCCACGATGGTCTAACAGCCAATCACCATCCTCGGATAATGTGGTATTACCGCGAAAAGCCTAGCTGTTACTTTGATTATGTGTGGAATAGCCTTGCAAAATACAATTCGTTCGATGAATATTTTTTATAATTGAGATTTTTGTTAGCAAACTCAGTTAAGGTGTTCGTCTTTCGCACTCGTGGTGTTTCCAAGCAACATAATTTTGTTTGCTAACAAATCGTTTGAATTACCTCAATATTCATCTTACTCATGATATTAGGTGTGACAATCCAACGCTAGCCGAGAATGGCGATTGGTTGATATGCTATATGCGTGGAATAGGCATGGCTGCTAAATATACCTACCTTGGTATTTACCTTAACAACAACAACAACCGTTATCATATACGGCAGCAAAATAATCTTACATTTTTGTTGGTATAAAAGGTGATATAGCTAATGGTTATATCCAAAAGATTCAAAATTATAGTAATAAATAGGTTGCTTGGAAAATGGAGCACCAATTGTTCACTACTTAAAAGAGTTACTATTACAAATCAAGAATATGAAATAAAAAATTATAGGAGTATTTAATACTTAGTAATTGGTGGTAAAAAGACTTCAACGTTGGCCCAATTTGGTTGGTTATAACAACCGACTACAACAATAATTTGTAATTAATGTAGTTTCCTTGGAACTTTTTAAACATCCCATATAATTTTTTCAAATAATCCCTTCACGCTTAATTTTGAAACGATAATATCCTGCTAGATAATTTCTCAAAATGCCTATAACCATGGACTTTTGACCTCAGACCTTATGTTGGTTTTCTGAATTAAGATATTTACCCGTTTGTAATAATAAGTTTCTAGTTGTTTTCAAAACTTTTATTACAATTCAATTTGCCAAATTAAGAAATAAAATTGTTTTACCGGTTCTAAAATCTAAAGCATACCACCAGTAACGATTAATATTATTGTTGTTTCTTAAATAATACAAATAATTAATTTGTTTAGTCATTGTTTTCATTAATGGCCTTGAAAATGCTTTCTTCAGTCTTCATATTTGGTATCTACATTAAATTGTTATACAAAAGGTGTTTTGCAGGTTCTTTGTGAAACAAAATACCGTCTAATGAAATTTAATATAGAAATAATTATATGAAAACAAATCCTTAAACCTCTTAAGAAATTTCATTTGCAATGTCTGCAGTTCCATTTAATAATAGCTTATTGAATCAGAGAATGGGACGATTCATAGGAAGGATTGCGGTAGGGGAACAAGGAATTTTTGCACTCACTTCACTTGATCTAACTTTTTAATTCGAACAAAATTAATTACTACTTAAATTGAGGGGTCCGCAGCAACAAGGAGGCAGCTCCATTTAAAAAAAAAGTTGGGAAATTGAAAAAAACTTTTTACAAAATTTCTTGCTCCTGTTTCATGAGTGTAGCTGCCGTTAGCTAGCAGTATAACACGGATCTAATGCCCGGAGCTGCTTCGTTCTTGCACCATCAGATAGTGTATATTTTTCTTTTAAAAAAACTAAGTAAAGTGCAATTTCACCCAAAAATGGAGCTGCCTCCTTGTTGCTGCGGACCCCTCAATTCTAAAAATTGATTAAAGTTCAAATCTGTTCGTGTCGGTGGACTCGATTCTAGTCTATTCACCAAAACTAAACCTAAAACTATCTCCCACCCTCATTTTAGCAGTGGCGCAAACAACCAGTGTACAGAAGAATTTTGCAGATTAAAGATCTAGAGGTGTTTTTAAAAATTGTATTTTTTGTTGTGTTTTAAAATAAAGTTTTTTAAGAATCATATACGGCTGTTTGCACCACTCGGCGAATTGGCTCGTGGCGAAACGGCCTGTGGCGAACCGACCGGGACAAAACGTCCTAGACCCTTGAATCATTTGTAAAGCAACTGAGAATGTGAATACAATATGTTGGAATAATTTGAACTACTCTCATTAGCTTTAATCCAACTTTATTTCTATACAGTAGAACCCCTCTAATCCGTCAGCTTTGGGACTGGGGGTATGGTCGGAACGCAAAAAAGGTCGGATTATCAAAAAAAAGTAAAAACATATACTGTAACGAATACAGAAAAACACTTTCGTAAAACCAACGAACAGTAAGCACTAAAAACTGCACAGTTCAGTACAAACAACACCCATACGACAGAAACAATACAAGAGATGACGGAGTACTTTAAACAATGGCGCGCGACTAGCGGTGGGTCACCGACAAGTCGGGACAAGTTTCGCGACTCCGACCACGGTCGGATTAACCGGAGCGACGGACTAGCCGAGGGCGGACTAGAGAAGTTCTACTGTACTTAACAAATTTCTGATATTTTTGCTTCCATCTGGTTAAAAAATTTTCGTTCAGTTGACTTTTTTTGATGCAAATTAAAATCTCAAAGAACTTGAGGCACTGATATTATCGGAGTGATGTAAATATTAACAAGGTATCATTGATTAACGGGGTCTTTTCTGTAACACTGAACATACGATGCAAATATCCCTATGTTCAATTATTAAAAAAATTATTGTCACTCATTGTAATAACTTTGTAATTATTGTTTCTTATAATTTTAAGAATTTTTAAACAAATAATATAGTTGTCGATATGTTGATTGCAGCATTTCAGTACATTTGAAAAAAAATTGTTAAAATTTTCTGAATTGCAAGCGTGGTTGGCTATACAGACTGGTTTGTTCGTCTACTAATCCGAGATTTTACCAGGTATGATTTATTCACCACCAGCAACAACATACTAAAGTCTCACTTATTAGGGTCTTACATACACCGTTTCACTGCAACCGGTAAATCTTTCTTATCGAAAAGCAGCTATTAGCCGTTTAAACATTTATGATCCTCACATAATTGAGCTGTTTACATTGCAATTACAAATGGTGTAATTGCACAACGATACGTTGTACACACAGTTCTGCTTTTAATTCGCCTTGCAATATCAAACAACGAAAACGTTTTGTTACCACACAACATTTCCTTCACCGCAACATAAAAATAAATTTTAAAATTACCTGTGTTTGAATGCTATTTCCGAATGACGTTATTTTTTTAATAATGTGGTATTTTATAATTCATATTTAATCAATTTCGCAATATGAATCATATATGCGACATTTAATTGACATTTTCTAAATCAAAATTGCAACTGAGAATTCAACTTTGATCACATTAGTAAGTTTTTTGTGTAAGCCGGTAGTTATTCGCACGCAGATAATTTAATTTTGGTATTAATTTTGTTAACGTGTAAAATAATTCCTCGCGGTTGTTGCAGTGAAAATTGTTAATGGATATGGACGAGTATCGTTGGTTTGAATTAAAATATTTTCACAGATTTTTGGTGCCGTATCATATATAATACTCATCTTGTATTTTAAACTATTTTGGCAACAAAATGAGCACAAAAACTTTTGTTGAACGATGGTAAACGATCAATGCGTAATATGTATTGAGATAACCAATACATTTCATGAAATTCCGATAGAATAGTACCTAGATAGTATCTACTAAAAGTTTGATTTTATGATTTCACATTTCATTAAGATGATGCAGTTACCCGTTTTGTTAGATAAGATGGCGACCTTTTAAATTAAACAGTTACAGAAACGGCTAATTTTACATAAATAAATTCGTCCTTATTTTTTTTTATGAATTTAAAGTTTTTAAAACGAAATATTAATAAAGGATCTTACAAGATATTGTGTTGACAAGCGTATATGTCTAGTCGATTTTTTGCTTGCCCTTCTCTTCTACTAATGCTTTTAAAAAATTTAATAAGTTTCAACGTATAAACAAGGCAAGAAATTTAAAATGATTCATGAGTCTCCAGAATAAAATTTCTTTTTCGTTGTATGTACACTTGCGGCCACCCAATTGTGCAGGATTTTTTTTTAGCAATTTGATTTTTGCTTCAAATTATAGGCGTCCTAAAAAACATCAACCAAATGTCAATATTATTTGTTTATGACAAAAATTATTTGATAAAGAGACTGTATTTGTAAAACATACCAAGATATTTTTCACGAGAGCAAACAAGTAGACCCGTTGCAAAATTAGAAGACAACTGGTCGTTAGCTTCTGTAGCTGTAGATTTAAACGTAAGCAAAAGTTGCATTCTTCAATTGAAAAAACGTTGGCAGGAAAATAAACTTCTACGACCAGTTGGGATAGGAATTGGAAGAATTTTTGAACCTCAAGAAGATACAAATTTGGTAAATTTTATCAGACAGAATTCATTTTCTACAGCAGCCCGCCAGGAAACTTATTTTTAGGGCTCCGTTAGAACGTTAAGGCGTCGAATTAACCAGAACGGTTTAAAGAATTATGCAGCTGTGAAAAAAAAACTATATTTGATTGATGAAAACAAAGCAAATCGAGTACAACTTGCTAATCAGTTTTTAAGTGCCGATAAAGAATTTTAGTGTTCTGTCGTTTTCTCGGCAATGATTGCTGAAGACGTGTACCTACAACGAAACTGGAAGTAATAAAAATTTCAGACCAATCATCATAGTGTAAATTACATAAATTTTAAAATTTGTCTTTTAAAAGGTGTTTTAAGCTGTCTGTATTTATTAAATTTTTTAAATTGTAATATGTATTCGCGACGTTCTTTAAAATGTAAAGTGAAAAGGTAATTCAAAAAATTGTTATGGATAAAAGGAAACAAAAAATTTAAGTAATTTCTAATTTGTATTGTTAATTTATTTTCATAAGTAATATCACAAGAGAGTGAGAATAAATTAAAAATAATTCGACAGATTTTCGAAAACTTGTTGCCAGCCCGTAGGGCTCTCGTGTCTATTCCCAAATGGCAACAAGTTTGAAAAAATAACTGGAGAATTATTTTCTAATTAATTCGCACTCTCGAGTGGTATTCGGAAGATTATTTTTTAATGTTTGAATCAAAAATGCAGCATAAAAAATACAGTTTAACAGTTTAACATAAAACTGGTGACAGATGTCAGATAATTCTCGCGGGAATTTTCTACAGTAGAAAATTCTCACTATAATAATGTTGTGATTGGACAGAATTAAGCACGTGTGCCCAAATACTGCTAAACGATTGGTGAATGAAATCACTAAAAAATAATCACTTGTAATACCACTAGAGGTTAAATTATTTTCGGAAATTTTTTCGAAGGTATGAATATTTTGAAAATTATCCCGAGCCGCAGGCGAGGGATAATTTTCTTAAAATATTCATAGGCGAAAAAAAATTTCTGGATTTTAATTTAACGTTGAGTGGTATTCGGTAAGAAAATTTTGCACCTTTTGCAATTTAATTTATGTATTGATATATTATCTATAAACGTCACTCAACGCTATAAATAATACGATATTTTGATTGCAAGTTTATGGGAAGCGTTGAATGGCATTTAATGTCAAATAGCATCGTTTATTCTGGTTACGTGTACTTAATGTAAGTATTAGTGACAGTAATTATGACTTCAAAAAATTTCCACTAAAATTCACTCCAGGGTCATACCCAATCGGAAAAAAATTCCGAAAAAGTACTTGCGTTGCCTTGGTAGCGGTTCAAAAGAAAGGCTTCTGATTGGTTGAACAGGCTGGTGAAAAATTTTCATAAGTAATATCACAAGAGAGTGGGAATAAATTGAAAATAATTCGACAGATTTTCGAAAACTTGTTGCCAGGGAATAGACACGAGAGCCCGTAGGGCTCGAGTGGCTATTCCCAAATGGCAACAAGTTTGAAAACATAACTGGAGAATTATTTTCTAATTAATTCGCACTCTCGAGTGGTATTCGGAAGATTATTTTTTAACGTTTAAATAAAAAATACAGGATAAAAATACAGTTTAATTCATTATAAACTAAAATTAAACTGGCGACAGATGTCAAAACTAGAAATGTGCTGTCAAGTAACATATGTAAACAAAATACTAGAAATGCTCGCGGGAATAATGTACAGTAGAATAGTATATTCTGTAACAAGTTTGGAATGAGGCATATTCCACACGAATGGAAGTTTGACACCCGAGCCGCAGGCGAGGGTGGCGGTCCACGAGTGTGGAATAGCCATTCCAAACGTGTTACAGACTATACTTTCTCTACGACTGTATGTGAAAATAAAAAGTAATAATAATAATAATAAAAAAATAATAACAATACAATAATACAATACAATACAATAATTCTCTAGTTATATATTTTCTTTTTTACTTACTAAATTAATAGTAATATTTTGGCAACGGTTAAATGGTATATTTGGTAAGTTACAAACATTTGATGACGTGATATTTGCCACATAAGGATGTGATGGCAACATTGTAGAATTCTGTATGGAACTTCCTGGTGGCAGATGTCCGTCCAAAGCAGTGGCCGGTGTAAGACCCTGGATTTAGTAGTTGCAACAAGATAACCAATTGTTTAGCCATATTATCTAGTTTATTTATACCCATGACTTGTTTGGTGCAGCGACCTTTTTAAAAATTTACAAAAAAATTGTCTGTTTTAATGTTTGGGGGCCTTAAATCTGCATATTTTTTAAATGTTATAAAATTCTGCATTGCTGGTGAATTTTCTAGAAACCTTTATTTTGGCATCAGGTACACTAATTAATACTGAATTTTCTAAGTATTTCATACCTTGAATGTTCATTAAATATAATTATTTTTTTCTGTATGCGCCCATGATGCCGATACTTAAAACAACCTAAATAATAAAAAACAATTAATAGTAACTCATCATTTTCTGTATTTATTTAGTTAACTTTGTTGAAAGATATTGTTTTTAAACTTAAATCATTAATTTATTAAATTATATTACATTTATACTTTGCACAAAAAGTGCATTTAAACAGAGATACGCACCAAAAAGGGCACAGAATAGTTCAAATTGCTTAAATCGTTTGACGCTATTTTTTAAATCGAGTTTTGACAAATTAAAAAAAAAACAAATCTGATAATAATAATTTTTTTCCACCTCCTTCGATTAAAAAAAATATAGTTACAATCGAAGGCGCTGGTGGTAGTCATTCCATAACAAGTAATGGTATGAATATTCCGTAACAGGTGTAAAGAATAGCCCTATTCAATGTTCAAAAATGATCGCAGAATGCATCTATTCTAAAACAGTCGTATAGAAAATTCTCACTACAATAATGTTGTGATTGGACAGAATTAAACACGTGTGCCCAAATACTGCTAAACGATTGGTGAATGAAATCATTAAAAAATAATCAAATTAATAAATTTAATTTGTCAGTACAAGTTCTGCTATTTATTTGTTTTAGGGGCATTCTACAGTGACCGTCGGGACATTGTAACACATTTTCTGACAATGTTTTGAGTATATATCTATATACAGGGTGTTCACGAAAAAACGCCCCAGCTCCTAGCGCTATTATTAGGAGTCCAATTGTAACAAACGATACGTCAAATTAAATGGTTCAAAAAGTACTACAATGTGTAGCTCAAACATAATTTTTACCTGTTTCTCCATTCAAAGGTCAAAGGTCAACTTCATTTTTTCAAATTACAACCTTATATTTTTCTTTGACAATTTGATAGAGATTTTTTTTCTGAATTCAACGATGTATCACAATCAATATTTCTGATTTATTTTAGGGTAATAAAGAAATTAGAATAATAACTAATATTATTAGCAGTAGGCTTTGAAAAATAACTGAGACGTAGCGGTGGCTATGGAAACGACGTCTCACAAATAAAAATTACTATTACTATTGTTGCAACAATGGTAATAACCATGGTAACCGGGACATTTAACTGGAGAAATACGTTAACATCGCCGTCAGAAACTGGCTATTAGTTTGTTTACCTATTTTTTGTAATAAAAATGAATAATAGTGAACTAGTGAAATAGTGAACTAAACGATCCACTGGCGTAGAATAAATTTGTGTAATTTCTTTTTAAGCGAGTTAAGGCGAGATCAATCATTTTATACAAAAAATTTGTGGTCTGATGAGTGTCAATTTACAAACAACAGACATTTTAATCGTTTCAATCACCGCTATTGGAGTGTAGAAAACCCACATATTACCATCGAACAAAATCCTCAGATAAAATTTTCGGTGAACGTTTGGTGCGGAATATTAGGCGCCAGGATACCTAATAGGACCAATTTTCATTGATGGAAATCTCAACCAAGAAAAATATCTTCAAATTTTGCCTGAAGACTTAGAAGAAATTTTAGATGACTTGCCGTTGCCATTGAATGGAATGAACTAGTATTTCAACAAGATGGCGCTGCACCACACAAAACGCTCTTATGATTAGGGACTATTTAAATATAGAATAATGAAGACAAATGGATTGGAGCATATGTACCTATACCATGGCCCGCCCGGTCTTGTGACCTCTAGAGTTTTTCTTTTGGGGATACATCCAAGATATTGTTTATGCTACGCGCCCGGAAACGGAGGAAATTTTGAGAGAGAGAATAGTCAACGCTTGTCGGGAGACACCAGCAGAAATTTTAATTAATGCTACACAAAGTGTAGGATCTAGATGTCGACGAAAATGTCTGGAAAGAAACGATGCCCAATTTGAACATTTTTGTTAATTTGCCATTTCTTTATTTAATTGTTTAGTTATTAAATGTTATCTGTTGTTGTTCATAAATTAATTCTTTAAAATACGTTGTTTCCGTACTGACACATCGTTTCCATAGCCACCGCTACGTCTCAGTTATTTTTCAAAGCCTACTGCTAATAATATTAATTATTATTTTAATTTCTTTATTACCCTAAAATAAATCAGAAATATTGATTGTGATACATCGTTGAATTCAGAAAAAAAATCTCTATCAAATTGTCAAAGAAAAATATAAGGTTGTAATTTGAAAAAATGAAGTTGACCTTTGACCTTTGAATGGAGAAACAGGTAAAAATTATGTTTGAGCTACACATTGTAGTACTTTTTGAACCATTTAATTTGACGTATCGTTTGTTACAATTGGACTCCTAATAATAGCGCTAGGAGCTGGGGTGTTTTTTCGTAAACACCCTGTATATAAAATTGGATGTATGTGTGTATGTGTGTATGTGTGTATGTGTGTAGCTTATAGACTCGGAAGCCGCTGAACCGATTTTGATGAAATTTTCAGGAATACTCTAACATAACCTGGAGAGTGTTCCTGTGAAGTTTGGTGCCGATCGGGGGGGGGGAAAGTGTCATATAGACTCGGAAGCCGCTGAACCGATTTTGATGAAATTTTCAGGAATACTCTAACATAACCTGGAGAGTGTTCCTGTGAAGTTTGGTGCCGATCGGGGGGGGGAAGTGTCATATAAACTCGGAAACCGCTGAACCGATTTTGATGAAATTTTCAGGAATACTCTAACATAACCTGGAGAGTGTTCCTGTGAAGTTTGGTGCCGATCGGGGGGGGGGGGAGGGGGGGAAGTGTCATATAGGCTCGGAAACCGCTGAACCGATTTTGATGAAATTTTCAGGAATACTCTAACATAACCTGGAGAGTGTTCCTGTGAAGTTTGGTGCCGATCGGGGGGGGGGCGAAGTGTCATATAGACTCGGAAACCGCTGAACCGATTTTGATGAAATTTTCAGGAATACTCTAACATAACCTGGAGAGTGTTCCTGTGAAGTTTGGTGCCGATCGGGGGGATGGGGTGGCGAAGTGTCGTATAGACTCGGAAATCGCTGAACCGAAGTTGGTCACCAAAGTTTGTACACAAGTGCATCTTAGTAGGGGGGGACTTAATTTAATGCCGATCGGGGGGGGGGTCCAAACAAAAATCGCACGGGGGGGTCACTGAAACTTATTTTCGCATAGAAAGAAGTGTCCTACAGCCAACAAATTTTGTACACAAGTGCATCTTCGTAGGGGGACTTAGTTTGATGCCGATCGTGGGGGGGGCAAACAAAAATCGCACGGGGTGATCACTGAAACTTATTTTCGCATAGAAAAAAATGTCCTACAGCTATCAAATTTTGAACACAAGTGAATCTTATGGGGGAGGGGATCGTCCAAACAGATTTTTGCGTAGAAAAAAGTGTTTTACAGCCACCAAATTTTGTACACAACGGCATCTTAGTATAAGGGGGGGGGGCTATCGCCCAAATAGACTTTCGCATAGAAAGAAGTGTCCTACTGCCACCAAATTTTGTACACCGAGCGAAGCCGGGTATTTCAGCTAGTCTAATATAAAAAGCGAATTTTTCAACATTAGTATGTGAAGTGTGGACTAGATAGCTGCTTCTAACGCTTACATCCTGAAAAATACATTTTTATGCTCTTAATTATGTAAAATTGCCATTTGTATGACACCAAATGACCTACCTACTTCAAGTTCGTACATGTATCTTGGAAATTCAGAGCAACCAAATCTCTTAAATTATATGAAAACAAAAAATGGCTACCTAAACATTTTCAGTCGTATTAATAGTCGTACGCTTAGTAGCCTACTAACTAATGGCCACTAACTAACTAGGCCTCCTTGGTTTAACATTTTTATTTCTTATTTATTTTCGTTTAATTTCCTGAATTATTATATTTAGTAACGCTTTTTGAGTCATTAAGATTCAAGTTCACGTGAAGCCTTGACAGCCAACGGGTCCATTACCGGCGCTGATGAAATTGCTGATTAAAATAGTTTTATACAATTTTACAATTTTTTCCATATAAATTTAGGGAATTAGACGAGGGCTAGAGATGAATCTAGGAAAAGGTGAACGTTGTATAACAACGGTGTTGGCGGGATGCACTTGGCATCGAGAGCAGCACAGCCTGAAGTAATGCCGAGAGGCGGTTTCCAGGCTGTGTGGAGCTATGAAGGGGTGCGTTTAGTGGATAGCGAGCCATTCAGGGAAACCCTACAGTACCGGGCGTCTTCCGTTAAGGAATTTTGACACCTCTATATAAAAAAAGGCCATGCGCATTAATAGACGCAAAGCAAGTAGCCACTAACTAAAACGAAACTAACAGCAAACCACATTTGGCAACGCAGCAAACAGTCTGTTGTTAGTTAAAATATTCTATTATCTATATATTATAGAAGACGTCTCGACTTCTCCTCTCCTTTAAACGATTCACACATTAATAACATTCAACTTCATTCACAGTCAAGTTTCTTCCATTTTATCGGAGATATTTACAATACAACCAGAACGATGTCACTAAATAAACTGAAGCGCACGTGTTCAACACCACAGTCAGGGCTTGTACCTGCCTTTACCTTGTTAAAACAGCGCTAGAATAATGGAAAAGATACCGAACAAAGTCACTAAAAAGCTAGTAACTTACTAAGTCTAGTTGGCTGTTAACTTCGTTTATTAATACGGATTTCGGTAGTAAGATGGTAGTGACATCTTAATGGCCACTAAGTTTGTCTATTAGTAAGTCTGTTTGTCTTTCATTTTATCAACATGCAAATGTAGTAGGTCGAACCAGTTTATTTGTTCAAAAATTAAAAAACTGTGACGGTCGGGACCATAAATCGTGACGATCGGGACGAGTAACGTTTTGAGACAAATAAATAAAAATAAAAATAGGTTTTATCAAGATTCTAACATTGTTTTTAAAGTAAATTTTGACTCACTCCAAGGTAAATTGAAATCAAACATTTTCAATTAATAAAAACATAATTTAATGTACTTAATTCTTTTCGAGTAAATACAACTTGAAAAAAAAGTGGTTTTCCTTATGCATATAAACAATCCGTTATTAAACCAAAAGGTCTAAAACAGGGTTCCCAAATAACAGAAACATATCCCATTCACAACATAGTACCACTGGTATTGCCAACATTGAAGAAAAATATTAGAAAAGTGATATTTTTTAAAAATATTCTAAGTGATACTTAAAACATAGATTACATACTACATTTTCAGAATTATATCAAATTGATTATTACCTTTTCAATTTTTACTACTGAGGTGACCATTATCGTGGAATGGCCCTTTATCTGCTTTATGTGCGTCTAATTTGGCGTTATGTGTTTCTTTACATCAGGGGTAGCCAAAGCGTCGACCGCAAGGTCTATGGAAGTCGCCCGCGAATCCGACGTAAACATGCGTTGCATACGTGTAACACCAAAAAACACAAATTTGTAAATAGATGCTAAAAAGTACATTTTAAAAAACATAGTCGCCCTCAGGTTCACTTTCATCAGAAAAGTTGTCCCTAACATCTAAAAGTTTGGCCACCCTTGCTTTACACTAATATATGCGCCTCCGGATGTCTTCAATAACTATGTTGCTGTTGTTGTGTTTGTTTGTTTGTTTGTTGTACACGTTTATTATTTTTCCTTCAATTATGTATCGATAATTTATGTCTATAAACAATTGCAATGTAAATTCAGCAAAATAAGTTTAGCGGACAAAGAATGAACAATTTAAGTTGAACGGTAGAATAAATTGCATTCATTTTTTGTTACGTAAAGAAATCCATTCTCATCGATAGTGGTGGCAAATCGAGAAAAGAAATTACCAAAAAGAGAAATTTTCAATGCTATATCGATTATGCTTTGAATAGACACTTGAATAATTTGAGGGTCCTAATGCATTCACTGATCCTTTTAAAATTGACCATCTGTGTGTAAATTGAGCTCCGATTATCTACAATTTGATTGAAATTGAATATATGCATAACAATGTGCCTATAAAGCTTAGCAATTCAATTTGCCATAATCACATCGTGCACGAGGTCTGAAATTTTGTACAAAATTTAGTCCATTTGCTACAATTACCAGTAAAAATAATATTTTCGTTCCTTTTTAGCAAACTCTTTTCAAATCGACTTGTGATAATCGCTTTTACTTTGTGAAAATATGTTGATTTAGTTGAGTGCACATGCAATTAAATCTTTTATTAAATGCATCCCAGAATTCAGTCCGCTCAAACTAATACAAACTTAGAGTGGGTGTTACAGTTTCTTTCTCTTTGGTCGCTTTAATTAAATTTTTACTAAACAAACAGCAGAACATTCAATTCCAAAAATTTCGCATCGGCTACTTTTTACACAAAAAAATTATAAGTTTATAAATAGATTCACTAAATTCTGTAAACAGTGAAGCAATTAATTAAAAAAAATAAAAAATTGCGACATTATTCACAAACGTGTACATAAAATCTTGAATATAATACGGATTTTTTTAACTTGGCAAAATGATAATATTATGATGATATTATACTCATACACATCCGATTTCTTCGACAACTGCTTTCCTTGTACGCGGATTGGTTGACGAAGTCGACAGTTAACTCTAAGGTCAGCAGATCTGACACCCCTTTATTATTTTTTACGGGGCTACTGAAAGTCGGAGGTTAATGCGAATATACCACAAAATTTAGAGAATTTAAAAGATAGAACTCAATCACAATCTCGAAGAAGAATTTAACAGGCTTGCATATTGTCAAGAAGCTCGGTCGATGGCAGTTCAAATATTTAATTTAACTATTGTATTTACTTAGTAAACGAGTTTTTGGATGGTTTTGTTAGTAATAAAATTTATGTTTTCTAATTTTCAATTATTTTGCTCAAAAATTTATTTTATTTTATTCTGTACTTTAGCCGCAAAAACAAGAGGTGACTGGCCATTTCCGTAAATCAATCTTAATTAAACTGATCAGCACTTGCATAATTATTAATGAAGGCGTTTCGAGAATATTTGTAGTTGCTGAGCTATTGTGCATATACACAATTTCTAGAAATGGTTCTTTTGAATCGAACAAATCTGAAGATTGAAATTTTTTGTAAAAAAATAATTTATGTAATATTTCTGTGGCCAACTTGCCGCAAAGTAGACGGAAAGGCATTTTGGAAATTAACAAGTTGAAATAATACATTTTCAGGTAATTAAGGAAAGAGAATCTCGCGAAATTGCAATTCTCCCTTCCCCATAAAGTGTGATGCTTTATAAATTCTCAACCGTTTAGCGATTTTGGTTCAAAACTTGTAAAATGTTCTTTGTTTCGACGACGTTATTGATTATTTTGCCAGTGTTTATATTAAACTAATAATCGTTAAATTTAATTCTATTTATGACCAAATTAATTGTTTTCGTGACCTTCACAATGTATAATTTGCAAGTGTCAATATTATACCCATTTTTTATTCCCTTTTCAAGTAATCGCATTTTGATTACTCAAGAAGAAATTAACGATTAGTTTATAAGATTCCAAATATTTTGGACACTATTCTTCTTATAAAACATATCTAAAAACATGTGATCTGATCCACGTGTGTTTAGCATAATTGTTGCTTTCCAATCACACATGTTTATTCAGAAAATTTTAAATCTTCAAAAAGTCGTTCGACAAAACGTTGTATACACTGTTGTATCGAACAAGAAGAATTACGTTACGGTGGTACCGGTAGTAATAATAAAAAATAAAGAGGAGCTCTGTCGACTTTTTTCACAAAGCTTACGTTTTCTCGTATGAAAGTACAAAATTGTATTCTTTAAAACGAGACAGAAAGAAGAATGAAGAAATCCGAAGATGTGACGCATCAGATATAATCAGATGGGTGAGAGCAAGAAGAAGACAAAACTAATAAAGATCCAAAATGCGAAATACAATACATACAGTAGGGAGACCACCCAAAAACAATGTTAGTCGTCCGTATCCCAAGAATCACCACAAATAGGGAATGTCCTACATCAAGACGAAGAAAATGAAGAAGAAAAAAAGGAGGAAACAAAGAAGAAAAAGAAAAAGAGCAAAAAGAAATAAGAGAAGTAAAAGAAGAAAAGAACAAGAAAAGAACAAAAAGGAAAAGGAAAAGAATAAGAATCACGAGTTTGCGCTTAATATAGGTAGTACCTAAAAGCGTAACAAAATATAATTAACTAAAAAAAAATGATTTCAACTTGGCCCAACGGGTCTCGAGGTTCAAACGTTTTTTGGAAGTTGTTTAGTAAATAGCTATTATTCGTAGATATTTCGCAAATATGCAAAGTCATTTTGTGTTAATCTAACAGCTTCAGAAAACAAATTCAATGATGATTAAACAACCAAATACTAACTTTACTTAAATCCAAATATTGTGATTTATTATTAACAAATATAATAAACGATACTATTCAATTCAGTAAAAGTAATTATTAATGTTATAATTCTGACTATGTTATTTACGGTCTACTTTTAGTGCATTGCTGGTTTTGAAGGGTAATATCGTGAACCGTCCAGTGAATGAACACCACCCAGTGAATGAACACTGCTCAAATAAACTGAATTATTAAGAACAATTGAGCATTTTCGAACTATCTTGAGCACGAAATAGTTCTATTAGGTCTCTACAGATATGATCCAATTATCGTTTTTTTCTTATCAGTCTATTCCAAAAAAAGACATTGCTCAAATCAACAGTTGGTTGCGAGTTGCAGTCAAATGTAGAGGCAGGTCCTATTTCATGGTATCTTTGAACATAATTTATAATTTATAACAAAGAAACAAATTTTTCTTTATTACAAATACGTTTGAAGTTAATGTATTGTCATCCATATTGGGTGTTCATTTACTGGACGTCGCTGTTTTGGTTTTTGGTTTTGGTGTTCATTCACTGGGTATTTAGTACGTCTTGTATTTAAATGTCTTTTAATAAATTGATTTGTAGCGAGTCTTCCAAATGATGCAATAATCTTGTGCTCTAACAAAATATCTATCGATACAACAAGTTATTAGCAACAAAAGTGATATTGGGGACGGAGAAAATAATTCTGTGAACGCAAATGTGACAACCGAAATGCAAAGTGTTCATTCACTGGCAAGGTCACCCTATATTTTTTGATGGATGTCTGCTTTGCCGTCGGCAAAATAATTCTCATTTCCACTTCGAAGCCTAACAAAATTAGAAACATTCGTTTTCGATACTCATTGTGTCAGTTGGTTTACTTACAAACGTAAAAAGGTTGCAAGTAGATGGACATTTATTTCGTCCACTATTTATAAATAAAAACCATTGTTTAAATAATTTTGACGTTTCTGGTAACATCAATTGTTATTTATATTTAAATTGTTCTTAGTTTCCTGTAATCATTGGAATGCTCTGCGAACGTGAAATAAAAATACGACTACTACTAATATCTTATTTACTTCTTTAGAAAAGGTGAGCTGCTCTATCAATTTCAAATATAGGAACACTGTTTAAATGGTTCTTATGTATTACCTAATCCGACACATATTCATACAAGACGAAGCGCTTAAAACGTGTTTTCAACACCAGTTTCAGTTTGGCACACGACTTATGAAACGTCTTGTGTATTATATCGGGCGATTCCATTTTATTGAACATACCGTAAGAAAAACAAAAAACATTATCGGTCTAGATATACATTTATGTGCTGATATCAACTACTCCGTTGATGTATAAATTCAAAAGTTGTTAATATTAGAGTTAATGAGTGCTATTTTGCTGAACATTTATGAACCCGGCACCGTAGGATAAACATTTTCAAAAACAACATATTATGATTTCGGGTTCTAGTATAGTACATTGTTGATAGCAATATGATCACAGTGGAGTAATGAATGCTCATTCAATTTGGATCACATTGTACAATTTAACCTTAATAGTAAGGAATTATTATAAATTATTATAGTAAGGAATGATATCAAACATTTATTATAATCAAACGTTAGAAACTCCTAAAACAAAAATATGGAAATGCTTATAAGTCTGACAGTGACTGAAAAGAAAGTATTTTTTTTAATATATATTTATTGAATAAAATTCAAATAATGTCCACGTGTATAACGCACCTACGTTACCACGTACTTATTGAGATATATGTCGAGAATATTATTTGGTAACCTTGGATTTTCTCGTTGAAAATAAAATTTTGTCATAAAAAACTGGAATATGTGGGAATTTACTACAGATGAAAATCTTTATGTTGTGATTTTTATTCTACACTTTTAAGTTTGTTAGTAAAGCTATTAGAATATTAATCGTTCAATTTTATTTCAAATCACGGTTTTTTAATATAAACGTTTTGAAGCCTATATTTAAAACAAGTCAAATAGAAAAAGTAGTTTCAAATGTTTACAATAAACACAGACGTTTACATAGGAATAATTCATCATTAAAACTTTTGTTTATAATGATACTTGATCATGTATATTTTTGAACGTATCAATAAATTCAAAAATAAAAATTTCAACTAAATCATTATTTTGATTAATTTCGTTTCGTTTGTTAAAAAATAGAGTTACACTTTGTTAATATTTCTTGTTAGTAGAAATGGTACAATTAACAACTGGAAGTATCCGGATTCTTTTCGGTATGCCATCTTAGCATTATTAAGTCTTCGCACACAGTTTTTTCTTTCCGGTTTTATTATCTTAGGAACCGAGATGAGAAAAGTTTTGTACAAAATGTTTATGCAACTTTAAAATCTACACAAGCGGTTTGAGCTGTTTGAGGTTCTGTGGCTACAGTTCGAACTGTACGGTCAACACCACCAACGGTTTTTCTTTCTGCTGTCAAAGATCCTAATTTGAGAAGAATACATTTTCTTATTCTTCAAAAGTACAATGTTCATGAAAAAATAAACCGTCACTGTAACACTTCAATTTTATTTCCGGTCAATTACCTTTTCCGCGATATTTTTATCGGTGTTTAAATTCTGTTAACATAGTATTAATAATTTTTCGAAAAACATCTTTGTTAATAATTAATTAACTTTTCTCTGATTGGTGAAGTTTTGGCAATAACTCAAAAACTACTTTAGGTGGAAACATTATAGTTACTAGTTTCTCCGTCAGTTGTGTGACACCCTGTATGTATAAGTATGAATAAAAAACAGTAGTATTTAAACCACTACCTGCTCGATTACCTTACAAGAATTCTGTTGATTTTATTTTTTTATTTTATGATATTAAACAGCGAAACTTTTCCCATTCAAATTTGCTTAACAATCCGCGGGAGTGTCTAGAAGTGTACCCAATATCGACGACTGCTTTTCTATTTCTTCTGCGAAAATGAAAACCCAATTTCAATTAATTTGACGTCGTTAATATATTCATTGCTTTTGAAGCCCCCGCTAAAATGTATTCCCAGAAAAGGATAACAAAAAACTGTCGAATTGAATGACATTCCATAAAACAATAAAATCTGAAGCAAAAATTAAATGTGTAAGTACGTACGGACGGCATTAAACTGAAACATTTTTTTCCTTTGACAGCAAAAACATTTTTGTTGATTTAAATAAGATATCCTTTAAGGTAAGAATGTAATGATCAACTATTCCAAGATTAAATGATTTTGGTGTTCTTGTTAATTAATTTATTTACCGTGAGAGACAAATGTAACACAACAATTCAATAAATCTTAAGCTGTTGAACTTAAAAAAAATTAAAAAACAAGTTAATTTTTTGGATATAACGTTCTTATAATATACAGAATGTTTCTTGCCAAAGTTATGACATCAACTATTATTTCTTTAAATGACAACCAACATTTTCTCCTCATCATTTTGATGTTTTTTTTGATTGTCAAAATACCGGTGTAAAATTCAGAAAAAAGTTGCTGAAAAACGAGCGGCAAAAGTAACATGACAAATTGATAATTTTTTTCAAGCAAATGATTATAAAAATTAGCAACGTTAGTAACCATTTTAATATGTTATTTGTAACTAAATCTGACTCACTTGGCTTTGATTAGAAAAAAGTAATTGAATTAAACAATCGAAAAATCTCATCTCAAGTTTTATACAAAAAACAATGCTTCTGATGCTTTCACTTATGAAGACAACGTTAGTAGAAAAATTCGTGGGGATAAAGACTAGATATAAATATTAGTTTTAAGAAAACACCGTATTAAGGGTCGTTTACATCCAATTAATGTACGGAAATTAAGAAGCTTGACAAAAGTGATCGGTGCAATTTTAAAAAAAAAGTAATATGACCAATCACTTTTGTCAAACTTGTTAATTTCTATACGTTGAATGTAAACGCTCCTTTATTCTGTATATTGTTGGTTGCATTAGGAAGTTGTTGCTTTTATTATCGTAAATAACCAATAAACAATTGTGCATAAAAGTGAATGCACATGGTTAATGTTAATATTTACAACTCTTCAACAAACTGCTGATTCCGGATGCGAGATCCATCGTTTACCGGGCCGCGGGCATAAACTGTATTTGCCTTATGGTAAATAGTTTGTTCATTCAGGCAATAACGTGCAAAAATAAAGCTACATTATTAAATTAGAAACAGGAACACGAAGTTTCAAGTGTGCCTTCAAACTATAGCGCCTACAACAATCTTTTGTTATGTTACCAGACCAACGAACGGTTGTAATCAAAATTATACCCTGTGAGGGTTTTATTTCTATATCATTTGGAAACTATTTTTCTTATAATTTGATTAGATACTAGTTAATGTGAATTAAAATGACGTCATAAAATTTTCATTTTTATCATACTCCACATCGACATGGTAATTGTATTATACGTTACATTTGTAACATCTACAAAAAAGCATATCCGTTCTGACAAAGTATGTAACGTAAAGTGGGGTAAGTGCGATCGGTGCCTTTATTTCTGCTGACAAATAATGAAACTTTAGGAAAACCGCGGCGAACTGACATTATGTTAGAATATGTGATCACTATTATCTACTGCAATTTAAAATTTAGTAAATAATGTTCAAATTCAATAGATTAATACTTTCATTTTTGCAATAATAGGTTTTTCTACGACTACTACTGTGTTATAGAATCAAATCGCAAAGTTAGTTAGTTAGTTGGAAGCATAATTGACAGTGACAATGACAGTCACAGTAACAGTCCAAAGTAAAGAAAATTTCTAATAGATTACTTGTTTACTTAATTTCTGTGTAATGATCATTAATAATTTTGATAAATAAAGAATCAAAGGCATTTCGATTTTTAGGTTAGGTTAGGATAGCGTTGCTAAACCAATAAAACATTTCAGTTTTTTTTTTAATTCCCAGGAATTAATGTGGTCGAAGAAAAAGTACGGTACACAACTCTGGTTATAAAACAATTACGCCCCCGCCAAATCACGCACTCCGCCGCTTCGCAGTCATGCATAACTTTTTTTACTAGTGCGTAGTAAGTTTCTTACAGCTCTCAGTACGTAATAAGTTTGCTATTAATAAACTACTTTCCAATTGGAAATAATCTTTCATTTAAATTGAAGTAATATTGTTTAACGGACAACTTGAAAGTCACACTGTAGGTATACGTTACAGAAAAGAACAGTGTAATTGTAATACGTAGTAGTATTTTGTTAGTTTTGTTACAGCTTGACTATATCCTCAAACAGAACATTACCTAGTAGATTACAACACAGAAAGACTGTAAAAGACTTAATGGGTTCTTTGTTGTATACTGTTGTCAGTTTCTCTCTATAATCCTATTTACCGGACCATTACATACCACATCCCTCTGTAATATTTGATTTACAAAAAGCAATGTTGAATTTTCTCAGAAGATGATTTGGAACAAATATTATACTCTAATTTTCTTAATTTCTTTTCTACGTGAATAATTTTATTTGTAGTGCCAACGCTAGGGATATTCATAGAATTCGGACCTGATTCTTGTAAACAATTCTGCAGACCATGGATCTAGTTATATTACCAGATATATGCTGCAGACTCTCTTGCAACTCAATCTGCGTATGCCATTGATCTCACTGTATAATTATGTACTAAGAAAATGGTTGTCACTAAAAAAGTTTTTCGCTCATAAGATTGCGGATTATACCGGAAATATGTAAGTAAATATTCCTTCACAAAGAGTAAGTATTATATTTAATTGAATTTTGTATTTGCAACAATTTTAGAATCTCATTTCGATTACCATATTCAAAAGATTATACCTTATTTTTCGACCACGTAGAGTGCTATACCCGCGTGTTGTTCACGTGCAACTTGAAACATGCATTTCTATTGGTTGCCGTAAATTTGGAACGTCACTCTTACTCGCATGAGTGGAGAGTTGTCGAGAGTGCCACATGATCACTATATACAATTTTGAAATGAGGTTTAGCCTGGTATAGGTCTATTATCCAGGTAACTACTCAGGCTTGAGTTTGACCGCACGTTTACCCAGCAGGTAGCCCACCAAAGCGTCGACCGCAGTCGACCAGTCGACCGAAAGGCTTCTGGAAGTCGCCCGCGAATCTGACGTGAACATGTCGTTGCATACGTTAACACCAAAAAACATCAATTCGTAAGTACATTTTAAAAAACATAGTCGCCCTCAGGTATACTTTCATCAGAAAAGTCGCTCCCAACATCTAAAAGTTTGGCCACCCCTGATCTATACTACCGTTTGACTTAAGTTATAAATTTTCACAAAAGAAGTGCAGCTTCGGGAAATTTGAGTTTTATTAAATAATTCTTAGTAAAAATAAATGTTTTAAAATCGGTAAAATAAAATTTTTTGAGAGACTATTTATAAGTTAAAACTAAACAGCGCTGGTAGGAACAATATACACAGTATCACGAATGTGTCACAACACGCACAAAAGCGATATTTTAGATCTTTCGTCATAATAAAAATGGATACACATGTAGTTGTATTTACATCATGTGTCACGTTAGTGCGAACATCGTTTCTCTATAAAAAAGTTTTGCTGTGAAAACAACAGCTCCTTCACTGTTGATACTTTGACGCGTTTCAATGAACTACGTCATAGGAAGGATTCCAGTAAAAATTTACATTTTATTGCATTATAGTGTAAGCGGAGAGTATTGATTTTAGTGCAGAAAATATTTAATATTTCAGTCGAGGTCACATCATTAGGCACTGTGTTTCTTCGATCAATGAAATTAGTTGTGTATTGCCTCTTATTCAAATAATTTCCGATTTACATATTTATGCATCATACAATCTGTAGTGCGAATTTAAGTACAATGGCTTTTTAACAATGGATTGAACTTCCTGTGGAGATACTCTTGTTTTCAGTGTTTCAGTTCTTTCTTTCTTGTTAGCGAAACGACTATACGTTGTAACGGTGTTATCTTATACGTATGTACAAAAATATTTACCTCAATCAATCATTTTCTTCTACCGATTTTGCTAACAGAATTTTGTTGTTGTAACTATAGTCGAAGTAAACGTTATGTTAAAATCTTTAAAATAGTTGTTTTTATATTAACACCTTAACGGCGGGCACAGCGCTAGTGCGAAAAATTGGGCCAACCTCGTACGCCGGGAACAGCAGTAGTGCTTTTTCTGTTCCCATCGTTTTAAAACGGGTACAACACTAATGCTTTTCAACGATATTCAATAATAGTCAAATGATATGTATAAGTAGTGTCATCTCTCATTTAAATTCATTAGTTTTCGACAGAAAACTATAACCAACACACACATAAGAATTTTTTTATTTGCGCACCGATATCTTTCCGTATCGTTTAAATATAAAGTATTAGTGACCGATTGGAAAGTTTTTTATAACAAATTAGTTACTAAAATGTCATGTGAAATGAACTTGTAACGTTTTTGCATTTTTATGTTCCCACAAAAAAAATTCTTTTTGGGTTTAAAAAAAACCACTCGTCTTTAAATGTTTACCCTTGTAGTTTAAAGTGGTTTCTAAAAATTGTAGGATCCCGTAATCGTTGGTTGACACCTGACACGAACTGCCGTTCATATCTTTTTGAGTTTTAAATGCTTTGATGAAGTTTTTACGGTTATTGCAATATTTGCTTTTATCTAATTATATTTTTAACCTTGTGAAGTAGTGTAACCAAACAATTTGAAAATGTTTGGAACGTAATAGAAATGCATAATTCGAAACTGTTTATCAAAATACTGCTTTATTATGACTCTTATGGGGAAAACAAACACAATAATTCGGTAATCATTATAAACAAGCATCTGTGTTATGTAACAGTAGGGCCTAGGCTAACTGGACTAAATTTAACTATTTTTTTTAAAATTTTGATGACATGTGGTCAATATAATGCTTTTTTAAATTTATTACTTGATCATCTGGAGATTATTTGGAGTGGCTCATAAACTCGATATTTCGATTGTGGAATTTTTAATGCACTTTCTTCGATTATTGATTTGTTTGATTAATTAATTGATTTATGTGTTAGATAAGCACATTTTTATGTAGGTATAAATTAAATTATCATCGTAAAGGACAATATAACAAGATTGACTAATTTAACTTTAATTACTTATTATTATTTCCGTGGTACGCGTTCACTTCGGATACATGCGAAAAGTCTGCATTTCATCTTCCACACTAGATAGCAATAATTATGTCAAAGTTGAGTGTTGCGTCTCTTGTAACCAGTACTGCTTGTAACCTACACATTATATCATCGAAGATTTACAATTACAAAGTTGTTGTAAATGATTTGTGCAAGTATTTATCTGAGAAATTTCTTAAGGGTTGTTTCTCACGAAGTTCTTGTACTTAACGCGATAAGAAATACATGCGAAAAGTCTGTGTACCATCTTTGACACTAGATAGCAATAATTAAGTGTTGTGAATGATTTGTGCAAGTATTCGTCTGCGAAATTTCTTAAGGGTTGCTTCTCACGAAGTTCTTGTACTTAACGCGATAAGAAATACATGCGAAAAGTCTGTGTTCCATCTTCGACACTAGATAGCAATAATTAAGTGTTGTGAATGATTTGTGTAAGTATTCATATGCGAAATCTCTTAAGCGTTGTTTCTCACGAAGTTCTTTTACTATCATCCCTACCCTGATTACTGGTAGCAATCAGGGTAGGAAAACCTCAACGAGGAAGCCACAGAGTTCTCATCTCCACGTCAAACGCGACACATGAAGAAGAAAACGTTACAGTGTGAAAATGGAATTCGAAGACGAAAATTTATTTGAAACTTACAACGATGAGTTATCTGAAGAGGGAAGCGTTATCAACGAAAGTGATTATGAAGATTTCGAAGACGACGAAGATTCCGACTCCGACTCCGACATCGCAATGCCTAGAACCGGAGGTCGTCCTCGCGTTATGCGTATTTCTTCGTCCAGTGATTCTGATGTGGACCTAGACTTGGATTGGTCAGAGTCGGACCCGCGAAGAAATAATGAAAATTTTCTTGGGGACGCAGGAGTTAGAATTTTTCCCGAAAACTGTGAAAGTGTGAAGAGTGTTGTTTCATTGTTCCTATCTGATGAGTTTTTTGAAATGGTGACGAGGGAAACAAACAGATATTACCTACAGAATAAACAAAAATATAGGGAAGGAAAGAAATCGGCCAAATGGAAAGATGTCGACATCCAGGAAATGAAGATATTTTACGCGCTAACAATATTGATGGGGATATTAAATAAACCAACCATTGAAGAATATTGGTCTACCAGACCAATAATCCGAACATCAATGTTTTCAAAAGCAATGCCGAGGGATCGATTTAAACAAATTCTCCAATTTCTGCATTTCAACAATAACGATGAAATGCCCGTTAATAATACAGATCGATTAGTGAAAGTGCGGTGGTTAGTCGATTTTTTTACGGAAAAGTTTAATACTGTGTACGCGCCGAAGCAAAATTTAGCTTTAGATGAGGCCATGATTCCGTGGAAAGGCCGATTATTATTTAAGACTTATAATCCCAGTAAAATTGTTAAATATGGCATCCTCTGCAGAATGGTGTGCGAATCGGACACTGCGTATATCAGTAATTTTAATATTTATACGGGAACTGCAGGGCCACTTTTAAACATCGTTACGTCGCTTTTAAGCCCTTTTAGGGACTTGTGGCACCACGTGTATATGGACAACTTTTATAATTCTGTGAACTTGGCCGAAACATTATTATTAGATAAATTTAGAATATGCGGTACCATACGTGTAAATAGAGGGTTACCGGATATATTAAAAAAAGTTAAATTACAATATAAACAATCGACATATCGTCGAAAAGGTGAAGTGTTGGTGCAAATTTGGAAAGACAAAAAAAAGGGTGATGTTCGCATGATTTCTACAATACATAACAGACATTTTTCAACTACCACCAAACGAGACAGAAGCACCAATATGTTTGTCAAGAAACCAAACTGCGTCATCGAGTACAACAAGTACATGAAAGGGGTAGATCGTGCCGATCAGTATTTGGCTTTTTACTCAATCATGCGAAAAACAAGGAAGTGGACGAAGCGAGTGTCCTTCTTTTTATCAAATTGTGCACTTTTGAATGCATTTATTGTATTTCAAAAATTAAATCCCGGCAGTAGATTAAAATATTACAATTTTTTAATGACCATTGCCGAAGAATGGTTGACCGCTGAATTACCGGAAATTACTGGAAGTCCTTCTAGTGGCCAAGTAACGCCAACCCCAGGAGTAGTGTATTTCGATCCACCTGGTCGATTATCGGGCACTCTGCGACAGCACGTGCTAATAAAAATTTTCAGTGAAAAAAAGAAAAAAAATGTGCGTAGAGGATGTCGTGTGTGTCGTGTAAATAAAAAAAAAGGAGATACCTCTTTTATGTGCAAATTTTGTGGCGTTCCGTTACATAGAGGAAAGTGTTTTGACATTTACCATACCAAAAAAAGGTACAAAAATTAAGAATTTTTTTAATATGTATAGTTTATAGTTTATTTTATAATTATTGTTTTTGTGTAGGCCACAATTCCTTGTTTCTCTTTGCGCGTTCAGTTCTCCCAAATGAGACACCTTGATTTGTATTTTAATTTATTGATAGTAACTATTTACACAATAAACATAACTAAATGTCTACTGCATTGATTTTACCATATTGTATTGTGAGCTTGTAAAACTAATTGTAAAACTAAAGTGTTTATACTGAAGCTGTGAGCTTTCGTGAAAGAAGGGACATTTGCAGGTACTACCTAGTTTCCCAGTGACCCAGATATGCGGGTTCAGTTTTTAAGAATTGTGCCACTATCTACACCCCCGAAACCTAAGGGGCAATGACCTGCTGAAATTCTTTGCGCATTTGTAGAAGGTCGCTGCGTTAACAAATTCATCTTCTCAAGGAGAGTGCGTGAACTTAAAAATTGTTATTTTTTCGAAACTCCAATTATAGTTTTATGTCTTCTATGTTATATGTTTATCTCTAATATAATTATCATGTCATGTTTCGTCTCTTATCGTAATAAAAGGAATATTAATTATTTCTTTTATTATTCACAATTAAAATTTAATTCATATTATGTTCAACGATGGAATGATAATTTATTTTCGGTTATTATACTCTTTATTTTTTGTATAAACAATTGTGTACATGTTGTAAAAGTTTCATCGAAATACATTAATTATTAAACAAGTTGTAATGATTTTACTGCACATATGCAAAAACCGCGCGAATCATTAACTCGCCCCGTTTTTCGCGGTTGACTCGCAGAATCGTGCCCCGCCGGTAAGGTGTTAAGTGAAAAATTTAAAACCTCTTTGTACACGTAATAAAAACAATCTTTTTGCTACAATCGTATTTACTCAAAATCCTAATAAAAATCACTAAATGTTCAAAATTTTGCAAAACAGTGAAAAATTGATATTTTACTTATTTGACGACAATAAACAAAAATAAGTAGGTATTACAATTTAAAAGTTGCGGAAAGATCCACTGGTCGTTTATTGTTAAAAGAAACGTTTGCTTCAGTTAATGCAGTAAGATTAGTTGTAGCAAAAGCTTGTTAGTTTTAATACGCGTGTCAGAAAACTTTAGTGACGTACCTATGTCAATAAATGCTAATAGTGTAATACTAATTTTGACTTTGTATGACAAAGATGATCTAATTAGTTTTCGTATAAAAAAACTGTTAAAGTGCTAGTAATACTCCACAATAAAAATAAAAGTTTAGAAAGTAGGAAAATGTTTTACTGTTCATATCAATTTTTGTATGAACATAAAATAACAATCTACTTCTAAATTGATACAGCGTATATCTAATGAGCCGAACAAAAAGTGGGGTACGATATTTTACGTATAAATTGAAAGCAAAAACCTAAGAATAGTTTTTCTATCTATTTCATTTTTGTGAAGAAAGCCAGTGAAAGCTAAGAATTAGCGCTTACCAAATAACACTAAATAATGATAAACAATTTATATTACAAATCGTTTTATGTCATTCAACCAAATAGTCCGTTTTACAGAAGTACAGAAGTTTCAAATGTTAGATTTCGCTGACTGTGTTGATATGTGTACTCCTATATGATCTTCGGGGTGTGTCCAGGAAACTCTTTGGCCGTGTCGAGGTTTTATGATAAAAAGACAGTTTTTAGAAGGTGAAGGCTATGGTTGTGGAAAACTGTTAATTTGAAATGGGCTTCAATGGCAAATGGAGGAATTGGAAGAGATGTGAATACAATTAGGAATGAAGTTCTTCAAATTGTTACAAATGAATATGGTAGAAGCATTCGCGAAATTAGACGATTTGCCAACTGTCTGCACTGATGACTGCCGTTTATAAACTTACTTTTTAACTACAATTAACTGGGACCACTAGTGATGGGACAAAAGGTAGGGCTAGTCGATTTAGTCTCATAACAGTATTTAAATTAATTTACCCTTCTAAAACGAAACAGTTGAATTAACAGTATTATGTTATCTATCATGCCAGACCATATCAATATCATGCCTACCCGCTTATTTACTAGTTCACTGTGATTATAACGTTATCAATATTGCTTAAGTTTGAAAAATAATCTATAAAACACAAAGCAATCTTTAAGTTTTCGTTTTAGTTTTAGGTATAGAATATCTTTGTACACTTTTTATTCGACCAATCAGATACACCCTGTATACTACAATAATATAAAATAAAATTACTTTATAGTCTGTAAACTAACTAAAGTCAAACTCGTCGATAATAATAGTTATTTGTCTACCTCACCTTCACTTTCATATTTACATTATCCGATTTTTTCTTTAAATAGCGGTAAATCCGCAATTTACAGCTTAAAAAATACAAAACTAATTAAAATCATAACAAACTGAAAATTATCTTAAAGTATTTTAGAGATTGTTCGAAAAAACAAACCAAACAATCACCTCTTAAAATCTTTCGGGGTTGTTGAGGATCAACCTGTGTAAACATTGATAATGCTGATGTAATGGTGTTGCACCTACCAGGTTTAATTTCGTTATTAATATAAATGCAAAGAGAGTAATTTGAAACTACATTTCGGAAAAAACGCAGAAGTTTGTGGGTTAGACACCGATAATTTGTTTAAATATCAAGGACTGTATTAAATGTAAGAATAGGTGCATAATACATATTAGTGAATGCAATGAAAAATAGTAAACATTACTTCTAACTAAAGCAAAACATAATTTAATTTGAGCAATCTTATAAAGTTAGACGGAAAGAAAAACTTACGGCCTCATTACAGGAAGTGTAAAGGTCTAAAAAGTTTTATTATTCCACAGGGCACATGTAAACAGTCGTCTTTTGCAGGAGTGTTACCTTACCAACAAAAATCATAATAATAAAAGTTTTACGAGTTGCTTTCGTCTCGTGTTTTTCATAATATTCGTTGTGCTTTTCTGTTTTAGCTTTTATCTAATTGTAAAACCGGGCTTACATAATACATTTTCACCAACAAATTTCAAAAGTTATTCAAGTCATATTCAACCATTCAACTCTGGCGTAAAACTAATAAAATATATTTTAAAGTATGCTGAATTTCGCAAACACTAAACCGCAGCTGAAGACAGCGATCTTTCCTTGTCGAAAAGCGTTAGTTTCCTTTCGGCGCAAATGTGTCGTGGCCGTTGAGCGACATAGAGCGGCATTCATAGATGTTTCCTGAGCGAAGCGCTTCTCTCAAAAGCCGGTAAACGATTTTTTTTAAGGTTTGGATATTTTTATATTTTTTACATTTAAGTCTAGCAATTTCAAGACACCTGTTGATTCTCGTGTTATAATTGACAATGTTTGTTATCTAATACAACAATCGAATCCCAAATCGGTATGTGAGTTATTCAATTAATTAATTTTGCCAACGTCCTTTAGACACAGTAAAGATCATCACTGTGAAGTTACTTAACATACTATAGTAAGCGCGTAATTGAACTGGAAATTCGGACTATTATGGTTAATATATTTGTATGCGTTCGCCCAAATAGCCAGAAAAAAATAAAAAATTGAAAAACGTCTGTTTCGATATGAATTTTTTGCCATTTTTAACTCCAATTATTGTAACTCTAATTAACTAATCTTTCAAAGCAACATGTGCCTGATGCGTAAACTCAATTCGCGGAATGGACACATAGTTTCGCTCGTATCCTGATTGGGTTGGAATCACGCAAGTAATCGTTTTATTTTTAAGTAGGGTGCGCATAAAGTCAAGTCGATGGAACCATCCGGTACTCTTCTATTGAAAAAGAGACGGAGATATATTTATGAACTATGGCGTAAAAAGCAATGAGCAATAGAAGCACCGTAAGTAACATCAAATATGTGCAATTTAGGAAAGTGTAATATACTATTTTTTCTACTTTGGTGCTCTTAGTTTCATGAAAATTTGAAAATTATGCTTTCTAAATATTCTAGAGATTTTTAGGATTAGGTACTGGTTGTGTTGGTATTTGTCATGTGTCATACGTCAACTAAAACTTCAAATTTAAAATCTCGAGTTTGATATTTTTGTGAATAAGTTATGGAAGAATTAAGCTGTACACTTGGCTTGACCTTGACAGGAGCTCGGTGGAGATGCCCGACGCCGGCCAGCGTGCTATTACAGTAATACCAACGTAATAAGTATAAAAAAAAAACCAAAAGCCGTTTCACAAAAAGTTCCTTTGTGACACTACTTTCAGTTTCACAAAAACTCGCTTATGATACCAAAGTAGAAAAACGATTTTTATTAACCAGAAATTATATTTTAATTAATCTCCAAGTTTATAAAACTTAGCCAAATTAAATTAGCATACAAAAAAAAAATGTTGATTCTATTCACAGATTCTACTTATATTAACTTCCTTAATTATGATTTCTAAAACAAAGACAAATATATTATACAGGTTACAGGATCTCTTGTTCGAATAAATGATGTAATCTATAACAAGCACTTGCACTAGACAGCTCGTTGTACACTTTATTGTATAATATACATATTATAAATTATATTCCAGAAATGCTGCCTCCGTAAGCGTATAAATAACGTGAACTTTTAAGTCAATGAATTGTTTAACGGAGATGTAGTACATTGGTCGTGTTCAGCGCACGCAACCGTTTACTGTACCGTTTACGCAGGTAAACGGAAAGAGTTCATAGAGTAAACGTTGACCAGTCGTGGCGAAAGCGCGTGACAGTAAAGTTTGAAATACAATGCAAGAATTTTTCCAGATTCTTCTTCAGTAATCGATGCCGATACTTGATGAGACCACATGTTAAATTCTCTTTAAATTCTGCTCACACACTACTTGCAAACTGTGCCACAATACAACTTTAAGGTTATGTCACGTGCACGAAAGGACAACAAAATGCATTCAGTTTCCGTTGAGATGTTCAGTAAACAGTGAGTAAACAGTTTACTAACAACGGTGGCGTGCAGCGCCTACTGTTGCCAAACTTACTAAACTTTTTGGTGCGCTAAACACGACCATTATTACTGAAATAACATTTGAATGTTCCTGAATTAATAACATTAAAAATATCAATTGCCAACGTTTTCTCATACGATCGTAGTAGACAAATGACTTAACAGCCTGCCCTAATTCACTTTCTATTCGATCGCTCGGTATTATAATTATGTTGATTAAAATTAAGTGCTTACCATTGATAAAGTGGACAGAAGAAACTAATATCCCACTACAAGATGTTCTTGTACCTCAAAGATTAAAAGACACGGTTTTTGCAATGAACCAGAACAATAATCATAACAAAGTACTCCACAAAATAATCTAAAATTTAATAAGTATGCTTCTGTTTTAAATAAATTTTGTTTATGTACTATTTTCTACTTGTTTTGTGTTAAATGTTTCTCTTTTCAATAAAAAAATTTTTGCTTCAGTAATCCGAATTATTTACTTATCCGGATCACCTCGGTTTTAGTTAGTCCGGATTATCAAGGTCGCACTGTAATAAGTCTAACTTCAATGTCTAGACATACAAATGCCTATTATTCATTTTTCGTTGTTTCGTTGTCTATTTGATTGTTTTAGTCAAGTGCAATAATAACTTAAAGTGCTTGTAATGTTTAGATATTTAGTTGAGTATTAGTGCATTAAAACTTCTTATTGAGCAACGTTTACACCAACTCTGTAACCCGCATGCAGGCTTAGTTGTGCAATTAATGACCGACACTGGCTGCAACACACACGTCGACGCCTAATAATAATAAGAGAACAAGTTTAGATAGATAGCGCATAATGACTGTTTCCTTCGGAATTAAATATTCCATCAAAATATGTGAAAATATATAGGGTGTTATCTTAAAAAAAACAAAATTGCGAATATCTTAAAAAGTTAACATTTAATTGTTTCTTTCAGTTCACCATGGTAATCGACGAAAAAAACAACAATGAATGAATACTTAATATAAATCAACCTGTATACCAAGCGATCGAATAAAATAGGAATTAAAGTAGTTAAGTGGTTAAGCTTCTTCCGTTGTTAACAAGTTATTCGCCTACAAACGACCGTGTGGTAAAACACGAGTAATTGAAATGACCTGTTAAAATTAGTTTCTAAATTAAGATTTTACCAATTATAGAGGCTTAGTCGTGGCCTGCTCCAATTCTAATTTAATCGATCGCTCATGACAGCCAGAAACGCAAGACTGTTAAATTTCATCAAAATTTTTAGACGATTATTCTTTCTAAAATATTACATTACATAAATAAATAAGCTTTTGCGCCAGTAAGTATTAAAAATTAAATGAACATTAACATCAATTTTAGTCTGTTGGTTACCGATTTTATTACCGTTACACGAAAAATATATCATCAAAATCGATCCAGCGTTTCTCAAGATTTTCTATTAAATCAAAGCAGAATATGTAGGTGAAAAGTTAATTCAATAACTTTAAAGCAAAATCAGATAATGTTCCGTCAAGCCTAACCAAATAGCACAGTCGATCCAATTTTCAATTTTGTGGAAGAAAACCCATCGTTTTGTTGTGATAAATGTTAAGTCCTCTCCTTAGGCGTCCCCGGAGCACGTTTGGGCAGTTTAAATTGATCCTGCACATGAATATTACGAAATAAAAACGTCAGCGTTTTTCTGGCTTACAGTTTTTCAAATATTTAAGAATAAAACAAAAAATAAAATGAGCTTAACAGTCAAAAATATTTAAAACTATTTAAAGCAAAAGTTACAATTTAATACATATTAGAAACGAAACCGAACCGGAGTAATTAAAGCTAATTCGGAAGTCTGTTTACAGTTGATGCTTAATTACTAGATGCGATGATTAAACCATTGTGAAAGTTGTTTGTAATGAAATAGTTAATTACTTCAGAATTGGCAAAATACGGTCGGATTTAAAATTAATAGTTAAAGTGGTTTTATCAAATGAATACAGAAACAGAATAGGTACAATAGGCTTTGGTTGGATCGGAGAATTTTATGCCTGATTTGATAGCGCTAGAAACAGTTTGCTTTTTCAAAGCATCTTTTAGCAGAACTATTCAATTTCGAAATTCCTGCTACATTTTAAAGCTGTTATTTGATTTATTCAAATGTTAAATTTTGCAATCTTGTTATTGAGTAGGAAATGCAATAATAAATAGTTTCAAAGCGAATCCATATTGCACCTCACATAAATTGAGTCATCCACAAAAACGACGTTGTATGTAGAATAGAATGAAAATATGACTGAACGATATTCAAAACTTGTCATTCGGTGTTCATTTATAACGTTTTTTTTCTGTAAGTTCTACGACACCGAAAGTTCAAGGGTTATGTAGTAAAATGAATTTAAAAATTTACGCCTACACCGTCGGCAACCCGACACACGCACCTACTTAAGTCATCGGGAAGGGTAAGCCGCCCTACCGGGTTTTGCAAGACGCGAAGCGAGGCTGCGGGGAGAAGTTAACGTGCCCTGAACAGGGGAAGACGTTTTTCGAGCAAGAAGTCGTTAGGTATTTTTATTTAAAAAATATCTTGTTGCTTAAGGCGTGGTTTTGAATTAGTGATGTGACGCGTGAAGATTCTCCCGACGCTGGTGTGGTACGTTTGTGCCCTTTTAGCAGTTAAGTACTGTTTTTTTTGCACTTATTGGGATAGATGGGCGTTGGCCCTTTGTTTTGATTAGGGTGTGTCGGTAACGAGACGGCCTGGTTACGCGTTAAACTTCGCTGGTTGTGTTGGTATTTGTCATGTGTCATATGTCAACTAAAACTTCAAATTTAAAATCTCGAGTTTGATATTTTTGTGAATAAGTCATGGAAGAATTAAGCTGTACACTTGGCTTGACCTTGACAGGAGCTCGGTAGAGATGCCCGACGCTGGCCAGCGTCCTATTACAGCAATACCAACGTGATAAGTATTAAAAAAAAAACAAAAGCCGTTTCATAAAAAGTTCTTTTTTCTACTTTGGTATCATAAGCGAGTTTTTCTGAAACTGAAAGTAGTGCCACAAAGGAACTTTTTGTGACACGGCTTTTGCTTTTTTTTATACTTATTACGTTGGTATTGCTGTAATAGCACGCCAGTACCTAATCCTAAAAATCTCTAGAATATTTAGAAAGCACAATTTTCAAATTTTCATGAAACTAAGAGCACCAAAGTAGAAAAAATAGTATATTACACTCGTTTTATAAGACGTATTGTCGCACTCATGACATTGGAGCACTCCTCGCTTCGCTCGTCGTGCCCCAAACTTATTCGTGCGACAATAGATTGTCTTATAAAACTTGTATAATAATATACTATTGTGACACTACTTTTAGTTTCACAAAAACTCACTTATGATACCAAATTAGAAAAAATATTTTATAGTATTAAATTAAATTAATTCAATTTTCATATTGCAATATTATGCAATATTTAAATTGTTCCATTTTAACTACAATTTAAAAACAAGTTTGGTCATATTTACACTAAATACGACCAAACATTTTTTAAATGTGTTTGTGCAGTTCGATGTTTGCAGATTTTAACACTTGTCGTTGATATCAAATTTAAAAAAATATATTGTGGTAAAAGTTGAGCAATTTAAATATTACGTAAGTAATAATGTTGGTTGTGGTATTACTATAATAATAAATTTATTGATTTTCCTGTGTTTGTTGATTCAAATAAATATTATGTTCCTTTGGGTAATATTATTTTAAATATAAATATATAAAACATTGAAGACTTTTTACTAATTAATTTGTAAAGTAATAAATTGTACTTATTCCATAAGAGTATATAAAGCGTAGTTTGTTGAGAAAATTTGAATAAATTTTAAATTTAGTTAATAAATAATAAGCAGTTATATTACGGCATTCTTTAAAAATTCTTTAAAAATTTCTATTGGAATGGGGTCATTGTCATTGTCAGGTAAATTTTCGCATAGGTGCGTAACAAATGCGTTAACTTGGCGCAGGTAGCTATACGTGACAATAGAAATATTTTGCTTGTTCTAAATATTTAGTTCTGCATATTTCGTCCGTCGATGACGTACTAGAAATTTACTTAGCAGATGATGAAGCGGTAGGTACATTTGCGGCCACCCATGTGCACGTTTTTTTTTAGCTACTTGAGTTTTGCTTTATATCATAAGCGTCCTAAAAACCATCAGCTAAATGTCAATATTATTTTGTTTATGACAAATATTATTTCACGAAAGTCACTGGATAAAGTTAGATTGAATCTATGGAAAAATAGGGAAATTTGTGTCAGGTATCGTGCACATTTCGGTGGCCGCAAATGTACATCTCCAACAAAGTATATTAAGAACTAAAATATATTTTTAGTTTCAGAAAATTGAAATATCGAGAATTGGGGGAAATGATCTCGGCGATTTCATTAGAAGAACTATGCCGCAACTAATGAACGATGTATTATGAAACAATACAACTGATACAACTGAGAGGAATTTTTGTCTTATATAAAAATTAATAAATTAATAAATTTTATTTTCAGGGTCTCGCGAAATTAGTCCACGGGTAAGTGATCAAAACCAAGAATTAAAATGAATTAAAAATTTTCTGAAAAACGCCGCAGGTCGTTTAAAACAGAAAATTAATAAAACATTATGAGATTATCTAAATATTAATTTGTATAAGGTGTAAAATTTGTATATAAGATAATTATTATTGAAACAAATAAAATTAATTAATTTGATACATTGTCTAATTTTTTTAAAAATAAAACAAAAAAAATCCTAGAAATCCTTAAGATAATGAATAAACATTTTAATGAATATTCACTGTACAGCAAAAATTAATATCTAATACATACAAAAGATATCTATAAGATAACGAATAACTGTAAATACGGATATTTTCTGAATAGATAAAATGTATATCTAATAGAAGTCCGACCGGGATATACCCTGGATGTCCGAGTTTGTAACAAATTGATGTCTAGTGGATGGCTAAAGTATATCGTCGCCCGACATTAGACATCCTATAGATATCTTAACATCTGGCGAAGATATTCTCTAGACATCCTGTAGACGAACTTGTGTTGTACGGGATAATGAAATAATGTTATGTATAGACACACAGATGGACAGACCGGAGTTCTTGAATAGCGCGGAATGCCATAAGAAGTAACTGTGCTAAATTTTATTTCGCTAAGTTAAAACGTGTGAAAGCGGATAAGGAATAGATCAATTAAGTAACTGGTAAATAGACAGACCGATTTAAATGTAGATTGGTGCCCATTCAGTATTCGCCACTCTGACTACAAATCGGCTCTAATTTGTTTAATATGTATTTTGTAGTCAACATTTTAAAAATTAATACAGCCAGTTGTGTTGTACAGGGTGTCTCATCACTTGTGGCCACCCACAAAATTGAGCTTTAATTGAAAGCTTTGTATTTGAAATTTGGTGCACGTATGACTCTGGTATAAGGCTAGAAATTTCCGGTTTTAAATGTTAATTGTCGACGTTAGTTTTCGAGAAAAAAAATAAAAACTGATTGTTTATAAAAATACTATCTCCCAATTTCGTCAAACTTCACTTTTCAGGATCAGTATTATTGAGACAAAGTTGCCGAAAGTAAAAAAAAAATCCAAAAGCTGTAATTAGCCTAAAATTCCTTTATATTCGAATATTAACAGTAAATGTAATGATTTATGGCCGTTACGATCCTCAATATGCTATCCGCAAACTCAAGTACGATTTAAATTTATGGCATTGTAAAAATTTGTCACTGTCGAGTGGAAGCGGGACGAAGTAAACGTCAGTAGCGTACCTAAATCGAAGCTTTTTACATTCTTGTAGATTTCAAAAAATTTTGTTCTCTAATAAATTATGATTATGAGAACGAATATGATTTAAAGTATGGATGTAGAATTATTTTTTTTAAGTCGAAGAGAACTTATTACTAATGCTCAATTGGGGATTATTATCGGCGAGATTTAAAACTGCATCTTGATTGACTTCATGTCGTTTTTTCTTTTCCCTTTAAATTTCCGTTATTCAAAATCTTTCGCATTCATCTTTGAACTCAAACATTAATTCAAAATATAATAAGTCCTCTTCGACTTAAAACAAATAATTCAACATCCATACTTTAAATCATATTCGTTCTCATAATCATAATTTATTAGAGGACTTACAAAAATTTTAGAAATCTACAAAATAAATACTACCCATTTAAACGTGAATTACTTACTAAAAAAAGGGTTCCTTATGTACAATTATGCAAAATTGTAAAAAACATTCACTAACAATAAATTGGTTTCATTTAACAATATTCACAGTTTGCAAAATTCTATAAACAATTTAAACAATTTTGAACGTTCATTAGAATTGATTCATTCACCGAAAATTATAACAAGATGCTAAAATTTATAAAATAAAATATGTAATATTGATTTCAAATTGTGTCTTTTCAGAATCAAATTTTTGTGTACTAAAGATGTGATTGATGGTGAAGGGAATTATTATGATGGACGGGATTCGTGATTTATCTAGTTTATTTAAACCACTATTTTTAATTTCTTTAACAAAATCTCATATTAAAAATTAAACCTTGAAAAGTTTTAGATCTCCAGAATTACAAGTTAATTAATTATCGTACTTCTAACTAATTTCAATGACCTTTTTGTCGCAATTTTGGCTATATTATAGCAATGCAATTGCAATATAAGGTGGAGAGATAAATTTAGAGCAGTTTTCAACTCAATAGGGTGATTTTTCTTGAATGTATAGCCTTTGGACATGGATTTAGCGCATTTTTTGATTTCGACCCTAATACGATATTATATCAAGTTTATCAACAAAGTCCCATAATTATATACAGGGTGTTCACGAAAAAACGCCCCAGCTCCTAGCGCTATTATTAGGAGTCCAATTGTCCAATTGGGGTGTTTTTTCGTGAACACCCTGTATAACATTCTATCTTTATTATAGAAATAATATCGATTAGATAAACTGCTTCTGTTCCTAACGTTCTCAGTTAAACTGGCTAGATTACAAAAATACATGTTTAGTTGAAATTTGAACTACATTTAACACGTATCAATTTTCAAATTTCAAATTCAAAGTGAACTGCAAATTATAATGACGTAATAGACTAATAGGCAATGAACTGTACAATAACTGCACACCGCATTTTCGTAAATTATTATTTGGCATTGCGTATGTTCGATTTAAATACCTTCATGGGCATGAAAACAACAAAACTGCTAATATCTTGAGGTACGAAGGGTGAGTACCACTTTATCATATTAGAAGGGTGTGAATGAATTATTTTGTCTACTTTATGTTGGCAGCAATGCACTGATATTGGCATTTTGCATGTGGCAGTTTAAGGTTAATTAATGTAATTTCAAAGTTATGAAATGTAGTGTTGAAGAAAACAAATATGACCATTTCCAAAGAAACTTTGAAAGTTTTGTCATATACAATATCATAAGTGTGACTATTTTGCCGACAAAATTTAATTATTATTAAGAAAGTTTATTGCTTGGCAATTTCGCAAATGACAGTGACAGATAAAAACAACGAGCCCTTGGGCGAGTTGTTTTTTGACATTGTCATGAGCGAAATTGCCTAAAGCAATAAACTTGAGTGGAATAATCATTAAATTTTGCCAGGCCAAATTATCTCACGAATGAAATTTGACATGACTATTTCATGAAACAGGTAAGACAAATCAATTTTATTTTAAATATTTTTTCTGGGCGATTAATGCTATTGTATTCCACATTGATTTGACACTAGTTTCTTTGCAGTTTTCTCCGTTCTTTTTTTTTCATGTTAAAAGCCCAATCTTGTAATATTTTTGCGATTTCATCAGAAGTTGTCGAAAATAAATCATAACGCCGCTGTTTACAAAATTCGCTGAACTGCAACCATATTGAATTTTTAGTTTTAACAGTGTTGAGAGGGATAACGTTGGCAGTGAACGCTTTACTATTTGCAATTGATAATTCACCAAATCTATTTTTATTTTCACACATTTTTATAACAGACGTTTCAAAAATATTATAATAACAGCGACTTGATGAATCGGTTACTATGTTTGTCAAAAACAAAGGAAAATTTGCCGCTGAAAAACAGCTCGGTTGCTTCATTCTAGCTTTCCATTGGTTCAGCAGCACTGGCAAAAATTTTATTTTGAAATTTTGTCGGTGCGAAACAATTTTTTCGTTAAAAAGATGGATTTTGATTGGACGAAATTTGCATGAATGAAATAGTCATCAATATTAAATATTATTGCCAACATAAATTAAACAAAACAATAATTTCGTGACCTGCTGACGTTCCTGCCCGTATAAAAATGGACTACAGTACATAATTATCGATGCCTATGTTAGACGCAAAGATCAAAAACAGCCACTGAGTGAAAAAATCGCTCAGAACTAGTTTTGGCGAAATTAAAACGACCGGAAGCCGACATTCGGGTCGTGGCTGTTTTAAAACTGCTCAGAACGCATCTGGTAAATTGAAAACGACCACAAGCCGAAATTCGAATTGATTCCTTTAACTCCGTTACTACCATGTATCAGACGCTTGTATCATTCCAGGTACAAACCTGGTAGTGAAGGGATTAATAATCGCGTTTTTGTAAACTCAGAGCGACGACCCATTCTGGACTAGTAATACTAGATATGACCTGATATAATAATAATACCTTAATAGAAATGTTTAAAAATAAAAAATAAATAAAATTATAAGTTAATCTTAATTATTTATTCTGTGATTCTTAGAATAAAATTTCTGTATTTTTGACAGTATTTTTATCACTAATTGTTAAACACACAATAATCACAAAAAAGTTACTGGGTGTTAATTAATTATTATTCGAACGCACATTTGGTAAGAAAATCTTAACGCCGAAACCGGATAACCCTTAAAAAAAATAAGAAACATTTTTAACATAAATATTAAAGCATAATTTATTAACGTTAAAAAATTATCAGTTACTAATTCCAGATCGGCTGGTACGATTATTAAAAATTAGCAAAAATTTTTGTTTTATAATCAGCGAAAAAAATACTACCGAAATTACAGAAATTTAATTGTAAGATTCAAAGAATTAATAATCAGATTAACGCGTCGTGACTTCCTCAGTTTACAAAAACGCGATTATTAAAACAAAAATCAAGTTGCTAAAAAAAATCGTGTACATTTCAGAATAGTTATTTGACTATTTGATTAATTACAAATTAATATAATAAAAAGCAATTTTCGTTGCGTGGCAGATATTGTAATAATTGTCAAAACCAGAAAACCAAACTTTGCATGTTAAAATAAATCTTCCTATTCAATTTAAATCATTGACTCTCGAGAAAATAACGCAAAGTGAACAAAGAAAATTATTTCTTTTTCACACAAATATCAGAAAATTGACGTTAACTTGATTCATTATGTATTCAGCATCAGTTTCTGCACCTGTGACTTGCTTCATACCTTGATCGAATGAACCCTTTTCGAAAAAAAAACCAATTATAATTTTCGCAGATTTATTCACAAATCGATTAAATTAAAGGCCTTTTGTAAAACTGATCCAGTAGAATATTACTAACTTTAAGTTGCCAGTAGTTTGAATCTATCACTTCAATAATTGTTACGCAGATAGTAAATTAAAAAAGGACTCACCGTAACATTCCGCAGTTCTTCATTTATTTTTAGCACAACTTGAGAATTGATAGAATACGATTTAATATAACGCGTTTCGTTGCGATGGCAGTTCCGTTCAGATATTACCGGTAGCCAGTTAGCGGAAAACTGCCAAAGTGTTGGGAAAGTTCGTAGAGCATGAAACGGTGAACATGCGCACATTTTCATTGTTGAAAAACGAAAGGAAATTTATTTCATTCACGCTTACAGGTGGAAAATTTTTAGGCTGACAATTTTACGTGACGATTTGAAAAACATTCCGTGAGACGAAGGAATACGGCTCGTCTGTGGAAAAGGAGGATTATGTTTGCCATAGTGGTCTTGTTAAAAGCACATTTCAATTTTATGTAAAAACGGATTGCAATAATCATCAAAGCAGAAGCAGTTTATTACACCATTTTTAATAAAATCCGCCCTCTGCCATGAAATGGAGATTATGCTTAATACCGTATGGTGGTATTTCGTGAAGGCGGGGATTTTTATACAAAATTTCTTATTGTTTGTGTTATTCATCACACGTCATTTTCAGGGTTTTCAAGCTTTGTCTGATACGTAGAACAAAATTACAGGCGTTTGTGAAAATAAATGTTCTGATTTACCAGTGGTATTTTTCTACTGATTTCTTTTTCAAATAACATTAGAAAGCCTTGAAAAATATTTGATTTTCTCGAAGCAACATTAATTTTATAGAGAGCTTCTTTAGTTCACGTTAACCCTCATCCGAACAGTATTTTTTACTAACGCGGACGTACAGTCGGAGTCCATCGGACTCGATACTTAAAAATTCGATTTTCTTCGTAGTTTAACTTTTCTAAAGTAAAATAATGTCGAAATATATAAATAAATAAGCAAGATATTAGACACAAAAGTAATGTAAACAGTTTATTAATGCGTTGAATAAAAATACAAAGGTTAATAAAAAAAATTCTCTTATTTATTTTAACACTTGAAACAGATACGAGTTATTGTGGAATGTTCATTGCACATCGAATTATCACAATTGTTGCATCTCTGTTTTTGCATTCTGCTTTTCTTTGAGGGACATATATGGCATCTTCGCTTAGCATGCGTACCTCTAGAAGTGCTTGGGTGTATTTCTTTTGGTTCTTCTGGTAAAAATCTTTTTATAGCCGTCCTTACGTCTTTCTGTAGGCCAAAACATTTGCGTCTCTGTATGTGTGGTATTACAAGTGCTTCAGCCACAGAAACGAGAAACAAACGCCTTTTCTCGTGTTTTTGATCATTAAATTCGGGATTTAAGTTTCTCCATATAACATAAGATGCTACTCCTACCACATCTAACAAATTCATAAAAAAAGCAAAAGGCCAACGGTTTGTACGTCTTTTGCACATATATTCATGAACCATCTGATCTAGGGTATCAACCCCAGCTTTTGTTTTATTATAGTACATAATCATTTCGGGCTTATTTTTTACATTACTAAGTTCTTTTGTAAAATACATTGTTGATAGCACAATTACACTCCTTCGAGGTTTAGGTACATAAGATACAAGCGTTGCATTCTTGCTAAACCCGAAAATTGATGAACTTTCTTTACGAAGTTTACCTGGTTGAAATTCTTTTGGAATGAATGCCTTGTTCTTTCTTACCGTTCCTACCATAGTAAGTCCATTTGAAAGTAAATTGTGTGCTAATGTTAAATCAGTAAAATAATTGTCAAAGGTTACGTTTCTGTGTGTCCTGTAATATGGTTGAGTAAGTGATTCTACAACTTTTTTGCCAAGCCCATGGGTAACGGTATTACCTTCTTTGCCACAGTAAGGGATACCGTTTAGTGGATAAAATGTTTCAGAATCACATACCCACCAGATTTTCATACCATATTTGTCAGGTTTCGACGGCATGTATTGTTTGAAGGGACAACGACCTCGATAAGGAACGAGTTGCTCATCCACGGTTATATTTTTCCCAGGCATATAATATTTTCTCAAATTGTTATTTACTTCAGTCCATATATCTCGAATGGCAGCAAGTTTGTCTTTTTTTACGGCGTTCTGATCTAGTTTCTTTATCGTCAAATCTAATGAAGCGCAGCAGTGCTTTGAATCTATTCAAACTCATTGCTGCTCGAAAGATTGGAGGGCCATAAAAAGAACTCCAAAGCACATCATAGCTAGTATTGTTAAATTTCAAATGGCCGGCAGTGAGCAAAAGTCCAAAAAACGCGTCAAGCTCTATTTTGTCGCAACATTTCCATTTTTCTGCAGATAGAACACGGATTGATTCAGTACTTGTAAATTTTACAATTTGGGCTACAATTTCATCTGTTATATATAGACAGAAAGAATCCAAAGGATTTTCTAATTCTTTTCCTGGTGGAAGGCAAACCTTGTGTAAACGACTTCTTATTATATTGCATGCCCTAGTACGACCAATGACATCAGGCTTATCTGTCCACTTTGTACCATCTTTTCCAGTCATAACATGGGCACCTACCTCTTCAATATTTTCAATTTCATCATTGTCAATGTTTTGAACATCGGCTTCCTCACTAGCCAGAGATATGTTGTCATCCTCAGATACAGATTCAGCATCGGATTGAATGATGCTATTTGCCTCTTCGACGCTTGACAAATTGACAATAATTTCTTTCAGTTGTTCGCGAGTAAGTCCCTTACTTGCCATTTATTTAATTATTTTTAAACAGTAACTGAAATGTTCTATAGAAATTGTAATAATTAGGTAGGTATGTACAAGAATTATACGGTCAGTACGTACCAGATCTAGATTTTAAATTGTCATAAAATCGCTGACAATTCAATATTATAGAGGGACGTTATTACCTAGTAACTCGTAAACTACTCATAATCACAACATAATAGCACGTATTAACAAATATGCAAGTCTGCATTATTATATCCACAAAAATGTGACGAGTCTGCTGAACTCATACTGTGCGCTTAATGGGGTGTCATACTTTGCGGTTTGCGGTTGCGTTTATAAACAAAGATTATAATGTTTATAACCGCAAATCGATGTCACACACGCGGTTTCGTTTTGATTGTAAACATGCTGTCAAAAACCGCGCTGCAGCGTTCACACACGCGGTTCTAACCGCGCGGTTATGCCCCTCCCTGAAGTTTATTCGATGCATGTGAAAGATGTCTCAGTTATCAATATGCTTACGTTCGAAGAGACAGTGTGCATCATTTATGCTTTGAGAAAACGACGTCAAAAAAAAGAAGGTATTGGGTCCATCCCTTAAATAATAGTTTACGGAAAACGGGAGGCCAATTTCAATGCCTTTACCACCGATTGAGGGAATACCCCGATAAATTTTTTAACTACTACAGAATGAGTATTGGCTCATTTGACGAATTAGTTACTCTCATGAGACAGGATCTACAGAAACAACAAACTGCATTTAGTGATGCCATTAGCGTACAAGAAAGACTAACCGTTTTTTCAACCCATATACTTTTACGTAGAATACCTTCATTATTGACTACAGCTGACAAAACTTACATTATATCGTCTATTGGAGATATCCGTAGTTAAAGGGTTAAACATTATTGATGTTAGAATGCTACAAAAATAAATCTCACATTTATGAAAAGTTGTAGTAAACACTCAAAGAAATCTGTTTATTAACGCTTACTTTAAAAACAACCTTTAGGCAGGTATTATGTTACACATGTCTGGTCAGCGCGATTTTTAAAAACAGATGACTGGATTTATTCCATTTCATGTTATTTAAGTTAACATTTAAATAAAGCAATTGGATTTAAATCTGAGCTATTCATTAATTTTTAAACCCATATTCCTTTAATTGATACTTAATATCACAACCTTCCAAGAAATATTCGAGTTTAAACACGAATTCTGTTAAGAATAATATTTTAGTGCATCACAGCAAAACTGGAAATTTGATTAATGATCTATATAATAATTATAAATATGTATATGAAATCTCCCTTACATCTCTGTTTCATTTAAATTAAAAATAAGAAATTAAATAGTAGGTATATTAGAAGCAAAAAAAAGAACAAGATAATGTTTACGAAATCATATCTTTGAACAGTTTATGTTTATAAAGTTATACATGTACACAAATGCAGTAATTTATTGCCTACCGCGCGGCTAGTGTGTCATGAATTAAGTTTATTTTTATTTCACTTTATTTAAAAAACAATTTTATTTATTAATTTTCAGAATAACATGAATTTATTTATTAATTAGTTTAAATGAATAACATGAACTTATTAAATTGATTGACTTAATTCTAATACATTTATAATATGAGTACTCGAGTACCCTAATACAAATCAACTAGATTTCAGTATTGGAATAAAACTGGAGTGAAACTAACTTAATTATTGTTACTACCACTATTTATATCCTATGTAATATCTTAATAGTTTTATTTGTCCACCCTTTGGAACCGGATCATCGATGTCTGTTAGTTTAGAACCGGACTTCGTTATCAGGCGTTGCACTTTGTATACCACAGGTTGTTTTTCATAACTCTTCCCTACCGAAGTCTGAAAACGATGGTTCCAGAGTTTTCAGATTTGCGTGGGTTGTTGATTTTTTTGAGATTATTAATTTTGGACACTTCCAATACATGGCAGTAGCACATAGCCCAAGTAATAACAAAATAATTAATACACTATTTGTCCATATTTGTTTGGTGATAGGAATCTCGTTGTCTGTGTCCGGGAGATGGTTGATTATAGCGTTGATTGTTTGAAGGCTGGTTTCGTCCAATTGCTGTAATTTCACTATTTTACCGTTAGGGATCTTGACTTGGTCAATCGTTGAATTAAATGTTGGTAGTTCGAAGACGAATTCTTCGTGAAGGGTTTCTTCTGGTTCGAAATGTTTTCCCAAGATGGAAACTTGACAATTTTCCAGGGTGATGATGCTTGGTTCTGTGATTTCATAGAGGCCGTTTCCATCGCATAGGGATCGAAATTGGATGTTTTTAACGGGGATGACTAATAGTTGATCGGAGTTTATTTGTAATACGCTGTCTTCGGTGGTGTGTACGGACGTCTGGCTACAGTTGTTTCTTCCTGTACGCATTAAATCTCCAAGGCATGGTTGGTCGTTTCGAAGTGTCACGATGTTGCAGTAGTAAAAGTCTTCTATCTCCGGGCAATTTTCTGACGTAGTCCAATAGTCTTTGTTATTGAGCATCAAGAAGGGGTGTTTCGGAATGATCATTGATTGGGATATGGGAATAGGATACATTCGGAACATCTCGTATGTTTGTGATACAATCGGGGTGTGAATTTTGAATAATAATATTTTATTGCCTATTAAAAGTTGAGTTGAAAATAACGAGTAATAGTTAATAAAATGCTTTAGAGTTGGAATTTGCCTTTTTTCGTAAATTGTATTTAGACGAGAAATTGCTGATTGTAATTCCGTTGGTTTTATTATTGAATTATGTAAAATATGTAGATGTGCGAATGATATTGCTGTATTTATGTTATTTATTAGATTGTGGACTATATTTACTTGCATTACTAAATTATCAAGTAAAATTGAGATTGAAAAATATTGTCCGATGTCTTTAAGGATATTGATATATCTGGACAGTAAGTTTACCTGATTTTGTAATATTATCTGGTTTTGTTGTAGATTTTTAAAATGAGTGTTGTATGTCCTTGTTAATTCTTTCAAAATGATTTGTTGGGTTTTTTGATTACTGTCCGTATTTTTAATATTTGTTGTTAATTGTTTAAAATATGAGTAGATAGTTTTTTCGTCATCTGCGTCTAAAGTGCCGAATAACCATTTAGATGCTTTGCCTATTCCATTGATCAGGCCTCGCCTTTTACGCGGGTTTTTTGTAAGTGCAGTTATTTGTTGTTTAAGCTCGTTTACTAGTGATAGTGCATGGTTGATTTTATTCGATAAGAGGATGGAAAAATGACTATTATTTCTATTGAGTATCAGGGTGTTTAATGACAGTAGGTTTTCATATATATTGTTTACAGAAATCTCGGGTGAAGTTAAATTAATGTGGTATAAGAAAGTATGCCGAGAAGTGATAATCTTACTATTTCCAAGTCGAACGGGAAGAACAGGGTTCACTATTTTCGATACTTTGATGGTTTCTGTCAGGTAAGGGAAAGGTATCGTCAGGGGTAATAGGATTACTAGGATGCGGTTGATGATAGTCATCGTCTTGTCGTTGTCCTGTAATATGGCGTTGGGGTTTTAATAAAGATTTGTGATAAATTTTATCTTTCGTTTTGATTTTATTATCATCTATTAGTTCTGGGTTTAAAATAGTCAAATATGGTTGTGTGATCTTTTTGGGTTTTTCGAAGCGGGTTTCTTTACGATAAAGTGGTTGGTCAGTTTTTATTTCGGGGTTCTCCCTGGTTTGATTTAATTTATCTAATTTTGCTTGTTGTTTGCCGATTAGTTTGTTGTAGATCATATTATTGATGATTTGCAGGTTTTCGGAATGGTTTTGAATGTATTCAGTTACCTTTTTGTGTTCGTTTAATTCAAAAGGATTTTTGTAATCTAATTTGCCACGAACAATCTGGAAAGGCGTGTAATTTGTTGCGCTGTGTGTGCTATTATTATATGAAAGTATCGCGTAGTTCATGAGGTTCGCTATGATTTCGTTGGGCTTTTGTTTTTGGATGATTCGTAAACTTTCTCCAAGAGTGGAGTGGAATCTTTCTACAGGGCTATTACTATTGGGATTATAAATGGTTGTATAATGTACCTCGATTTGGTGAAGCTTACAAAGTTCTTGCATGATTTCATTCCTCCATTCTGTACCATTGTCGCAGGTTATTTTACGTGGTAGGCCGAAATGGGTTATGAAGTGTAGAATTTTATTGGTTGTTTCGATGGCATTAGGACTTTGAATGGGGTAAGCTTGTCCAAATTTTGAAAAACTGTCTATGATAGTAACGAAACATTGACCTGAGTATTTATATGTATCTGCGTATAAATGGTCGAATGACTCGTAACCTATGGGAGTTGGTTTAAATATTAGTTTTGTAGGGTGACGTTCGTATTTGGCCTTTTGGCACGTACCGCAAGAATTTACATAATCTGTTATGTCTCTATCCATATTGGGCCAGTAGTATGATTGTTTGATTGCGCGTAAGTTTTCTTGAATGCCGCGGTGGCACGTTTTTGTTTCGTGATACAATTTTAATTTTAACTTTTGCTCGTCTTCTTCACACACATCTGTTACTAGGAGATTTGATATTGTTAAGCTAAAGGCTTTATTTGTGAAGAATTGTTGGACAACTCGTATGAAAGGTAACTTGAAATCTTTATACGTAAAATATAAGCAATAATGCTTTTTCGGTTGGAAGTATTCCTTTATAATTTTCAAAAACAATTCATGTTTCTTTAATTTTGGAATTTTAAAGTGAACACGATTGTTGTTGAATACCTTCTCTCGATGTACTTGGATGTCTTGTCTTTTTGGATCGCCGAGAGAGATGATTACTTGGTTCTTAAAGGTGTTAATGGATTTTTCCGTATAAGGGATTTCAATGATGGGGTTTTCTTGGCTTGTGTGGACTGTTTCGTTATCCGTGTTATCTATGGCTTCGTTACCTACAGATGTATTGTGGTATACTTTCACGTTAATGGTTGAGTTCTGAAAAATGTATTTGATCATTTCCTTGACCTTGTTCCAATCTAATTTATCCAGTCCGGAACTTAGTCGAGGTAAACTGAGTGATGTCTGATTATGCTGCAGTAGATGGTTTCGCAATTTAATGAGCGCCTTGAATAGATCTTGGTACGTTGTTTTGTCCCAGTAGTTTATTTTTGTGATGAGGTAGTATATCGTCCTATTGTTTTCCGATATGATCCCTACGTCATGAAGGTTGAGGTTTTGTTCGCAAAGTGATTTAGTGTGGTTGTATTTTTGCTTAATTGAAGCGTTTTTTACAAAAACAACCATAGTCCTAATTTTTTTTGGTGATATTTCTTATGAATATCGAATGGGCAATGGCTGTTTTTGCAGAACAAGCAAATATTTACTTAACTATAACGTTGGATTATGTATCTTCTTGCAGAAACCGATCACACCATTCGATTGGGCGTCCAAGAAACTCTGTAACTCAATACTAACCGCGAATTCGCATTTTTGGACTATGGTCGTTTTTGTAAGAAGCGCCTCAATTGTTTTTGCTAATCCTGCGCTCATTTTAAGATCTTTTGATACGCAGTGTGCGATGTTGTCGTTTGTGGTAAGTAGGGAGTCTTCTAGTTCAACGATGTTTATGTTGAAGGTTGTACGTGAATTGACTGCTTTTAAGAAGCTGTCAAAGGAGTCTTCTCTCGGGGGTCTTATTTGGACGTTAGAAAGGATCTTGATTTTGGGAACTTGAACGGGGTTGTTTGACGAAGATGGGAACGAGCTATCCACGAATTCTCTTAATGAAGTTAGGCTATCAGTTCGCGGGTGCATCGGTCGTGCTTCAGGAGGTTCCTCTGGAATGAAGTCTTGCAGTTCTTCTAGCGTGAGTTCTGGTAAATAATCTTGTAGTTCGTTAGGATCAGGTGGGTTTACGATAATGGATGCGTTATCAAGATTTGTCTCGTGTGTATTGATTTCGATTCGAGACAAAGCGTCAGCATTGGTGTTCAATTTTCCCTTTTTATAAATGATTTTGTACTCGTATTCCTCAAGTTTAAGGCGCCACCTGACTAATTTCGAATTGGGTTCTTTTAGAGAAAATAGCCATTGAAGGGGTTTATGGTCGCTTATAATGTTAAATTTTACTCCGAAAAGGTATGGTCGGAAGTTCTTAACGGCCCAAATAATCGCGAGGAGTTCTTTTTCTATGGTGCTGTAATTACATTCCGCAGGATTCAGTGTACGACTCGCGTAAGCAACTGGGAGATCTTTACCTATGGGACCTTGGGATAATATGGCACCTATTGCGAAATTCGATGCGTCCGTTGTTAAATTGAATTCTTTTGAAAAGTCGGGGTGTTGTAATATTGGACTATTACTTAAAATATTTTTGCACGTTTCAAAACTGTTGACGAATTCGTGGGTGTGTTCTATCTTTATTCCCTTCCTTAGGCATTGAGTTAGGGGTTTTGTTAACTTCGCAAAGTTTTTAATAAATTTTCGGTAGTAGCCGACGAGGCCAAGGAAAGATTTAATTTCCTTCGTTGTTTTTGGGATAGGAAATTTTTTAATTGCTTCCAATTTCCTAGGGTTTGGTTGTATTCCCTCTGGTGTAATTACGTGTCCTAGAAATTCGATAGTTCTACAAAGGAATTCGGATTTATCTAGTTGAATTTTTAGTCCAGCACCTTTTAATTTTCCAAAGACAGATTTTAAATTGTTCATATGTTCTTGAAGAGAGGTTGAAAATATAATTATGTCGTCCATGTAGACGAGACAGATTTTGTTCTGGAGGTCCTTGAGGACGTTATCCATCACGCGTTGAAACGTTGCGGGCGCGTTTTTTAATCCGAAAGGCATTCGTACATATTCGTAGTGTCCATTTTCAACATTGAAAGCCGTTTTATTGATGGAGTTAGAGTTCATTTCGATTTGGTGGAATCCGGATGCCAAATCTAACGTGGTGAAGTATTGAGCTCGGCCAAGTTTGTCTAGTATGTCGTTGATGTTTGGTAGTGGATATCGATCGTCGATGGTTTTTTCGTTGATCTTTCGATAGTCGACTACGATTCTCCACTTTTTCTTACCACTGGCGTCTAATTTCTTCGGGACTATCCAAATTGGGGAACTCCAAGGGGAATGGGATGGTCGAATTATACCGTCTTCCAACATTTTTGAAATTTGTTTCTGGACTTCTTCTTTATGAATGTAGGGGTATCTGTATGATTTTGTATGAATTGGGATTTCGTCTGTGGTTTTGATTTCGTGTTTCACTTGGTTGGAAAATGTAAGTTTTTCGTTGGGCTGATGAAAGATGTGGTGAAATTCCGAAATCAATTTTTTCAAAGCCTTTTTCTCTTCAATGTTTAAATGATCCGTGCGGAAGTCGTTGAGAGTTACTGTCTTACTGGAGTTTGTCGGGGTAGTGAATTCTTCACAGAAGAAACATTCAAAGTTTTCTTCTTGGAATTTTGAAGCATGTGGCTCCAGGAAATTGTTATTGATTTGGAATAGTTGTGTTTTTTCCGTTAGATTGTTAATTTCCAGTTTAACCATGCCGTTTTCGATTCTTAACAAACTTTCCGGTATGAGAAATGTTCGTGTCTTGTTGGTAATTTGCGGAATCAAAATTTCACCATCGGGGAGGTTGGTTTTGATTTCTTTGATGACAGAAGAAGAAGGTGGGATTTCGATTTTTTGCGTCAAAAATTCATTTCTATAGTGTAGCGGAATTGTTACCATGTCGTTGTATAATAATTTATTATGTAGGTCTAGGTTTAACCCTAATTTTCTTAAGTCCCTTATTCCTAAGATTCCGTCAAAGTAATCGTGAAAGTTAAAAAGTATGAATTCTAGAGTATCTTGAACTGGTAAAAATTCGCTAAATAATGGGATGTGTGCTTTAAATTCTGATGTTTTAGAGCCAGTGCATGTAGTAATGGGTGTGTCCGCTCGAAAAATTGTCGTTGGAAAATGTTTTTCTGCAATATATGGTCGCAATAATGATGGGTGACATCCGGTATCAATTAGTAGTTTTATTGGGGGGTCGTTTATCTGTATATATGGTAATGAGTTTGGCGTTAGGTTATTCAGGTCTACCGGTCGTTTTCGTGGTCGAGGTGTGACCGAAAATTTTCCACGAGTTCTGCATTGTCATAGTTTGTTTCTCCGATAACATTTTCAGAAGTTTGAGGTTCATCATAGTATTGTTCTGGGACGTTTGAATATTCTACATTTTCCGTTAATTTTTCTTCTGAGTGGTAATTTTGTGGGTCATAATAAGCGGATTCTGCAGGACTCTCGGTTTCTAAATTTGTTAGCTCCTCTGATATAAAATTCTTCGGTCCCGTACTTCGAAAGTAGTTATTTTTATTATAATTACCGAATTTGGATGGAGTACGGGAAGTCGTAGACATTGGTTCCGGTTTAAATGTTGGTTTATACGAATTGTGCGGGGCGAATACGTTTTTGGTTTTTCCGAAAACTTGGTTGTTAGTTGGAAATCTATTGGTTTGAAACTGTTGTTGAGGTTGGATATTAATCGGTCCTCTAGGGAATTGTGAACGCTGATTTTGGTTAAATTGTGAAGAGCTCGAGTTGTAATTGAAATAAGGGGCATTTTGATAGTTCATTGCCGGTGTAAAGTTCTGTGTGGGATTAAATCTTGGCGTGAGATTCTGCATGGTATTGAATCTGGGTGTAAAATTACGATTCTGTGTGTTTGATCCGTAGGGGATCGTGTTTGGTTTCCTTTGGGGGTTGTTACTTCTATTACTGTCATGTAATGAATTAATCCTCTGATTGTCATAAAAATGTCTAATTACTAAGTCGCTAGCTTCTGCAATGTTTCGCGGACTTTTTAGGTCGATTTTAATACGTAGACTGTCATCCACATTAGCTAATAGCACGTCAAGGGCATTTCCCTCGTTTTGCTCTATCAGTAACGTTTTTCGTTGGTTATTCAGGGTCGAATCTGAGCTAATTTTTACTTCTAATCGCGATTTCATTTGTTTTAATCTTTCGAGGAAGTCTAAAAGGTTTTCGTTTCGAGTTTTTGTGAGAAACAAGAATTCGCGGGTTAGGGTTTGACGATCGAGCCTGTCTCCGAATTGTTCCCTTAATGCAACTTTAATTAATGGCCAAGTATTTAAATCAGGGCGACACATAATGTGATTAGCCACTTCGTCCCGTATTTTGGAACGGATCACAACAAATGCAAAATTATTTAAATTGTTATCCGCGGTTGCTCCGTAAGTGTTATAAAAACCGTCACAAGCATTAATGAAACATTCTAATTGTGATGAATTTCCACTGAAGGTGGGTAGAAAATCAGCGATGGCTTTTGCAACCTGAATGGTTGGTGTAGCGTTTCTTTCTAAAGACATTGTTCTTAATTGAGAACTTAATTCTTCAATTGACATAAGCGGTCAATTATTATGCTATTACTAATTATTTCTTTTTAATTGAGAATTTAATTCTTCGATTGACATAAAATTATTATATTATTATTCTTTGAAAGGGAGACACAAATAAAAGGAAGCAAGGAAAAGGTAAGGAAACTCAATAACTCACTTTTGGGTCTTCAGAGTAGCTTCGTTTCTTCCTGGGGTTGTGGTCTCCTTGAGGGTTGTAGATTTTAGATTGGAAGCAAATGGTAAATACCAATGGCAGACACAGGAATTATTCTTCTTTCTTCCGTAGATCTACCTCTTCTAATCCTACCGACTGCGCCAATTAAGTTTATTTTTATTTCACTTTATTTAAAAAACAATTTTATTTATTAATTTTCAGAATAACATGAATTTATTTATTAATTAGTTTAAATGAATAACATGAACTTATTAAATTGATTGACTTAATTCTAATACATTTATAATATGAGTACTCGAGTACCCTAATACAAATCAACTAGATTTCAGTATTGGAATAAAACTGGAGTGAAACTAACTTAATTATTGTTACTACCACTATTTATATCCTATGTAATATCTTAATAGTTTTATTTGTCCACCCTTTGGAACCGGATCATCGATGTCTGTTAGTTTAGAACCGGACTTCGTTATCAGGCGTTGCACTTTGTATACCACAGGTTGTTTTTCATAACTCATGCTCCATAAGAAATAATGTATCAGACTCCTCGCGGCCTGCCGCCTGACCGCGACAGGACGCGGTCAAAGAAGCGGCAGATGTTTACATAGCGGCAAGTGTGACACCTCACATTTGAATCAATGTGTTTCAGAAAAGCGGCATGAAGGTCACTTGCTAGCGCAAACCGCAAACCGCATAATGTGTCATCAGACTTACGTTTGGAAATTTTTATTTATTTATTTTTTGCGTTATGGAATATCTTTAATTTATTTTATCAGTGGGTATATATGTCAATTAGGATTTTAGAAGAAGTCACAAAAAGAATTTGATGTTCCGCATGTATTAATTGAAATAATTGAAAAAAAGTGGGTCGTTGAGTCCAACGGACTCACCTTGACCGGATAAGGGTTAAATGATCTTTTCGAACAGCTGACATATACAATAGCACTAGTTGAGCAATTTAATTCACAAACAGATTTTTAGGGAAAATTGAAAAAGGTAAATTTAATAAAATTGATTGTCGCTAATTAAATAGAGTAACAATAATCGTTGAGATTAGTCACCAGATTTAGCGCCATTTGAATATTTTATACAGCTTGGATAAAGTCGTTGGTTTATTTTACGTCTATTGGTACTCAAGACAAATTATAGAATCATAGCACGTACGCTGCACCAATTATCCTGATGCCATACCAGCCAGAGAAGCGTCAATTCGTCGAAATATCAAATACCAAATATCATCGAGGTAATTCCAATAGGTTGTATGTCAAAAAAATTCTCCTTTTAGTTTATTTTACCATCGGGGCTAATCCACTGAACTACACCAACTGCAATATACCATACATAGATCAACGAGAAGCCGGCAATTTCTTCTTTCAATAGAACGAATGAACAACATTTGTAAAAGCACGGGGCCAAAATGAGAATGTTTATTTGTCGTTCCGGTAAAATTTAATATTATTTGACATACAACCTATTGCAGTTACCACGACAATATGTGAAGCTTTAACTAATTTGAAATTTATGTTCATCTGAGATTTTTTTTGTATAAAACATACAGTCAGATGAACATAAACAAAACGCCTTAAGGAAAAGATCCCTAGAATAATGCTGTGTAATATTAAAGCACACCTAAAAATCAAGTTTTCTCTACTTTATGTACTTAATGTTATAAATTCAGATTTCACCCCAACTCATTTTAAATTATTTTTGTTTATTTGCTGATCATATACACCGTGATTCACGTAATTTTCCGAGGAATACGCCTAATGCACGCAACCCAATATTCAAAAATCACAACACGCTATGATACAAAAAACATATATTTAAGTTTCATATGTTTGGAAACCCCTGACAGAAATAACTGTCAAACTGACAAGTTCAATTTCAAAATATACTCAAACGATGAACGAGTGGATATGATCATAATCTACGGCGAGTGTTACAAAAATGCAGTTGTTGCAGCCAGAAATTAAGTTCTTAAATCTCCATCTTCTAATGAAATCTCGACATCAGACACGCTTTTCATTAAACTTTTCGATGGCGCTGCTTACCTAAACTTTCTGCAGAACACAATGTGCGATCTTTTGGATCACATTAATTTGGACCAAAGGCAACAAATGTGTTTCCAGCACGATGGTACTCCAGCTCATTTTTTGATTGCCGTTAGAGAGCATTTACATCAAACTTGTCCACGTAGATGGGTAGGAAGAGGAGGACCTGATTTAAACCCTCCAGATTTCTTTCTTTGGGGATATTTGCTAACATTGGTCTATGGTACTGCTGTAAATAGCCTCGAGGAGCTGCAACTACGAATCAATCAAAAATTCCAACAAATTGGAGCCAATAAGGGGGTTTTAGAAATAGTTCGAATTTCTTCAGACTAAGATGTCGTGCCTGCTTGGAAGTGGAAGTAGGGCACTTCGAACATCTTTTGTAACTTTGTTTTTTGTTTTTGCTAGAAGCTTCCTTTGCTTGTTTGTAAATAATAAATAAATATTTCAAAAAAGAATAAACTTTTCTTATCCCCGAAACCGTTACTTCGCGGACCCATGTTTATTTGGACGTTTTTGTTTATTTTGGTTCATACTGTTACCTATTTAAATATTTTACAATCTTTTTTAAGAGCCTGTATACGAGCCCAGTAACATATGAATAATTGAACCAAAAGAAATGTGCAACATAATTTTATTTTTCTGAATTAGAATTAATTTAATTTTTGTTTGTATATATCCGGTATTTTTAAATTGCAAAATTATATTTCTTACTATTCCTTAAGGAATACTTACATTTTTGCAATTCAATACCCAGAAGGTCCATTGTTATGGGCAGCAACAATAGAATTTCGAATATCGTAAAATAACGACTTTCCTCGAACCATAACGTTATTATTTGTTTTCTCAAGACATAGGTATGTACTTGATAATATTATATTTTCTAGGCAAACAAATATTTATTGCGTTATGGTCCAATAATATACGCCATCCACAACCTTTCCTTTTTGTTTATTTTATATTTATTCCAGTTAATTGATATAAGTATTAGATAGCGTTTATTAATTGTTAAAAAAACATAGTTAATTGTTTCTGTTGAAATTATGAAAATTAAATAGATTCTAATTCAGGGAAATAAAATTGTATTGCATTGTATTGTATTGGTCCAATTCATGTGCGACTGGGCTCGTATTGTATATCTTTTTCGAGACGCAGACAAATGTTTCATATAAGTTATTTCATAGTTTTGGAAAATAAAGAAGTGAGAATGTAAAACTAAGTAAACAAATTTGAAGTACCAAAAATAATTACTTCTACAAGTAAAAAGCTTTCCATTGATTTAAAATATATTGTTGAATTCAAACAAGTTTATTCTGAAAATCAACGTTATTTATGTTAATGACTGGAAGCATACGCATGCGGTAAATGTCTTTAAATTAGGGAATGCTATTTGTCGCTACCTTTGCAAGTAGTTTTTCAATAGTTTCTAAGATTGTATAATGTATAATGCAGAAATTTTATATTGTTATAATTTATTTTCGTTCTTTACAATTAATAACATTGTGCTACACAATGGGTATAGACTCTTTTGTTTGTATTTCAAAGCTAAAGCCTATTAAATTTGTGGCTTGAAAGAAGAGGTGCCATTGTCATAAATCATCAAAATAACATTTGTTGGTTTCTTCAGACTAGTAATTGGTAATATTGCCTGATCTAAGTAATTGGTAACTAAAATCGAAAATTATTACTCCTACTTTCTAAATTACAACTATTTAAAAAATACTAAGACTTTGATTATATAGATTGTTCCAAAAGTCGCGCACCACCTTGTAGGCACGTTCTCAGAAAATATTAAAAAATTCGCTGGTTTATTTTTTTAGTTTTTGGAAATATGTTTATACAAGCCGAATAATAGTGTGTTTTCTTCTTCGTTGCACCAATTGATTTGATGCCGTCGCAGGAAGAAGAAAATATAAATAAAGTGGACTGTATCACTCAAAATAAAGGCTTCAAATTGAACCTCGACTGCATCTCATGAACATGAAAAATGCAATGTTTATTGTATAACAAAAAACTACACATATCACTTTGGATACAAAAAAAGATAATAATAGCGACTTGATAATATCATAAAAAGTCGTAAACAATATGTATTTTGAAATTATGTCCTCATAGGGCTTTTGTATCACCTTTCGAAGTTACGAAAGACATTTTCCAATTCCGATGCATTTTGTAACAAATCTGAAAAGGAATTTTTGGTATTATTATTTATAAAATTTTAAATACTTACCTACCAAAAAGAATTGTAAAATTCTTAGCACGCTATTAATACTTATTTTGTAAAATTTAAACTAAAATAAAACCCCAGTTAATAGTAGTAACACGGGGCATATTCTTCATTATTTTTTTTCTGTCCTGAGGTAATCGCGATATTGTAAAACTGCGCGTTCTTGTTGTGCAGTTTCCACAGAACCAGGTCTTTGTAGCCGAATGTTCATTACAGCTTTTTCAGGAGCAATGTTGTAAAAACAAACTAAATAACATGCAGCCATAACACCGGTCCGTCCTCGACCCATGCGGCAATGCACCCCGACAGCCTAACGACAAGAATAATAGCAACAAAATGACAACAATAAAGTGATGGCGTAGCTAATTACATAAAGTAATCTAGCATTGTTTTGCTTGCCAAGTCCATTACTTGCAGCAGTTTAGGCTTTAATTATAATGTCATTACAAGTCGCACTTATGGGAATTGTAAATTTCATATACTAATACCAAATTAGTATGCATTGGTGCATTCAAAGCATATTCGTTATAGAAAGCGCTTCACAAACATTAATTTCACAAATTATTTTCAAGAAGTGTTTATAAATTAATTCTGTTTCCTTCATAATGACCAATGTAAAATGTTATTAGTAATTTTATTTATTGTTGTAGCAATTATTGATATTGTTTTAATACACCATGCAGTAAAACTGAATTATCTAAACTGCGTTTTAATCAATTATTCTATAAAAAGCTCGCTTTCATGATTCTATCTTACTAACATATAAAAACTGCATTAATGATTAAGTAAATGTAGAAACTAGCAAAGCTTCAAAGAAGACCGGAAAAGTTTATTTTACGACAGTGTCAAAGTAGCTATTAAGTACTACTTTTCTAATTAGTAGATGTTGTGAACACAGTAAAGAGTTATAGCAAGACGTATTTTTTCGTTGTAGTAATACGACACCTTGACTGGGAAGCTGAAGCGCATGCGTACGCCATAGAAATGCGAAAATAAAGTATTACGACAATGAAAAATACGTCTTGCTACAACTCTTTAATATTATGTGTTATTAATCTTTACTGAATAAAATATATGAACGGTACACAGGAAGAACAATACAAGTCCATTTTTCTTGAAATTCAACTTTTAATAGTATTTGGTACGATACCTTTTTGCCAAAGTATTGTAAGGCACATCTAGCAAATTTTACAGGAGACAACTTTCTTGTCTCAAGGTCATTGCATAAAGAAAAAACTGATGGTTACAATACTTTGTCAGAACAAGCATTTACGTCCGATACTTATGATAGATGCAAAATCTCAATTTCACTCAAAATGTTACTTACAATGCTTTGGCAGAAAGGTATCGATATGCTCTTAGATTTTATGAGAGAATGCTGCAAGTCCACCAAAACATCACGTAAAGTTTTCACCTTACCTAAATATATAGGAATTTCAAACATTAAAACTCAAATATCTCGATAAAACAAAAATGTGACTTATATCGTTCTTCCCGTGTACCTACTCTTCATATGTAAACAGGAAATTAAGAGAATGGAACTGTAAGTGTAGTCAAATGGGAATAGTAATGGACGACGGATATATTTACAGTCTCTTGTTTGCGGATGATCAAGTCATACTGGCAGAAAATGAAACCGACTGTAGTAAATGAATTTAAATCTACGCCTGCACCGTCGGCGACCCGACACACACACAGACTTAAGTAGTTCCATACTTAAGCTTCGAAAGGGTAGCAGCCCTGGAGGGGGTTTGGGAGCGAAGTGAAGCCAAGGTGCGGAGGGAAGATAGCGAGCCCTCAACGGAGAATGGGGCTTTCTAGAAAACTCGAGCGCAAGAGCCGTTTAATTCTGGTTTTGAATTGTTAAAGTGTTTTTTTTCCTTGTGGTTCTATTGTTTTAAATTAGTGGTGTAATTCGGAAGGTTCCCTCGACCCCGGGTATTGGGTGGTATGAATAAAAGAGAGCAAAACCTTTTACTCGCACAATTCCGAGCATATGCTACCACGTTCTATGAATAAAAACGTAAGTAAAACCTTTTGCTCACGACCGTGCTCTGAGTACGAGTCTGAGCAAGAGCTTTTGCTCACTATGAAGCATATCATCCAGTCGATATAAATAAAGAAGAGGTTTTGCTTATGATTTTGAGCAAATGCTCTGCAACTTGTGCATCTGTTTGCGTTTTTTAGGGAACACCGGCACGTGAAATATCAGGCGAAGGGTCTAAACGGCTAAATGCACACGTTCGGCCAATGAGGAAGGCAAATGACTTTCGTATAAAAACAGAGTACAGTTCCTTTTCTTTGAATCCATAACATTTTTTATTATTTTTTATTATCATATTATTTGTATTTCCTTTATGTTGGGACCCGTAAGCCGACAATGGTCCGTTGTCGTTGACCTAATTACTTTATTAGATTTCGGCAACACAACAATAAGGCACTTTCGAAAACGTGCTATTTCGAGGTTTTGGGTTCTGAGAAAGCTATAAACGTAGCGTCCAGATACCAGATGTTACTTGAGTCTGTGCAAAATCTCAAAGCATACGCTCATAGTAAAAGGTTGGAGTATAAGGTTCTGCTCCTATTTGTATGAATAACGATATGCTTTTACTTACAACCATTTGCTCACATGAATTGAGCATATGCTCAAAATAATTCTAGAATGTTCGAATTAAACACAGAGCCCGGCTCAAACGGATGTGTGCGTTCTTTCCACGACGATTTTACTATCTCTCTTTTACTCTTTCGAGTAGTGTTACGTACTACGCCTTTTGTGGACATTCGTTTTATTTCATCGGAATTAATTTACAGAGTGGTTCATATTTTTCACTAAAAATATGTCGTTTGATGATGCGAAAGGAACGAATCAAGTGACAATCTGTTAATAGCTTTTAGTTGCAAAAAAGACCGGAAATTTTTGGTACAGTCGACTGATGAATCCCTAATTTTTCCCCAACTCCAGTTTGAAAGCCAGGATTTGCAATGTACTGGAAAAAAATTTTCATTTTTTCGTGAGACGTTTCAAATTACTTAAAATAACTTGATGACAAACGAACTTTTATTTTCATAATTTTCACCCAAAAAGTGAGTTACGATTCATCTCAAATTTCTTTCCTCAAATCGGTAATAGTTATTTTTGTATTAAGTGGGCAAAATGAGTGTTTTTTATGGCTCGTGAGAAGTAAATTTTGGTCGCAGACAGTCGAACGCATCATAAAAACACGAATTTTGACACGAAATGCAAATAACGTTTTTTCCGCAATGTCACAAAAAAAAAAAGTGATTTATGGAAATAAAATTATAGAAATGAAACTAATACGCAAAAAAATAAATTTATTTTTTTACTGTTAAAAAATAATTTTTTATATCATTTTTTCACGTGTTAAAAAAAAATTTTTCACTGTTAAAAAATAGTTTTTTGATATTTCGTTAAAAAATAGAGCACTTCGCGTATCGATAGTGATGCGTAAATGTCATCTTTTTTGACGTTTGTATAAAAGTTTTTTTTATAATCATCGTACTTTATAATGCTTCTGTGCACGTACATTAACAACTTCAGCCATCATAAAATTAGCGAAGAGCATGAGCACGGTGAATCTACTGCTGACCAGATGCACAAGTTGCAGAGCATTTGCTCAAAATCATAAGCAAAACCTCTACTTTATTCATACCGACCGGATGATATGCTTCATAGTAAGCAAAAGCTCTTATTCATGCCCATATTCGGAGCACGGTCGTGAGCAAAAGGTTTTACTTCCGAATCTACGAATCCCACCCAGGTCAACATGGGGGTGACAAAAATAATAAAATTTTTGTCAAACTTACACACTTTTTTAATTTTTTACACTTTAAAACTTTAAAAACGTTCTTACATTTTAATTGGAATCATTCGTACAATTATTAATTTTTTCTCCAAACGTCATAAAAGTGGCATTTAAATGACAGAATGTGGCTAGTAGAAGTTTCATTTATATGCTTAAGCAGATAAAGTACTTTATATGCTTAAGCATATAAAGTCCATGTTACTTGATTGAATAAACGAATACATTTTTTTCCAAACACCATGTAATGAATTTCTTGAACGCTGCTTCATAAACACCGCTTGACTTTGTAGGAAGAAGATTTTCAATCTCGGCTCTTGCTATTTCGGCTATTTCAGGTGGAGTTAATTGAATTTCGTCTGAATTAGACATTGCCACAAAATTGACTGACTTTTCTCAAACAATAATTTGTTGTTTGGCGGTTGCTACGGTAATATCTAGAAAGTGTCTATCAGGCAATGCTATTTTTGTACAAGTGTAATGTTTCCCGAAATAACCTTGTTAATTAGATGCTTATTTTTGTATTATAATTTTACGTTTGGAGAAAAAATAACATATATTATTCGGAGTATAAGCGCTTTATGTGCTTCGGCTGATTTGGCTGCCTCACTACGATCGGCAGTCAACCTATCAGCCACAGCACATAAAGCTTTGCTTATACTCCTAATAATATAAATAACTATTAATCTGCAAATTTTTTTTGAGCATATGCTCATTTCGTGTAAGCAAATGCTTATGAGTAAAAGCATATCATTATTCATACAAACAGGAGCAAAACCTTATACTCCAATCTTTTACTATGAGCATATGCTTTGAGGTTCTGCTCAGACTCATGTAGCATCTGCTCTTTTTTATTCATACCGCCCATTGTATGCTTGTAGTTTTTTTGCGGTTACAGCGCTTGGGGTAGGTTAGTTAGCATGTTAGATTAAGCTGTATGAAATTGTTGAAACGGGTAGCGAATCAGCCTACAATTCCGCGTGAGTTTGTTTGAACTTGTTCAGCGATGTTTCGTACGGTGTTTTTCTATCGCGGGGGCGAAATAATTAGGCTTTGAAAAAAAGGACGTGGTTTACGTGTCGTTAAGGGTCAAATTAACGATGATGGTAGAGTGGCTTGATGACGTCACTCGCGTGGGTTTTGGAGGCCAGTGTCGTACTAACGGAAGTGAACGCGTTACTTAAGTTAAACAATCGGGAGAACTTGAGGAAAATGTCAGCTCAGGCAGTAGTTGAAAGGGACTCCGGGGGCGTGAAACTTCATACGCGAGAATGCCTGTATTAAGCGGTGATGTATCAGGAATGGGATGCGAATTAGCGACATTCATGTTTAGTGTTTAAATAATTGCCTGTTTTATTATTGTAAACGTGAAAAATCATCCATGTCTTCAATTTAAATTGTCACCTACTCCTAACTTACGCATCTTGATACCACCACAGGGACCTGGTTGCAGCTCGTACCAGTGGCGGCGTCGAAGGGTTTTGCTTGTCGATTTCCTTGGAAGTTAGTACAACCATAAGACCCGTAGGTCTCCAACTACGTATAACTGTGTATCACTTTTGTCCCTGGTGGATGGTAGTTCGGCAGTACCGTAGTACGCTATAAAAGCCGGACCATTCATTTATTGGCCAAGGAATTTGAGTACTTGGAGGTCGGGTCTGGTGCAAACCAGTACTTCCTTGTATGACCAGGGAAATTGTTTTTTTTTTTGTTTTGCGTCTAATGACCGAGACGTTCTCTCTCCGCTCGAAAAAGGCAAAGGGTAGAGTTACGGACCGCCCTCTACGGCGCACTGTAGTATGTGATCGTGGGCCTGGAAAGGCAACAGTCCGTAGCCCGGTTTAATCAATCATAACAAATGGTTCTTGTTATTTCATGCCTCTAGTGATAATAATGGTGAAATCATGTTCATCATTCGTACTGCCTTGCCAATCAAAATTCATTCAGGTCTTCGGTGTAATCTCCAATATGTTTCAGATTCGACTTTGCACTCTAAATATTTAATATGTTGTGATATCATAGCCCGAACTCCTTTATGTTTTTTTTTTGTATGTTTTTTTTTTTTTTAACGTGGACGATTCCTCTATGTTGTGCATGTCGGTGTTGGTGCTAATTTTCTTTATTTGTTTGTGTATGATCTGATAACATGCCTGAGAGAATAGTTTGGGTGGAGGTTTCACTATTCTCGTTATTTTGTGTGTTGTACCATTAGCGGCCATTTGAATTGAATTAAAAAGGCATCCTCCACTATGCTATTGTTTTATTGAAGACATCCCTTCCCCTAAAAGTCTCACCGTTGCATCCAGAACGCTTGCCGCACTTGCTTAAACACAACGACGGGTCCTACCTTCATTCTAGACGATCACGCGGTTTGGCCAATTTTGAATTTCGCGGTTTATTTCCGAGCGTTCGGGATATTTAAATTATTTAAATTAATTGGCGGCAAGTTTGGGTCATTACACGACATAAATTACATGTTCAGGAAACTAGAAGAAGAGATGAATATGGAAAAAACTAAATACATGATGATCGGGAAACAAGGTGAAGATTTGCAAACCGACACAGGAATAATTAAAGCCATCAACGAATATAAATATCTAGGAGTCACATTAACATCAGACGGTAGAGATGAACGAGATATACCGAATAAAATTCAAAGAGGAAAGAGTATAACAAAACAGCTACATTCTGTACTGTGAATTAACACGTTTACTAATCAAACAAAAAAACATCTATTTAAAACTCTAGCAGTACGGAGCGGAGGTATGGACCTTAAATTAATCAAAACATGTTCAAAAAGATGAAATGATGTATCGGAGAAGATGGTGCGGAATTACTTTGCTATATCATATTAGAAGTGATAGAGTTAAACAAATTATGCAAGTAGAAACATCACTGCTAGACGTAATTGAAATAAAACAGCTCAAATGGTATGGAAATATGAGACGAATGGCTGAATATAGATTACCAAAAAGAAGCTGGATGGAAACCAGTACAGCTAAGGAAAAAGGACAGGCCAAGGAAAGAATGAAACATAGGTATAATAAAAACAATGAAAAAGCGAGGGCTAGAAAATGAAGACTACCTGAACAAGCAAGCAAGGTCATTGGGATGCGGAAGACGGCCAAGATAGCTGTAGAAACCGCCTATATATATACAGGGTGCGGCCTAAAAAACGCCACAAGCCGTATACCTTTCTAGATGATAAAACATTTTGATCATGCGATATTATATTTTCACCGATTATAGTTTATTTTTTAAATAGGAGTGAAATTGAAAGCACGAATTACATTGGAAGATTTCAAGCAAGTAGTTTTTAGCGGAAAATTTGAATTTTAGTATTTTTAACGTTTGTACAATGGGGAAACACGGGTTGATAAGAATTGTTTGTAACAAAACCAAAAAAGATGTATTGATGCACAATGCAAAACACAAAAATTCTGATAAGAATTGTTTTCATTATATAAATTGTTACCAACCGATTCCGACAGACGAAGATCTCGCACGGTGATGGGATTTTGATATTTTCGTTGATTGGGGGATGAAATTAATTAGGTAGTTCTTTGCAAAAGAACGACACGGACAATTTTTACGTTCTCGTTATTTTATTGTATTGAGTGAGAAACGGTAACAAAATGTAATACAGTGGAATAAAACTGCTCATACGTACAATTAATTATTGAAATCATAGAGTTCTCATAAGAACAGTTTTTATATAAATTAGCTATTATGACACCCAAATGTAATCAGCTGCTTCCACTATGTGGCGACTCCATATTTTCCATAATTAAATCAGTGTAAAACCGGCCTGTTGGCAGTCAATCATAGATCAACCCTTAATTTTCGACCCGCTCCTCTAAATTAAGAAATGAACACTTTTCAATTTTAAATAAGATAATTATCCATCGAAGCTTTAACAAAAAAAAAAAAGCAAGGAATTAAGTACACCAGAATAAATTAGATAAGAATTAAGACTTGAATTGCGCAAAGAGATAAATAAATAATGAAGAAAAGGCAAAAATATAGCAGAAGGAAAGAATGATTTGGAATCCAATTTACTATCGTGTTTAGTAGGTGTTGCGTCCCTAATTCCTAGAACATTAAAAGCCTGGTCAAAGGCAAGAAAACGCGGACGAGGGGGCGCACATATGAACCCTGAAGCAGTTTTAAAATCAGTTCGTCTGTAACTCGCATACAGGGCAGTTCGTCTGTAACTCGCATACAGGGCGGTTCATCTGTAACTCGCATACATGACAGTTCATCTGTAACTGGCATACATAGCAGTTCATCTGTAACTGCACCATAACATGCATCACTCTCATTTTTTGTTAATTTTGTAAATACACTAGTTTATCCGTTATCATTTTTTTATTTTTATCTTTAAACTATCCGTCCTCCGGTAAAACGCAGTGCGGAATTTACTACTGAGTAAACAGTAGGTTAGTTACCCACCATTTTAGGTGCTTGTCTTTTATAACTTACTTCGTTATTCTTTCGACAGGTTTTGCAGACGTCAATAAATTTAATAATTTGTTTCACTGTAGGCGCTTCAAATTCTTCTATATCTATTTGTGTCCACTCAATATCTGTAAAGTCTTTAATTGGGGGCACAGTCTCTCCAGATAGAGTCACTAAGTGTTTTATTCCTTCGTTTTTAAGATACACTAAATTAGCGTTACTGTTGGGGCAAGCCATGGCTGCAAGTTCATGATCGACTACCCACGTAAAGTTCCAAGGTGGGTAAACATAATTTTCCGCCATGCAAACGTTCTTTATTATCTAGTCGTTGCTTTTTAATCCTTAAATAATTTCTTAATTTAGATTAAGGCTTTCTACACTATCATTGTTGTAACTAAAGTGGCGGTGGCTGCAACGAAAATTCAAATGTATTTATCAATTGAGAAAAAGATTTCACTAATTACCTTAATAATAGCATGAAAGAAGTGGTAAGTAAGTATACAATTGAATTGCAGAAACAACGTAAAAACTTAGTTTGTAGTACCCGAACTGCTACAATTTAAATATAAACTTTGTGAATGATCCAAAAATGACGCAACTTGTTACGTAGGAAGTTCTTATTTTCGTTGTTGAAGTATAATTTTTTTTAAATTTAAATGTAATTTGATTTTTTTGTCTTAACAAAATATTTAATTTAATTTGTAGAGTGACTGTGGGCGTGTAAACGATTAAAGTTCATGATTTCATAGTATTAAGGAAATTTCCACTCTGCTCACTTGAATTGTAAAATCTAACTGCCCGGGTGGATAAGAGATACGTGTCAACAGTAGAAATTCCTCCGTATTTTTTTATTTATTAATAAATCACACAACTATAACAGTAAAATTAATTAAATTTAAATTTAAGGTATGGAAAAAGATAAGATATTCAAACTTGCGTAAAAATTAAAAAAATAAATAGAATTGAATGTTTAGTAAAATAATTTTATTTACATATATAGATTCATTGATTTAACACTTGCTTTATAAGCTTATAACTAAAATCTGACTATGTGTTTAATTCATTTCCCCTTTTCCCTTTCATTTTCCTTGTACATTCCACATTCCTATATATAATGATGTCTATCCATTTGTCTTCTAAACTTGCTTTATTCATCTCCATGCATCCAATATTTTTAATTAAATTAAGCTTTTGGGATATTCACATTCCTTATCTGACTTAGATCCACTTCTTATTTCCATTTTAGCTGGTTATTTATTATTAATTTCTGGTATCGATTTTTTATCTCTTTTCCCTTTTGATTTTCTTCTTTTCTTTGCACACTTATCTCATTGTTTAAAAACTGTTCAATCTCCTCTTTTGCTCGTTCCTTTTTAATTGGTGGTTTTTACTACTATTTTGTTCATCTTTTTCATCTGTTCCTGTGTTTGTAGTGATTCTTCGATTTTTTGTAATTTATCTGCAAGATGTTGCATTTCCTCTATCCATTCACTTTTTTTTCCACATCTATCTTAACGAGTTCTTCCTTAATTGCTCGTGTTTCTTTCTAGTATTACTTCACTGAATTGCATTTTCTTGAATTTTGAACAAAATCATGTTCTTAACACATTGTTTGTGGGACACGTATTAGCACGTTTTTCACAAAGTGCGTGTTGAGTGCGGATCACGTATTAATACGTCTTACGTAAACATGAAATTCGTGCATATTTGTAAAAATAGTCCGCTCCCGCTTTAATGTGTAATGTATACTCGACACTAATGTGTTATCTAACAAATACACTGCCGTACTGTCTACAAAATTGCCGATTTTGAGTTTTTGGGTTCACTTACAATTTCTACAGCTTTTTACAAAGTATAAATCTCCTATGTGCATTATTAACATGCTAAAATATATCTAAATGTTTTGTCTTAAGTGCAAAATTGGCAAACATTACTTACTAGAAAAGTCCTATGTGATGAATGCTTAAACATAATGTCTTATTTTGGTGCAGATAGGACTTTTCACTAAGCACGTTAGTTTCAATTTTCAGGTGACTAAGTAAAAGTGTTAACTTAGGAAGGAAAACTACATTAATTTCTAAAGTGAAATCACATATTTCAGCTAACGGAATGAAATTCTAGGAGGAATTGCCAGTGTTGATAAATGCAAATGACGAAGATTTAGATTATTGAAGTATTGTGCTTATCGTTTTCAGTGTTAATAGTTTTGGAGATCAATAAAGTTTATAGTTATTATTACTATTGTTGCATTTCAGTTCACTTGAGTTTAGAAAAAAAAACATTTTTTTTAACCTTATCTAAAACAAATATCAAATTGTATCAGGTTTAATTTTTAATAATGTTAGGGTACATTGGAAATATTTCTAAGGATCTCATGCATAGAATGCCAAAAAAATGAAAACCATGAACTAAGTAATAAAAAGTTGGCAAGAGAGGTTAACAAAAGTTCATTTATTTCAAAACAGCTAAATTAAAGACGGCAGTACATTGAAAGTATGTTAGAAAAGTGTAGTGTAGTAATTATTGATTGAGGTACTTACCGGAGTTACTACTAGCTTTTGTCAAGTTTAAAAATAACAAACTTCTATTTCTTTTTTAAATTGTGAATGTTTCTAACTATTTACAAATGGTTGTGTATCAACTTTCCATCAAAATTAGTTTAAACGTTTTGAAAATGCATAGTAAGGCAATGTTCCATTCATTTTCGAATGATATAGAAAAAATATTTAATATGGCAAGTTATACTTCACGTTTAAATTAGCACTCATATTCAAGAACATCCTGTATACACACATTTAATTTCATCCCTTTTCTTCAAGTTAACAAATTCACAATTATCATTTTATTTTTAAAATTTCTCCACCTTCTTTTGATGTTAAATATCGGACATTAAGCAATTTGTTCTCATTTTTTGTCAGTTGCATCGATTCGTAGACGGGAACTTTGTTATATTACAACGCCTGTGATATATGACATATTGTGGGTAATTACCGCTCGGACGCACTTAGGACATGACAAATTACTTGTGATATTACTTTTTTGGAGTCAAATTAATTGCAGCACTCAATTATTAAATGTGAATGGAAAGAGATAAAATCAGCTACATATCTTTTATTTGAATTAATGCTTGTTTGTACACAACATAAAAAATAACGAAAAAATACATAAACTTAATAATCGTACTCGTCGTAGGCGCTACCAAACATCGCGAAAGACTCGTCGCCTTCGCCCTTCTGATGCTGCCGCAACAATTCCAGGACACCCATTTCTGGTTCTGCTGGTTGAGCGTCATCTTCATAATCATCTTCAAAATCGTCTTCCACTAGAGTTAACGGAAACGATTAGAAATGTTTTTAATTTTTTGCGTCATTTACCTTCTTCATGCATTATTGTTGTCGCCTCCTCTTGTTCCAGGTCCGGAGCCTCTACTTGAACGACAGGAAGTCCGATCGTCGCTTTACCCTTACCTTTTCTAGAACTAATATTGACCGCAGTTTTCACACGTTTCGACGATGACGTTTCTTCGTTGCTGTGCGGTGATAAAGGCCAGGGTCTAAAAATATTGATTTTAAAGATGCATCGCGTAAATAAATTACATTCTGCTTACCGTTTCGTAGATTCCACGTTATCAATTGTGACAGTTTCAATAATGGAGGTTTCATTCTTGCTGGGCGCACTGGTTAAGCTTTTCAGTACGTCGTAATTAATTTTTGATGAAATCTTTTTTTCCTGCAGCATTTTCTCGATTGCTTCTCCTGCAGAATTTGACGGGCCGATAGCTTGTTTCTTACGTACGTTTCTGCGCTTTTTCTTTTCAGGCTTTCCTTCTTCCTTTTCTTTAGCCAATTTTTCCTCTTTCACTGCGAGAAAAATAAAAAAGCGGCTAACAACGGTTACGTTGGCTGACATTTGATGAATTTATATGCATTAAAAGGTTATACATCCTGAATCTAATTGCCAACTTTTATTGCGGCATATTTTCAGTGAATAATGGAAAAAGTTTTGATATTATCAAACTTTTATATGAGTACCCTTTTATGACATGAATTTGACTGTAAACTTTTTATGGAATGATAACAACAAAATCCTTGTTGCCTGACAATGAAATTGCGGTTATTGCACATTATTAACTAGTTGAACTTACACCTACACCATGACCTGATTTTTAAATCCGTGCTTATGAAAGCCAATTGAAAAATGTAGGTTCAGTATTTACATTGTAAAATAAAGTTCGAGTTTTCACAAAACAACTCGAAAACAAATTTAACTTTTAAAACTTTTATATTTTATTCTCCTCGAATGAAATCAGATCAAACGGTAAATTAAAAAACACTGTTTCCGTTGATTCACAATCGACAATCCTTTTAGCGACAATTAATCACGAATGTTGCAGTGTCACAGCAAAGTTTTGCCCGATCATTTGCGTCAACAGTTTGCACGTCGCGTTCTTTTCAACCCGTAATTACTGACCGTGAGCAAGTTTTTTCACAGGTTAAATATTTACGCAGAAAAAACGTTGCCTTATTTACAAGGCAATTGAATTTTGGAATTTATTTTATTAACAAAAATTCATACTGCGCAATTTAATTCGTTTGCTTGTATTCGAGCGGAAATATAAATACAAACGTCAATTAGTTTAAAACATTTATCGACTTAAGCAAGAGTAATGGTTTTTACGTAATCTTTTAATGTGCGAATGGCAAGAATTGCGCAATAATTTCATTATCTTTTCGTATTTTGATTTTGCTATTTGCATTTTGATGTGTACCTAGTATAGGTACATTTCGACAGGAGGTGATTAACCCGATAACGAAAGTGCAGGGGCGGATCTGTATAATAGCTATAGTCCATTTTTAAATCAGGAGGAAAGTTCAGAAGACTATGAAATTATTATTTTATTTAATTTATGTGGGAAGTAATGAGTGCTCAATAAGGGTAATGGCAATTTACGCGGTAGCGGTTGCGTTTATAAACAAAAGATTATAATTTATAACCGCAAATCGATGTCACACACGCGGTTTCGTTTTGATTGTAAACACGCTGCAATGCTTGACCGCGACAAGACGCGGTCAGAGACGCGGTAGTTGTTTACATAGCGGCAGATGTGACACCTCACATTTGAATCAATGTGTTTCAGAAAAGCGACATGAAGGTCACTTGCTACCGCAAACCGCAACCGCGCCGGTGTGTCATCGGACTAAGACAACCTATACAATTTTGACCAAATCACTTAAATGTTACTGAATAATTAATATTGAAAACAAAAGCTCCCCTTAAAGAAAATACGTTTTAAATTATTATTTAAATTATTTGCAAAAAGAGCTCTCAAAAAAATGTTAAACCAGAAGCCTCAGAAAGTTAGATCCGCTTCGCATGGCTGTGTGCACGAATAGAATTTTTTATTGCTCAATGATAATCAGTTTTCTAATAGCACGGATGGTGTTGACAAGAGGGGAAAAATTGTATTTTCAACTTTACGCCAAAAAGTTATTCTTTATAAAAATTTTGCTTGTTTTGGAAAGTTATAAACAGTTGCCAAAGTTTTATTAAAATGTACAGGGTGTTCTAAAAATTATGAAACATGAAATTAACCTTAACCAAAGTAGTCTTATTTTTTATGAACTGCCGCATGACCGGGAAGTATTAAAAACGAGAATACGGGATGCCGTTAATGAAATTAATGTACCAGGAACCATTTATATGATGTATGACGAATTTCTAAAAAAAAATTTAAAAATGTGTCGAGATCGGAGGAAGTTATGTGGAGTAATTTTCCTCCAAATAAATTAATTTGAATTAGATTTTAAATTTTATGCAATAGTCGATACTTAGTGCTGACCAATTCTTAATATTACTATAAATACTTACGTTTGAATTGTTAGTTTGTTTTGTTTGTTTGTTGTTTTGTCAACTTTTTGCAAAACGATTGCTAGATAAACGGCCGAAATTGTACATACAAAAATTTGTTACACCTTTACCAAACTTTGTATTTAAGCTTTTCTCAAGTTTTGAAACAACTCTCTGAAATAACATTTTTACAAAAATAAAAAATAAGACTACTTTGCTTAAGATCAATTTCATGTTCTGTAATTTTTAGTACACCTGTACATTTTAATAAAATTTTGATAATTGTTTATGACTATCAAAGGTAAGCAAAACTTTTATTAACAATAACTTTTTGGTTGAAAATAAAAATTATTTCCCTCTTGTCAACATCATCCGTGGACATACTGTATTTAGCAAATAGTAAAAAGATCATGGCCGAACACAAGATATATTTCACATAAAATAAGGTGAACTATGGATCTAAAAACGGCAAAGAAATTAAACCCTCGCTTTAGCGCTAATTGAGTTGTATCCTCCTACTCTAACCGTTTACTCTTGTGAGGGTTTACTGACAATTTAGGTAATGTCTTCTGTTGTCTGTTTCTATACGGCTCTGTCTTGTGCCGCGTGTATAGCCTGATCCATTCATCTCACTGGTAATCTTACCTTTTACCATCAACATTCTTCTCTATTGTGAGATTCTCCATTTCACCTGTTCGTCTGTTCTGGTATAGTTTAGGTATACTTTGTTGATTTGTTTCAATAACCTGCTTTTTATTTGTAGTTCTTGTAGTAATGATACGATTGTTGTATGTTTCGCCCACTCTTTAAGGATGCGTCTGCATACCCATAATTCAAAAGTTTCGATTCTATTTCGGTCTGTTTGTTTCAACGACCACGTTTTCGAAGCGTAGGTGCTTATTGGAAACGTTAAAGAGTAGGCTGGCATCTCTTTTATATTTTTTGTTATGCATTGATCTTCCCATATTGCTAGTTTTATTGTAGCCGTTTCGACTGCCGATACTGCACCCCCCGTCGTTCGTTATGAGGGCACCTAAGCATATGAATTGATCCAACATTTCGTAGTTGGCTACCTTTCTAATATGGGTTTTGTTGCCCTAAAGATCGATTATCATTATTTTGATGTATTTATTTTGAAACCATGTTGTGCACTGTAGTCCGCTAGTTTTATCATAATGTCTGTTAGTTACTCCTCACTTTCAGCAATTATCAGAGTGTCATCTGCATATCTCAGGTTGACCAGCTTTCTTCTTCCAATCGAGACGCTCTCGTTCCAGCCAACAAGCTGTGTGCGATATAGAGTAGCGGCAAGAGTATGTAGCGAACACCCGTCTAGACGCCAAAAGTTCTGGAGACGGATGTACCTGTTCTAATTCTAAAGTTGATAATAATGTAGATACCTTCTCGATAGATTGTACTGCAACTATGAAAAACTAAGGGTGCATAGTTAGGATGGTCTATTCTATTCTATTATTTATTCCACGAAAGTAATATAATTGAATGTGTTTTTCTCATGATCGCTGGAACAGTTGATAGTAAAAACCAAATCTACACTGCTCAGTTGACTAATACAAAACGAAACGGGTGCAACTGTGCCGGCAGTTTATGAGTATTTAGTGTAAAACGGAGTTACCACGAAGAAGTTTACTGATCGTGACTAATGCCTCTTTAAAATAACCAATAGAATTTACATCCTTATCGATCACGCGTAAACCTTATTCCGTAAGTTTAAAAACCAGGGATTGGTAAAATATTACGATTTTCTATCGAATATAATTGAATTTCTGATGAGTTTAGCTTCCAATTAGTCATTTAATTAATTGTACTAGACACATTCCATCATACATAAGTGGCAACTGATTTCCTAATTTCTTTATTAACAGAATTAATTTTGTGTTCTTGTGGGTTATATTTTTGTTGTTTGGTTATAAAAATCACATCTTCTGTAAAATTACCGTTTTGTTGGCTAGGGTAGGGCCCCTTCGCAGCCGATATATTCAGAGAAAAAACATGGAACCGTTAAGTGACGAAAGAGATGTTAGGTTGATCTCGGTGGAAAGCAATATTTGAAACTAAAAATATAAAAATAACGAAATTTAATTAGTTCATTTCAAAAGTACATCAACTCGTCACATGTCAACATGTCAATTTTCTTGCGTTGCTGTTTAACCCCTTCACTACCAGGTTTGTACTTTCGTACAGGGAATGATGCAAGTGTCTGATGCATGGTAGTGAAGGGGTTAAATAAGATTACTTGTACAAAAAGAAAAGCGTACGAAGATCACAATTCAAACAAAAACATATAAGCCTGTTTCAGTTTAGTTCGTAACGAAATGAAATTGAGGGACCTAAGGTATAAACCGGCTAACAAATTTTTTGAAAACAAAAGAAGGATCTACCAGTTTATAATACAACCCTTTCCATCAATACTGTCGAGACTGGAGAGTGTATTTATTAGTTGCATTATTTTGTAAGGGCATTTTTTGTAAAATATAACTCGATTATAAAAATATCCTATTGCATATCCATTATACAAATATGTATGTACTAATTTTGAAATTTATAACAATTTCAATTGTCATGATGATATTTGATTTTTATTTTAAGTAGTTGGATTCATCATTTTTAAATATTGTTGCTAATTCCAAAGGTAATGCGATAACAGATGTTTACGACCACCCCTTGTATATCAATAAATAAAATTTAAAAAATTATCCTATTAAATTTTTTTTTTCCAACATCTCCTAATAATAGCAGTACTTATAACTAAGTCAAAATGAAATAAATAATGTGATTTATAAGTTACCGATGAGATGGGCATAGTTTTTAAGTCACTAGTGAGACAACCACCATTTTACTCGCTGTTTTTCTTAAATCACCAGAACAACAGCGCTTTAGCCTCCATTCGCATTTTACCATAAAATGTTATTTTAAAATATCAAATTGAAACTATAGTAGAACTCCAATTATCCGAATCAATTGGGACCGGACCCTATTCGGATAATCAAATATTCGAATAATTGAATAATTTTCGAACAGAACACTATAACACAAAAACAACGAGAATACACAATAACTGACAATATTGCAGTTGTACAGTCGCGTGATTCATCGCCTGGCTTTGTACTGACACTACAATTTTTTCCGTCAAGTGAATATTCTTTGTTTTTGGACCGATTGTGTCTTTTAAAAAGTTATATAATTTCATTATTGTCCCCTTAAAACTGGTTCGGATAATTGTAGTTCTACTGTATAACGTTTTACAAGATTGTTAAAGATGTTAGGTACAGTTCGGTACGGCACACGTGTGTTGATTACATAATACCCTTAAGAACAATAACTCACAAAGCCTTTAGCCTAAAACAGTTCTTGCGTAACTTAACACACTTATACCATCAATAGCTTTTCAAACGCACGAATTTTATTTTATTTGTCAATAAGTAAAACTCAAAGATTAATTTTATTGAGTAAAACCCTTGCAGCAATTTCCACAACGTAGGACATCACACAGTTGTTTAACAGCACCCCTACGGAAAAGCTTCCCTACGGTTTGCGTGCGTTGATGGAAGACATACCTGCGAGGCATGTTTGACAGGCAAAATTGGAAAACAAAAAAGGTTTATCGTTTCCTTAAATGAATTACCCTTATTCCTTATTTTCTACTGCGTTGCAAGGTTTTCATATCGTATCGTATCGTATTGTATCGTATACTTTGTATACCGTCGCACTTAAAAGTTATAAGTTGGAAAGAATATTCTTGACTTTGATAGGCAATCAGTTTCGAATTAAGTAAAATTTTAGATCGATGCGTACAAACAAATTAAATCTATAATAATTTGTATTAAAGAATGAATTAAGAACAAATATCATTTCGATATCAATTACGTATACAGTGAGGTTGCCGTATCGAGAGACATCAATAATTATGGAATAAGAAAACGTTATTTGTAAACAGCCCTGGAAACACCCTTGCAACACAGTCTGCTAAACTATCAGTTATTGTTTCGTGCATACATTCAATATTTTAATATTTTTCTGAGTATAGTTTTTGGAGTAACTAGTTATAAGTAAATTTAAAAATATCTGCTCCTAAAATATAGGTTGAAAATAAAATAATTAAGTGTTACATACGTTTTTGTTCTTCCAGATAAGCTGCATTATGTTTATGCCACAAACCATTTTTGTACTGGTATTCATCCTCGTTCATTATGTACGTATCTAACTCCGCATCATCAATATCATCGAATGTAAAGTCTATTTCCGGAGCTGGAGTGTTGGGAGGAGTTGTTACGATATCTTCCAAAGAATTGGCCAGTTTCATGCTGGCAATATTTGGTCCTGAAAGATTAAATAATAAAAAATTTAAAGAGCAGTACTTCGAAATAAAATTTTCACAATTTAATTTCGTAATGCAGCAGCAACAGTAAAAGTTTTAAAATTTTATGTGTCAACGATATGTCCTGGAACTTTTGAACTTCAAACAAAACAATTATATTCGACAGACAAAATGAAAAGTGCTCTGTAAAAATGTTGATATTTTTTCCATCAAAAAGATTAAATAATATTGAACAACTGTTTTATTTGTGAGATAATTTTATATTATATTATTAAAGAACATTAGTATATTAAGCACATTAAGGCCTATTAGTTTTGCAAATGACTGTGATTATACTTCGCACGTAAAATGATATGAAAAAATTTAAATGATTGACACATGTATGCAATTTTAAGCAGTTGTTGCTATTTATTTATTTCACAATAAACAAACATACTCGTGTACCAATTATAACATAATGAGCAAACGAAAGTGAAATCAATGTCAATTATTAATTCTCAAGTTTGTTTAAACCTGTAAAAAAGACACTATCATCGACATTTGGGAATAAATCTCTAAACGCTCATTATTGATTTTCAAGTCTTTCTCCATTTCGAAAATAACTTTGAACTATAAAAACATTTTGTAATGAAAAATTTGTTCACTTAACTATCATTATGAAAATTAGAAATATCCGAAGTAAAGGGGCGTTTAGATTCAATTAAATTAAATTAACGCACGGAAATTAACAAGTTTGGCAAAAGTGATTAATCATATTACTTTTGTTTGGAAAAATTTCACCAATCACTTTTGACAAGCTTCTTAATTTCCGTACGTTAATTGGATGTAAACGACCCTTAATAAAGAACATGACTTCGTTTTTTCTAAGCCAGGTTTGATTTCTTTCTCAGTAGTTCATTTGTTATAGTTTCTAAATAATATATAGGGTGTTACAAAAAAGAGTTAAATATTTATAGGGCATATATATTTTTAGACTCGAAGGATGGGAATTTTTATTTACGTCATGTTGTGTCTTCTCAAATGATCTCTATGCTCGTTAATAAATTCGCTGAAAAGCATTTATTTTGTTCCTAATGATCCTTTCGATCTGCCCTAAATGGTTGAGTTTATTCACATACACGGTTATCGAGTTATGTGTCCCATTTAATATTTTCCGTGAGATCCTAGGTTGCGTTTTTTCTTTCTTCAAAAAGCAATTTTTAATTTCTACAACAATCACGTTTGTTCGAATAATAATCCCCAAGCAATGTTAAATCAAGACATCAAAAATAGAACAAGTTATTTACCAAATAATCAAAACATGGGAAACCTGTTAATTGTTGTGGAAAAACAACTAACCCTAACCTGTTCCCTAAATTGAAACGTTGTTGTGCTATCTTGATTGAACCCGTTTAAAACGATCAATCGTGTCGACTGCCCTTATCAGGTAGACAAGATATGTAGATTCAAATAAAAGTTCCTGGCGGCTTAATAAACCATTGTAAAAAGTGAATAACCGTGACGGTCCATCTCTTGACCTGCCAGGTCACCTGATTTTAACCCGATTGATTTCTCTTTCTGGGGACACCCACAAAATGTGTGCGCGACAGCACCGGAAACAGTACAACAATAGTTTTCGCTGCAAATACGGCGAATGAGAAAATCCAGACGCATATCCCAAGAAGCTTAGAAAAACTAGCGAATACTTGGTTACTCATAAACAGAATATTTATTACACATAATTTGTTTTGTTCAATGTTTTATTTGTTAATTTGACAGAGTGAGAATTTATTCTTAATTATTTTTAGAGTTTATTGCTTATGGTTTTTAATTTTTTCAATAGTCATTTGCATCTAATAAACTCATTAAGGCGATACGCTCGCTTCCGTCAAATTCATATTTCAAGTGGGCGTTTCACTGTTTTCGCTATAAAGTTTAAGTTACGATAAACGTATGCTAAACTTGCCAATGTTAAAAGGAGATCGACGATTTTAGGCATTCTTAAATCGCTCGTGCACTAAATATCTCACTGTTGCAATACTATGACGACCGCTCGACACCGTGTACGATCGTACCATAATAATTTGATTTCAGCGAATTTTGTTCGAATATCTAGATTTTGATTTCAATTTCGTGACCTTATTTTTTGAAGTGACTCACTGGGAGCCCCTCCATTGGCGCCTGATACGACATACTATAAGCCCATAGAATGTATAATTATTCTGATTGCTTATTAAATGAGAAAAATAAAATTGAAATTTTTCAAAAAACAAATCGTTGTATTGTTGTTGAGTGTTACGAAATTTCTAGTAGTCGTTTTTTTGAAAATTTTGAAATTTATATTTTTCCTAAGGGCCCTTCTGACAATTTCGAAAAAAAGTGCTGTACCTATTGAAAGCTATCCTTTTAGGAATTTCCGTGCAAATTTGGTAAGATCTTGATAAAAAATAAGTTTAGGAAATTTAAAAAACTATTTCGTGTACGGGCGATATTTTTGTGTGGTTTTCAAGAAACTTATCGACAAAATTCTGCACCATTTCGTAGGGCATTTAAGAAGTAATAAACATTGTGTTAATAGGAAGCTGAAATAAATATTGTTTCATACTGTGTACTGTGCTGCGTTGCCAAATTTCCTAAATTTAAACTTAGATTATACCTGTAAAAATAAATTATTTTCAAATTTGTGTTTCATGAATCAGATACAATATATGTTGACACACCCTATATAAATTAAAACTTTTTGCCCTATAAATATTTCATCCTTTTTTGCAATATCCTGTATTACATAACTAAGCACTACTCAAATTTTTAAATATTGGATAAGAAAGCTACTGAATTCATTTTTTTCAAAAATGGGCTTCACTGATTTCTGTATTGGCCCCTGGAATAATAAACATTTGTTCTACGTAATATATAAAATGCTAAATATTGTGGTGGGCTAATATACTGCCCTCCTAAGAAAAACCCCCGTATCTACAAAAAAAAAAAAACATTGAAATTTTAGTACTTATTCGATTCTGCTCGATTTATATGACATATTTACTTAATAAAAAGACTGTAAATGCAAGAAAGCATTGCATTTACGGTCTTTTTATTAAGTAAATATGTCATATAAATCGAGCAGAATCGATAAGTACTAAAATTTAAAAAAAAAAAAATTTCTGTAGATACGGGGGTCTTTCTTAGGAGGGCAGTATAGTTGTAGAGGTCCTGCAAGTACGTGCTGTGAGAACGGTCTTGTAATCACGTTTTCGACAACAGTTTCGCAAACCGGCTAAATATATTGAATACAGAAGAGGGGGATTTCCACACGATAAAAATCAAGAATTGTAATGAGTGTTTCAAAATACAGAAAATTTAGTACCCTGTACGATTCTGGAGAAACAATAAAGACAATGATGCGTATTAAATACGGAATATGATTCTACGTAATGACGTAATTTACTACACAAAAATATTAGCAATGAAATCCATATGTCTTCATGGACTGTGTTTTCTTTAATACTGCATGATATTGAACCTGGTCTTCATTTTTTTATTGTTGTTCAATTTAATTTAATTTAATTTAGTTACTACTGCGATCATTGCACCGTGACAAAAAAAAGACAATCAATCGGATTCGATTGTAGCGACTATATTGTTTCTTCCAAAAGCAATATTAGTGAATATAACAAGATTACGAAGAACAGTATATCAATACGATTTTATTAACATTCTCGTAGATACCCATTATGCCAATTATTTGGGACTGCCTTGGATTTCTAGGCATTTATTTTATTGCGAACGGAAATTTAGCATCTTTTGAAAACGAGTTATAAAAAGTTTCATTCTAAGTTACCTCAATGAAATTTTGTAGCGTAATTTGATATTAAGGTTTTTTATTCAAAATAAAATTCTCCTTCAGGATAAACAATAACTTTTGCAGATTTCAGTGAAGATATCTGGAGTAGTGCGAAAGTACATGGAGGCATTGCAGAAAGTATTGCAACTATCGATGCCCCTCTAACAACGGAATCAGTAACAAAACTATTACTACAAGTCTTGTAGTTTGTTCTTTAGAGGAAAGATAATTTCTATACATTGCTTTTTTTTGCTATTTTCAACCAATTCCAATTCCTTGGAAACTTTAGGTGTAATATTACAGAATAGCGCTCCGTACCATACGGAAAAAACAATGAAATTCAATTAGTTTAGACTTATCGCCAATCGAGTCATTATGACGTAAATGAAAAATAGGAACCGAACCGAACTATCGTTTATTGTTGATTTACTTTTATTAAAGTTGCCAATATCATCAAACAAAATTATTTTTCATCCAATGGACACTTAAGACCGGCCATTACACAAAAGTGAATGATAGATGTCACCACGGTTCAAATGCATACCCCTCGTATAATGTAAATTACACTCATTTTAACATACATATCGTTTATAAAGAAATATTATTAGTAAATTAATGCGTCAAACTTGGTCAGAATGGTATTCATATTATAATTCATTGGCCGTGTAGTAGTTTATTTGATTTTTTAACACAACCAAAAACCAGTTATATGTTATCTTCAAATTCAATGATAGAGGTGTTAGATCATAGAGAAAATTGCCGCCAACGGAGTTTACTCAATATTCCAGTTCAATTCCTAATATTTTCGATTCGAAGTACATTTTTCGATTCAAGTTTATAGTTCCGTGAAAACATGGCCGATGCATTAGCTGAGAAAGTTTGGATACCATCCACCAGAGGGTACGATTATAAATTTACTAGCAGTTCGACGTCTTTCCCGGGTATTTAACCCTAGAGTAGGCGCAAGGACAGATATGTATACCGGGAGATTATCTTACAGGTATACATATCTCCTATGTTTACTTTTAAAAAAAACGCGTCAACGTATTGATAACTATAGGCAACCAACATTACACCACAAATCACAAGGTTATTATTTTTCATTGTGAAAGGTTATGTTCAAGTATCATGAATAGTATTATGAATAGAATCTAAAATCATTTGAATATCAAAATAATAACAATTTTAATAAAACTATTAAAGTTTGAGAAGTTATTAACAGAAAGTACATAACAAAAAAAAATAAACAAATAGCGTCATAGCAAGTGTTCAAAATGTCCACATTCTACTTGTAAACAATATCCTAGCCGATCTTGGAACGCACGCACAGCATTTCTGAGAATGTCAGGATTCAGTTCGTTACATTCAGTTCGTATACGATCTTTTAATTCATCTAGATTTAAAATTTGGATATTGCGGTAAATTTTTGATTTTAGGTAACCCCAAAGGAAATAGTCATTGGGTGATAAATCTGGAGATCGTGGTGCCCATGGTATGGGGCCGTACCGTCCTATCCAGTGTCCGGGAAACCTTTCGTTTAAACAATTTCTTATAACATTTGTGGAATGCGGAGGGGCTCCATCCATTTGAAACCATGGTTCGTTAATGTTTAAATTTTCTATTGCCGGAATGATGTTGTTTACCAACAGATCTAAAAATTTGGCCGAATTAAGGTTTCCATCAATAAAAAAAGGCCCGATAAGTGTAGCATTAACTATCCCTAACCACACATTCACCTTCTGCTGGTACTGAGTGTCGGTCAAATTTTGAATATGGTGATTAGTGCGGGACCAATATCTAAGGAAAACGAAGGAACAAGGTTAACAGAATAAATTGGATAAATAAGAAATTATGATGCACACCGGAAATTTTGGGAATTGACCTCTCCATTTAATGTGAACGTTGCTTCATCGGTGAAAACTATCTTCGCTAAAATTTCATCATGTTCGTTTAACAAATTAAATAAAGTTTCACAAAAATTTGTTCTTTTTGTTTTATCCTCCTCAAATAACTCTTGATGATTGGAAAATTTATAAGATTTGTACTTAAATTCTTTTAGTGTTTTAAATATTGACGTTTTTGATACAACGAAATATTCAGCTACTTCTCGCAAGGATACCATCGGATATTGCTCAACGTAGCATAAAATATTTAATTTTAATTCTTCGGTCAACACATGGTTGGTTTTAATCTTCTTTGTATGACCATTCACTATGCAGCCTTGTGAATTAAATTTTTTAACGATATTGTGCAGAGTTCTGATGCAAGGAATTGGTCTTTCAGGATATTTTATGGCAAATAAATCTCTCACGGTCCGCAAACTATTACCTTGCTGGTACCACATTAACAATTCAATTTTTTCGTCTTTGCTGTACATGATTATTACAGAAATTGCAATTTTATGTTAAAGTGACACTGAAAAATTAATTGACTTTTGTTGAAAGAGCCAACTTTTCAAATGTTGAGAATTTTGGTGTATACTTGGTTGCCTACAGATCGCAATAAAGCAATGCGTTGACTCGTTTTTTTTAAAAGTATACATAGGATATGTTTACTTTTAAGATAAGCTCCCGGTATATGCGCAAATACGTAAATACCCTCTCTCCCATCCCAGAAATTCTAAAAATAGATTTGATGTTTCTTTTGATATTGTCGGGCCATCTATGAAGCAGAAAAATTAGTACACTTTCTTAGCTTAGAAACATTTGGACTGTGGTATAAAACTGTCAAACCCCCACCATTTTTGGGCCGTCCTTAAGTTTATATTTCGTTGGGAAATATAAATTTCTACCCAATAAATTCTTTATTTGATATTTTATATGGTTTGATAAATAATTGAGACGAACTTTTTAGCCGATCGAAATATTATGGACTTGGGATCGTAAAATAGGTGATAATCTGGATATAACTTTTTAATGTGGCAAATGTAACAAACACTTACAATGTAAAATCAATGGCAGAATTATTAAACAAAAATTCCATTTCGTTAATTATTACCACAATATGATTACACAACCAAAATAAATGGCCATTAATAATTAGCATATTCAAATTAATATATTTTTCTGAAACTCACGTAAGATTATAAACAGTACGGTTTTTTAAGTTAGATAACAAGCAAAGCAGCAAAAAACATTTTGTTTGAAAGTAAAAAATATTAGATATGACCGTGAAAATGGTACGCAAGTAATACTTTATGCAGGGCTACTAGAAATAAAAATATAACGAAGGCCGATGCTTGTCGCATAATATTGTGAAATGCGTTATGTCGTAGGCTAATTGCGAATTCAGTGATTCTATAAAACGCCTAGTCGTTTTCTAATCGACTGAAAATTCAATGATAAAATAAAATGATAAAATGATATTAAATTTCGTTTATTTTATGACTGGTTATATCCAGTCGTTTTGTAAAAGACTGGGAGAGTTATTACACATTTTTTAAAAACGTACCCATTTATATAAAGGTTGGTCTTGTATCATTTGAAACAAATAAAATTAGGTTTAATTCTTTTATATTTGTCAGGAAAAAAACTGTTTTGGCATTATTTTGATATTGTAAAATGGGTTTCTCGACTACATTGATTAAGCAGTATTAAACTTTCAATTTTTACGGTTCAAAACATGGGGGAGGCTTAGATATCAAACACGTTAACACTGTTTTAATGTTGTAATTTTGCACGCAAAAATGTTTTTAATATTAGAGGGGGGTATACAGGTGGAACACCTATACAAAAGCAAATACGGTACTACATAAATAGCAATTACTATTATACAGTGAGGACGCAAGAGTTGAATATGAACATGAACCTAGGGAAAAAAATAACCAATGCAATATTGTGTTGACAATATTGAAAATTGGAAATATTGCAAACTTCATGTCATAACCGCACCTGTTCAAGTGTCACTTTCAAACAGAAAAAACACGTGTAATTATGAAGTGAAGTTGTCAATATTTCAAAATTTTCGGCGTTGCCAACACAATGACATAGTATTTTTTCCCTACGTTTATATTCTGACATTTAAAACGCGACTGAACAACAGGCATTTAAAAACATTTTGCTTGATTTTTGGTTTCCAGTTTGATCAAAGAAAAAGTTCACCAAAAGCTGGAAAAGTAAGAACCCGAATTGACGCAGCATTACTAGAAATTACACTGGAAAGAATTCACCATAAACAAATCACATATTTCAGAAACCCAGATTTTACTTATTAATTGGCACCTTCACTAATGCGACCTATAAATCGCAATTTGTCTATTTTGAAATGAAATAAAAATATTATTTCATGTTACTTGTTACTTTCCCCAATCGTTCGGACAGCTAACCAAAAGCGTCATAAACTGTAAGTATTCCCAATGGTGAATGGTGACTGAACCACGAACTAATCACATAAACTATGACTACAGTATCTGAGAATTGATCCAGGGACATCCTAGCGGAAGCCTGGTTGAACTACCCAGTCAGCGGCGGAACGATTTAATATGTTAAGTATTTCATTACCATTTTAAAAACTTTTGTGTACGTAATAATCTACTTGATATATTATGCAAAACCTAACATACAAATTCAAGATGATCGATGAAAGAGAATATTGTTTTTGTAGGGGTCGATACACGAAAGAAGTTGAGAACTCCTGTAAGTAAAAACCTGGTGTGGTGACACCAAAACAATTGTACCTAGACTTAAATGTTAATAACAAAATTTCGTGTACCGCGATAAATTAAACACAATAAACACTAACTAATAAAGGAAGATGAACCTTACCTAGCTCTTTGACAACCGCTTCCCGCGGATCATCTTCGCCTTCTTCGTTTAATATTTGTTCTATGGTACCTATTGTGGATTCTTCTATAAATTTGTCGGCTTCCTGTTCTTCAGTTTTCCCAAAAACTGTACCTAAAAATAATTTTTAAATATAGATAAATTTAGCAATAATTTTAGCAATAAACTTACCAGGTCTACCACGTTTTGATTTACTACTATCCTTTTCTAACTGACTTTCAATTTGTTTCTGCAATTCTGTTAAACTATCCGCTTCTTCTTCCATCAACTATTGAAAATTATATTGGTAAATTAAAATTTTATTTTATTAAAACTAATGTAATTACCTTCTGCAACCTTTCCTTATCTTTCTTTCTTGCTGCTTTAAATGACGGCGGATCTTGTTCTTCTTCCAGATCTACTGTCATGAACTCTTCTAAAGTTAATGCGCTACTCGGTGTATCACCAAATTCGATCAGCCTATGAATAAAATTTTGCAGTTTAATCAGAAGTTCGTTTTGAAAATATCAATTTATAAGAATTAACGATACCTAAACAAAAACCATAAAATTATACAGGGGAAATAAAATTAAACTCCTTTATTACACATTTTAATGCGGATATAAAATATGACTTGTTTTGGTAGTAATAAGTTGTTAATAAAATTAGATGGCAACGAAAAGTGTTCCAGTATTAAAAAGGGTGTTTTATGTTGTAAGTTCTCGAGATAATAACAGACGTTCATAGTTCTACAGCACAAATAATTGTTGATCGTTTTTATCACTGAATTATAGCTATTAAAGTGATTTCCTGGGAAAATAGCTTCAACAAAAATGTTTTCATTGTTTTATATTACTCTATTTATTATTAAAGTTGTCTCATAGAATTGCAATGACTTATATAAGTTATTAATACAGCAATTATTCAATTTTTGTAGAAAGTAAGTAGTAGTAGAGATAATTGGAATAAACTGTTTGTCAATTGAAGTGACCAGTCGTAAACATTTGAATTAAATTAAATTTTCTTAACAGGAAACAAATTATTTATCTATTATTTGATTAGTATTAGCGAGTAATTCTGTGTCGAATTTGGTGTTAAGTAGGGTAAACTCCAACAAGACAGGGCACATTCAAAAAGTTCGATTAATTATTGGACAAATTCCACTAACCAAAACGTACTATAAGAATATTTTCTTTGTACAACCTGTATTCTTATTTCCTAAATATACCCACGTTAAATACCCATAATCAGTGTTTTATTATAAAATTGTTTATCATTTTATAAATAACCAATGCTATTCCGTAGAGCAAACTACAACAATTTGAAATGCAGTTCAAAAGTAATACAGGTTTCTTTAATGATAATAGTTTAAATGTGAAAATTAAAAATTGTAGAGAAAAGGTACTGTTCAGTTAAAGTGCAAGTCTATTTAGATATATACATATACACAAAACACTTAATCCACAGTAATTAATCGTATACACATTCATTAACGAACAATGTCGTAACGATAATGAAAGTATGTGTTGTCAGCTATTTATAACAAAGTCAAGAAGATTATTGCAACGCAATACTGTGCATTTTGAATTTTCTAACGTAATATTTGCGGGAAAAAATCAGGTTGGTCAAATTTATTACAAATCCTTAAGTTATCGTGTTGTCAAATATTTAAACATAAGTAATATGGATTTTTCTCCGAGCAAATAAAAAAAAAATGGGGCATGCTGCTTACCTTTTTCTCAAAGTTGAATAGTGTACTTTCACAATCTTGACAATATCGCTAGTTGTCCTTCCGAATTCATGTAGACGAGAAGCCATTAATAAAGCTGGAAAAAATACAACACTATAAAAGCGTTTGGACAGATAAAAACTAGCGTAAATTGAACGAAAACGGAAATGTGCCGCTTTGTGACGGTGAAAAATTACATGAGAAAATTATTTGAAAGATAACCTTCATATTGAGAATTTTGGACGAGCATTTGTTCATTTCACTCAAATTTCAGTATTTTCCAAGTTATTAATATTTACAATAACATAAGTGTGCGGCAAAAGTAACGCAACAATTCAATAAATTTTAAACAGATGAATTTTGAAAAAATCCAAAAACAAATCAATTTTTAAATTTAATTTCCCATTTTTCGAAATAATATTATTATACAGGGTGTTCACGAAAAAACGCCCCAGCTTCTAGCGCTATTATTAGGAGTCCAATTGTAACAAACGATACGTCAAATTAAATGGTTTAAAAAGTACTACAAAGTGTAGCTCAAACATAATTTTTAGCTGTTTCTCCATTCATAGGCCAAAGGTCAACTTAATTTTTTTAAATTACACCCTTATATTTTTCTTTGACAATTTGATAGAGATTTTTTTTCTGAATTCAACGATGTATCACAATCAATATTTCTGATTTATTTTAGGGTAATAAAAACATTAAAATAATAACTGATATTATTAGCAGTTGGCTTTGAAAAATAACTGAGACGTAGAGGTGGCTATAGAAACGACGTGTCACAAATAAAAATTACTATTACTATTGTTGCAACAATGGTACCATGGTAACCGGGACATTTAACTGGAGAAATACGTTAACAGCACTTGTCAGGAAACACCAGCAGAAATTTTAATTAATACTACACAAAGTGTAGGATCTAGATGTCGACAATGTCTGGAAAGAAACGGTGCTCAATTTGAACATTATCGTTAATTTGGCATTTCTTTATTTAATTGTTTAGTTATTAAATGTTAACTTTTGTTGTTCGTAAATTAATCATTTAAAATACGTTGTTTCCGTACTGATACATCGTTTCCATAGCCACCGCTACCTCTCAGTTATTTTTCAAAGCTTACTGCTAATAATATCAGTTATTATTTTAATTTTTTTATTACCCTAAAATAAATCCGAAATATTGATTGTGATACATCGTTGAATTCAGAAAAAAAATCTCTATCAAATTGTCAAAGAAAAATATAAGGTTGTAATTTAAATAAATGAAGTTGACCTTTGGCCTTTGAATGGAGAAACAGCTAAAAATTATGTTTGAGCTGCACTTTGTAGTACTTTTTAAACCATTTAATTTGACGTATCGTTTGTTACAATTGGACTCCTAATAATAGCGCTAGGAGCTGGGGCGTTTTTTCGTGAACACCCTGTATACAGGTGTTTCTTTTCAAAATACAGCAACTTAGATTTTTTCGTTACGATTTGGATCCGTCTTTTAACTGTCAAAATAACGTTATAAAAATGTTAGCCCTTCTCATAAAAAAAATATTAAAAACAAAATTATTGTATGTTACCGATATTTTGACAGTTAAAAGTCCAAATCTTCGTTTTTTTCTAAATTGGTTTTACCATGAAGTCTTAAAAAGTGCGTTTACATCATAAGATTTGTCGCAAGATTAGTCCTACGATCAGTCGAATAACAAGTTTTGATGTCTTTACACTGTACGATTAGTCGCGTGACTCTTGACTTTCGACAAGTTTTAGGCTTTTTGTGATAGTAGCGCGTCCCTACTTTGTTTCGACTAGTAGTAGGATTTTCGACTCGGCGCATGCGCATATAAGCCTGGTCGCCAATGTGATAGCTTGCAACTCGTAATTTGTTTTGATAATTGAGGTTATGGTAAGAGTTCCCGGCTTTCGCAATGACGAATACGGAAGATAAGATAAGGTAAAAGCAACAGAAACTAATTCTTGGATGGATTATTCAGACATTGCTCGTATGCAAAGAATGGTTTTGATAACTGAAATTATACTTTGACATTTGTCAGTTACGACTTGTCTTAATACAGGTAGCCCTCGGTTTACGCCACAGTTGCGTTCTTGCAAAAGCCAGCGCAAATCGAATCGGCGTAAAAAGAACCCATATTTATAGTGATGTATAGGGCTAGGCTCTACATAAGTGAAAAAGAAGCAAATCATTTTACTTATTAATACAATATAATGCAAAATACATATACACCTACCCCCCGATTTACACGGAAAATTGTTTTTTTATAGGCAAAACCGTGTAAATCGAAAACAACGTCATTTATTTAACGTAATTTTTTTTAATAAGATATTTTGAAAAATTAAAATAACAGTTCATTCATAAAATAACAATTATACAGTGCGAATCAGTCAAATGGATTAAATTCAGTATCTCAATTATTGTGCATATTTATAAAAAATCCCGTTTATGACATGACATCCTGCAAAGTAAAAATTTCATCCCTAACCTCAACTTCCTTCGAGTGACAGTTTCAACCCCCAAATCTTTAAATAGGAAGTAGGGGCTTGTGATACCTCATTTGAAAGGTCTCTTCATGCTCCATTAAAAACTGCTATGGTTTAAAATTTTATTGCGAAAAAAATTGTAAAAATGCTACAAAAAATAATTGTTTGTCACTAACCAGTACATATGAAGTTTAAAAAATTCTGATTAGTAAAAACACAATGATGTACACTTTTCTACTGGCACAAATTTACTGCAGTAATTTACGTGAATACGTAGGAAGTTTTATTGTGCATACAAAACGGGGAATCACCAATATGTATAACCAAGTGAACGGAGTTTAAAAATGATTGTAGAAATATGTACTCATCTGAAATATTAATTTTTACCATTTTATTTTGAATTCGTTATTTTAAAAACCGTGTAAAAGCGAAATCGTGTAAAAAAGTATCGTGTAAATCGGGGGATAGGTGTATTATAAATTTAATTTTTAAAATGTATTTTAAGATAAAATAAGTGAAATGTTTTTATTAAAAAATATTAACAAAAACAAATGAAATTTCAAAGTTTCGGATCTCTTACATTTTTTGGAAAAAAGAATTCACAACGTCGCGGCTCAACACTGAAACGAAAATCAGTCTAACATAGGAAGAATCGGTGAATTACCCAATTATGTACACGGCGAAACAGCGAATTCCACAGCGGCGTTATTGTGAATCGACGTAAATTGAACCGGCGTAAATCGAGGGCTACCTGTATTTGTCGCATGATGTAAACGGCTCAACTCATGTAAAAAAATACTACAAATCTTAGGATTTGTTTTTGCAATTTGTTTTAATACTAGTCCTGCGCCAAATCTTACAATGTAAAGGCACTTTTATTTCAATACAATTAACAATATTCATTATTTTTTTCATGGGCCAAAAACCACGATTTTGAAAGTGTCCGGGATTGATTGTGTGTTGTTTTTAACGTTTTTCCATGACTAAATTCAAATATTGACGTTGGAATTTAATGATACGAGACGTTATTTGCATGTTCGGTGTTGGTGCAGACTTGAGATAAATTACAATTGAAATTGCGATGCGACTGATTGTCTGAATTGATTTAAGATTACAATTAGTGTGTCTCACCAAGTTTTGCGATCCGTTGACTGATAATTAGTGATTTTGTCGACTAACAATTAAACCAATAATGGGATTCAATTAACGCAAGTCGTAAGTGACAACGTCTCAAGTTTATAGTTTAAGGCGCTGAGCGTTTACAGCGTTCAGTTTCAGTTTTTGGCCTTGTTGCATTTTCATATTTTTAAACAATGTTAAATGACAATAATCATAATAATAATTAACCCTTTGCACTCGAGGCCTTTTTCGCACAGGCGAATCAGCAACTCGAGACGATTTCAGCTACATTAGCGAAGCGTTTTACAGGTATCTTAAAATCATTTTATATTCAAACAAACAACGTATGTACAAATAATCAAATTTCATCAATTTATTTATTTATGTTTCCATTGGATGCAACAGAATCTGTTAAATATTACACCCTGCAATTAGTTTTTGTGATATTTAGTAAAACAATCCCCAAGATGCAGCATCGGTTTGTCAGGACACGTATCACAATAATAGGAGATTTCTTGTCTACCGCCAGGCTTGTTACGGTCAGAGCAAACCTTGCAGTCCCTTTTTGCCCCTTTTAGTACAATATGGCGCTTTCCATTTAGTGGGCGTCGTCGACGTTTGCTCGCGATGCTGGCGATAGGGCCTTTTTGATCTTTCCCCTCTTTTCGGTTTTTCTAGTTTATACAGTATGTAGGCATTGATCAGACAAATTTCCATGCCCCCAAAAAAGGCTTACGCCACCATTTTAGCGATTTTTGCAGATAACAATATGTCGATGTAGATTGGTCTGCTTCATCGACACCACCCATCTATTTTATATAATTCAATATAATGTTTGGTTTTACGATCATCATTCCACACTACCTCGTACAATTCTTTTGACGGTCCTTATTGCTGTATCATCCTTAGTAGTCAAACAAATGACAGACCTTTGGCCCTTCCACCTTAAAGTAAGGTGTTGTCTCGTCGGTAAGCTACCGTGGATTTTTAAAAAAATTTTGGCTTTTTTATTTTAGTGGTCAATTCTTTCCGGTTCGCTAGGATCGTTCCGGAAATATGGCATTTCAATTTGGCTAGTTCTTGAACCAAGACATAACTAGTGTAGTAGTGGTCTGTGTACATGTGGTGGCCCTGAGCACTAGGAATTTTTTCCAACAACATTTTATATAGGTGTATCAGAATTCTTGAGAACATAAGTAAATCCGGTCTGGCTAACAGCTCGGATGTGAGTGATCCATAATATAGTAAAATGCAACAAACACACCCAGTATTTGAGTCGGCTAGAGTATAAACTCTGATACCCCATTTTGTTGTATTTTTTGGATTATAAGTAATGAATGAAATTCGGCCCTTGAATTTCACGGTCGACTCGTCCACACATATTCGTTCGCGCGGTACAAAATAATCCAAGAATTCTGAATTGATATAGTCTAAAAAGCAACTTACCCGTTGCAGACGTGTTCTCGGATTAGTATTGCGTGTTGAAATGGTTGCCAAATGAAGCATCCAGAATATTTAACTGAACCTATCTCTGGTAAATGTTTCTGAATAGAATGGAATATAACTGACATTGTCCTTCGACCAATATTCTTGCAAATTGGCGAACGGCATTGTGGCCATATTGATCACAACAGTAATGAACGCCCAGAATTCTGCGTTCTCCACATCATGCCAATTTCGCCATATCGAATTTGCGGATAACGTCTTTCCTTCCAATTTTTTTTCGCATAGCTATTCGTTTCACACATTCTTTTTTGAATGAGTTCATCATTGAAAAACAGTTTAAAAAAATCGACTGGTTCTATTATATCTCGAGTTATGCGTGGTCCTGTGGGGTGTTTGCCAGATTTGAATTGTGGACTTGTCGACACTTTTTCGTGCTCTCTGCAAAGTACCCATTCAGAACTGCTTGCTTCTTTCGCCGTTTCACTTTCGGCTTCACTTTCGCTATCGATGATTCTAATTTTTCGTCGTCTCACACCTCTTATTTCATCACTATCTTCCCCACTGGATTCTTTCGTTTCGTAGCGTAATGCATTGTGGATCGATGTACCTTGCTCGTTCAAAGTCGAAAAATCGAATTCGTCTGAACTTGAACTGATTTGATCTTCATCCATTTTTATACGGTTCAAAAACTTTTAAATTGCTATTCTCACTGTCAATACTGCTTTAGGCGAATGCTAAGCTGAGACTAACTAAGCTAAGAAGTGGCTAAGGACGCAGGCCGAGTCTGGTTCACGAAAGTAATTGCGGTAAGAATATCTTATCACACATCGGAAATAAACATATCGAGTTCCAAACCGCTCGGGCGTCGCTCTAGTGGACGCATTAAACCTCCCGGACGCCGTAGCGGCGCCGCTCGAGTGCAAAGGGTTAATAATAATCGGTTGGTGGTCATGTGTACTTTAATCTGACAATTTCATTCGCTCTCCAATAAAAAACAACTGTTAGAATTATGTAGGGTATGCACTTTGTTAGTTCATTTCTCTTTCTTTTTAATTGATTAATCAAACAATAACATCGTACTCTAACAAAATTCATGATCAAAACTGAAATCTTTGAGAAATTTTTTAAAAGTTAATACTTTGAAAATAAGTAATTATTGACAATTACAGAATAAACCAATAAAATAACTATAAAGATATTGAAATTGATAGAATGATATTGGTTAAAGTTTTCTTAATATTTAATATTAAAAAAATAACAGGAAGCTAAAAATAATTGAAAAACTTATCACACAATATGCAGGTTCACAACAAGTTTTATAAAACAACTTTGAAATAATATTTATATAACTACAACTAACAGTTGAGTGAACATAATATTCAAATATATAGTATTATTCTTTGCAGTAGTTCTTCCGTAGGTCTGTCGTTATAATCTTTGATTTCAATTTCATCTATCATAAGATTGCTGGCATAATCTATTCCACCTCGGCATCTAGGCCTCAAACAATTTTGCAAATAAACTTTATTGCAGTTTCTATTCATCTCACGCAGAATCTTGATGAACACCCGAATCTCTACTTTTGTAAAACTTAAAGACACAATTTGTTTTTAATGGTTTCAAAACAGCATCATTGTAATCTTGACTATTCTTTTTAGTCATTCTTTCATCAAAATAACATTTATTTATGTTATAATGACGAAAACGAAAATATTTCGGGTGATTTGCCGGATATTGTCGAACGAGGCAAGGTTGAGTTCGAAATATTTTTGTTCAATTGCAAAGAGATTAAATAAATTCGAAGAATAAGTACCAATCTGTATTTACAAGTTAACTCCTTGTTTAATCGTTATCATAGAAAACACGTACCTCGTCCAGTTATTTTCATTTTTCGGTCGATATATTTTTAATATTTCAAGGCAAACACGTAGCTTGGTGGTGAAAGGGATCTTTTTGGCTCAGTCCCTTACGATTTTTACTGAACTGTTTAGTGTGGAAAGGGGATAAGCCACTCCCTTGGCCCATTTAAAAAATGAAATTTTGATTGCATCACTGGTTCTTAAGCTCACTTTTTCACATTGATATTAATAAATTTTGCAAACATAGTGACTTAGAAACTTTGACCCCCAAAATCAAATGGATAACGGCTCTCCAAAATTTTCAAATGAAATATATATTTAGTTTGACACCCTACAAAAAAATTACCTCGTTATGCATGCCTGTACTTGAAAAAAATAGATTATTTAAAAGCCCATTTCAATACATTTTTTAGGAGTATTCTTGTTGTATTGAAGTGCGAAGAAAATCTAAGAATGACATTAAGATCCATGTTGAGAAAACAACTTCAAAAAATGAATATCCAACCAATTTAATTCAAGAACAATTAAAACAAAACAATAAACAACGAAAACAAAGGTCATTGTGGGCGAGAAATAAGTTGTTACGTAGGGATGAAGGTAATGGTGCTTCATGTTTTGTTTTTAATGAGTTAAAAATTGAACATCCGGATAGTTTTAGAAATTTTACATTTCCAAACTGCACGTGGTTTTTGGTTATTCTACTCACCAACCCTACATTGAGCAATGGATAAAGCAGACTGAAACACCGCCTAAACTCGAGAGAAAACTCGAATACGAATTGGACTGGTCCTATTCACAAAAAATTGGATGTTTTCTGGAATGATTTCTAGAATGAAAACTTGGGTAGAAAATCGGACCTTGTAAAGACAGAAATATATCATCCGAGCTACGCGGAACTGAAAATCAGATGAAAAACTCTGATAATGTAAAGCATACTTTAAGCACAACTCAGGATAGCAGATACCCACCACACCAGAGTAATAGTAATAACTTCTTCATTGTAAAATTTCATTTTAGTTCATTTAAAATATTCAATGTAATCTCTGCTTCTTCTTTTACTGTTACTGACATTTTTAGTTTTCCCTTTTTACTCAACATAGCTAACATTAATTTCAACTTCGTCAAGTGTACAAAATAAAGCACTTGCCAAACCACTTTACGTTGAAGGCGCTAAAATATAACGTAAACTCTTCCATTACAACTTTCAGCATATTGTAGAGTCACTGAAATGTTTCAATTGCCAATAAAGGTACATCATTTCATTTGAAATTAATTTTTTAACGTACAGTCGATGTTCATTTCTCAAAATCGGTTATCAGTCTTTTCATGAAAACAATAAAAATTGTAATTCTTGAACACAAATAAAAAATTATTATATAAACACGAAATTAATTAATTAATTGGTGATGCGTCAACATTTAACCAGGAATTTGGAGAAAGTACAGCTTCCATTTCAGCGACATTTGCGTTTTGAACCTGCGTGCTGGTAGACATTAATTATTTATCAGTCAACAATTCAACAATGAGAGCATTGTCGTTACTCAACTGAAAGTAGTTCATCCGCAAAAGAAAAAGGCGTTGAACTTTATTTATTAAGAGTTGCCGGCATGTTTGAGTAAGGGTCGCTAAACAATATCAATTATTTTTATATCTCTATAAAATTTCGCTACAAAAATTGACTACAAAGTTACAAACTTTAAAAAGCAATGAATGCTATTCTCAAATTTAATTTGGTTGGGATTTTCTTAATTATCTGGAGACACTATTTGGCGTGCAACCATGATTATAAACCTTCACACATAATTTTACTTTCTATACATGAGTATGGTCAATTTTTTGTCACCCACCTGCTCCACAAAGTCCCGAAGGTCGTCTTCCAGAATGTATCGAATCCCTTTTCATTCTCTGAACTAAACGGAGGGCAGTATTTGCCACCTCTTGAGTTTTCGCACCGAATTCTAATTTGGCGGCAAAACGAAGTATGTAAAGACATGGATCTGAAATCATAGTAAAAAAGTTTAGTCGGATGGCATCATACTGAGTGAATCACAGAGTGCAAAATAAGATCTTTAAAATGCAATAAAATAAAATAAAAAACGCCTGACAAAGTAAAAGTGGTATTTATTGACATATTTAATACGAGACGGTACAACGAACTCATAATGTAAACTATGCAGAAGTTTAAAATTGACCTATAAAAGTTAAGGTTATGCACATTCATTTGACTTTCCTCAAAAACAACTGGAATGTTTAACGTTGAATATAATATGAGACCGTGAAATTGATTGTAGGCTTGATAGAATCGGCCTCCGAAGGGAAAACTTTCATTTGGAACTTTAAATACAAATCACCTGAATGGTAAAATTTCATCTGGTTAAAAGCCTCGGTATGAGTGTAACAAACTTAACGAAAATGTAATGAAAAAAGGTGATTATAAAAACGCAATGACTTGATTAAAAGTTGTCGAAAAAATACAAAGCCTTAAAGTTGAAGATAAAAAGTCTGATGGATCCTTCATCTTAATGTTTTTGAAAAGTTTTTCGTATTTGATTTGACTTTTGATGACTTTTAAATTTTCAGCATTCAAAAATTATCAAAAGTAAACTTTCTTCCTCCATCTACCAAGTTTAACTAAAATCCAATAAATTTTATCAAGTTCGCATTCAATATGAAATATGGCCACAGAATATTAATTTATACATAAGCAGCACTCCGGGAGGAACCTTTAATGTTTCACACTTTAAGCCGGTGCCCTCGGGTATTTAAGTCAGTAGTGTGCTTGTAACAAAAATGCTTCGAAGTAAGAGATGGAAGTGCGGAAGAAAAAGAGACGGCGTTAATAGACCAAATGCTACACACGTGCTCGCAACATGAATCGGCGTGGATAACATTCACAGACAAATATTGTGGTCCTGTACGAACCTAATAAAACGTCATTTTTTTTTCTCTCTCATGCCAATGCGACATGCACGAAAACATGCAATTTTTGCGCGTGCATACGATTGGTCGTTTAATTCAGTACTACACTTCCATCTCTCTCTCATTTTTAATCTTTTTGTTGAGTGCTGATTCTCTATCTATTATTATTCTGTGATATGACTTTGAAAGTTTTCTTTAGGCTTTAGGATAAGTCACGAAAAATTAATCTTAAGATTGAATTATTTGAAGTTTTAAGCACATTTTTTCTTATCATATAAAACCCAAATCAGGCAGTAACTTGATATTGGTAATTTTTCCCTCAAAAACTAGATTGAAAATATGGAGCTTCTTTATAAGCTGGTCAATACGGTATGCACATTTACGGCCACCCAAATGTGCACAATTTTTTTTAGCAACTTGATTTTTGCTTTATATCATAGGCGTCCTAAAAAACATCATCCAAATGTCAATATTATTTTGTTTATGATAAATATTATTTCACGAAAGTCACTAGATAAAGCCAGATTTAATCTATGAAAAAATAGGAAAAATGTTGTGTCAGGTATCGTGAACATTTGAATGGCCGTAAATGTACTATGACACAGTGCTAAGCTCCACTTCTGATAACTAAATTCCTGTGTTTTAAATATCTAGATTCTGTGAAGGTTCAGTGTTACTTTTAAATGAATCGGTGCCAAGTGCGAGTAGTCTCCAATGATAAACTCAAATTACCATGCATTGATTTCAAAATAACCTTTATTAACAGAATTTAGTTTTTATGGTCTTATATGCAGTTTTTACAGTCATTATGTCACGAGGTCCGCTTTAAATTACGTTGTAGTAGAACCAAGTGTAAGGGCAGATGCTAATTATTCATTGTTCATTACTATGATGTTCTGAAACCTTTAATCGTTACAAAATGACCGTATTCGTTGTTGTAATGAACATTTATCCTCCTCATTTAAAAATCAACTTTAGATATTAATGATCATACAATGAGGACGTGTGGGTTAAAACAAATTTATTTAAAATTCATTGGTTTGGTTTTTGAAAAAACGCTCGGACATGGCGGTTTTATGATGGTAAATTCATGTACAAAGAGTGGCCCAAAAATAAGTTACGACCATCAACTTTATTTTTTCAAATGGAAACACCTTTTTTTATTTCATTTTTGAATTCTGCATCAAATTCGAAGTATCTTTCATGTACCATGTCTTATACCCAAACTCAACAGTTATCGAGAAATTTACGATTGGACATATCAATAACTGAGATAGTATCCTACAAAATTTATTTCACTCTGTGGTCTGAAAAGGGCCGTTTTATTATCGATAATAATAAATTGTCGACTTGTTTTTTACAATTATTGTCGATAATAATAGGCTGCTTTCGGAATTCTAAATAATTGTAATATTGTAATATTGTAAGTAGCACTTTAATATTTGTAAAGCATAACAATTGAATAAAAAATACGAACCCTGTGAACTTGAATTTATTAGCTATTCCACATATAAGCATTATCAATCTGTATGGTGGGTGGGTGTTCTTATAATTTGCATAGAATTACATAATCAACGCGTAAAAGTACTAAAATAGTTTGTTTACCAAGAGGTACAGTATGGAATTAATTCAAGACAAAATAAAAATAACTCCACCCCGCACGTTGTTTGAATATTTATTATATTTAATACATACAGCACCGAAAAAAAATGCGTCTATCTACTGTAATCTAAAAAAAATATTTTTATTCCTTGTTTATTTTACCATTTCCGTTGTAAATGCCAAGTTTTGGCATCAACAAAATAATCTAATGTTAATGTTATTACGATAATAAGAACATTTGTTTATTTCGTTAACGTTCAGTTCTCACTCGATGGTACGAAGTTTCCGGAAATTTTCTCCTCAGATCATTAGTATTACTGTTTACAAGAAAATTTTTACTCCTTTCGCTTCGCTTAATCGTGTAAAATTGTCGTCGAAACAATATACATACTCGTATCAATTAGTGTGGCTATTTTTTTAACACGTCAAGTGCCATGTGAGACCAACGTAGTCTCACAATCTATTGGGCCTGGCTGGGTGAGTGAGACCTATGTAGTCTTAGGCCGACTATTAAATTTAACCGGATTAGATGAAATTGGTCTCACGAATGAATTTAAAATATATAAAAGCATGTAGAGCTCGGCCTAGCAGTCCCGAAAACGCACTTGGCCCCTGCACCATACGTTCTCCTTTGGGAGGACATGACCACCTTTTTAGACATTCGTCTTCCTTTTGTTCTCCCGTAAATATTCTTATTCAATAAAAAACCATAAGTAGTCGGTGCAGTAATTTTTTTGTTTTTTTTAAATTTTACAAATTTGTCCTCCTTTTTGTCCTCCATATTGATTTTTGGATATGTCAACCCTACCTGCAATGGACTTATCCAAATTGAAAGAGATGGATAGAATACGCAGTGACACTGGATATAGTGAGGATAGCGACGTCACGCGTGGGAGAGAGACGTTCAATTTTGGATAGAAGACTTATTCAGATTGAAAGAGATGGACAGCATGCGCAGTGACACACTGGACATAGTGAGGATAGCGACGTCAAGCGTGAAAGAGAGACGTTCAATTTTGGATACGTCTATTGCGAGACCAATGTGAGACGATCCGGCTCAAAGTGTTTGTGTTGCTTTGTATAGTCGGCACGTGGGTCCCAAAATTTTAACTGCCATGGCGGCACTTTACGTGTTAATACATGTAATTATACCATCATTGAATAGTGGTAACTACATCAAAAACCATATTATTTTTAATGGAATTTTTTAATAGGAAAGCGATACAGCAAATTCTATTATTTATTATTATTATTATTATTTATTTATTATTTATTTTATTATCAGCGAAGATTAGTAAACTAATTCCTAAATAAAGCGCAAGGGAAAATGAAATACAATCGGGGTAGCTGACGTTTGAAAAACTACAGAACAGAATAGAAAAGAATAGTTGCAGTGGTGCGAGTACACAATACATACTAATACCACAACCAATATTAAAGAATTTATCATAGATTAAATATCCAATATTACGTTTCATGACAGTAGAATAATTACTTTTTTGGGACAATTGCGATTATCTGTTCCATTGATGAGAGAGAATCGGATGGAAATGGTAAACCAAAATATGAAATATGCGAAATTAACAAATTTTGAATTAATGAAATAAACTAGAATAAAATATACAAATGTATAAACTTGATAGCAGTAGTCCATGAAAAATAAGGCCACTGTTTGCAATCATGGTTTTAAGAGAATTTAATAAGCAAAAATATGTAAAATTATGTAATTTAAACCAAATATCGTGAACCGTCCAGTGAATGAACACCACCCAGTGAATGAACACTGCTCAAATAAACTGAATTATTAAGAACAATTGAGCATTTTCGAACTATCTTGAGCGCGAAATAGTTCCATTAGGTCTCTACAGATATGATCCAATTATCGTTTTTTCCTTATCAGTCTATTCCAAAAAAAGACATTGCTCAAATCAACAGTTGGTTGCGAGTTGTAGTCAAATGTAGAGGCAGGTCCTATTTCATGGTATCTTTGAACATAATTTTGGAGTACTTTTATTAACTTAATTTTGCTTTTTTATATTTTTATGGTAGTAAAGTGTTCCTGAAGTAGAAAATAGTAAAATACGTTAAGAAAACATTTTGAATTTCTGTTATTTTGAAGTGTTCATATACTGGATGCCAAAATTGATAATTCCAGTGAATGAACAGATGTTCATTTACTGGTTCTTACCTTACCAGTTCTTAACCAGTGAATGAACTACTTTTGTTCAATATACATTATTCGATTGTCGAACTACGGTTTGAAGATAAGAGCTGGGAGTTTCTGCTGATTTTGAATTTATTTATTTATATTATAAATCCGAAATAGTAGTAGTAAACATTCCTAACATTACATTTAATTATTAGAGTTACATTTGTCGATGTTAATAGATAAATTTGAACGTATAGATGTTTGAGTTTGGCTTCAAACCTTTTCGACAAAAATTCAGACCATTTCTTAAAGATAGGTGACTATTGAAGGAAGTACAAAATTATTTGATGCTTACTGATTTCCAGCGAGTTAACAGCTTCTTATCTCAATAACATTCAAAATATGTCAACTAAATCGCTGATTGTCCATATTAACCATAGAGTACCAACGATCGTCAATTTGACGATTTGCTTACATACACTAAGCGACTTTAGTTTTTATGTTTTGAATCGTATTGAATTACAGATAAGAAGCTATTAACTCGCTGTAAACCAGTGCCCATCAAACAATTTTTTACTTGCTTCAATCGAGTCATCTATCTTCAGTAAATGGTCTGAATTTTTTCGAAAAGCTTTGAAGTCATATTTATTTCAACAAAATTAAACATCTGCACGTTCAAATTTAGGTATTACCATCGACGAACTTAACTAACAATATTAAATGCGACGTTTGGAATTTTTACTACCACTGTTTAGGATTTATAATATAAATAAATAAAAGCAAAAAGAGCAGGAACTCTTAGCTCTTATCTGTAAACCGTAATATCAGCAATATCAGCCACAGTGTCGAATTTTGCTTGACAGTAAACTATTAATTCCAGTAACGTTAGTATTCTACGGTTAAAAATAGAATTTGAAGTTTTGCATGTGAGTAGTCAGGAAAGTAGGAAAAGACAACGGGATGGAGGTGTGTGAATATAGAAGACTTAATATTTTTTTGTAATCAACAACTATTTTGGTTTATTTCCTATATTTATCAATGTTTTTCAATAAAGTTTAATTTAGTAAGCTATAGTCGCTCCACAATTTACCAATACCAACACTTTTTCCCAGTTCACTTTCTCTTCAAATGGAGTTTTATCCTGGTTTTTAGTTCAAAAAGGGTTTTATTTAATCCTTTTTTGCAAGAAGTCCGCCATTGGTAATTTCTAATTTCTGTTAAAAGTACTGTTATATCCTGAAATTCAATGGAGTAGTTCCTTGCATGTATTTGTTTTTTATGATTTTCAGTATTGCTGCTATTGAAAAATCTTTGCTTTCTCCATTAAGTTAAAAATGGATATTATTCTCTTTGAATTTAAGCTCCTCATATATTTGCGCCAGTCGTTGCTAGGTAGACGGTTCAGCTTTTATTACTTTGTTATTAGTTTGTTTTATATAATATACACAATATATGTATATCTCTAAATATAATTCCCGATGGTGGTCTATTTCGCAATTTTTTTTGAACGGATCAGAGTAGGCGACGAAGCTGAGTGTCAACAATTGAGGACCTTGATGCAAAAAGGAGATAAGTCACAATATGAAAATTGGATTTATCGCCTTGTTGCATCAAAGACGCGTTATGGGATGAGTCAAAAGTAGTTTTAACTTCATTATGACATTATAACTTGTCCCATTCTTACATCAAACGACACCTAATTTACAATACATTCAAATGGCATACATAATTCGATATTGGGACAATAATGACTTATCCCCTTTTTGCACCAAGGTCCTCAATTGACTAATTATATCTTTTATATCGTCAATTTACGGAGCTTAAAGGTAAGTAAAGCAAAATACATTATATTGCAATGCAAATGTATATAAATAAAATGGTAGATAAATAAAAAATAAAATAGATAAATAAAATGCATAAATACACAATAAATACTGTCAGACCGTTCTAGGGCTGAGGTTTTCTACTAGTTATTTTATAATAAGGAAAAATATTTTTCACTATAAATACGTTTAAAGTTAATTGATTGTCATCCACATTGGGTATGTTAATTTACTAGCTAAATAAGGGAGTTATGGACTCGTGTTTCTTTTTGGAGACGGTCTGTATAATATTCCCAATATTTATATATTATTTTATAACAAAGAAACAAATTTTTCTTTACTATAAATACGTTTGAAGTTAATTTATTGTCATCCATATTGGGTGTTCATTTACTGGACGTCGCTGTTCATTCACTTGGTTTTGGTGTTCATTCACTAGGTATTTTGTACATCTTGTATTCAAATGTCTTTTAATAAATTGATTTGCACCGAGTCTTCCAAATGATGCAATAATCTTGTGCTCTAAGAAAATATCTGTCGATACAACAAGTTATTAGCAACAAAAGTGATATTGGGGACGGAGAAAATAATTCTGTGAACGCAAATATAACAGCCTAAATGCAAAGTGTTCATTCACTGGCAAGGTCACCCTATATAAAAATAAATTGATAATATTAATATTGATCCGCTGGAATGTGAGTTGTAGGTGAATAGAAACTAATATAAGTATTTCACATTTTTTAAATGTTCAACACTGGAAAATAATTGTTGAAATAATAACAATATATTATAGAAGTAGTCCTAAACAATTGCTTGGCTTATACCAATTATTGTAAGGTCTAAATTTCACATGGACGTAAGTATATCATAAACGGTCTAGGTTTTAAGATACAATATGTTAAAGGTCTACTACAATGTAGATTTTTCGAAAAATTTTTAATAACATTTAAAATAAACAATATAAGCAATACTGAAAGTGTAAGAATTTGTTACATCTTACTTTATTCCAAAAAGAGATGTGCCAGTTTTAACGTGAAAAAATTGAAGCTAATCAACCGATGTCTCTTGAATAATATATTTCATTAGGAGACTGGAAAAGAGGTTTTCCCGTGTGAGCGTGACAGTTTTCCGTGGGAGGCGAAGCCGACCACGGGAAGTCATGTGACAACGGGAGAGCAGTTTCTGCCGTGTAGTGAATGATATTTTTCATTATTTCTCCTTGAAAAACGGTAATATGAAAATAAATGAATATCAATATAGGTCAACAAAAATACAAATTGGACCATATAAATATTAGCTTCCATGACTCAAAATAAAAACCTATTTATTCACACTCGTATTGTGGAAATATGTAAATATAAATTGTTGCTGTAGTACCAAGGAAAAAATTAGCGCACGGGAGAAAGTTTTCCCGTGCAGCGTACGGGAAGGTTGCTTTTCCCGACACATAAACAACTATGAAATATCTACAAAATAGCAACAATTTAATTAAGAAAGACTCACTCTCAAATGCCAGTATATACAGACAGATAGAGATAAAGAACAAGTATTTTAACTGCTTGTTTGAAAAACCTTCAATTTTATGATTTTCAGGTATTTACTTACCAAATAGCTATTGATAGAATTGTGGATGTTAGAAAGACTCGAATTCCTATTTGAATATTTAAATACGTGCAACACTCTCGAGTGGTATTCGGAAGATTATTTTTTAATATTTAACTAAAAAATATAGCATAAAAAATACAGTTTAACTCATTATAAACTAAAATAAAACTGGCGACAGATGTCAAAACTAGAAAATGTGTGGTCAAGTAACAAAAACAAAATACTAGAAATTATTCTCGCGAGAATAATCTAAGTAGATCATTCTCACTATAATAATATTGTGATTGGACAGAATTAAACACGTGTGTCCAAGTACTGCTAAACGATTGGTGAATGAAATCATTAAAAAATAATCATAATTTCGATGGAGACAATGAAGCTTATGTGGCTTTAACATTTAATCAACGCTATTTATTACTTGCATCACTTACTACAATAATTATAAATAAACAAAAAAGAAAAATGATGTCTAGCGTATATCGCACCTCGGCTACAAGAGTAACACAACTCAAAATAACAAGTTTAGAGTAAATTAAAAAAGTAATCTATTTTATTCTGTCAAAATTCACAATTTTCTTCTATCAAAATTCACAATTTGGCACAGAATTGTTTAGGTTATGATATGTGCTACTTACTTCTTGATAGTAATATTTTAATTTTAATTTTTTATTTATTATTTTTGGGGACCTAGGTATTTGAAAATTTTTAAATTGTGTCATGAATCGGACTACTTAACATAAAAATCAACATGTCTTTGATTTTTTATTTATCAATAGTTATTTATCCAACATGTGCGTTAATGAGAACGATTAATAATTGAGACAGTTTAACGCGTGAGATTATTAATCGCCGATTAACGCAAAAGTTGGTTACAATATTTTTCCGTTGATCGAATCTTACGAAATGGAAGAAAATGTAATTTTTTCCGTGACAAAAATTCCAATAGATATTCGAATCAAGCATGTCATATATTTTAAATCAATAGATATTCAAGCCAACGGTGCCATGACTTACAAATAATGTCAAAAGTTTGACAATCCATCTACACTTTTTATCAATTTTACTGGCTGTACTGTTGCTAACTTCTATATAAATAGTATTATTATAAACATAACAAGTAATCAATTAAATTTGTAGTTCTTATTGGTATATTTTGGATTCATTTTCTCAGATTACATTTAAATAAAGTGACATTTTAATTTAATGGTATATTTCGTTGCGTAGATGCCGAAATCGGGCATTTGTAAGAAATGATTCATTAAAAGGAGTCATAAATGCACGATTTCCTATTCATTAAATCGACCCGTAAATCAACGATCACCGGAAAAGTTATTAATGAAACCTGGTTATTTAGATATGCAAATTCACAGACTTGATTTACTGCTTGACTTAGAAAGTAAGTAAACAAGTAACAATGTTATTAATCTATTAGAATTATTATTTACATTTTGACAAGTGTTTCAGAATTGAACCGAACTGTCACCGGGTTTTAATTTTATTTGAGCTACCGACACCATTTAGATGAAAGTCCCTAACTGTGCGATTTTACTCTATAACACACAGCGTGCGTAAGAAAGATTACGTTTACTTCGTTTATTGTTTGTACAATATTGATCATTTTCAGTAGTGGTCGTAAATAGTTATTTGTATTATTAGGCCAGAAACTGTATTTTTGCGATTGCGAGTAAAGTTTGAAGGGAGAGGCCGAAGGCCGAGACCCTCAACTGCGAGTACTTGCAAAACAGTTTCTGGATGTATGACACACAACATTTTTTAGGCTGACAAAAATATTTAAATAAAAATATATAAATTTGTTGTTCAAGTATCTCAGCTAGAGAATTTATTGGAAATACTTACCCGGACAGATTAATTTAAACTTAAAAATCAAGTATCTAATACTTATTCCTTTTTGGCGTTTATAGATATTAATTTTTATGCCACAATCAGTAATCAGATGAAAATGAATGATGATACACCAACACATATTATTATCATTATTATTGTTTGCAAAAGTTTAATTCAATTATCATTACTCTTTTCTTGTCTTTAATAAAGTTCGATTCATTCCCTCCACAGCTTTATTCTAAATCTGCCTACTATGACGACGCTCGACACCGTGTACAATCGAACCACATATAATTTGATTTCAGAATTTTTTTTCCGAATATCTAGATTTTATTTTTAATTTCGTGACCTTATTTCTTAAAATTTTTCAAAAAAACAAAACGTTGTATTATTGTTGAATATTATAAAATTTCTTGTAGTATTTATTTAAATTTTTTAAATTTATATTTTTCTTGGGAGCCCTTCAGACAATTTCGAAAAAAGGCGATGTACCTATTAAAAGCTATCTTCTTTAGGAATTTCGTACAAATTTGGTAAGATTTTGATAAAAAAAAGCTTAGAAAATTTAAAAAACCATTTCGTGTCCGGGTGTCTCGCCTTAACATAATACCGAAATTCAGAAAATTATCGACAATTGTTTTCTAAATTCTATTCTTTCAAACTTTATCGCTCTATTTTTTGAAAACTCGACCATTTAGGACATGTATTCATTTTAACTCTTTGTCTTTAAATACAGCAAGGAATCACCCCTCGAAATCTTTCGGAGGTGTTTAGGATCAGCCTCTATAAAGAGGGGCAGAAGTTAGCGATTTCATCCTCAAGATTAAATGGCACTTCTGTCCCGTGATTATATGTTATTTTATGCACTCCCAGAAGAAATAAATTATGGATTAGTTATTGTAACTAAAGGAACTTATTTATTTACTCCCTCAGGATTAAATACGCCACTTCAGTAGTTATTTATATATCATATTAAAATTTTACAACAGCATTGTGTATTTTAAATCACAAATAAGGATGTCAGCTTAAATAAAACGGTACGTGCACCAGGCGAAGTTGCAATGATCTACCAATAACTATGCTGTCACAGATTTTAGGTTAGAGTCTCAAGTATGTATTTACAGGTTTTTTTACAAAATTTTAAATAATGATTAACTACAAACAATCAACACTGAACAATATTTTATTGTCAATTTGCTTATAAGTTGACTCACCATATTTGAAATTACAATCCGCACATTTATGACTATTTACGGGTTTTATTTCATTTATTACAAGATCAGAAACGAGGACAGAATTAAAAAAAAATACTGTTGCAAGAAGTAGTGTCTATATTAATGCTATCAGTAAGTATTTTAAATTGTAATAAATATTCATGAATTATTAAGGACATCAACATTACACAACTAGACGGTTAAACCCTCGTCAACTTTAGATGACACGACAATAATGCAATCAATCTAACATTAACACAGTATTACCTGCGGCTATGCAAATTTATACAGGCGAAAAGTTGTTGCGTAGCACTATATGCAGATACTCCACTTATGTAAGACGGTAAAGTTCGTGTAACATATTTCGTTTATTACTAAAATAGGGGTCAAGGTCGCAATGGAAAGTTATCTGGTACTTTCCATTATAATGAATGTATCAGGTGCGTTCTCGTATTGATGGTGGTGTCATATAGCGTCTTGCACCCGTCATGCATGATTATTTAATGTTGTAACTTTTGATGCAACTACACTGACTGTAGGTGTAACTCTTACCAAATTTTATACCGAATTGCACTTGCGATGCAAGTTTTATTTAAGCTTTCCAAATTAATTTCAATGAAAATTTGGATTACTTATTTGTTAAAATTATAAAATTAAATTAACATGCATAAATAATTACAAAATCTCCCTTTTTAAAATTCACAATTTTTTATTTTGATTGTTGATCCAAAAATACTGTAAGCGCACAATCAGTTATAATAATAATGGTTTCAGCTGAACAAGAAAAACAACTTTTTGTTTAATGTAAGAGGGCGTTTTTTGCTTCCCTACGTTTTCAGATTTTTAATTGCGAATGATTTCAGGGAGCGATTCCTTGGATTATTCTAACACAAGAATTTAATATTATGAAGATGTGTTCTAACCGATCTAATTATCCAGACACAGAGGTTTTTCGAGCACTGTCAATAGCACTTCAAGGTAATTTTTGAAATTTTATGCGATTTTAATGTTTCATTAAGACATCTTCTTATTAGCTTTAGTTTGTTTCCTGCGACGGCAGTAGCGTAGGTATATGGGTATGCGATAACGTCCCCTTTCCCAATTGACTGACGATTTACAATACATCAACAAAAATTGGATGCAAAAAGCACAAAACAGGAGCTTTATGTAAGCATTTAACCCTAGAGTCAGAAAATTTTCTCCGTCCATGTCTTCGGTCTCGGAGACCGAATCTTTCTAGTTTAATTATTATTGAAAAATTATTGTTTTAGGTTAATTCTAAATTTATATATTGGAAACTACGTCCTTTCTCTACAATCAAACACAAAGAGATTTAATATAACATTATTGTTACTGAACTTATCAGTGGGTATTCACTGGTGCCACAATTATGGCACTTTTTTGAAATAATAACTTCGGTGCTAAGAAAACAACATAATAGTCTGTCAAACCAAATAAAAAGAGAACTATAAAAAAATTATTTTACGAAAATAAAACTGTCACAAATCAGTCTTCTTTTTTTTTTGAAGGGTTGCAATCGTGACAGACTTGGCGCGCCATTTTTTTCCAATCCCCCACTTCAACAGCTTATAACATTCTGAGTTTTCAATTTTTTCACTTTTTTTAATTTTCTATGTATTGTTAAAACATGAATAAATATCTTGTTAAAAAATGGATAGTAAAAATATTTTTTGTTTTTTATTTATAGCACGCAAAAAAACACCTCAAATTCATGCCTCTAGACTAGAATACTCCCTTAAGGGAGAGCTATATTCAGCAATGAATTGAAGGAAGCCCAGTGATGATGAAGAACTATATTTTGGACATTTTCAAATTTTGTTAACAACACTAAATGAATGGTTAAATAATTGCTAGTAACTTATTAAATTGTTGCGAATATTATTTAAATAATCGAAAACCAATAATGTTAATTAATTAGAAACAAAGATACAGTTCACTGACCTAGTGACAGTACCGCAACATTATAAAGTATGTTAGATTGTGTTGACCTGTATTACAGCCTCTTGGTAACGGGTTTCGTTTGTTGTTATCGAAGTTAGTCATGCATATTAACTGTATATTCTACATTCACCTCTATTATTTTTTTTAAAATCATTTAAATGGTACTTGCTCACTAGGTTATGGTGTCGCTAGATTATTTCCGCGTTCCCACAATGCATTCAATAGACACAGACAGGGCCAGCCATCAACTTTCAAGAAATAATTTACACGGTTAGTCGTGGTTAAAAAACTTTATACATTTTACATTACTAAGTGATTAAGAAATTGCAATAAAATTGGCACTGCTTGCATTTACACTATTTAGTATTTTACTTTTTTTGGTCTCTTGTAGTTTTCCACTCACTATGACTGAAACACTGTGTAAAAATTCTAGACTTCTTTACAGTATTTTTTAACATGTAAGTTATTGTTTTATTAATGGAAGCCAAATTGCATAATAATAATTAAGAGCATCAAGCAAAAACCATCATTAAAATTCCTAAAAAATAATATAATACCGCAAAATCTTGAATATAATACGCACTTTTTGTGCTCGCTAAAAGGGGCTGAAATAGTAGCGGTTTTATGGATTATTTTGTAATATTCAACTTTTAGGATATTTCTGATTGTTTTTGATTAAAGAATTAAGTTTTGTTTTATGCTAGTTGCAAATTTTTGCTTGTTTCTTATTTTAATTTTTAAATTTCAGTTTCGTGAATAGATATTTTATGCACGTTAAAATAAAATCTTCCAAAGTTATGGGTGTTTGTTATATCCGAATTTACACTGTACCAGAACATTTAGGGCTTAATCAAGTCTCGGTACTGTATACAGGGTGAGTTAAGTTTTACCGCCCGTGGCAAAATAGGCCTTTAAAATAATTTGTCAATTCTCATAAATTGCATGAGTATTTTTATATTATTAAGGTACATATAAACCAAGAAAAAATCTTTTTTCTTTAATCAAGTAAAATTTTGGCTTTTTTTCAATTACTGATTGTTCAATTTACTAGTTTTTTTGATGTACGAACGGTAAAATATTTTCACACAATTTAGTGTAATTGAAATAATTTTAGTAATTTGCGTTTATTAAATAAAGCTATTTCCGTATTAGAAGGTATTTTTTAAATGATTTACGACATAAGTAGACTAATTTACCAGACAATGGTATTTATGTAGGGGTGCTTGAAAGATTATTTATGGCGGTCACTAAACTCAACTTAAGAATGCAGGTCTATCGGCAACTGAAAAGCTGTCTCGTCCAGTTTGATGGGTCGATCATAAACTATTGTTAGGATGGTAAACCGCATTATCTATTGTTAGAAAGTCATAAATAGAAGCATTTTTTGTGCTATATCTTAAATTTGATTTAACTCAAAAAGTAATCATTTTTCTACGAATCAAATTGCAGATATTAATGCTACGAATAATTTGACAAATTTTGAAATAAAAAACCAAACATAGAAATTTTACCCAAAACTCTTTGTTTTACTTTTTTGGCTTCAAATAAATATATTTTGGAAAATTTGTAGCACTAATCGAAAGTGTAAACTTCAACTGATGTAACATGTAAATTGCATACTTTCCCCTCAATTTTTAATAGGTATTATGGCCTGGGCGGTAAAACTTAACTCACCCTGTATAGGTGCATATTATATTCAAGATTTTATGGTAATTGACTCTTATGCTGCGTATATCAACAATGTCCATAGCTTTATTACATTATAGGCGCTATTCGCCTTGTATTCTCGTCTACAAATATTCTTGACAGTACAAGAAAATTTGATATTACACGTAATGATTCAGCCGTTGAGAGCCAAAGTGATGTCATAATTTTTTATCTTGACAAAAGTTGAGTTTTGCGTTTCAGTTTCTCATAAATTACGAGGTTTTGACGCCGCACTGACGATGTTCTCTTTCGAAAAATAGTTGAGCTACATTTAAATCACTTAGTCAGTTAATAGTTTTCAATGTAAAGCACTGGAAAAGTGCTATAACTCAAAATCGACAATTTTTGACTTATACCACTTTGGCTCTTAACGGCTCAATTATTATCGCAACTATAAACAGTTAAGATAATATTTCAACAGAATACGTACATTGGTAAAATTTATTTTACAATGTTCACAGAGAACATCAAAAAGTCGCCTCTAGGGGAGATTGGGGTTAAAAGTACACAAGAGCTAGTTGACACAGCGTCTATCAAATCAAATATATGCTTGATAGTACTTTGCTTGCTGTAACAATTTGCCCATATAAATGCTTTTTGTGTAGGTAATTATTATAAACTTAAGAAGGCCACGAAAGCAAATGGCCAAGAGACCAAAAAAGAGAAAGAAAAGGAAAAAATACAGAAAAAAAGGAAAGCCAAGACAACCCCTAAGGGAAAGGCAAAGAAAACTATTTAATGTAATGTATTAGGTATACCAAATAATTTTGATTTCATTTTTTAGTTTTACTTTCAAGTTGAATTCGTTATGCACCTACCTACCGAAGAATTGTATGTATAAAATACAGGTAACAGTATATAACAACTAACCCCATACAGGGGCAAACTGTTACGTTCTGCATCAGCTTAAAAACTATTTTTTTTCGATCAAAGGCCATGTTAATTGTTAATTTTTAAATACATATTCTTGTAAGGTTCACTCTAACTAACGATAATTACTGAGTCTCGAACTGCTATAGAAAAAAAGAACAAAATTCATAAGTGAAAAATGTATCAACTAACCCCAGTCTCCACTACTATGAACTCTTGTCGAATATAGTGGTGGTAAAATTTGGCCTCTACTGATGAATTGTAGTAAAAATTATAATACACAAAATCTGACTACGCTCGGCTTGGGACAGTACGAATGATTTAAATTTGGAAAATTAATTGTTGTACAATTTATTGCTAAATCGTTGTCAATTTTTTACTTTCAAATTTGTTTCAAATTCTTTACACGCAACTGTTTGAAATTCAGCCGTTTTCATTGACACTACTGTTTGTAAGCTTCCACAATCAGGACCAAAAACTAAATAACGTTCAAATGAAATACAATAATTTTAATCATATTTAAAAATCGATTTTTAAGTAATTAGAAATTTCGAAAGTGATCACTTGATTCAAGCGAAAGTAATATTTGAAGTTTAAAAGTCAGGCAAAAATTTTTCGCTAGGTTTAAATCACTGTATGTATTTATCTCGACGAAATTAGTACTTCGGCATACCGGTCTCTTCATAAACTAGCAATTACAACTACTTATTATTAAGCAAAAACATAAAAGTTTCCCTTTAAAATTAGTATCTGTGAATGAATAAAAAGTAATTCGTTCAATGCAATTTTAACACAGCCTGCACAAATTTCGTAAAATAAACATGTCGCAGTTAGAAAGCGAAATGAAAATACCTACTTGATACAACTGCAAAATGCAAGATTATTCTAATCTAGACATAATAAGTGAAACGTAACAGAAACAATGAATTACCATGCAAATATCATAAAAATTAAAATTTCAAAATACGCGCGAAAAGTATGAACCATTTATATCCTCACCATCTACTCTTATTTATAACATCAAACAAAAAAAAACCTGTTAAGAATGTGCAGGTTCAATCGTTTAGATCTCCGTGTTGGAAAAAATATGGCTAGTGAAATCACCGGCTGACCTCTAACCGCCCAGGCCTTGGTCATTAAGAACCACGAGCTAAGGAAGAAAGAACACCTATACCTGCATTTAGTATGCTACGAAGCATTTGTGTAGTGACTCGCTATCAGTGAGAGTACCTGTAAACACTACTGTTCTTCAAGGGAAGCAGTCTTCTTGTAATCTCGCGACATACCAGTGTACAAGTGCAATTAAAATGAATAATAAATATAGTGTTAATAAGATGTTAAATGAATTTCGATGATTCGTAAGTACGTACTTTTTTAAATAAAATTAGTGGATTTTGATAAATAAAGATTAAATAAACACAAGGTCAATTTTACGATTTGAAATATAAAAGTTACATATTTCATAAACGCGTATTTTTCATATAGTGTATTTACTATCTATAAATAATTTTAAAATAAAACTGACGCGAAAATGTAAATATTTTCGTTTAATGATTGTACTTAACGGCACTTCGATGATTTAGTGCTGTTTTAATTACGTAGTATTAATTTTGAATGTCATAAAGCAGAAAAATACCTGTTTTAAAATAACAGAAAAACAAATTCAGTGGAATTTTGTTTATTTTATGTAAACATTACCGTACTAAATGTTCCGGTTACCATGGTTACTCATTGTTACAACAATTGTAACCATGGTAATAATTGGAGATATAAGTAAACATCGCTTTCAGAAACAAAGCATAAGTGAAACTATAAAACTGACAATACAGAATTAAATTGAAAAAATATCTCAGTATATGAACTTTTAATACCTACATTTAGGCCACTGTATTTAAATTGCATAATTATATTGAATATGTACTGGTTTTTATCGGATGTTGGATGTTTTTATGCACAAATGAATATTAGCTAAAATAATATTAATAATAATAAATAAATAAATAATAATATACAATATTATTAGTTTGAAGCTTAATTGAAAATGATTTAAATAAACCACATAGTCCACCGCGACAAGAGTAAAATTAAACTATGACTCGATCTTTCCAAATTCCTAATCCAGTTACTAACTATTCAACAAATTCATATATTAGGAACTTAGGAATTTGAGTCTTTCCAACATCCACAATTCCGCCAATAGCTACTTGGTAAATAAATGGCTTAAAAACATAAAATTGGAGTTTTTTTCAGACAAGCAGTTAAAATACTTATTTTTTATATCTGCACTGACGTTTGGGAGTGAGTCTTTCCCACTCTTTATAAAGGTAGAGCGAATTAAATTACTTATTGTTTGTACGTACTATTACGGTCACCGAAATGTGCACGATTTCATATCATAGGCGTCCTAAAAAAATCAGCCAAATGTCAATATTATTTTGTTTATGACAAATATTATTTCACGAAAGTCACTGGATAAAGCCAGCTTTAAACTGGGTTTATGCAGCTGTTAATTTAATTTAATTTAATTTAATGTAATTTAAAAAAAGTTTAAACCTATGCTTTCAATAGAAGTGTTTATGCAGTTTAATTTAATTTAATTTAATTTAATTTAAAATAAAACATGACCAACTTTTATCTTAAGAAAATTTACGCATGCGCCCTGTGTTGAAAGTGAACACAACCATGTCAGCTGTATGATCTGTCATCTGTGTCAATTTGTTTACAAGTGATAGGCAATTCCAGCTAAGCATGCGACTCTAGCGTAAATAAATTCAACTAAGCAAATTCCTGGTTGTGACGACACGTCGAGTCACGTGCCTTTGTTACTGTTCGAGTTTTGTAATAATTTGATTAGTTTTCGATAATTCTAAAGAAGAAATGAACTAATTTGTAATTTGTTTGTTTGATATCAAGTTGTACGCCAGATTTAAAGTGTCAGTGTTAACATTAACCATGAATACATCCGAAACTAACCTAAAAAATTTTCTCACGCTGAATGTATAAAGATTGCTCAAATATCTTCGGCTATGATCCATATTGAGAGGTCTAATCAGAGAGTAAAAACGTTTAAAATATTGGCAAATTGCTTGCCAGTCAATGGTATGTACTTACACTTGTAAACCTTTTAAACCCAATCCGAGCAGATGATAAGTTTATTGAATGAAAACGAATCCTACTTCTAGTAAAAAAAAATACTTTATTTCATTTACACAAAGATGATGCAGCATTTTTGTTAAATAGTTTTATGTTGAGAAGCTTTAAAAGTTTTACACCGTCTCCTAAAGTGATCCTATTTTTGCGCTGTTGTTAATCTTTCAAATCCAATTTTGGCAAATAGCAAATGACAAATTTGTAAGATAATTTTCCCATAATTTTTCCAATTTTGATAATGCCGCATATTTACAAAAAGTCACTTTAACCGGCGACGTGCACTGGCGTTAAAAGTTTCTATCCTGGATATGACGTCACAATGCGACAGTTATCTATATTATCGATACGCGGTAAAACTAATTTGAATTCCCAATTACATGCATTTTACGTAAAAGGTGGTGAGGTTATGTTTACTTGCATCTAGTTTTCATTTAAATTGAAATAACAAAATGAAAGATTTTCTGTTAATTGGAAATGTTTGACAGAAGTGCACGTGACAGAAGCATTAAAACACTATCCTTTGCGCATGCGTAAATAATATTAAACAATCTGCATAAACGCGTACAGTAAAATTAAATTATATTGCATTACATTATCTTACATTACATTAAATTAACAGCTGCATAAACCCGACTTTAATTTATGGAAAAATAGGGAAATTTGTGTCAGGTATCGTGCACATTTCGGTGGCCGTAATAGTACCTACTTCTTCATTACATTTTTGCTGTTAATTCTAGATATTTCACAATTGTTAGTATGTTGCGAAAAGCAACTTTTCCCGTGCAGTTTACACCAACAATTATTTATATTTACATATTTTCACAGGAAGAGAATGAATAAATAAACAGATTTTTATTTTGAACCCTGGAAGTTAATGCATATAGTTCTATTTGCATTATTGTTGAACTTTATAATATAATTCATTTTGGAAATTTTATTGTCAAATAAACATTTTCAAACAAGCGTTGCTAAGGAAAAAAATATATCAATAATATCTAGATAGCACATTATGTATTGAGTGAGCAATAATTTATTTTAATTTTTATGCGTTTTATTACTGTTTTTCAGAGAGAAATAATGAAAAATATCGTTCATTATGTGACAGAAACTGCTTTTCTTGTTGTCGTATGACTTCCCGTGGTCGGCTTCGTCTCCCACTCGCATGGGAAAAGCCTCTTACCATAACAAAATATACTATTCTTGTTTCAATTGTCAAAACAAATGCTTTTTAATTATAATTTAAATTTGCTATCAAAGAAATACTTGTTGTGAATTATTTAATAAATTTATTATTATTATCAAATACATTACATTAAGACAATTTCAAACTATAATTTTATATTTGGGTACAAATTCAATATTATAATGAAACACGTTCCTCAGTTATTGTTCACAGATGCAATACTGTAAACAAGGCCGTCTTATAGAGGCAAACGTGTCCTGAATTTTGAGTGTATCATCTTGTAAAAATCTAAACACATTTGTTGAACATCTTGTTCAACACTCGAAGAATTCCAACAAACGTGCAAGTAACACGAATAAGTAGTTATTAGGAGGTTCAAGCAATGAATAGTTTATTAGAAAAATCAGCTAGTTCTGTTCGACGAATAGTCTTATTAAAAGGTGGAAAGACTGATTTCTTACATATTTTGAAGAAATAGATCACAATAAACAGATGTCACCAGTTTATTAATATTGACGCGATATCTTATTAAATTATGTGTGTGAGCTCCTCCTACTATTCCGACAATACCAAATGTCATAGAGACTAAATGGTTACTCTGCATAATTATGCCGTTATAAGGAAAATCGAAATGTATTGAATTGTTGCTATAAATGTGTCGTTGATTTTTCATACAAATTTTGGGATGTATAGAAACACATAAAAATTAAACTTCTGCTCTTTATCGTTACTTATAATGTAGACAATAAAAAATTGTATATCTATGTAAGTATAAAAATGGGTTTACGTTTGCATTAATCCTTGAATATCATCGTGATATACATGATATCGATACCTTTTTTCCAAAGTATCGTAAGCCACATCTAGCAAATTTTGCAGGAGACAACTTTCTTGTCTTCAAAGTCATTGCATGAGACTATCTTGGTACTTACGATAAGTTTATTGTGTTTTTATCACCATAAAGAATAAACTGATGGGTATATTACTCTTCCAGAACAAGCATTTAATCCGATATTCAGGATATAACGCAAAATCTCAATTTCGCTCAAAATGTCACTTACGATACTTTGGAAAAAAGGTATCGATATATGAATACAGAAGTGAATAAGGGTTACTTAACATTTTTGAACCGCGGCTCAGACTAGGGTTTCGCCACCAAAGAAAAAAAAAACATACAACTCGTACAACTTACATCAAAATAGATTATAAAATATGTGTTGCTAATTAAAAAAGTCAACCTTTCATATACTGTAATAAAATAATGAAATGAATACTATAAGCATACAACTGTTTAAAATGTAGTTTAACAATTCTTAGCATAAAAATAAAATTTAAAAACTAGCACAATACGGTAAAAGGAATAAGAGTGTGCATAGTTATAATTCTAGGTAGGTACTCGGTATTTTTATTTTTAATTAAAAAAATTGAAATACAGTAATGACTCGTTAATCCGAAATTAAGTGATTTGAATTGCACGGCAATCCGCATCGACTAACTCGTCCATATAAGAACACCGTACTTCGAATTCAGGTAGTTTCGGTAATCCGAATCGGGTTTTTCAGCGCTATTTCAGCATATTTCAGCAGTCGCTTGCCATTGGCAATTTTGGTGTGAAAATAGAGGTCGGAGATCTGTATGTTACAAAAAGGAGGATAGAATTTCGATGTAATTATCGACATATCGAGTGAAGAGGAATAGACTAGAGATCAGGGGTGGCCAACGCGTCGACCGTGGTCGACCGGTCAAGCGCAGGCCTTTAGAAGTCGCCCGAGAATCTGACGTGAACATGTCGTTGCATACGTGTAACACCAAAAAGCAACACTTCGTAAGTAAATTCTAAAAAGACATAGTCGCCCTCAGGTACACTTTCATCAGAAAAGTCAAAAAAGTTTGGCCACCCCTGCTATAGATGAAGGAAAAAGAAATTGCTATATTTGAGGATTCGCGTGCAAAACCGGTTATATCCATTTTTCTGTTTCGCGATAATCGATTTTAAAGATTTAGTACTGCGCATCTTTAAAGTCTATTATCGCGAAACAGATAAATGGATATAACCGGTTTTGCACGCCAGCTCCTCATTTAACTAAGCATGCGCCTGCTTAAAAGTGGTCCAGTAATTCGAATGTTTCGATAATCCGGATCAGGCTGATTTTAATTGATTCGATTTATCGAACCACTAGTGTAATAAGTCATACAATAACTCTGTTCAATTAATTTTTTGCAACATTTAACTCTAAAACACTTGTTGCTTTCGGAAAGTAGCAGTTAGCAGAAAAACAAAAATTTGTGTTAGTGAGACAGTGTTAGTTTTTACAAGTATTTATTGTATGATTAGCATGACACTGTTAAGCACTTAATAACAAAGAAAAAACTTATCCCCCTATATAAAACATAACAAACACACAAAGTGACAGATCATGACGACTAAGTTTAAACTGTTCGAACTTTTAATTTCCTAGGAGATCCAAGCACAGGGGGATGGCCATGGGCTTCATCCAATCGGATATCAAATAAAAGATTTTCCTTAGATTAATTAAAAAAATATTTTATTTAATTATGTATGATAGTTAACAATTGCTTTTTTAATTTCCTGTCCCTGTATTTAAACCAGATGATTGTAACAACAATTTTTGATACAATTGCCAAAAACAAATGTTATCTCGAACGGATAGAAGTAAAGACGAAATGTTTTCACAGGCGCATTTATAAATGTACACTTTACAACTCCACTAACCGAGTTTATAGATGTAGCCTATATTTTTCAGGATACAACCAAAAAAATATAAGTTATTCCATATTTTGACCTTCTCCTCTGTAGTATTCAAAAAGTGTATGTAAACATACAGAGACAAATAAGTAGAGTAGCAAAGTAGGTCGACTATTCGTTACAACAAATTTCAATCATAAGAATTTAAGTGTGCAGCATCATATTATCCAGGTGTCTATAAATGACTGTGATCTAGTGAACCATATAAAAACCTCAGATTCACACCAACAATGAGTTAACCACAAACGTTAAATGCCATCTTTCAAGAATCTGACATTTTCTAATAAAAGTACCATAATAAATTTAATCTTCTTCAGAACTGAGGACAAAGACAGCAAATTCATGCAATTTACATAGAGCAATCAGTTTTTTGCTTCTCTTGAAAAGTAGACTTTTCCACTTAGGTACATTTTTCTACAAATTTTTTTTGTGAAGCGATTGAATAGAGGAATTTAAAAAATATCTAAAATTTGCTTAAAAAAAATCTACAGTGTGATTTTTATTTTTTATTCTATTAATAGATTATTAAAAATCAACAAGCTGTTCACAGTTAATTGCTGATTAAATTGCACGACAATCCATTACACAATTCCTGCTAATTGCGCGAAATCAGGAACTGTACTTGTATTTTCCGGAACATTTTCGTTGCGCTTTCGTGAAATTCACTAAACACTAAATTACAAAACAGTTTTCTTTCCATTTAGGTAATGATATATGATATATGATAAATCGTATATTTCACGACTACCCCGTCCTTAAGCAAAAATTAATGCTTCATTAACAAAATGACAATAGCCGATTGGTGTAACAAACCGAGAAGTTTTTTACAAAACAGAACATAAAAAATATAAATAATTTGAAACAATGTTAATCTTCAATTAGATAAAAAGACTTATCAGGTTTAATTCACCATTCAGCGTTGGCAGATTTGTTACTCAATGCGAAATTCGTTTTCAAACAAATGAATTAGCATTTTTGTACAAATGCAAACTACGTAAACTTTGTACGCCAGTGCTAATGAATCCATTTATGTAAAACAGTTAAAAGTGGAGCTTTCCAATTTTTTTGCATGTAAGTAATTAATTAATTATTACTGCAATTAATAATTATGTAATAAACTAGGCTTTTCCTTACAATACCCATAACTTGCTACAAATTGAAAGTAAACCGCATCACATAGTATACTTTACATCCATGCCCACGTTATTGTTCCGTAATAGTAGATATAACAACAGCTTTTGTAACGACGATTATTTTTTTAAATTGCTATACAGGGTTTTTAAAAAAACACCGGCAAACTTTGGGAGGTGATTCTTTAGTTCAATTTATTATTCAAAGCAATGTCATAAAGTTCAATCGTACTAGCCTTGCGGTTAGGTCATAATGAATGTTACCTTCATAAATCTGTCTTCTTCATTTTAAATTCGAATATAAGTGAATTTCTGTCTAATTAAAAGTTTTTTATATCTCTATTACCGTAATATTATAATCGTGCTGGTCCTAAAATGTGAAATTTGGCGAAATTCGGAGATGTTATTTTTCCAATAAATAAGTTTTTATTTTTTTCTCTCGAAAAGTACCGCTGACAATAAACAATTATAACCGGAAATTGATAGCCTTATACCAGAGTCATATGTACACCAAATTTCAAAAAATTACTTTCAATTAAAGCTAAATTTTGTGGGTGACCATTAATGATGTGGGACACCCTGTACACTTACAGTCAACAAATTGTTTTCTCTAAATAATAGGATAAAATTGACAACGCCTCGTCATTCAACTTCCATTTAAACAGCGAAAATTGCTACTAAAATTTAGTTGCTGCGACATATCTTTATGTCCGTAATAAACAATATTTTTGTGATTACTATTTATGAATGTTGCTTTAGTTTACTTTGGCCGCTAATTAAACAAAATCATAATTGATAGCTTCAAATGGCATGGTAATGTATAAGTATGAATTTTTGCTTGAAATGTAAAAAAGTTTTCTTTGCAAAGAAATAATTATGTTTTATTGTTACAGCGTAAAAAGAGTCTCACTCCGATAACACCGATATGTTGGGCGCAGAACGTGTTAGTTTAAATACAGGTCGCCACGTATTGGCTTGGGTACTTAGTCAGACGGACATATGGTATTTACTTTATCGGTGTGCACATTACGTTGGCAAAATGCAAGGACCAGGACAAAGTAGCGTCTCAGTGCTAGACAACCTTTTTACACTGGAGGAAGACAATCCGGATTTAGAAAACCAATTCGACGGTTAGTATTTATGAACAAATTCTTTACTTAACAACTACGGTGTTGGTAACTGTAACTCGTTCTCTCCCTAGTTACATTGTAAAAAATTATTGGTGAGCATGTTTTGTAACTGTATTAGGAAGAAAGGAAAGTAATGCCTTTCAAAACAAAATATTCCTTTCAGAAATTATTTGCTCAATAAAGTAGCGAATTGTGATTGATACTTAAAACCTTTGCCTATCTTCAATACAGAAAGGTGGTTTTGAGACAAGAATTTAGATACTATCTACACACTTTTATTTAGTAATATTTCAAATAGTTTTACCTAAGTTTGACATTACTTCTCGTAGATACGGAGTAGTTTTTGCTTTGTTCTAATCAGTTCCGCTGATTCCCCTACCTTTCTCCAGCCCACTTGTTCCGTATTTGGTTTTACAAAATCTGACAACCCTAGTTTTTATCACATAAAAATGTATACAGTAAGCGGTTCAAGTGTGGAATAAATTCATTCAAATTAAAACTATTATTTCCCAAAAAAAACCTCCGACAGGTTTATTTTAATTTATACTCACATTCTTACACCAAATTCACTGCTCCACCATCATTAAAGCCGGAATCAGACGACTGCTGTACACTTACCACATCATATGTGCGGTTTACTTGTACAATTATTGGCCAATTATTGTTAATGGTCGTCTGATTCCGGCGTAATCAGATTTTTTTTTTTTTTAATAGTAAGCCCCTTTTTCACGATTTTTATGACCCTTTCAATTCTCAAAATGACAGTATAAAATAACTAAATTTTTGAGCAAAACACAGTTGAAAATTAGAAAACATAATATTTATTAGTAACAAAAATCAATTTAAACTTATGCCCGGTTGTACCAACGTCAGTTAGATTTAACGGATAGTTAAAAACAATCGGTATACCTAAATCGATTATACACTTTCACGATGTTGCCATATTAGGTACATAACTGCGTTACGCATATAATCAATAAAATTAACATTAGTGTTCTTCAGCCCGTCCCTGTCTTTGGTGAGTTTGTTTGATTTACAATCCATTTGTCGGTCTCTTTTTTTTCTCGCAATTTTATGAGCCTCCTAATTACAATTGCCGGGCCAGCAACATTTTTGCAAGACTATTTGTGCAAAAAGTTTAACAATATTATGGCCCTGCAATTGTAATAATGGAGCTCATAATATTGTGGGAGAAAAGGACTGATAGGTGGATTGGAAACGTGCAGACGCACTCAAGGCAGGGTACAAGGAAAGAAGGATGTATGTCCATATTTCTAAATTGTTCAACAGAGCGCTTTTAGCGCTCAGACTTGCTATGCTTGCTGTGTAATGCAAATATCAAAACTAACTATATCTCCTGACTAACTGCTTTTTTTAAATTTAAACTTGGGACATGGGATAGTACTCAATTTTTGCTACAAAATGACATAGTAATCTCATTTTCGATCGGGAGTGGACATACCTCCTTCTTTCCCTGTACCCTTCATTTGGTAGCAATTCCTCTTAAGTGCCTGTTTTAGTTTATGCGACATATTCAACCCTGGCTGCAAGGGTCTCTAAACTCCAGTCCGAACCTGCGGATTTACGATGTCTAGGTACAGACTTTTATTTATGGTTTGGACAGGGTCGACCATTGTGCATATTGTTGAAATGATTAGCTTACACTAAGTAGCGTAGGGCCACATCCCGAAAAAAATTCAAAATATTAAACATGCTCTGAAAGCAGCTTTTCTCACTCGTCTCTTTGGCCCATTCGGCTTTACCTCGTAGATCAAACTCAGCCATGAAAAATTCGTTCTATACGGTGGAACAGTTATTGGCAAAGATAGAGCAAATCCATTGTAGGCGTCTCGAGTTAATTTTTCGAGAAAAATTCAATGAGGAAAACGTATATTGTCTATCTCGCTTCGCTTAATACTGAGGAAGAAATTAAATTTTAAAAAAATTATAAACTTTTAAAAATGTTTTGGTTAATTTTTAACGTAACTAACTACGGTTTGGATTTAACAAAATTAAGTTAGCTATCTCGAAAAATACAGATAAAATTGAAAGGTCGTAGCAGTCCATGTATTCTACATCAGATATACAAAAAAAAAACCTTAGTAAAATTTTTCTTTCGAAATTAAAAAACTGTTAAAATTGAATATTTCCTTCCGACTCTTAAAAGAAGAGAGATAGACAATATCCGTTTTCATCCTCCATCTGCAACAGATTTTCACTATGCACCCAATAACTGCTCCACCGTATAAAAACTCGAATTTTGGATTTTAGTGCCCTTTTTGGATTTTTTAGTTTCCTTTGTTCGTGTGGCGCCCCGGTGCTTTGCATCTTCCGCTTCATACGTTAAGCAGGCCGTGAGCCTGTACAATGCATTTATATTTCATTTTTTTGAAGCATTTGAACTTGAACGATTATTTGTATGAAAAACTATATACACCGTGAATCAATTACGGTCTACTTCTGAATTTTTCTTAGACGCAACCAAACATACTAATTGAAACAAGCACTAGATCTCTAATTTTTCAAAAATTAAAAAATACATCTAGCATTCCATTGTTCTGAGTATTGTATTGTATTCCATTTATAATTTAAATCAAAGGCAGTATCAAGTGGTAAGTGGAATTAGTATGTTTGGTTGCAACTAAGAAAATTTCAGAAGTAGACCATAATTGATTCACGGTGAATTTTCTATCGGCTATTAAAAAGAAAGGCGATAATATGTCTAATAATATAACCAATAAAAATAATGTCAATAAAATAATACATTAATGAGGCTGTTTAATAATTAAGTAAGTAGGGTCAGTTGTTCAACAGTGAACCAAGCAGGAACAGTGAACCACCCCTCGTTTTCAACGAATTTAAAATGTTACGTTTATGGCGACATCTGTTGTAATTTGCTAGATCTTACCTCAAAGTTGTATTGTAGTTACTGATAAACTGTAATGACGCATTGTTGGTAAACCCGCAGCAACGTGTTTTGTGAGTGCGCAAGTAAAAATCAAACGGTAAGTTGAAATCTTCATATTACCTTTGTTTCTGTAGCTATTGTTTATGCTACCGTTTACTATTATAAATGGATAAGGCTCTATCAGTTTAGTCAGCGAAATGAGTTACTTTATCAAACGGTTTTTTTTCTAGAATTTAATTTTTGTAAAATTGCCGGGTAGTCCACAGTGAACCATGTTTGTGTATCCAGCAGTGAACCACTGGTTCACTGTGGAACTACCCGGTTCACTGTGCATACAGGGTGCGGCAAAACTGGCAAAAGCATGATTGCGACGGATACACCCGAAATGAATGTGATTGAAGAAGCAAGACAGGCAAGCAAGCGTAGAAAGGAAGTGGTTAAGAAGAAAACAGTCGTACGCCAAATTTATTAAGTTCTCTACGATAGTGATGGATGTGGTTCAATATTTGTTCTATACTTTACTAATAAATTTTTTTATTTCCATCTAAAACTCCTATTATCTATCTGGTTCGGTGTGTACACAGTCATGGTTCACTGTATCACACCCGTGTCTCACAGTGAACCAAAGTACATAAAAGAAAAAAACGGCTATATCTCAAAAACTTGATTTTCCATAGATTTATCCCACCGCAAACTTTAAAATTATTTATCATATTTAACTGGTAAACAGTTTTCAAAAATGAAATCCCAGTAGATAAGCTACAAACTCGGCCACAAAATTAGATGGTTCACTGTTGAACAACTGACCCTACCTAGCTACTACTAAAATTTAAAGGTACGAATACTTTTTATGTACAGACGTGGAGCTTATTTAAATGGTAGTTATGCAACCTACCGAGCGTTAAATTACAATGATTTCATTAGATTTTTTTTTGAATAAGCCGACACTGAAGAAACTTTCAAAAATAAAACTGCCAATAGGTATGTACTATCTATATGAATCAAATAAAATAGATTGGATTTTGCGCGTCGCTAACAGTCGTGGATCGACCGCTTTTCTGGCCTCGAAGTGTAGAGGGGAAGAGAAATACATACATAATGGCGTACGTGCATTAGCGTTGTACTTGTCAATGTTGTGATAATACTCAAAATTGAAATAAATAAGCAATGGCTATGTCGAATTTATATTCAAAAATTGCAACAAAGCCCGTGAAACGAGTACAAGATAATATTTCTGTATCACAAACAAACGCATGGATGAATGGTAAGATTTTTCTATTTGTGGGGCGTTAAATCTGTATAAGCTAAATATGCGCAGAATCAGGGGAAATGCACATCCAAAACCGAAGAGACCCAGACATTTAAAGAACTATATTAAAAAAGTTTAAAATTTGAATTGTAAATTTCAACAAAAGGTCATGGACACAAGTATTGTTAAAAATAAACAATCCATCATAAATATTAATTTTAATACATATTTGGAAGTTGATTATTACAATTTTAAATACCCATTTTCTTACAAAACGTTTCAAGCATATTGACGGTTATTTTGGTATAAATCAGATTGATGATCTACTTAACGTTCATGATCTTCATATTTAATGTTTATTGATGGTCATGTAGCACCACTGTCATATTACAAATAATAGAAAATAGTGAATGTCGATATGAATGTAGCCTGGTGTTCAAGTAAAAAAGTATTTTTATGAATGTCCAGTTAAGTAAATCCTATGATTATTTACAGCTGAGGCAATCAACAATGGAGCGGTCAGTTTTTCACCTCCACATGCAATATCACAACGAGAAAATCTCCAGATAACGCAACCTGCCAGTGCCCCAGGTACACCGCCATCTAGTCCATGTGCAACACCTATCGGTATATCGGGAACACAAGATCCTAACTGGCAAGCAACTAAAACAACAGTACGAGAAAGAAATGCAGCAATGTTTAACAACACTCTTATGGCAGACATAAAATTCATTGTGGGAAGTTCTACCACCTCAGCAGTACAAACTATTCCTGCACATAAATATGTGCTAGCTACTGGAAGTTCAGTATTTTATGCAATGTTTTACGGTGGACTTGCTGAATGCAAGGAAGAAATTGAAGTTCCTGATGCGGAGCCTTCGGCATTTTGTACTCTGCTTAAGTATGTAGTTAAGCAAACCTTAAAAATTATATCAACGCATGTTTTGTTTTAGATATTTATACACAGATGACATACAGTTAGAAGCAGACACAGTGCTTGCAACGTTATATGTGGCAAAGAAATATATTGTGCCACATTTAGCAAGGGCCTGTGTTAACTTTTTGGAAACTAGTTTAATAGCTAAAAATTCATGTTTACTTTTAAGTCAATCGAGATTATTTGAAGAACCCGATTTAATGCAGAGGTGTTGGGAGGTAATAGATGCACAGGTAAGTGTGCAACATTCGCTTTCTTGTTTAGATTTAACTGCACCGGTTAAGTGTAATCAACCCCAAAGAAGGCACATGAGTTTTAGTACGCATTCTAACATTCCTTGATTGAATTGAACGTAATGTAAACACACACTGTTCTATCGAAACAAGAGCTTAAGATATTATTTCTTAAAGTATGTGGATGTTATCAGACTCATTTAGCATCTCTTTTTCGACTATACAGTGGCAAAATATATGTGTGTATGTTTTAGAATTTAAACAAAATACGCTGTGGAACTGCCATTTTTTGAAATTTTATAAATTTATTTTTAGAAGGAGCATTAAAGGCTGATGATCAGTGTTCTAGTCAAATTTTCAAAATTATTAAACTCAAGACGCTCAAATATTTGATAATAAGCATATCCTATTTCCTGTTAATTTTTAACAATATTTTGTGAACATATCCTAATTAAGGTGATTTGGCTTCAGACATTTTGTAATTTGATATTGTGTAAATGGCACATTTAAAAAATTAAATAACGAAACTTAAATTTGCCATTTACTTTTTGTTTTGTTTAATCCACATATTAACAGCATTGATGTTAAAACTAAAAGTGTATTTCGTAACCTATGTATCATGTGTTGTCAATATATGGATTACAGAAATTCAATTTTTTTTAATCGTTTTGGGATACCTTTAACCTTGTTATTAGTTTATTAACAGTTTGCCCATAAGAAAAAATTACTACTCAAAAAGATTTACATTTGTTTGTGACGTGTAAGTATGATCTCCAAATTATCATGTTACAGTTAGAAAATAGTGTTATCACATTAAATTCTTTCAAAAGCACAAGAAAAATTATGCATATGATTCAGAGGAGAACTCTACCATTAATTGGATAAATATCATTTAAATGTGTTCCTGTTTCCTAGATTACAAAATAATCGTGTTCAGCAGATATCAACAGCAAGATGATAATATATATTCTGGTAGTTTAAGTAGCTGTGATAATTTTATTATGAATTGGGAATAAATGATCAATATATAATCATTGGCTACATGCTATTTAGGTACTGTTAACAAGTAAACAACATATTTTATATAACAAAATAAAGTATCAGTAGTGTTAATTATTACAATTTTTGTATAACTTAAACTGTGAAATATTATATAAAAATTTACAGTTACAAAAGTTTTTTTTTAGATTATTCTTATTAGAAAATACTAATTAATAACAAACATACATACATACTAGAATAGGGTAACAATGTGTTTGTTTGTTTCAGGCTGAAATGGCTCTAAAATCAGAAGGTTTTGTGGATATAGACATGTCAACTTTAGAATCGGTGTTGGGTCGAGAAACGTTAAATTGCAAAGAAATGGTGTTATTAGAGGCTGCATTAAATTGGGCTGCAGCTGAATGTTCAAGGCGAGAAATTGAACCTACATCACAGAATAAAAGAACTGTACTTGGTAACGCTTTATATCTAGTTCGAATTCCCACAATGACATTAGAGGAATTTGCTAATGGTGCAGCACAATTAGGTATATTGACGCAGCAAGAAACCATCGATATTTTTTTTCATTTTACTGCAAATAATAAACCCTTATTAACTTACCCTATAAAACCGCGAGCTGGACTTAAAACTCAGGTAAAAATTAAAATCTTTTAGTTTTAATTTAATTTACTCTAGCTTTTACAGGTATGCCACCGATTTCAATCATGTGCTTATCGTTCAAATCAGTGGAGATATCGTGGTCGTTGTGATAGTATTCAGTTTTCAGTGGATCGCCGTATATTTGTTGTTGGCTTTGGACTGTATGGTTCATCAAATGGAGCAGCAGATTATAATGTTAAAATAGAATTAAAGAGGTTAGGGCGCGTATTGGCGGAAAACAATACTAAATTTTTTTCAGATGGATCTAGCAATACTTTTCATGTTTATTTTGATAATCCTATACAAATTGAACCCGAATCTTTTTACACTGCATCAGCTGTGCTTGATGGAGGGGAATTGAGCTACTTTGGACAAGAAGGAATGAGTGAAGTTACAGTTGGGGCAGTTACATTTCAATTTCAGTGTTCATCTGAAAGCACTAATGGAACAGGGGTACAAGGTGGACAAATCCCCGAACTTATATTCTATGGACCATCACCAGATGAACATTAGGAATTTAATTATGAAAATTCTTTTTTTGAGTTAACGTGCTGTGAGATTAGACTTTTTTGTTTATGGTAACAAAAATTATTGTTAACTTGCTTCTGTGTTCTTGATCTTTAAGAAGGCCAAATCTCAATATATTTTTCGAATTCTCTTACAAAATATCTGTCATTTTTGAGGAGTAATATAAAAAGTAGCTGTAAAATTGTAAATGTGTTGAATTTAAAAGTGATAAACCTATAACTGTGTATCATAGTATTGTATATAAAAAACATTAGTTCATAAGAATCAGCTGCTAGGCCAATTTGCATTTAACCGAAGTCATTTTTAAAATTTCAAATATACAATCTATAACTATTCCTATTATGTACTAGTTAACTTGACTTTGGTAACATTTGTTTTAGATCTGAACATTTAAAATTAGCAATTTTAAAATGTCCTTTTAACTTCATTTGCTTGTGATGTGTAAACTATTTCTTAATTATAATTAAAAAATGTTTATCGTTTAATCCTGAATATTATTAAATATTAGTATTTTACAAACTACAAAGAATGTTTATGTTTGCAAAAAATTTATCTAAAAATGATGGTTCATTGATAAAACTTAATACTATAATTGAAGATAAAAAAAAATTTCAAATTATTCACTTTGACAGTTTAGGTGTTGAAATCAAAAGAAATAAACTCAAAAATGCCTTGCTAAAGTAAAATATCTAAAACCTTTGCCTTTGAATCGTTAATAACACACTATTGAATCATAATTTGTAATTGTATAATATGAAAACCATTAAAATGTGCAGTCTCAAATTTGCATTATCACATCAGTCACCTTCGAATAAAAGTTTTGGATCTCCTGGGTCAAAGTAGTATGTAACACAAATTAAAAAATTATTAAATACGTAATATTCAAGATTTACACTTTTAAGATCATAAAGTGTATTATAATACCTAACATTGTTATATTTTTTTTGACCTGCAAATAAATCCAGGGTTCCTTATAAACTTAACTTGTAGCATATTTTAGAAAATAAAACCTAGAAAAATAGTATTCTCATTTTTCTAAGAATACATTCCAATGCCTCCGGTATTTCAGTCTAGGGTTAAACCAGAAATTTTAAGATGACCTCTTTTAACCAGTTTTAAAAGATTATCCTACCCTCCATCTCGGGTTAGCTTTTTTTTTAGGTTTTTAGCGTGTGCTTGCATATAACTCTCATTTGCCACAGCACAATAGTCAAACAACATAATTCGCATGCGCAGCAACGTTCGGACTACTCCAGTTCACGTTGTCGAGATTAATCCAATTCGTGCAACTGAAATACGCTCTCGAAGTTAACTTTAGGGTTAAAACGAAAACCAGTTCAGTTTACCTCGTGTTTTACCCTGCACTGAAATACCAGGCCTAAATTGAGCAATTATTTATGTAGGTACTACCTGTTGAAGTAACAATACCATTAATCCTGCAGTATATGAAAAATCACTTGAAAATATCTAGGATGTTATTCAGTAATTATGTTAATCAGGCTTATGCAAACGACTACATTTGAAGTGTTTAATGAATAGTGTAGTTGATAAATTCTTCTAAAATCCACAGAATTTCTCAAAATACACATACAGTGGAATCTCTCATGATGACCACTTCTTTTAGGCGACTGCCTCCAAACATGACCAGTTTGTGAAAAACAGATGCTACAGTGTGGTGCCGATATCGTTATTTATCCAGATCTGGCTACTATTATCTGTGCCTACAACTAAGTTTTCTTAGTGTCCTACTTAGTGTAAAGTATTTTAGTCAAACGATAAAGATTGTTGTGTATAGTATGATTAACAATGTCTGGCAAAAGAAGACCAACTACCTTAAACATAGAGACGCGAATAAAAGTGAGTAAACATTTATCATTTTCCAGATAACATAATTCTCTAACAAGACCACCTCTGGAAAAGACCAAATACGGACAGAACCACATGTGGTCGTCTTAGGGAGGTTTCACTGTATATTAGAAGGAAATAAATATCTACTACAGGATGTTAAATAGGTAATGCATAAATATTTGGGCTTCTTTGACTAAATTATATACGTACATACTTCAATTTATTATTACCTCGCACTTGTTCATCAAACTTTGATATGCTTAATGCATAAAAAGCATTCCCTTGATAATGATCAAATTTGTAATGTCAAAATAAATAAGCTAGTAGCTAATAAAATTACAGAATTCTCATTAAAACACTCACCTGCTGATGGAATGTTAATGCAAAGCGCTTGAGACAGCCTCAGGTACGTTCGTCCCAATTCATAACAACATATTTGCAAAACATCACTGATATCAATAAGCATATCTAAAAGCTAAATTAAGGAAAAACAATATGTAGAAAATTTTTTCTAAAATAATAAGAAAAGTTTAAGTATTGTGCATAGAAAGTTTTATAATTGAAGAGTGTAGCTTTTACAGTCTAAGTGCCAATTTCCAATTTTTTCCAATTATTTTTTTGCTAAAAATGCTAAGTGCCAAGACTATATTTACCGTCTTTTCTAGTTAATATTAGGTGAAGAATGTCATAAGAGCCAAAGCCTTTATTCATCATCATTTATTCAATATTTTTGGCACTTACAATTAGACCCTTTAGAAGTTACACACTTTAAGTGTTTATCTTTCTTTAGTGTTGAAATATGCTTTTAAAGAAATTACAAAGAACAGCACACTATAAAAACAAAATGCTTGTTTTAGGAATCCTGCAATTGTTAAAATTAAATGGACAAATCATTTTTAATTTAGTTGTCATAAAAAAGGATACGTGCTGTACCTTCTAATCGACAAGTAATATAAACACAAGCTGCATAAACATGAGTGTTTTTCCTTCCTCTTGTTAAATTCCTTGATAAAGCCATTTTAAAAAAATTACAAGCTGTGTCAATGCAATGTTGATTCAATCGCAATTGAGTACACAAATTAGTGATACCATTTCGTGATTTCTTTAATGTGACTTCACGGGACTCAACACCCATTCCAATATGAAATGCTGCAAAATAGAATTGTTATTAAAGGAAAAAGTACCCAATATTTATATTACAAGAGCCAAAATTTGTTGAACCCCCTTTCGAATCGGATGATACAAATTGACCGATGGCACTGCTTGCTCCACGAGCATTTTCTTCAAATTGCACCTCAGCAACTATAATCCTGTCTTCTAATACTGAACCGCAATTTGTGCATACTGCATCTCCTCTGGCTGGATCGACTTCAATATCCGCACTTCCACAGTTTTTACACTTTCGTCCAGAAGACATTTTAATTATAAATATGTACTAAAGTAACAATAAATATTTAACAAATTCAATTATTTGAAAACACTTGTTTAATCAGATGAGCTCTTGCTATTGCAACCATAACCTTAAACGTCAAATCATGAAGTTACTGCGGAGCAGGGACGGAACAAGCGGGAAGGTTTGAAAAGCTGTCACCACTGCCCTCGGGTCGATTCATCGAAACTATTTAATAAAACGCGGGAAACGTTGATATAAGAACATAGGAAGGTCAGACGCAACGGTTATATTTAAAAATGCTTAATTCGCAAAATCGAAACGCTATCTACTGCGTTCAATTAATTTTGTTTATCGCCAACCGTCAATAGAGTCATGCATTAGATACCATAGCGTTTTTCGGAAGTAAACAAACATTTTATCCTACTGTACAAATCAAGCATTTTACCTGCCGCAAATATTTATCAAAATAGCCATAACTGTATGACATTAAACAGAAATCGTTTGTCACTGTGATAGCTCCAGCAGTAAAAGTTTTGTGGCGAATTATTTGTAGAAAATAATGGAAGAAGACCTTCAGTGCACGTCGTCTGAAATTCAGAAAAAGTCGTTAGAGACGTCTTTGGAAATTCTGCCTCAAAAATCACTCGAAAAACACAATCGCCAGTATGACATATTCATGGACTGGTGCAAGAAACACGAAATTAAAAAATATAGTGAAAACGTTTTACTGGCGTATTTTTTCGATTTATCGAAAGAGTATTCTCCTTCTTCGATGTGGTCATATTATTCCATGGTAAAAGCAACCCTTTCAGCAAAAAATGACGTTGATATTAGTAAATACAAAAAGCTTACGGCTTTTTTAAAACAAAAAGGAAGAAATCATATTCCAAAAAAGTCCAAAACCTTTTCACAAGAAGAAATACTTGAATTTTTACTAAATGCACCGGATGAAATGTACTTAATGATGAAGGTAATTTATGCCAACTTTTGAAAAACCAATTTGATATAAATGTTGTAATTATTTTAGATTTGTGTTGTGTTTGGCATTGCTGGGGCTTTACGTAATGAAGAAATTTTGAATTTAAAAGTAAGTGACATAGAGCACAAAGAAACAATTCTGGTTGTTCATATACCTCAAACAAAGACCAACATGCCTCGACTATTTGTAATCACTTCAGAGTTTGAAGGAAAAGTAAAATCCATAGAATTATTTAACAAATATTTAATTCTGCGTTCTAAGCAGATGCCCCACGACCGATTTTTCCTAACTTATAGAAATGGCAAATGCACAGTCCAGCCAGTTGGAATCCATACTTTTGGAAGTGTACCAAGCAAAATTGCCAACTATCTGCATTTGCCAGAACCATCACTTTATACGGGACATTGTTTTCGCCGAACGTCCGCCACTCTCTTTGCCAACGCAGGCGGTAGTAAGGAAAATTTAAAACGCCATGGAGGGTGGAAAAGCGACACGATTGCAGAGTCCTATGTTGAGGAATCTGTGCTCAATAAAACAACAATCGCAAAGACGATTTTAGGTGAAAATCAAACTGACAACATAGTTGTTACCAATGACAATTCAAATACAAGATTTACAAATTATTAACATAGATAATAATAAACGTTTTACTGGCGTATTTTTTCGATTTATCGAAAGAGTATTCTCCTTCTTCGATGTGGTCATATTATTCCATGGTAAAAGCAACCCTTTCAGCAAAAAATGACGTTGATATTAGTAAATACAAAAAGCTTACGGCTTTTTTAAAACAAAAAGGAAGAAATCATATTCCAAAAAAGTCCAAAACCCTTTCACAAGAAGAAATACTTGAATTTTTACTAAATTGTTACCAATGACAATTCAAATAAAGATTTACAAATTATTAACATAGATAATAATCCTGAAACATTTTCAATTCAAACTCCTTCGACTTCAGGAATTAATTTTTATAATGCGTCAGGGTGTACGTTCACGTTTAATATAACTAATAAGTAGATTTGTTTTGTATTCGTTGTTTGTCATAATAAAATGTGTAAAGTTATATCTCCATTTTTTTTAATTACAAATTTTTACGGTTGGCGATAAAATTTTGTATGCACCACTTCAGTAAAGTGCCTTTATCGAACTCGTCTGTTACTCGCCTAGCTCGCTTTGCTCGCTCGGCTCATAATCTCAGACTAGTTCGATAAAGAATCACTTTACTTTACTTGGTACATAAATAACTATTATTCTTCACAAGTCTCATATTGGAGACGTTGTGAAATTTTGTAAGCCCACTACTTGTTTCCGTACTGTACAATAAATTGCATTTTAACTTTTAAGTTTTTTAAGTTTTAAGTGAAAACCAGTTATGTAATATCGAATTTATCTTTTTTTCTGAATTAGTGCAATGGAACAAATCGGGTTGATTCATTTTTGCGGCTGTGTTCCAAATTGGATTTGACAAATAACAGTCACAATAATTATACACAAACTTTTTCTGAGGTATCCGGGTACTTATTGAATAAATTGTAATAGGTATTTGTAAAAATTGTTTGGTATCAAATCCAAAACAAAATGAAGAAAATCGATTAAATTATCCTACTAAAGAATTTGTGTATTTTGTAGCTGATATAGAAAAGACCGTTTCCGAATTTTTCAAATTGCATGGGCACATTTTAAACGTTAAACAAATAATTCTGGCTATTTTAAATAAAATATTTTATACTTGGTTTTCATATGAACTTCATCACATCATAATGCATTCAAAATTGCTAGAAGTTACTTTAAATTTTGTTGTAGAACAACATAAATTTGTTCTATATGTATAGATTAAAATCCAGTATTTAAATAACTTTTTCCTAATTATTAAATATACATTTCTTCTACTCACATTATTTATTGTTGTAATAATTTATTGTTTTGTGTTTTGCACAATGTGTTACATACGTTGGTTTAAATTGTGTTTTACATAATACAGCGGAATCCCGTTTTTGCGTCCCCGCATTTCACGTTTTCCCGTTATTTTTACGTCTAATTTTTGCAGTCCCGTTTCATTTTAATGTAGATAACCGGTTTTCCGTTAATTTTTCCCTCAATTTACGTTGAAAATATTTAAAATGCAGTTATTAAATTTATTAAAATTAAAAATTCCATTTATTTTAGGACATTCGATTAAATCTATGGAAATCATTTTTAGACACGACTGCATTTTGCAAAGTTTTGTGGTAGTGATTAGGTGGCAATTTTTATTTCATTCACTATTGATTCTCGAAAAAGTGAAAGAACACGTAGGCTGACGCGTTTCGCTCGCATGTGATTTTGATATACAGTAGAATCCGTTTTTAACGAATACCGGGTATAACGAGACACCGCTTATAACGAGCAATACACATAGAGAAATTTTATTTACTATGCAAACGTGGTTAAAAATGTCTACATATTACGAGATTGGTTATAACGAGACTCCAGTTATAACGTCAGTTGTATTGAAATTTTATATAAAAAAATCCTGATATAGCGAGATCTAAATATATACCTTTGACTAATATTGATAATGGTTTACTTAGAAATGTGCTGATTCCAACTAATCAGACTTCAGGTGGTAAAGAATCAGTTTCACTTATATTACCGAAGAATAATCATGTCAACCTCCGGTAAATTAAACGTAAAAATATATCAAGTTGGCATTTCTACCTCCCAACACGACTTATAATAAGGAATTATAAACTTCCTTAAATTTCATTTTCGAAAAGTGCTGTATTGCATTTGATAGATGGCATTGAAATGGAAAAAGAGAATCAGGTAACACTTCTAGACTCCATTCGATTTGTAGACCGAGCTTGTAACAGTATTACGCACACCACAATAAAAAAACTTTGTATCGCATTAAAGGCTGAAAAAGTCAACTTTCAGGAGTATGTGTATGTTTGTATGTACTAGTGAAATCCCAACCGAGGATGACATCGTTGAGAATGCGTATCAAAAATACAATCAAACTGAAACTGAAACTGCTAAATCCGCTTATAGCGAGGACGCGCGGGAGTTTGAAATTAGCTCGTTGTAAGAGGATTTCGTTAAAAGCGGATTATTATGTAAAGACATTTTTTATTGAAAATATTATTTGTTGACATAAATTAGTCAAATGCGTGTACGTTACAGTTGTTTCATATATAAATTTATTATTTTTCAAATTCACAAACTGAATTATTGATTAGTTTTTAAACTGTAACCCATAATTAACCGGAAAATAATTATTCCTTTGATCTGAAAATTATTTTTTTTAACGAAATAAAATAACGCGTTTCAGTTCAATTTTTATTTTCCAGCACAGAACTGTGCAGACAATGAAAGGTGTCACGTCAAAAGCACTCGAAATTAATTTGTTCTTAAATAAGAAGTAAGAAAGGTTGAAAGAAATTGGAAAGTGTCTAATTAAGACAAACACATCAAATTAATTGGAAAAGAAACAATTTGTTTAATAAAAATATGGGAAATCGGATCTGAGACATATCAGCACATCAAGCACATTTACGAGTGGCTGAAAGTGGTGTCTACCCTATTGCAGATTTCATGCATTATAAGGAAGTTTTCCTGGACAATCTCGAGCCAAGAATGACTGACATTCGGGTTATGGTCTCGCTTTGCATTTCAAATGCATTCAAATTCTTGTGAAGTGTATAAATAACCGTACAATAATAATAAGCAATAAAATGAAACAATTATCATATATCGATCAGCAATTAGCTTGTGTCAATGACTTAAGGGGACGGATAGTTTGAGAACGAGGTGAGCTGTGTATCGCCGACTCCATATACAAACGGTACGCATGTCTCCACATCAAGGTAACCGGCCGAGAAGGTTATTCCTTCCTAGCGACCCCTAAATTGAAACTTTCAACACTTGTGAATCAATCAACTTTACCTGCCATTGTTTTCAGTTGCGACATTTAGGTGTTACCGTTCTCTCAATCGAAAAAAAAAACGCGAGCTGTTCATGCCAATTATGTCAAAAACGTGGTACGATCTGTTTACGGCGCGATTAGCGATAAAGGCCATTTATAACAAATAAAAGTTTTAAACGCAGTTAATGAGACAAGAAATTGCCCATTAATCGTGAAGTGTATTTCTGCATTTCGATCTTCCCTTCGCAGATGGGCAAATCTGGATTTTGGCCAACCTTGAACCACATGTACTCACCGGAAATTTGGTTAATTGTTTCATTAATTAACAAAAAAATTGCACGGTGCCTGTTGGGTTTAAAGTTTAATGCACCTTGCATGAAATCTACACAGCGCGAATAAACAATTCTGGATGAAACTCAACTGTCCTCTGGTGAAATCAGCTTGCAATATTGCAATAAGGAATTAAGAGGTTTTACGCCTAATTAGATACAAATTGGAAATTAACAGGTGCAATAATTTTTTTAAAAATAAAAATTTCTTTGTGAGATATTTACTGGCATTAGCGAGCAAGGAATTATAAACCGATTTGAATTTCAGCAGTTTTTCAGTCTGTTTTACAATATTTGCATAATTTTGTTGTGTTAATGTTAAAAGTTTCGCCACCATAAAATAGATTGGCACTAATTAAGTTGAATGTTTAAAATGCTAATTAAAAAAAGTTACATAAACGTGCAAATTTTAATTTAATTTCATAATTTTTTACGGGAAAATTATAGTATAGTCTGTGTTTTCGATTTGTTGCAAGGTTGATCAAATGAATTAATCAGCAGTGTTGTAAATCCACATGTTGAACTAAGTGAAATCTTTTTAATTATTAACTATAATTTCATGTTATTCAAACTAATTTGTTAACCTTTTCTGAAAAGGAATGGCATTTTCTCATTAGTATCTCTGAAAAATAAACTGCATTATATGCATCGAAGGTAAAGTAAATTATTGCACATAATGTTCAAATAAAATCACAGCAAAATATCCAATTTTTTTATTGTTACAAATAAATGTTAAAATTTGTTATTCACAAGCTGCACATGGGGTAGCAGATTGCGTTGCAACTTACTCAGAGAAATTAGATCTTCAGCATCATCTTCTGGGTCGTTATTGACCACATGAGCCATAATTTTGTGCCAGTACTTCTGCAAGACTTCGAGACAGACTTATTCCCAAACATCATAGCATTCTTCAAATTAATGACTTTTAATAACATCACAACGTTCTCTTTGTTATTAGATAAAATATGGGCTAAAGACTTTTTCGATAAAATAATTTCGTCAGTCTGATGGTATTTTGATACATGGGTTGCAAAAGTACTGTACAACTTGATGGAAGAAATAATGTTGTAAATTGTGGATGCTCACTAGTCAGCTCTTCTATAGTTCCATGGCTCGAGACGTTATTGACGATAAACAGGACTCGATCAAGAAAATTGAGATTTCTTAAATGACCGAGATGTTTAAAAGCTCAGGTCCGGATTACCGAGTACTATCAAATCTAGATTATAAATTGAAATGCTTGGCTGGATTATTGAATAATCCGGTATAATGAAGGCCCGGATTATTGAGATCTCCCTACCTCTAATTCTAAAATGAAACGCTAGGTGTCATGTTGCTTGTCATCAAGTGCCCTGTAGGTGTACAATTTAGTGCAACGGGCAACCGATAAATTTCCATGACATTTCCATGATTTCAAATCAGCACAAAAAAAAGACCCCTTGTACTAACATCAGCAGTCAGACGACGAATTTCGCTGCTCAGAAATTTAAGGGAATATTTTGGTTGCAGTTCTCTTTAGTTTTTCTGGCAATGTGAAAAAAATTTTTTTTTATAGTGATTGGCAAACTCCGAAGGGAGACGGCACTCGACCAAGAAGTACCTATGTGTTACACAAAAACTAAACGTTTTGAAATACATTTATATTTAAATTCACAGATGAATTTGATTGAATAACGAATAACCATTACATGGCATTTGATTAATTACAAAACTTAAGTAGGTGAACACTCGTATAGGTCATATTTACAAAGGCAAAAACTTAATATTTACAGTATGTACAATTTACATAGTGAATTATTTTATCTTAAACTGATATATTACAAAAACCTATCAAAAAAGGATTTATTTTTATACTTCATGGTAAATTTTTAATGTAGAAATGATTTGATACATTTTGATTATCACATTTAGTATCTTATTTTAATATTTACATAATTTTTCAATTTACAAATTTCACGTTTCAGTGTGACAACTTGAAAATATACAAAAACATTCATATTTTATTTCGCATTATGATGAATTTTCACGTTAGAAACGACTATTAATTAACAAAACAGTCTTTTAATTTTGTCATTGTAAAAACGCCAGTGTCAGTTCATTACATTTCGTTTATTGTGTATACATAATTCATTCAGTTTGCAAAAACCACACAACTTGAAATAAACTATCACATCAGAGTTAATTTATTAAATTCTACTTTTTATCCGAGGTAACAAATTGTTTTCTTGTAAACATCTCTAATAGCGTTGACAATCATACTCTGTAAACGATACACTATTCGCAACTATCAAAAATTAATTTAGGGCTTTCGAAAATTACGTCATGGAGAATTGATATCAAAATTTTTCTAAAATTAGTCTGGTAATGAAATAGTTAAAATAAATTAATATAACTAGCGAGAAAAGTGAGAAGTTAATTGATGAAATTTGTAAGAGAATTGATTATTGTTCTTAACAATGTATCCGCAACGTTTTTCAAATGGTCGAGAACACGTTGCATCACCACTGCGGGCGTCTACTGCAAAAAACCGGTTCTTTCAAATCATCTAGCAGTTGATCATACCATGCAATTTTCCTGTACAATTTTAAATCCGTCTTTAAAATTGTACGGGCAAAATTGTACGCGCAACATTGTGGCTAACGTCGTAAGTGTATGGGCAACTTTAGGTAGTAAGTAGGAGTAGTATATTGCAGTCGCATGCCATTTTAGCTTGGTGGGCATAAAGGGATATTTACCAAATTACTTAAGAGGATCATGATATTCCAATAAACTAATACGACGTAAAATTCTGAATTAAAAATCTTGTTAACATCATTAAATTTGAAGTGAAAGTGTTGTAAGTATAACAAATAGTCAGTTTTTCACAATAATTATTTTTAGTAAAGTCAATGGAATATGTATATTAATGCCTCATGCTTTTTGAAAATTTCATGAGTTAGTAATTGAATTTTGATACAAAATTGTTAACGATATTGTTTCAAAGTCGATTTTTAATGCAACAAATTACATTTCCGTTACGCTGCTAATTTATTTGTGTTAATGCTTATATTTAATTTATATCCCTAAAAATGCCTGTTATAGTCAATATAGTTGTAATTTTTTACCTGTTTTATCAAATTCCCAGTAGCATTTCGATGTCTTCAGTGCTGAACATTGCAACCCTCAAAAATACAAGTAATTGAAGACCTGAGAATGAAAAATGGGCAAAGACCATAATCTTAAGTTCACAGGAGAGACAGGATTTAGTTACTTGTCACTCTTACTTGTTATTTGTGTACAGGATTTAACAAATACCCCTCCGTTAGCCAATAGAATAAGCAAATTTGTACAGTTTTCACTTTAAACGATGCAGCTCCTTTTGATACGTTGAAAACTGGTCAAAACCTAAAATCGGAAAAAATGGATTTATCCATTTTCCATTCTCATGCCATTCTAACTGTCACATCTGCATCAATTCCAACATAAGGAAAGTGCCAAAACGTGCTTGAAAATTTTACCCTTGCAAAGACAAAAATGCGAATCATACAGTTTTTAGGGCCCCTTGAATATGATTTTTTGTTGTCTTTCTGTTTGAGGGTTACGACCTTTTGCACTTGAGCCATCGATTTTTTGTAATCATTATAATTTTAATTAAACCAATTGACATCGTTGGTTCATCGTATATTATTTTTGAAAAAAAATCTTTTTTCAGTGGTCGAGAAATTCTGAAAATTGGAAGCAATATTCTTGTTGTAAGGAGCCTTCTTATATATATATATATATATTATTCAATTACCAAACTACGAGATTGCCGAATTATTCCTTTTGAAATTAAATCAGTGTGAAAATTGCCTTTGATAGAGATTTATTACGAAACTATTACAGCAATCAGAAATTTGTTTTCGTAATCTCACCTGAAATGTAAATTTGGTAATATACATATTAGCATTTAGATTTTAATAATAACTGAATAAATCGTATTAATATCGTTTGGTGTATTTATGGCAGAAGTCTTAAATGTTACTCCCTTAAATTTTGTGGAAAAAATTGTTAGGGTGATTTAAAAGCTATTGAAATAAAAATATCTGCAAAAAGACAATATCCAGAATATCTAATGGAATTTCGAGGTAAATGGGAAGGTTTTCATTATGTTTACAAGAATCCAATTTACTAAATCAAAGTTCAGGTGAAATATACCTGCCTTGTAGAGCATTCTGTTTGCGATTACGGTTAAAGACTAGCGGTTAAGCGACCATTGTCAACTAAGATTTACAATCTTCATCGGGAAAAGTTTTAAACACATATTAATTCGAAGTCGACGGCTCTTTCAAAATTTTAAATTTCGGCAACGTGTTCTCAGTGATACTTTGAACGTAATAATCTGAAAAACAAAAAAAAAAAGATTCAATCGTTTTATAGCGTCCTGGCGCCGTTGGAATAATGAAACTAAGAAAAAATCAAACGCTTATTTTATAGTACGGTAATTGTAGATCACTGACTGCGGGTGTTTAATTTTTTAGGAATTTTTTTTCCGCGAAAATGCTATGCTCTGTTTTCAGAGGAATCATTAAGCTAAGAAATCGTACTTGAAAAATTCGTAGTGGAATTGGTTACATAATAGTCAGTTGAATATCAAATATCAATTTTTCGAATAGCCATACTGAAAACATAATTCTCCATGATGTGAAACGAATTGCTTTTAGTTGATGTTTTTTGTTTCTCTTATAGAACTAAACAGTTGTTAAGTGCAGCGTTTACATCGAGGTCACTTGTCAAACTGTGCTTTCTCGTTTATTAGTCATCAATGGAGTATCAACAGAAGGTTCTTCTTCTGTAGTTGTCAATGGTTTCATTGGTATCGGTGGTTCCCGTGGAGTAGGTCGTGGTCGTTGCTGCGGATGTGGTGGACGATATGGTGCTGGATAAATGTTTGGAGGTAAATGTCCGATGGGACCATACTGCCACTGTTGAGGTTGGCGTGGCAACGTACACGGCGGGTAAGGATTAATCATTTGCGGTCCAGCATGCTGAAAGTTGAAACGATTTTTACAAGTACATCAAACACAATTACAGTTGATTAAATTTTTGCTGTTCCTTTAGGTCGTTTTCGTCTTTCGACATTTCTATCAGTAAGTATTGCAAATATTAGCTCTGGATCTTGTAAGATGTTGACAAGGTGTTCGAACGAAGTAATGTTTACCGTCGAATATTTCAAAAAGAATGAAGCATAGACCGTTCGTCGGATGTTCGTGGGATTTCGTGCGAGGTTAAAGTTGTTTACGTCATTTTTAATTAATAATTTTGTAATTACTGCGCGCAAAAAGAAATTTTAAATTAAATACTAGGCGCTATCAGATGCTTGCGAGGTTTTGCTTTAAAACGCAAGCGTTCCATAATTAGGTTAAATTTTCGGGAGTACAATTAAACCAGACCCCTTCTTCCTTTAATGATTAAACTTTTACGCCTCGGGAGATTTGCTGTATATCGTGTATAATAAAGTGAAAAAAAATTCTTTTTATCGTCTCGCAGATCAACTCGTAAATCTGTGTTAAAAAAAAGTATAATAAATGTTCACTTTCCAAGAATTTTAAATCAATATGGGAAGTAAGGAATTCACCAGCTGCCAAACGAAATGAAATATGCTACCACCTTTGAATGCATATTATTGAAAACTGGTGATTAATAAAAAGCACCCGTTAAAATGATTGGCCATTCAAATGAGATTCGGAACTTAACGAAAAGTTTGCAGTAATTTATTTAACGCTTGTAAGAAGGGAAATGTCAAGTGGTCTCTTGTACAAGGCTGTAACTTCTCTGTGCGATAATTTACAACACCCAGAAACCGCTAAAACATTCACAACCTTGTGTGACCAAATAAGTGGCTAAAAAGTTCTTCAACTACTAAAAGGTTGATCCTTTTTATCCACTTTAAGGTCCTCCGTTTGTTGTTCCTTTCGTCGCTAAAAGAATGTCAAAGAAGGGTAAGAAAGGAATAATAGAAAACTGGACTTTTTCAAACCGGAGATTATCGATTACCTATCATCAAAACATAAACAGAAAATTGAGACTAATTGAAACAATTAATAGCAATTTAACCAATATCTTTTTGTTTATTGTGCAGCAAGACACAGCGCAACTTTTGCATTTTCCTTGAATTAAACAATCGATTCAAATAACTTTTAAGTGAGGATACTTTTTAAATTTCGTTTAAGGAGTCTGTATTTAGTTTGCGAGAAAAGAATATGAAATTTTCATCACGGCATTTCAATATCGGTAAATTATATTCGCTTTTGGTGCAGCAGCTACTCCTTATCATATAAGGAGGGCAATAGAGCTGCGACTTTACACGCAGAATGGCCATGTGAGGGCGTTGTTATCGATTATATAGCGGAAGATGCGCAAGGATCAACCTAATAACACTCGACCTACTAATCTAGAAGTCCTTGTAATTCGAAATGAGATCAATCTTTGGGAATTCGGCAATATTCACGTATCTATATAGAGAACAGTATTTGAGTCGACGTGTCTTTTGTGACCTCACGTATAAATTACACATCTTATTCTCATCTTTTCCATCTGCCACGATTCACCCCCGCTTTGGGGCCTCAGTATATTATGATTTGGATACAAGGCTATCAGAAAAAAAGGGCAGATTTAGGTCAGTATTGGTATTTCGAAATTGGATAACTGTCAGAAAGTTTCAAAATGACGTGAATGAATTGTGTACTCGTTTTTGAACTGTTGTTCGCGGTATTTTTCATTATTCACTTATAATCATTTAGCTGAAGAAAAATTGATACTAACCATTTTTGTTTGTGCTGCAATTTCGTGCAAAGGCATTCCATTACGAAGAGTACAATAACCGATGTATCCACCCCCGGAATTTCCCGCTTGATGTAAGAGGCTCCGACTAGGCGACGTTTCAATGGTCGAAATATGTTGTCTTTTTCTTGTAAAATCGCCAGTTTCGTCTACGTCCACAGGTTGAGGTATAATATCAGGATTCTTTTCATCGCTGTCACACTCTCCTGCACTCGATTCGTGCTTTGAAATCGGACTACCACCTGCGAATGCGAATTTCTTTTATTTTAATTAAGATAGTTTTTACGTTGAACCCTAAATGTTTTCCAGATTTAGAATTGTATTAGAAAGTAATGTTAAAAGAGATCTAATTTATGTCTTTAAATATCTTAGAAAATAGCACTTTTAATTTTAAAACTGTTAATGTTAATGGTGTCAATGAAATTGCTCATACTTATTTTTTTTAACAGCAAGTTTGTTCGTCTGTCTTTCGTGTGTATTATAGTAAATCAAAAACTATTACAACTATTGTTTTTCCTATTCAAATTATAATTTGTTTCTCTCAGTGTAAATTATTTGATTCAATACAAAAAAAGAATTAACGTAAATGATCGACAGTTGTCAATTCTAGTAGTGATATTAATGGTCACATTCAAAAATTAAATTCTAACAAATTTTTAAAAGTTATTATGCAATATTAAAGACGAAAGGTATTTTAAAATTATTAATCACATGTAAGCTCTGACCTGTATTAATTAATTCAATCGTAAAGTCGAATTAAATTCAACAGCTTTAACTTCATTAATTCATTATCTCTTGAAATTTCCATAAGGTAACATTAAAATTTATGTCCGTAATTACATAATACATAATTTCACAATTTGTTTCTGTCTAATCAGAACATTATAAAATCACACGAATTTTTTTATCTTTACCATTATACAGTCTGTCTCCAGATTAACTAACAAAGTGATATTTTATATAATCTTTTGCTTGTTCCAATACCTACTACTAATTTTCGAAACAAAATCTAGGTATTGTTGTTTAGCAAAATAGACAAGAAAATATATACAGGCTGGCCACTTAGTACGTGGACGGTCCATATCTCTGTTGTTAAAAGAACCATGGAAAAATATTATATACAAAAGTTATAGGATCCGTGGAGATGCACAATCGTAAAAATACCGAGTGTCCCAAAAGAGCCGGGCGCCGGAAAGGCACTTTTTTAAATAGCAACCCCCATTTTTTTTACAGAATAGAATTCAGCATAAAATTCTACGTATAATGCAGTATTTTAATGTAAGGTTCGTTGCGGTTTGCCAAGTTATATGTAATTTACAAAAAAATGTGGAAAAAACAACCTATCCAAAAAGTGGTTAAAAAAATCACTAGTTTAAATGTAATAATGCGGTGTTACGCTTTTATAAACATCAGAAATGTCGGAATAATTCTGCAGAACAAAATTGGTTATAACTTATACAGGGCATTTTTTACGGCGGTGCCAATATTGAAATTTTTAAAGTAGCAAAACTTAATTTTTTAAAATGGACACTATGTATTTTAATCCGGAATGTTATGCAGTATGTTGTGCTCTATAAATTTGCAATTACAATTAATGTTCTGAAATGGGCCGTTTTACCACAATTTTAGATTTTATTTAAAAATATACTAAAATATCTCTGGTTTTTGTTGTTTTATACTCGTGGTATGCCATGCATGACTTGAGCAAAAACGGCCATTATCAGACGTAAAAAGTGTGCTTTTAATTGCATTTATATTACTTCGTGTTTATAATATTATTAAAAAATTTCTTCCTAAAAAACGGACTAACGGAAATGGAAAACTTGCTCGTAGAAGAATGAACAAGACTTCGTGTTACAAACTAGAAATAAATACGATACGTTAACTTTTTACGTATAAAGAATTTTTGAAGAAAAGGTATAAAAATTTGACGTCTAAATAAAAATGTTTAGTTTTTTTGTAAGAAAAACAGTCATTCGTAGTAAGAAAGAAATAATATTAAACTGGAAATAATCAAAACTTTTTTTGAAACAATGATATAAGGGAAACAAAACAAAAGTAAATAGGTACTTTTCAGTTGTACTGTTACTATTGCGACTTATAATTTAGTGAGTTTAGCTATTTCTTTCTTTAAAATACAATTTCCAAGAGAAGAGTTAGTACGTATGGTTTTTATTTTGGGAGAGTGTAATAAAAATTGTTTGCTAGCTAGCAGAGTTTATAAAACAAGATATCCCAATAAGGAAAGACATTCTAGGGAAGAGTCATTGAGAAATCTTTTAGAACGGCTTGAAAGAACTGGAAACGTTTCATATGAAAAACATGAAAAAACAAAAACTATAACCAATGAAGAAAATGAGTTCCGTGTGATGAGAGCAATTGTTGAAAATCCTCATATTGGTAGTCGTGATTAAGCAAAACTTTAGAAATCTGTCGGACATCAGTTCAAAAAATGATCAAGAAGAATAAGTTTCACCCGTACCATATTCAACTGAATGAGCAAGTTTTCCATTTCCGTTAGTGTGTTTTTTAGGAAAAAATATTTTAGTAGTATTATAAACACGAAGTAATAGAAATGCAATTAAAAGCACACTTTTAACGTCTGATAATGGCCGTTTTTGCTCAAGTCATGGCATACCACGAGAATAAAACAACAAAAAATAGCGATATTTTAATGCATTTTCAAATAAAATCTAAAATTGTGGTAAAACGGCCCATTTCAGAATATTAGTTGTAATTGCAAATTTATAGAGCATAACATACTGCATAACATTCCGGCTTAAAATACATAGTGATCCATTAAAAAAAATTAAGTTTTGCTACTTTAAAAATTTCAATATTGGCACCGCCGTAAAAAATGCCCTGTATAAGTTATAACCAATTTTGTTTTGCAGAATTATTCCGACATTTCTGATGTTTATAAAAGCGTAACACCGCATTATTACATTTAAACTAGTGATTTTTTAACCACTTTTTGGATAGGTTGTTTTTTCCACATTTTTTTGTAAATTACATATAACTTGGCAACACCGCAACGAACCTTACATTAAAATACTGCACTATACTTAGAATTTTATGCTGAATTCTATTCTGTAAAAAAAATTGGGGTTGCCATTTAAAAAAAAAATCCTTTCTGGCGCTCCATTTTTTTGGTACACTCGGTATAATAGAAAATATTTTACGAATGTGCATCTCCACGGATTCTATAACTTTTGTATATAATATTTTTCCAGGTTTCTTTTAACCTTCCGGAGCTAACAATACGGTCTCAAAGACCGACATTTACAATTTTTGCCAAGCATTTTTTCCCTAGTTGAGGCAAATTTCTGCCGTCCTCAGTACCTTTCGATATCAAATAGAGTCAGTTACCCTCAAGTTGTCAGAGTTGAGCGTTGAACAGTTCTTAAGATATAAACGCTTTCGGTCTCACAGACCGATGTTAGTCTATTAGTTATATAATTGGCTAAGTTCGCCTGTAACTCTATATTTACCTTAATCAACGGTGCTTTGCTAGCATTAATATATTATTTTATTCGAGATTCTTCTTGGAAATGTTTCTTGCAACTAAACAATATTTTATCAACTCATTGCGTTGCTGCTAGTTTAGTTATAATTATTCAGCTGTTGACATAAGTTCTATGCTGTTTCGTTAGGTGTAATATTTTCACTTTTCCATCAGTATATAAAAATGGCTGCCTGCACTGGTGAGGAAGTACAGAAAACACTTTTCGACTCTAATAAATTTACCATACATTTTCGAAACTTTAGGACTGATTATTTCGAAAACTTTCCTCTTCAAGGTCATATGAATTTGACATATTCCTACTCAGAAAAATGTGCTGCATCCAAATTCGCGATAAAAAGTATAGGGTGCTATTTAAAAAAATTTACGATGACGTCATAGTGCAAAAACAAAAGATGATCGTAAAAATTATAAATATTAAAAAAGATGCAGTTTTAAAAACTAAAGTCCGGTCCGAGGATTTTTTGTGAAAATTCTTCTAAAATGTTTTATCGAATTTATTCCATACTTTACGAAAGCACTGTATATAAACATAATAACCCGGAAGAAAAACTTCTAAGAAGAAAATTTTTAGAACTTTTTGGACACCAGCTAGTTGAGGAGCATATTAAAAATCGAGTTACTAGTACCGGCGTTTCGAAAACTATTAAATTACGTATTCAAGAAATTTATAACATTTCTGATCCTAATCCGAAAACCCCAATCTATGGAAGATGTTATTATTGCTGCAGCAAGAAAAATAGAAAATCGAAATACAAATGCCAGAAATGCCCAAAATGTAAGTATTTGGAGCAGTTAGTACCGATATGCCAGACATGTGTTCTCCAAGAAGAACAGTAATTTGGACTGCAAAGTTTCAGTTCCTCCGAAATATTGGGACAATTTGTTTCTTTTATATTTATTTAACAAAATGTTAAGTTTCGTTTGCGTCCAATTTTATAATAAAGGAAAGTAATCATGTCGTATTTTTTAATTTTCTAATATTTTACGTTTCACTAAATTTTTAATTTTTTATAATTTTATATTTTTTATAATAAAAGCTCTATGAACACACAAACTTGGTTAAATTACCCAAACACTTTATATTTAAGAAATAAAATTTAAACCAAGTAATTTTCTAAAAGGCGGCTGTAATTTTTCCAATTGGTCGACGAGACCGATGTTTGGCTTCATGTTTTATAAAGCTAAGTTAGTTTCCAAAGAGTAACAGCAGAGGTATGAACCGTCCACGTACTAAGTGGCCATCCTGTATACACTCAGGTGCAAGAAAAACGGGCCACCCATTTTTTAAAACTTTTTGTAATAGCGTCGAATAAAACTTATGGCATTTCACGACAAAAGAGGTCATCAGGGCGTAGAAAAAGCAGCATATGGTGCTTATTAATTTATTTAATGAACAATGATCATCGCAAAATGAAATGTAAAGATATGCTGTCTATCCAGGTGCCTACTTTCTCCAACTATTTTTGTTGTGTCGGCTTTGATTTGACTGATATTCCCACACCCACTGCTGGTTGGTGTATTCATTATGGTTTTAAGTGCTGAAGATTGTGCAAAAGTTGTAGCTCATGTGAAAGATGGACGCAGCGAACCGTATGTGGCAAGAGTGGTTAATGTCAGCCGTTTTACCGTCCAAAGACTATTCAAACGGTTTATAGAAACCGGAAGAAATACGCGGAGACCGGAATCTGGTGGAAAACGAGGAACAAATACTAACGATAACCGATTTCTTGTTCTCAATATTCTACAGAATCGTGATTTGATTTCAGTGCAGATGAAAGATCAACTTCGTGAGGTTCGTGGTACAGATGTAAGTGTGTGAATAGTTCGTCGAAGGTTACAAGAAGTTGGTTTGAAAGCTTGTAGGCCAGCAGCTGGACCAAAACTACTCCCACGTTACCAAGTAGCCAGACTCCAATTTGCTCGCAAATATTTGAATTGGACGTTAGCATAATGGAGTGTGGCAATGTTTACTGGCGAGTCTAGGTTCTGGAAGCGAACGGGAGAACGATTGGCGCAGTACGCGTTCATACTTCGGGTTAACCATGGAGAAGGTTCAGTGATGGTATGGGCAGGGCTGTCAATTGTGACCTGCACCGAATTAGTTGTTATTGATGAAGGGTCGCTGGGGGCACGGCGGTATATTGAGGAGGTTTTAGCAAGCCGAATTGGCTTTATTCAACTGTCCACTAGTGCGTCAATTCCAGTGATTTTGCAACATTTGATAGCTATATCGGACGTATCGGGCTTAAAAAAAATAACAAATTAAAAAAAAAAACAATAGGATTTTTCGCGTGTTCCTGACACCTTATTTATATTGCCCTACTTTATAATAATTTTATTAAATTTCTAATTTTCAAAGTGGGAAGCTGAAAGTATAATTTGAAGAACTTTGGTAAAAGTAGAATTTGTATATTTGGTACTTTCGCCGTGTATATTATAACTTCCTTTGTCTTAATTTTATATCCGCCGGGCTCCGCTACGCTTCACCTCACAAGTGCAAAATTGGATCATAAAGAAACGACACGTTTAATCCTAACAAAGCAATTTAATATTTCATAATTTCTATTTTTTTTGGAACAGACAAGAAATAATAACGGTTTTCTGTAAAGTTAAAAGTAAAGTTTAAAAGTCAATTAGGGTAGGCTGCGCTTTTAAAATTAAGTTGTCGTTATCAGAATATTTTAAAATTTTGTATGCATTTGATGGACGTTGCCAACTCGAAATTGAAATCACAGTCTACCATAGTTGGTTTGTAATTGAACGTACGGCCTATGCATAACTATGCCTATGCATAAATACAGGGTGATTTGCAATGAGTGTAAAAAAAATTAACAACTTGTTCTGAAAGTGAATTTGTGCAAAATATTTGTATTAAAACATATTGAAAACAAACGAAATTTCAGAAAATTATCTTGAAGTCTTCTCGAAATTATTCTAATAAACCAATTATTTTTTAAAATTTTAAGAGTGTAATTTGGAAATTAGACCGTTTACGATATTATGTTCAAATTCATTTTTTGCCCTAGAATAAACCAAGGAATTGCCCCTTAAAATTTTTGAGGTTGCTTAAGATCCACCTGTATAATACAATTATGTTTCCATGCGCAATATTAAACTATTTTCTATAATATCGAAATGATTGCTGCCTTCACAATTAAAAAAAAATGCTTTTGAGTTTTGAATGCAGTTAAACTTGCAGCAGACAAAAGAAAGACCTTCTTAGACAAGTTTCCGGTTCAACCGGTGCGCTTTCTAAGACAATACGTAAATGAGGACCAAAAAAACTTCCGTCCTAGACAAGATTTACACAGGTTCGATTGTATTGTAGCAGAGATGAATTTTAAATAGAATAATGATTAAACAGAGTTGAAACTTTATTCCTATTCCTGATCTTGCTGCATTTTCTAGATTTCTTAGGTAAGCCCCACTACATTTTATTTTTTGTTCCGCAGTATACGATTATAACTGTTTGTAGGTGATAAAAATAAAACCTTGCTATCAACAAGTAAAGCAGTACTGTAAACAAAGTTGGAACGTTAGCTCGTGTAATTTCTCAAAGGAACTTGGGACATAGTTAGGCTTAAGCATTTAATGTAAACAAGGCAACCCCACCTTCCTTCTTGACCTTTTGTGAATAACATTTCTGTTAATTCCTGACATTTTCATCATCATATCTTCAAAGCTTTCATTTTACCCCGACAAGAAATTAATGTTCTTACCTGCTTTGTCGTTTATAGATGGAACACTAATAGATCCTCGGTGTTCATTTACACTGCTGGTGATTGTAGCATTTTTTTGTCTTTTACGTCTACCCTCATTACGATTGCACTGCAAACGTAGCACGATAATTATAACAACTGTGACAATAATAAGGGCAGCAACAACTCCTATTAGAACGCTCGTCATTGGAGTAAATTTAAATCCTGAACGATGATCATCTGAAAAATAAGGGTTTCCAGTTATTTCTGGCGGAATTAAATTAAAAAAATTTACAACCGCCAGAATATTAAATTAAATAGAATTTAAGCGGCAGAAAGAGAACAAGAAACATTTTAGTTGCTTTATTTTGTCGAAACCAGGTATACACAGCAATTTAGCTGGTAATAAAGGGCATAAGACTCGGTCTTATTTGGCAACGTTCACGCCAAGGTTTACAATGAAAATAGGAAGAGTAGCGATTGCAGAATTTAGAGTGAAATTTAAAGCAGATGAGAGTGGATTTTATAAGAAAATGTGAGAATTTATATGTGCACTGCAATCGTTTGAATTCTTTTTATTTGTCCCGTAAAAGAATTACAGAAAAACCTCGACTTAATTAATTATGCAACGTGGTTTGACTGTATTATATTTAATTTACCCACCTTTTTCATTGTTGAGCCGTTTTTCAGGTAATCTTAGCATGGCAGCTTGTAATATTACAGGTTCGCTGCGTCCCTTGGAATTGTACGAATATAAAGCTGCTTGATAATGAGCACCCGGTTCCAGTCCTGTCACCGAAAAACGTGGGATCGGTGAAGTAAAGTTGCCTTTTATTTCTTGACTCTGACTTTCTCGTACCTTTAATGGAAAAAAATAAGTTCATTTGAAATAGCAACGTTGATCAAATACAATCAACGAAAAATTGCTTTCCAGAACTAAAAAAATCGATTACTCTTTAGAAATAGCGAAAGAAGCGACCTAATTGGACGTCAAATATTTCTGTTACTACTTTGAGCAATCAGAGGTAATTGGGAACATTGATAAAACGTTATTAGTTACATTTTTCATTACTTGAAAGCAAAATAAATTGGGAAAAGTAATTAAATTTAATTGCATTTTTTAATTAAATTTGTTAACTCTGCAACAGGAAATTATTTTATTGAAGTTATTTACCTCCAAAAGAAATGATTGTGGAAGACCTCCATTAAAACCCTCCGAGCATCTTAGAGCGAACGATGCCAACGAGATATTTGATACGGTACAATTATGAACTTGATCTGGCCGACCTGCAACAAAAATGAGATAAAAAAACCCATTAACTCATTCTTTTTCAAATAGAAAAAGTCGCACGCGGTTTTCTTTCGTAAGCGGATGTTTATTCTTTCAACACTTCCTCGAAAAAGGATAAAATGTATGCACAAGACTGCTGAATCGTGCAAATATTTTAACTGAATAGAAAAAAAGGGGGAAATACTGTCCAATGGTATCTATCGGTTAACCCATCCGTGAACCTGAATAAATGATCCTGAAGGCACTGCATTAACAAAACTGCGACGAAAAGATTTTATTACGGAAACAACTTCCACTTTTTTTATATGAACTGCGCAAAAGGGACTTTCTTAAAAGGTGTTTTAGTTTATTTAGAATGTAGCTATTTTCACCTATCTTTTTCTGTTCGTACTAGCTATGTTTTGCTTGAAATGCATTCTAAATGTTTTGATATTAGGCGGAATCAGCTCGACCAATAATTTACGGATAGGTAACTAAAAAGCATAATTAATTTTTGGCAAATACATAGTAATAAAATATATGTAAATATTTACAGTAACAAAATTTCAGAGAACAAGAAACATTTTTCCATTTTCCAGAGAAATTATCTCAATATAGAAATAACTGTTATTTATGTAAGAAAATAATTAATATGCACTTCAGTGGTTGATATTACAGGCAAGTAATCGTTATAGTCATTTACAATATTCAGGCATTAACAACATATCAGTAACAATAATAGAATTTTTTTCTAGCTTTTAAGTTTAAAATATGAAAACTCAACAGACAGGAGGATACTATTCGTGATTCAACTTAATATTGCCGCCACAAACATGGCCGTCAAGTTGACTATTACTATAGTTATATGTTACAATATAACCTCTCTTGTTGGTTTACTTTTAAGTTGTGTGTTTATACTCGTGTTTTAGGATTGCAGTGAGAGTTATATTCTATTTTTACGAATTTTAATAATGGGGTGCAAAGTGGTCAATAGTGGTGGTCACTAATACTATAACATTATAAAGAGGTAAAGTTTGTATGTAGGAGGTAATCTGCGAAACTACTCATCTGATTTCAAAAATTCTTTCACCAATTTTTAGAATAGACCTTATTCCGTTAAAATAAAAGCGCTTTTTGTGGAAACCAATTTTACAAGGTAAGTCGACGAAAAAACACTCGAGCGAATTCGTTTCTTACGAACGCTTCCTTAACGGTAAGAGATATATGAATGCTTTCTATAGAAAAGTTGTAGAGCTTAAAAAGACCTGCAAAAAAAGTCCGGGACGACGTATATCTATATATTAAGATTAATTCACAAATTGATAAAATATGACTAAAAGATGTACCGTATTTTCCGGGGTATAACACGCACTTTTAAGATTAAAAAATGAGCTCACATTTTCGGGTGCGTGTTATACGCCGAGTATAAAAATTATTGCTTCAGAAATTAGAGATATTGGGATATGCAAAACCTCCACTACTTTAATGACGATCAACCGTCATAAACAACTCAATTATTACAATACACTGGAATTGAAAAGTGCAATTTCTTTTGTACCTACAGAGACCTTGGCTTTAAGGTAGGTACTTAGGTATTTTTCACATCTGGATACCAGATGCGTGTTATCCGCCAAATATATGAATAAAGTTAAGAAAATCGTTCAAAATTTCAACTGCGTGTTATACACGGGGGCGTGTTATACGTCGAAAAATACGGTATTTAAAATTAATTTTAATCTGTCGGGGGTAATGCAAATAGGTAAGTCTTATCAAAATAAATTTGCTAATCGTCATGTTATGTAGATAAAAAATGTGTTTGAGTTTATGGTGACATGGGACTAAGTGTTCTCAAGAAATTTTCTAAAAACAAGACATGAGGATAATATTAGGACGTCATAATATGTAAGCTTAAAATAATGAATATCTTTTGTCCTGTGTGCGTTCCTAAAACATTAATATAAATTAAAAAATATCATCAAGGTCAGCGTTATATTTTTAGTGTCAGCGGGTGGTGAGGGGCAAGACCCGTACGTCTACGAGATAGGTAACCGCGCGGCGCACGTGTCCGAAAGAACGTGATTTTTTACTGAGACTCTTATAGTCACAAACTGAATCCCACACGGGCGAAGCCGGGTAATTTAGCTAGGCAGGTAATAAAGTCGATTTCAATACACTTTTTACACTTTTTTTTAAATACACCATCAACTGCATCAAATTTAGACTCTAACAATGAAATTATTACAAAATATTTAATCGTATACATTTTTATTGTCTGAATAGGAAAGCTTATAACTTGATGAAGAGACAATAAATTCCATTTTTGCCTTCAAATTAATTTTTTGTTAGAAATCGTCTATAACATGTAGCTAAGCAAATGCGCCTATTTTTTATCACACTGTAGAGGTAATCTCCATAAGGTCACGAGGTAATACTGGAAATTTCAGGAAATTCAGAAAGACAAGAAGCCGGTGGATTGGGCTCCTACTTTTCCAGTTTAGTGCAGGTGGATTTCAAAATTACCACGATCTAAAAAATTGAGAACTCATTACAGAAAATTGAGTTCACGGATAGAAGAGAAAAGATAGTAAGTAGTTCTTCGTAACACCTACTTTGCAAATACTCTTTATTATACGTGTCCCAAAAATAATGTCATTAATTTTAACCAGTGATAGAACTCGTCAAATCCAAGAACTTTTTTAAATAACTTTTTGGTGCAAACGTTTTGATTAACAAGTTAAAATTGTTGACACATTTGACTCTTATTTCGTTACCCACCTATGGATAATAATGCTGAATGTTAAACACCTATAAGCGTAGAACATAAAACCAATGCAAGAAAACATGCCCTGCTTTTTAGTTCTATAGACGCAGCAACTCATTAATTTGACCGTTGCTGTTATTGTAAAGTTCTGGAATGCAAATTGAAAAATGCTATGTTAATACATAAGTGACATAATTTGAGTCCTTGTCAAAGTCTTACTACCAAAATTGGTATGTTCAAAATAATTTTTACAAGCATTTACAAGTCACAATAACAAATACTAAATGTGCGGCGGGTGGTTTAAATAAGTGAGTAACAAAATTATTTATTATAAAACGCACATACTTTGAATATCCAATGAAAGATAATTTTTTATGCAGTCAGCGAAAACTAATATTCACGATCACCGTCATGATTTATCAAATCAAGGCGGCTCGTCAATTTCAGGGAGGATAAAATTCCAAAACAAAATTGCGATTTCGAAAAAATGGTACGTAGAAAAAATGTTTGTTTTGAGGAGTTCTACTACGGGTTAAAATTAATGACATTATTTCCGGGACACGTTGTATAGTAAACTAGAAAGATAAATTTTTGAAACAACGTTTTCAAATATGACCATGACATGTTTATGCAGTAGTTTAATATAAAGCTTTTATTATCAACATATACGAATAAAATGGAATTGCTATTATAATAATTGGGAACTATACCTACCTATACTAAAATATGGTCAGACAAGTTATTTCAAGAGACACTTAAACTGAAACTAAATTTAATTAATTTTCATTTGCATAAAATCATAAAGCAATATTATCTAACGCAAACATAAATAGTTTGAAATAAAAAAAGAGTTTTAGTAAATATTAACGATGCACCTGTGTCTTAAACCGATTGAATGGTACTTTCAATTAGCTTAACTTTAGACACCACTGCCAGGCGTATGGAGTGAAATTGGATTGATGAGGTTAAAGTCGTTAGTTTAATGTAAGAAGTATGCATTGACAACATGAACTGTTAAACCCTTGATAAAGTTGTAAACGTAAGAGAATTTGAAACACGACGAGCACAATTTAACGGTGGAAGCCATTTAATTCCAACGCAACAGCTCCTTGAAAGACGTACAATAGGTAATAAATGTGATCATAAAGTTTTCAGCGGCGTCACATTAAATGTTACCGAAATCACTTGTATCAAAAATGTAACTTATGGGATCAATAAAATCGAGAATTGTGAAAATGCAACGAGATCATCGACCTGAAAGATCAGTTTTGGCAACGACAACGACAGAAAAAGACGACAATTCGGCGGATATCTATTTGCAAATTTTTTAGCTTTTTATACTGGAGGGCAAGTAATTATTTTCAATTTTTCAAGTCTGTGATTTTCATCAAAATATTTGACCGAGTCGAGTTCTGTAAGAGAAATATGGCATCAATTCATGTGTAACCATTTCCAAAAAAATACTTTCGTCTCCTTTTCTCTCACGTTGTTTCAAATCTACTCATAAAAAAGTAATATCAGGAGACCTATACATTTAGAGGTACTCGGCAAAGGGACTGAAGTGGCTTCGAGGATTTAGAAATATTGTCGCAACCCGAATGAAAGGAGAGCTAAGACCCCGCGAAAATAAGAATAAGAAAAGTAGGAATTTGCTCCAACAGAAAATACAAGTCGGCTTCAGCCAATTAAAGATATTGAACCGATCTGAAACCAATACCTTTAGGATAAACATTCCACCTGATAAAGGAAAAGACTATTTAACGCTTCAATGTACGAGAATCCCAATTTATCTTGGCGTTTTTACTGTAATCCATTAATCGATCGCGTATTCATAAATGGTTAATTAACATGTTAAATGCAGGCAAAGTAAATGGATCATTTAATTTATGACCAATTAAATGAATTTTCGGTCATTTAGATGACTTACATATTTCTTTGTACAAAAGTGTTTGATCCCGTTTTAACTCCCTGCCACTTAGTGACCTATTAATAAAAATAAATGTGTCAACTTAAAGAACTGCTACATTTATTTCTTTTTATTCTTTTGGAGTTTTTAGCGAAAAAGATCATGACCTGCTGATACTCGTGTCAATAGAGGAATTGTATACGTGATCTTTTATGTGCAGGTAAAGTTATATTTAAAATTTATATCTTAGTGCTATAAATTTTATTTATTTTTCTGATAAAAAACTAATTATACAGGAATGGTATTTAGGTTTTCTACAATTTTTTCCGACACAAGAAATTGAAACTGCTTTTACTTTTTAATGAAATATAATTAAGATTATATTCGAGATAATAATTTCTAACGAAATACAAAAATAGAATAAGCTATACAGCCGTCGGTCACTGCAGTTTTCATCTTTTATAGTATTTCAGTGAAACTTAAGAAAATTTTACTTTTCAATTTTCTAGTGCCGCACAGATGTAAGTAAGCTCGTTGTTTCATCGCATACTCCGTTGTATGATTTCTTTCTTAAAACTTGTCAACTTTTATTAAGACTCGGCAAATTTAAAGTGAAATTGAAACATAACAAATGTATTTTTGCACCAATCTTGGTTTAGGCACGCTTAACCATATTGAAAAAGAGTACGGTAAATTTTGAGCAGGAAACGATTTTTTAGGGTTTCCCGACGGGGTCCAGATGAACCTCTTGGGGATCTATGGGAGCTTAGAAGGGGTCTATAGTATTCTAGAGATTTATTGGGGATCGCTAATAAAAACAAAATTAGAAATAAAATAGTACGAGAACATAATAAAACATAATTTTTGTACTTTTTTGTTCATAGTCTTCGTCAAATTGTTATTTTTAAGATTTTTATGTGCTACAATTGGTATTATGATTATGTTGTATACTTTATTACAGAGAAAAGTGTAAGGGGGCGGATGAAGAAAATCATGCTTTTGAAAGGGGTGATGGATCAAAAAGATTGGAAACCCCTGATCTACTGTAAATACCTATGACAATCACTAAGTGTCAGTCATTGATCACGTGGCAAATAACTATTTGAAGTAGTAATTAGTATGTTTTATGTGTTTGTTTATTTTCGCAATGTTTTTAAGGAATAATTTGTTAAATGCAATAATTTTTATAAAATTGTTATCTTGGTTACCGATTCGCCAAACTGGTTAAGGTGGGTTTCGTAGGTCTAGAAGTGAGGTTAGAATTATTGAATTTTCAATCCAAGTTAATTTAAATATTACAACTTTAAGAAACATTTACTCAGTGTTACACTGTAGCCTACTTAATACCGAATGAGGAGACATACTTGAGAAATTTTGGTAATGAGCAAAATCGCTGGAAAATATTTTAATATAACATAATAAATTATGAAAAGTATATGTCATCATACCTTCATGCCAGTGGTTTGCGATTTCTACCGTGTGAAGCTTATCTGCACTGTACATTTTAAATTAACTTGGGTTGAAAATTCAATAATTCTAACCTCACTTCTAGACCTACGAAACCCACCTTAACCACTGGCATAGTTTAGTGACCAATGACTGTCTGTCTGTTCTCGCAGATGCTCAAAGGAATCAAATATCACAAAAAATGCGCTGTAGCAAATGTTTCAGCAACTTTGGATGATACAGAAAATGGAATGACTCGCACAAAGAGAAGGCAATACTAAAAACTGGAAGGTTAAATTGTTCTCAGATGAAATTGTTTATACTTTAGATTAGTTATTGTTGGATAGAAGAAAATAAAAAGCCGATGTACTCCTATTGCTAGGATCGGTTAGGCCATAATCTACTTTTAGAGTGCTTAGAAATGTAAAAATGATTGAATCTACAGGTCAGATCTTTAACATAGGAACCTTGCACGATAAAAATTACAGAACCGCTTGGCCTAACCAGTTCGCAGCTCAGAACCATTATCAGATTTCTGCAGAACACACGACTGCCAAGGAACATCTCTGAAAAATTAAATTATTTGATGGAGACCATTCGAGCATATTTTGTTGTAGGGAACCAGAAACCGCTATGTACATACTGTGTAGCTTGTCGCTAAAAGACAACTCATTTTCTGACTCGCTCAAATGGAACCGAAAGGCTTTAATTCAAACCGGATAGGAGACCTGCACACAGAGTGTAAAAAGTGAATTAGAGGAAGCACAATAAGCTAGTTAGGCTGCAGTGCCCCTGGAACAGTTTTCCGTATCCAACAATCAGCGATGGGAAAAAAACTTCTTAATACTATACTATAAATAATCGACCCATCATTGTCAAAACGTCATTTCCATGTGATTTGCTGTCAAACATACACTATAATGTTGGGTTATCTGTAATTTTTCATATAATGAGTGGTCTTTCCAGTTCTTCTTTCTTCTGACACAGTAGTTTAAATAGTTTCTGTATAGTTATTTGAATAATTTGTCTTTTATGTTTAGTACTTATGTTTAGTATGTTCCATATATACTCATAGTTGAAAAACCTCTATTCTTTTTCGATCAGCTTGTTTCAGTGACCGTGTTGAAGAGGCGTAAGTGGCCATTGAAAATATCAGGGTGTTTACAAGCCTTATTTTTAGTCCTTCGGTGATTGTTTATCGTTCTAAATTTTAGTAAGTTTTGACGTCGACGATTTTGCAATCGCTAGTCCTCTTTTAATATCATCATTACAACCTTCATTATTGGTTAATAGGGAACCAAGGTTTATAAAACTTGTCCACTACATCAAAGTTTGCTGTTGCTTTTTACGTTAGGGTCGCTGTTTACGCGGCCAGAAGTATTTATTTTATGGGCATAAAAATTGAAAACCAAAACATGATATTACAAATTGAAATTACAAAATTATTGAAATATTGGAATGAAACACTTTCAATGCAGATTATTTTCTCATCCACTGTGTCTTACATAGTCTTACAACGATTCATAATATTTAAAATCAACTCTTCAATGTATTCTTCAATTAGAGTGTGTGTCAGTACTGTAATCGTTTGTGGAGAATTAGGTCCAACTTCTACTCATTTTCCAAGAGTATATTCCACTCATGTTCCATACAAATTAATGGGGAAAACAATTACCTCAATACCGACATTTTCCAGGATATGATTCACGCAGTGCATGGACCAACATTGTAGCGCAAAAGCACAGAATTTTCGAGAATTAATGGGTTGTGAATACTACTTTGGGCTAATCAACCTACAATTTAGCTCTATCTTAGCTCTCTCAGATCATGTGTTAAGAGGGTACTACTCGAATCCATGAACATATTGGCGAAAAGACACAAAAAGTTCGAAAAGAGACAGCCCTATGTAAACGGGGGCAGCGACGTGCAGCTAAATAATATTGACGTGAAGTCAACAAAATTGCACTAATGCGAAATTCGCATACAGTTTACACTCGTACCAAAAACGGATGGTAGTAAATAGTTTCAATAAAATCTAATTTTTTAAAATTTCACATTAAAAAGGGATTTATCATATTACATTTTAAAAGTTTTATTGCAAATCAATAATTGAGCCGTTATTTTTGTAAGTGATATAAATCTATTTTTCATACCACGAGATATTTATAGGTTTACGTTTGAATTAATTTAAAAATATTGGCAAACGTTAATCAATTCGGGTGAGGTTTTTAATACTATAAAGCTGTTAAATAATTTTTAAATTAATTAAAACGCAAACCCTTAAATAATTTGATGTATAAAAAAATGGACTTATAATATGACTTTCAAAAATAACGGTTCCATTTCTTACGAAAATTGAATCGGCTCACTACTTATGGGATTGTTTAATGTACATGCAGCAGGTTTGACCTTGCTTTTATTGGGGTTGTTTTCTTGGAACAATATTGCAATATAAGGTTTAAGGTAGGTGATTGTTACATGGTGTATGACAATATTGTGACAAAAACGTATATTTAAAACGTTAGTCTAGGTCCAGACTTTTTTTAATCCGTTTTATGAAGTGAATTAAATTGAGATTATTCTGTAGAATAGTTAAAATTAATTGATAATAACAATTTGTGTGAAAGTGCATTTAAAATGGGTAGACTACATGCTCAATCGAAAAAAAAAGTGTACGGCAGCGAATGAAAAAATTAAAATTATATAAAGTAAGTTTACCAAAATACAAATACACTGTCATAGCCTGATTATTAATTTTATCAAAAATAATGTTGCTTGAAATAATCAAATTTAGAATATGTAATACCAAGTGTAAAGTAGTTGTTATTTTGGCAAACTTATTTTTTTACATTTATTTGAAAGGATCTTGAAACTGCTGGTAATGGACAGACTAACAATGAACAAGACGTTGCTGAAAATGTTAAAAATTCAAATAATGTTACGTTTCTAGAACAAGACATTTTAATTGAACGTGATTCTAAAGATGTAGAACTTGATCAATTTTCATTATCGGGCAGAAGAATTGTAAATATTAAAATGTTTTTTGAAGCTATTATTAAATTTGAACATTTTGAGCTTTTGCGATAATTGATAACAACATGATTAAAGTAAAATCCAGTCATTCATATTATTACCAAATCCAGGGACAATTAAAAATTACTAATAAAAAATATTGTTATTTTATTATTTGGACTCCTTTACACATGAACGTCGAAATTATATTTAAAGATGAAACTTTTTGGAAGGAAAAAATGGAAAACCAACTGACAACGTTTTTTTACAAGTGCTTTCTGCCCGAAATGATTAATTCCCAATTTCTAAAAAATAAATCAATAAAAGACTTACGCGCATAAATGTTACGAACAGTTTGACTAATAAATAAGTATGTATACATAGAAAGGTAAGTTTATTCAACGTTACTTTTAATATGTATGTAGGAGTTCGAATTTTTAGAGTGTAGCCTTTAAACGGCAACAAATTTAACTGCCCACGACTCTAAACTCCTAAGAAATAGATGCATAACGCCTAAAAGTTAGGCAAGGTGTATTCGAAAATTTAACAAAACTTGTTCCAATTTTTTTCAAAAACGGGTTGTCCAATCTGGTTCGAATAAAAATAAAATTGAAGTATAATGTTTATTAAAGGTACTTGCGATGGAAACTTTTCACTGAATGTAACAGTTAACGTCCTCGACGGTTGTTAAAATTAAGCAAGATTCGCAATTTTTTATATAAAAAACTAATTTTTTTTTTAAATTGGATCTCGTAAGTACCTTAAATAATCTTTCAAACAAATGATCCTTTTTTTTAATACAATTGCTTTACCCGTAAGGGAGAAAAATTGGAACTAATAACACCTTTATTTAAGCAATCAGCAGTTCCCTCTTAACAGCATGATTTTCCCTGGTTAGTTGCTTAACGTGAAAATTTTCACTGATTAGTATGAAGCCTTTTCGTAAAATCTAATCGCTCACGTTTGGAACACATTTTGTACTGCTCACGCAGTGGCAGTACGATTTCTTCTCGCAAAAACTGTTAAAATTCTGTCGTCAACTATTACTCTTCCATGATCGAGTTCTGGTCATCTAGAATAGATGAAGGCTTCTCCTAAAATCTACGGTATACTAGACTAATTGTTGATTGGACCATTATCGGGATTTCAGATACTCCTGTTTGATTATAGTCCTTATTAATCAAAACAATAACTATTCGGTTTGATCGTAGCTTAGATTTCTTGAATTATGCTTATTGTTTATTTGAACCAAGTAAAGTTCAATGAATTGTTAGAAAGATTGATTTGAAAATTTTGCACCAGCCTGTTCAACCAATCAGAAGCCTTTCTTTTGAACCGCTACCAAGGCAACGCAAGTATTTTCTCGGAAATTTTTTCCGATTGGGTAGGACCCTGGAGTGAATTTTAGTGGAAATTTTTTAACGTCATAATTACTGTCACTAATACTTACATTAAGTACATGTAACCAGAATAAACGATGCCATTTGACATTAAATGCCATTCAACGCTTCCCATAAACTTGCAATCAAAATATCGTATTATTTATAGCGTTGAGTGACGTTTATAGAGAATATGTTAATACATAAATTAAATTGCAAAAAGGTGCAAAATTTTCTTACTGAATACCACTCGACGTTAAATTAAAATCCGTAAATTTTTTCTCGGCTATGAATATTTTAAGAAAATTAACCCCTTACCGCCCCCTGTGACAAATATGGGTCACCATGAAAATGTTTTTTTTTTCAAGTTATTGTGAAATTTTTGTTGTTAACACTATCTGTCCCATATTTGGCACACTCAAATGTTTTATAAGATCATCATAAAAGGTATTAAAATATATATAGTGGACCCTGTGATGTCGATAATGAAAATAAAAACAAGAACCTTTAATCACAAAAAAATTTTATATAAAATAATATAAAATTACTCACATAGACGCGTTTCGGTGGCTATGCCACCATCTTCAGTACATCTACTAGTAGATGTACTGAAGATGGTGGCATAGCCACCGAAACGCGTCTATGTGAGTAATTTTATATTATTTTATATAAAATTTTTTTGTGATTAAAGGTTCTTGTTTTTATTTTCATAAAAGGTATTACGTGGTCCTGACCGCAATATATGACATATTTGACGCCTAGTAATATTTTGAACTTTTTATAAAAAATTGCGATAAAAATTTTTTTTAGTATTTTTTCAAGTGTTCAATAACGATAATTAATAACATATATTTAATTGAACGGTATAAAAAAAATCGGGCGGTAAGGGGTTAATTAAAATTAATTTTCAAAATATTCATACCTTCGAAAAAATTTCCGGAAATAATTTAAGCTCTAGTGGTATTACAAGTGACAATCCAACTCAAAATCTAACAACCAATAAAAACAGTCTATTTTTTGAATTTGAGCCAATTAGGATCTGATTTCATACTAAGGAGTAGATGATTACAGCGATAATACTGTTGCCGTGGTGACATTTCATGAACTACTGCATTTCCAAACCTCCAATTTCCATCATTTTCTTTGGATTGTCTTGCCGAATACAACACGTGGTAGGAATCTTTTGGTAATTTTTGTCAGTCAGTAATACTCATAGTTGTTGTCTTTAGAAAATCGCCACTCGTGCTAAAGCACTCGTGGCGATTTTCGTCACAACAACTATTCGTGATCTGACTGACAAAAATTATTACCGGCAAGATTCCTACCACTAGTTGTATTATATACGACAATCCAACTCAAAATCTAACAACCAATAAAAACAGTCTATTTTTTGAATTTGAGCCAATTAGGATCTGATTTCATACTAAGGAGTAGATGATTACAGCGATAATACTGTTGCCGTGGTGACATTTCATGAACTACTGCATTTCCAAACCTCCAATTTCCATCATTTTCTTTGGATTGTCTTGCCGAATACAACACGTGGTAGGAATCTTTTGGTAATTTTTGTCAGTCAGTAATACTCATAGTTGTTGTCTTTAGAAAATCGCCACTCGTGCTAAAGCACTCGTGGCGATTTTCGTCACAACAACTATTCGTGATCTGACTGACAAAAATTATTACCGGCAAGATTCCTACCACTAGTTGTATTATATACGATAATTTTCGCCTGACTATGGCTACTGGTGAATTATCGATTTTGCGTTGTCGATTTACAGGTTGTCATTTTGACAGCTTTTTCTAAAACGCTTCAAACTGTCGCCAAATATATTTTCCCGAGCTCTTGGTCTTCTGAGGAATGGCATCTTCGTTTATCAACCAGTTCAGACATTACAAGTTGTATTTTGCTTGCTAAAACAACCCCGCACTCATTTTATGGATGTGCTTCGTTAAAACTTCAAATTTTTTTCTTGTCACCAGCTTACTTTGTAAATGGACAATTCTGTTATTTTCTTGTGAAATTATCTTCAAAATGCATCTCGGGCATTCCATGTCCTCAGATGATTTAGCATAGATTAATCTTTCATGCATGTTAAGAAGAAAACCGCACTCGTGCTACGCACTCGTGCAGTTTTCATACCTAACACGCATTCAAGAGTAACCTAAGCAAAATTATCGATAACATGGAATGCACTCGTGGTATTACTAATGATAAGTGTCGCTTGACTGTGGCTACTGGTGAATTATCGATTTTGTGTTATCGATTTACAGGTTGTCATTTTGACAGCTTTTTCTAAAACGCTACAAACTGTCGCCAAATATATTTTCCCGAGCTCTTGGTCTTCTGAGCAATGGCATCTTCGTTTGCCAACCAGTTCAGACATTACAAGTTGTATTTTGCTTGCTAAAACAACCCCGCACTCCTTTTATGGATGTGCTTCGTTGAAACGTCAAATTTTTTTCTTGTCACCAGCTAACTTTGTTATTTTCTTGTGCGATTATCTTCAAAATGCATCTCGGGCATTCCATGTCCTCAGATAATTTTGCATAGATTAATCTTTCATGCATGTTAAGAAGAAAACCGCACTCGTGCTACGCACTCGTGCAGTTTTCATACCTATCACGCATTCCAGATTAACCTAAGCAAAATTATCGATAACATGGAATGCACTCGTTGTATTACTAATGATAATTATCTCAAACATGGCAAAATATGCAGTTTTTACTAATGGGCTAAAAATTATATGATTATGTCAATAAAAATATGGGTAAGAAAATTAATTTTGACAGGTTTAATGAGATGATACGTTAATTGTTTTGAGTAGTGTACAATTTCTTTCAATTACTAATCAAAATATTTTACTAAAGCTGTTAATGTGACAGTATATTTAAGTAAGCGATTAAAGTTTTACAAAAAAACATTTAAGAAACTTAAGTATAAACGTGATACTTTACCAGAAAATTAATGCTCAAATATTACAATTTTATTAGCACTGTTAACTGTGCACTTAAAGCTTTTAACCATAAAACTAGTCATTGAACATTTTATTTACTACCTCAATAATATCATATTTGACAGCTATTATACTGTCGATAAACGACAATAAGCTTTTTGTACTGAAACTAAAATAGATTCCCGTTTTTTGCGGCGAAAGTAACAGTACCTACTGATTGTAAATACGATGTACAACAAAGTTAAAATAGTAACTGAATTTGAAAAAATATGTAACTGTCTGTATTTAAGACTATTAATTGCAGTTTATAAAAGATACTTTATTCCAAAAATTATTGCAACGATTTAGCAATTGAATTAAGTACCCAAGTTTCACGATATCTTCATTTAAAATTCATCTTTAAAAATTCATACGCAAAACGTTCTCATATCGAAAACTTTATGAGGTTAGCGTGTCGCATGATTAACTTTGCACACGACATACCTACCTTTACGTACCATTTACCATTTTTTTCCTTTATCAGCAAAAGTATTTTTTAACCATCCGTTAACTTTTACAGAAAATTGAACTTTGTATTGAGAAAATGTAATCAATACTTGCATAAAATATGATTGTAAGTTATAAGGAAGCGACTTACCAGCAGCAATGATATGGAAAACGCATGGGATGCGCTGATTTCCAATTCGATTCGATGCATAACATAACAATGTTCCATAATCGAGTTCGGTCATTGGCGTGTACGATACGATACTCGAAGTTCCTTTCCTTGCAATATGCGATGAGGCTACATCAAGAGAATCCGCAGAATTATTGAAAGTCCATTTGAAATGAACGTCTGGAGGATTTGCATCAACTTGGCAAGTTATTCTCGCTTCCTCCTGCTTTGCAACACCATGAACTCTTGTTTGATTTGGTTTACATGTCGGTGCATCTGCAATGGCATAAAATCTACGCTGTAAAACGTGCGTTATTTTTAGGACATGAAAGTTTTTGCAAAAATTAATTTATTCCATTTCACGCATCCGTGATCAAGCTGACATACAACATAACGTCATGTATTCAGTGTATTTTTCCACTATACTCACACATCACATTTAAATAGAACGGGGAACTCTCTCCGTCTCCTTCCGTATTATACCCAACACACGTGTAATTGCCTGCAGTCGATCTAGAAACTCCTTGGAGTACGAGACTTTGATTGCTGATTATGATTCCCACGCCGACGTTATGTTGCAGCATTTTCCCCTAAACGGTGCTATTTAATTAAAAACATTTTCGCTTGTAATTCTTTTCTCTTACGTTATGTCTCCATTCAACTTTATAAACAAGAGGATGTGCGTTTAGTGTGCAGTCAAAATAGACATCGGTACCCTCTCGAATTGCGTCAGGATTGAGAGAAGTCCCTAGGATTATCCGTGCCTCCGGAGTATCTGTAACAGCAGCTCTAATTACCCTAGTATAATGTCCGGAAATTGTCGTTTGGTTACCCCCCATGCACTCCAGTTAGTATCTGTTATGAAAGTTTATGTTAGATTATAAGGATTAATTGTGAGTGCATTTGTAAGTTTATTAATATTTTATTGAATGAAACGTGAAATTGCAGCAAGGCCTAGGCAAATTAATGAAAATTGTTGTGGGTTTGCAATTGTATACAACTAAACATACAATTCATATTAAAAATTGAATGCATTTAACTATAAAAATTTAACTATAAACCTAGGTGGGCGGAAGATATCGAACTTACGGTACACGGACGATGCAACTCTACTGGAGTCATCTGAGGAAAAGTTGGCGAATCTCCTACATAAGGTGGAAGAAATAAGTGAAGAAATAGGTGTAACAATAAACAAACTCAAAACTAAAATTATGATTATTGATTTTTAAAACAACAACAGGAGTAAAGTATTACAAATTAATAATAATCAAGCGCCTTAATTACCAACACCGGGGATAATACAGAGAAAATCAATAAAAAGAAGAATAAGCTATGACAAAAGCTGCTATGGTTAGTTGATGAAAATATGGAAATCACATGACATTACTAAGCAAACAAAAATCATATTAGTGCGAAGCTTAATTTTCTCTGCCTTTACTTACGCATCTGAGTGCTAAACTTTAAAAACAAACGATCTACAAAGCATTGATGTTTTTGAAATGTTCTGCTAGAGAATTATGTTGAGAATTCCTTGGACGGCAAAAAGATCTAAAGCATCTACTGTAAATGAACTGAATATACACACGCGCTTAAGTAATATTATTACGAAATAAATAGTGACTTGTTTGGGCCACGTAATAAGACGAGATGGATTGGAGAAATGAACAATTCATGGTCGGCTGAAAGAAAGTACGGGAAGAGGAAGATTACCAACAAGATACACCGATCTGATCAAAAAGAACATTGGAGCTTCCTATGAGCAGTGTATAAAGATGGCAAAATATTGAATGGATAAATACTCCATAAATACCCAATCTGAATTTTTCGCGTGCACGATAATAAGAACAACGGTACAGCAACTATCACTATGAGGTGGCACGTTGAGCTATTTGGAACCTCTGTATAATAGGATACTTGCTAAAATGAACACACCGTTCGTACAGAGTTATTGATTGATTGTTAGTGATAATGAACCCATTGAGTTCCAAGTGCAACTAACATTTCACATTTTACAAAGACATGTGTGTATGTGTGTTATCTAAAAGCTAATTATGAATCTCTGAAAACTAGTCTTCCATAATATTTGTCAAAATTGGCAATTCTCAAAATGTGTTCGAACCATAAAAGAACAGATTTTATTTTAATCCTCGGCGAATGTAAGGAAAATGCTTCTGACGGTACTTCCTTATACAGGTTGTATTATATTAAGTGTTCACCATTGGTAACTTTGTTATTATTGGAGTTGCAAAGTCGGTTAAATTAGCAAAGAATTAGTGTTTTTTCCGCTGATTACCATTATGAAACCAAAAAAACAATCGAACGTCAACTGTTCGAGATATTCACGAAAATAACATTTTTTTAAATGGAATGCCCTATCCTTTTTTGCATATTTTGAAAGAATGTTTAATTTCGAGTGAAAAAGTCTTAATGCACTATTACGATTAAATTAACTACCGAGAAGTTACAAGCAATTGAAGTTTTTATTTCAATTAACTACAAAAATCACGTAGGCACTGAAACAATTGAAAATTGTAATTATTAAAACGTCAAAAACAATTGAATGAATGTGTTAGTTAATATTTTCATCAAACATTAACGTGGTATATTCAACATTTATTACTTTTGGTGTGATTTAGTAAGAGCTGTGTTCAATTTTGGTTCCCGACATGGCATTTTCACATTTAGAAAAATGTGACATGTTAGAAGCATATCTTATGTGCGGCAAGAACTCGGCGAGAGCTCGAGATTATTACCAGCAGCAGTACCCGCTTCGATTGCAACCAATTCAACAGTATTTTCTGAGACTGTATAGAAAGTTTAGGAGTAACGAAACAGTGTTTCAAAAGAGAAGAGACAAGAAAAAATTTGTAATTTCTGAAGAAGTCGAAATTAATGTAATTGCGTATTTTGAGGCATATCCTAGAAATTCAATACGAGATATTTCAAGGGAGTTAAATTTAAGTTTGAACAGCATTGAAAGGATTTTAAGGAAACATAAGATGGTTCCTTATCGTTATCACCCGGTACAAACATTACTTCCAGGCGATTTAAATCGAAGACTAACTTTTTGAAACTGGTATTTAAGTTACTGCCAACGACACTTCAATAGCGAGTTTCATTTTCTGTGAACCGATGAATCGAACTTCTCAAATTCTGGAATGTACAACAGAAAAACGAGTCATTATTGGGCCCGCGAAAATCCATTGCAAGTACACCCTATAAATCCACAAATGCGGTTCAGTCTAAATGTGTGGTGTGGAATTGTAGGTTCATAAATTATTGGACCATTTTTTTACCGTGGTAATTTGACTGAAGTGAAATACGTAGAATTTATGAACACTGTCCTGCATAACTGTTTGGATGAAATGGATTTAATTTCAAGACAATACATCCATTTCCAACAGGATGGAGCACCGGCCCATAATTATCACGGAACAACCAATTTGTTAAACAGATTATTCATTGATAAATGAATAGGAACTAATGAGCCCGTGCGTTGGCCACCACGTTCGCCAGATTTAACCCCCATGGATTTTTTTCTGTGGGGGTATGTGAAAAATTTAGTTTACAGGAAGAGACATGCAACAGTTAATGAATTGGAGAATAAAATTTTAACAATAATTAATGTATTGGATGGTAGAAAAATTTTGAAAGCGGCGCGGTGTGTTCAAAAAAGAGCCCAAAAATGTGTTGAACAAGACGGTGACATTTTCGAACATTTATTATAATGTCTTGGTCATGCAATATGTTTTTCTAAATTTCTATTCTCAGTTTGCCGTGGAAGAAATGTTTCAATAAATACCATTTTCAATTGTTTCAGTGCCTACGTGATTTTTGTAATTAATTGAAATAAAAAATTCAATTGCTTGTAACTTCTCGGTAGTTAATTTAATCGTAATAGTGCATTACGACTTTTTCACTCAAAATTAAACATTCTTTCAAAATATGCAAAAAAGGATAGGGCATTCCATTTAAAAAAATGTTAATTTCGTGAATATCTCGAACAGTTGACGTTCGATTGTTTTTTTGGTTTCATAATGGTAATCAGCGGAAAAAACACTAATTCTTTGCTAATTTAACCGACTTTGCAACTCCAATAATAACAAAGTTACCAATGGTGAACACTTAATATAATACAACCTGTATACAGATCGTTTCCCGGGGATCCATGAAGTTGACACTTGATGTGGAGGTACAAACGATAAAATGTATACCAATCGTTTGTACTTCGTTTGTGCCCGTTTGTACCCTCAATAATTTTTTTCTAACACAAACCCTTGCAGAATAATTCCGAAATAACTTTTACGTAGCGTAAAGTTGACACCGAACATATGAGTAAACAGTTAGATTTTAACACCAATCTATAGATTTTCGTTAGTACCTGTTTGTACCTCAAATTAAATTTCTTCAAGTTCATCGCTCTAAATATAAGAACTGAAAAACGTCGCATCAATGTCACAGTCAAGGGCTTATTGCACTACGCTCTCGCTGTGTTAAAACTACGTCAGCATGGTCTTGTTGATGTGTTTAAATTTAGTGACTTATATATATAGTTTAGCTCTCCAGGCCTAGAAGGCCCATGGCTTGATTGACCGTTTGTCTCCATCCTTTCTTGTCCCTTGGCCTTTCCTTCCAGTTACTGATTTTACCGTCCCCTATGTCCTTAATTACTTCGTCCTTCCATCTCGACTTGGGTCTTCCTCTTTTCATTTTTCCACCTACTTCACTTTCCAATATCTTCTTTGGAACCCTACTATTCTGCATCCTCATAACGTGCCCCAACCATCTCAACCTTTGTCCTTTTATCACTCCAACCAGCTGTGGCATCTTGTACAGTTCAGGCAACTCCTTGTTGCTTCTTCTTTCCCATCTCTCATGCACACTTTTACCTCCATATACCCTCCGGAGTACTTTTCTTTCCCATACCGCCAGCCTTGTTTGTTCCGCTTTACTTAGTACCCACGTTCTTCGAGAAATGATCTTGCTTCGCAGTACTCTATTAAGAGCTGCTAAGCAGCGATTCCCCGCCATTAGCCTGGATTGTATTTCTGTTGTTACCCCTGGTTTCCTGGTAAAGACAGTACCCAAGTATGTGAACTTTTCCATTTCTTCAAACTTATATTGCTTGCCTCCAACTGTTTCCAGTCTCAAGTAGTTATTTTTCTTTAACTCCTCTTCCGTCCACTCCATGTATTTAGTCTTTTTCTCATTAATACATAGTCCCATTTTTCTTGCCTTTTCCTCTAACCTTTTAACTACATTTTGTAGCTCCTCTTTACTTCTCGTTACAATTGCTACATCATCCGCAAATGCCAAGCACTGATGCCTTTTATGGTATACAAGTCCACTTCTATTGATCTCTGCTTCCCTTATTGCCTGTTCCAATACTATGCTAAAAAGAACAGATGACAAAGGGTCACCCTGCCTAACTCCCTCCTTTACTTCAAATTGATTTGACACTGTGTTGTTTATTCTAACTGCACTTTCCGTTTCTTTTAATGTCGTTTCAACCATTCTTATTAACTTCCTATTGATTTTCATTTGTTCTAATGCCTTATAAAGCTCCTTCCTTTTCACTTTATCGTATGCTTGTTTGAAGTCCAGGAATAGAACCATCGTTGGCTTTCCATATTCATAGCTTTCGGCTTGTATTTCCCGTAATGCGAAGATTCCATCGATTGTACTCCTTCCTTTCCTAAAACCGCTTTGGTACTCCCCTATTTCTTTTTCTGTTTCTTCCACTAATTTATTCTTTATGTGTGTAGCCATTATCTTGTAGGCTACGTTCAGCAGTGATATACCTCTATAATTCTGACATTCACTTTTGTCCCCTTTTTTATACAATGCACATATTATTGCTTTTACCCATTCCGTTGGCATCTCTTCCTTCTTCCATATTTCTTCCAATAATTTGTGCATTTTTTCTATTAGTTTATGCCCTCCATACTTGAATAGTTCAGCTGTTATTCTGTCACCGCCTGGACTCTTATTATTTTTTAACTTTCTTATAATTTCTAAGATCTGCTCTTCCGTTGGCGGCGGTAGTTCTTCTTCCTCCTCCTTTTTGTCAATGCTAATTTTTATTTAGTGAATTAGTTTTGAAAAAAATTATTCGGTGTCAACTTCACGCTACGTAAAAGTTTATTCGGATTTATTCCGCAAAGGTTTGTGTTAGAAAAAAATTATTGGGGGTACAAACGGGTACAAACGAAGTGCAAACGATTGGCGTAATTAGTTTTTCGAAATCTTTCAAGTCCGGTGCTAGCGTGAAGTTGACACCGAGTCACGTTTTTAGCAAATATCTGCGAAACTGTCGATTCAATTGAAAAATTATTGCGGGTATAAATGGGTACAAATGAAGTACAAACGATTCGTATACATTTTATCGTTTGTACCTCCACATCAGGTGTCAACTTCACGGACCCGTTTCCCGGGTAGAATAGCTCCGGCACAATATTTTTAAAAAGCAAGACGTACTAAAGGCAAGCTAACAAGAATTAATAATAATTGCTAACGGTTGTAAATAATAACAGGTCATATATATCAAACGTTCGAGAAATCTGACAATATTTTCTGAACACAAAAAGAATAGGTAAATAAACCAGTTAATAATGAATAACCAGTAAACGTGAGGCAGTAATTAGCAGCAAATTTTCTTCTAATAAAATGTTAGCCCGTCCTCAAACGTTGATAGCGTGTGTTAATGGGTAAAGCTGTTTTTGGATAAAACTGAAGAATTGTTTGACAACAGAAAAACATTATATCCATTACGAAATACCTTTTGGATGCCACTTATAGAATTTCAAGTTTATGTTATAGAATATTGATTTCCTGTTTTGTAGAGTTTCGTTAAACAGTGAAATTATGAGGCGAAACAGGAAATTAAAAAGAAAAAATTGCTTCCTAGTGTCAGATGAAAGGTACACATAATAAAGATGCAATATTAGAGATGAGTAAAAATTACGGCTAAGTTAATCAAATAATTGTTTAGCAAGGAAAGTTAATTTTGAAATTAAAACTTCAGATTTAATATTAGTTTGTCGTTATTAAATTACGTTTTCAAAACTAATTTGAGTTGTCGCATTTTATCAGCAAACACAAATAAGCGCAAGAGATAAAATCGCTCAATTCAAGAATAAATCTTTTTTGAATGTTTTTTTCTCGGAAGTTTTAAGCAGTTTTATATATGTGATTGGTGAAGTATTCGCATGTGAGTAGCAACAAATCATTCAATGTAATTTAATTTCAGTTGTCTTACATTGTATTTCCAATTTCCATCCGTCTTCAAGGGCTGTTGAGTGTAGCATGTGATTTTCAGCTTTACACGCCAGATACTTTCCATCATCTTCTTTGCTTGCTATAAACGATAACGTGCTTGTTGTTGTATTTCCATCATTTGATGTCTGAAAGAAGAAAGTTGAAAAATAAAAAAATTGAATCTTTTAAAGTGATGGCAAAAATGAAACCATTAGCTGCTATTATTCACTTATTTTTGCTTTATACGGTGCTTCAGGGTATAAAAATGTGTTGCTTGGGAAAATATTTGGTATCCGATAACAGTTTTCAACCTTGATAATTAAAGGCCAAGATATTCTAAAAGTAATTTACCAAACAATGGTGTTTTGGGTTATTTATAAAATAACAATAATTTGTTTTGAAAACCCTTCTTCTATAAAAAAATTGTGATTCATTTGCACAATAATTTAGATTTAGAGTCTCGTTTGGTTTTTTGAGCTTACTATAATTTTAGTAGGTAAATTTGCTTATAGCGTGTTGGAAAGCTTCAAACAAAAGTATTATTCTGGCAATTTAACTAACTAAAAGTTTATTTTTGGGCGATGTTACAAATTAATTCGGAAAGATTATAATGTTAAAATTGCTTGTAAATGTGCATCGCTTGTAAAAACTGTAAAAATTTAAACTTCAGTTAAAACTTTAATCATTTTGATTCATTCTCGCAAAAAAAAACGATGTATTTATCCATTACAGCAAATTTCCGGTGTAATATGAATTTAAAGCATATTACTTTGATGTTTAATACGGCAAAAGTAAAATTGTTTAATCGATTTTAAACATCCTTTGAATTACGAATATTACATTTTAGTGTCTGTTTTTGTCAAGTATTATTAGACAATTTAAAAAAAATGCCTCATAAATTGATATTGATGGAATTTTAATACAGTTCTAATTGAAAGGTAGTAGGTAAGTAATTTTATTTTAGAAAATACTCATTTGTAGAACAAAAGGTAGACTGTAGATTTTTAAGAAAAGCCCTGATTTACAGTTATACCGGTTCTTTTTTTTAACCCTATGTGCAATTTAAAAACAATAAAGGCAATTAGTCAATGTATGCAACCAACCGTACCCTAACGTCAACTTATTTTGTGTTACGTATTATTCAATTGTAATGGCAAGGCATTAGAACAGTAGAAAAGTTTATTTAAAACAAAAATTACAATAAATTTTCAAATTGTCATTCTTTGCATTGTAAACAATAAGCTAAACGATTGTAAAATGGGATTTAATTCATTACTGTTTCGACAGATGGTATCGATCTGTCGGGATAATTGATGGAAAAATGTATGATTCCTTCTTAGATACCAAAGAGATCATACTAGTAGGAAGTAGGAGAAAGACAATGACAAGCATCCGATTATCATCCCCCATGGCAGTGGGAATAAAATGTATATTTCTTAAGAGTTCTTAATTGTTCATCACCTCAACAAATCAGGTCATTGGTCCACGTTGAACACTATGACTTGTCTGAAGCTAATGTTATTGTGTATCAATTCACAATATTAATTTCTTCTTCATTTGAATACATTTAATAAATAAATTCCAAACTTAAACTTCAACAATCAATTTGTCAAATCATTTGTATTATCAAGGATTGCTTATATATACGGTACTAATTGCCTTCATTTTCAAAAAATGGAATTATCCTAACTGAATTAAGAATACATTACTATGTCAATTAAAAATAACTTATAAGATGAGAGGAAGGAATATTTATTTCTTGAAATACTTAATATAATACCGTAATATGTTTGCAAAATGATGCCATCCAGACACCCTTTATTCTTTACATCAATTGAAGGGCTTGGGGCAACCAGGCTAGATGCCACACTTTTAGCAAATTTGAGTTATCTATGCTACACGTCACTGTGGGATGAGCTACAGGTCTCCTATTTTTGTGATAGCTATTCTCTCAAGAATAAAGCCACTGTCGCCCCAAAGCGTTATTAATTTTTACAAAATATGCAAAATATTTGTGTAATAACAGCACAAGCCACAAGTCAATTCATCATGGCAGCATCGTGCTCACATGTTTCTGCCAAGAGGAAATTAAATAATTAAATTAAAAATGATAATTGTGTGTTAGACAAGGATTATGTGCAATCCGAAAGCAGTCACATTCATCAGATGAGTCTGAACAGATAATTTAAACTTTTTGTGGTATGTATCGTTTTTCTCAAAAGATTTTATTGTAAATTTCATCGGTAATCATTGAATGTGTAAGTATATTAATCCGATTTCACTGAATTCAAAAACATTAGAAAATCTGGTACAACTAACCCTACATTCCTTCAGTGTATGACACTTATTATTAAGAAATAGAGGCTGCTAATTAGCTGTACGAGGAAATACAACACAACAACAATTTTTCAGACAGTAGTGACGATGAAAGCTAATTTATAAAAAACAGAATGTTATTGTTTTATTGAAAATAACACAAGCCAAAATTTTTGTAATAAATAATTAAAATTACAGCATGGTTAAATATACCTTGATTACAAATTTCTTATGACGTTAAATGTTATAAAAATCATCAGGTTTTATTGTGGGATTTAACCGAATCTTTAACAATTAATATCTCAAGCTCTTCAATTCTAAACAAGATATTATTTTTAGTACACATTTATACTATGTCTACTACTAAATCTATAAATATTTAATAGAAATAATGATTTTGTAGTGTCGAGAAATGATTAATGAATTACAGGAACTTCGATAGCTTTAAATTGTAATGATAAAAATTATGAAATACATGACGATATCAAGTGAAATGTTTTATATCTGAATATCTTTCATGCAGTACTTCAAAGTAATAAATCACAATTCGCTGTAACTCTTCATTCAAGTTCCATTTATCAAGAAACACGTACTACAGCATTATCATAAATTTTCACTTTCAGTATCAGATGTTACACTAGGAAATATTTATGGTTAACTAAATTCATCCAATTTTAAAAATATTATTATTGCAAAAATGTTCTGTTTATTTTAAAAATGTTACAGGAATTACACTTGACAGCTTATTAATCTCACAAATGTAACTGTTTGCAATAGTAAAAATCAATAAATCGAAATTAGCAAATAAAGTGTACATGCTATTTAATTGAATAGCATAAAAATCCCCGGAATTACGACATTGTTTAAATAGTACATTAAGGTAGTTTATACGCGCACATTCAGCACCAATTGTTTTCAGAATCAGCATGAAATAACTAAGTAAAATCAATTCAACGTTAATTTTACAATTACACATTTGTCATTACAATAAAATCGCAGTTGGATCCAACAATGCAACACAAATGGTAGCAATGATTAAAATGAACAAATAAACGATTGCCAACATAAAATTCCGAACGATTGCGCAATAATGCATTCTGAACGGGCAAGTTTTTGTTACAGCAAAACGAAATAAAAAATAGTATAAACTGGTCATAGTTTTATTTTAAATGCCAACCAATAAAATCCCGGACATAAGCGGAATATTAATAAATGGTTTTAGTACCATTGAAACTCAGTCACAGAAAATGGTCTATGCATTTAAATGAGCAGAATTGAATGTACTATGGACTTTAAATTTCCTCGCATCTGCTAGTAAAAATATTGCGAAATGGTTCCTTTATATTACGGTTTACATATTGCTATTGAAATAACAAAGTTTTTCCAGCATAATTGCAGAAAACTTTCTCCAAATTTTCATGCTTCACAAGCAGAAATAAATTAAAGCAGGAACAATCACGAGGAAAATAACGGTTCAGTTTCAATATTTTTAACAAGCGGTAGTTATATGAAATGATGTGAAATATAGCTGTGATTCCTCACCACGAAGACAATAAAACAATTTAGAAAATGGGTGTAAGAAAAGAGAATAGAGTTGTGTGTACCGCATACAAATTCTGGCCGCTGCAGAACATTTGTCTGATTGTCAGGCGTTCTAATTGTACGTCGTTCCAGTGAGAAACAATTTCTGTTGGAACGTTGCCTGAAATGCAAAGATTTCTCGCTGAAATCTACTGAATACTTTAGATTTGTTAAAATAAAGGGGCCATCATGGAAGATGATTTAAACGACGAAATATTGTGTTAGTGTTTTTGTTTCTAAAATTGCACAATAAGGTAAGATTTATGTTTTCTAAAAAAGTGTTAATTGTTAATTGTAAAGTACATCACGTCGTTGGATAACCCGTTGGCTTGAAGTCAATATCATAATCGGAAAGTATTTTTTAAAGCGAGTGAATTTAAAATTGGTCTGCATTTGAGGAGTTGAAATGAAAACCGTGTTAAGTGCTTTTTCATACATTTTAAGATATTCAATTTTTTCTCTAATGCTTACACAATTTTAGTTCAATAATTTTGTAAAAAATTAAGAAAGTTCTTTGGCATCAATATAATGTGCCTGCGAAATATTTGTGCGCACGCATTAGAGAAAAAATTGAATACAGTAGAGCGTCGATTATCCGAACGTCAATTATCCGAAACGTCAATCATCCGAATGACGATTTGATTTATCCGAACGTCAATCATCCGAATCGTCGTTAACTTTGCCATTACATTACATTATATGTGATTGAAATATTATTTGTTGTTCAATATATGTTTATATTCTATCATTTTGAGCGTTTTAGTGCTCATAAACTATGACTGTTCGGTCATCCGAATTTTCGATTATACGAACGGTAGTCGGTCCCAATTAGTTCGGATAATCGACGCTCTACTGTATTTTAAAATGTATGAAAAAGCATTGAACACGGTTTTTATTTCAAACTCCTCATTTTATTTTTATCTAATTGCAATGGAGAACTACGTCAAAGGGGTTTTATATTCAGCATACTAACAATTATTATTTTAGCTAATGCTGCAAGTAATTTCAAGTTTCGGTTGTTTATCTGAATATAGTGTTTATCATTCAGAATAGTATTTGATAGGTGTAAATCCTTCCAAGATGGATGTGAACGCTTGTCAAATTAGCCGTATGTTAAGAACACTTTCCCCTCTCTTTTTGTGGCTTTTACAACCCGACTTAGCAATTTGCCTCCATTTCTGCCTGTTTTTCATAACTTCCCTCGCGTTGGCAATATTCATTATCCCCAGATCTTTCACAACGTTGTTTCTGCATCGAAGACGTGGGCGGACTAAAGGTCTTTTACCAACAGGTGCCTCTTCCCAGGCTAGTTTGACTATTCAGTCGTTTGCGAGCCGTTTTACATACCCATTGCAATCTTCTCGTTTTTTATTTCCTGCGTAATGCTGGAACTGGTACATATCTGTACCCCAGAAGCAAAGTATGTTAAGTCCAAAATTTCAAATGTTCAGGAGAGCACTTGAAAGTTTTTTTGACAACAGTTTTTGCTATACTTCCATGACTATGTGGCGACCCATTTTAAGAACGGTTATGGATAGAATTTTTCTGACAAGAGTAAATGAAAGTGTGAGTTTCGTTTAGTGACTTACCATAAAAAACTCAATTTGGACAATTTTGGACTTAACATAGTTTGCTTCTGGGGTACAGATATAGGTTTTTCAATTCTTTATTAATAAGAATGCGGAATAAGCTTGACACTGCCTCAAATATTAGTCCGTAAATCTGTTTCAGTATATTTCTTTTGAAAATACCAAGTCGTTCTTTGTTTGTCACTCTCAACGCTCATGACTCATATCCATATGTTACTATAGGTGTTTCAAAGTTTTGTAAACGGATATTTTTGTTTGCCTTGATATATGTTCAAATTTAGAAAGATCATTGAGTGCGGTACAAACATCTAGTGCCGACTTAGATTCGGCAGTAAATTTCCTCTATCCCATCCGTGTTTTCTGTTGGCACTGTTCCCATGCGCTTGAATTTCTTCACACGTTCGAAATTGTACTAGTCTTTTGTAATATTTTGTCCTAACCTGCCTCTGCGTCGACTATATTTTGTAGCGTACATATATTTTGTTTTCTCCTCACTGATTTGTAGTCCTAAGCATCTTGCTTGGTTTCGAAATTCACAAAGATGTGCTTAACTTTAAGTTGACTTCTCCGATTATATCCACGGCATCTGCAAATGCTAGTAGGTTAGGACCATTGTAGTATATAACTATAGAAAATTTTATATCGGCCTTTCGGATGATCTATTTCAGAGCAATATTAAAAAGCAGTATAGAGAGGGCATCTTTCCGTTTCAGCTCTTTGTTCACTCCAATCATTACTGCGAATGTCTCGACAACTCTGAGCATGGTCCATTATCCATTAATCCATATTTGTATTAACTTAACTGACTTTTTCGGGAAGCTCAGTACTTCTATTGATTTCCAAAGTTCTACCTTTAAAACACTATCGTTAGCTTATTTAAACTTAACAAATAGTTAGTGATGTTTTTTGTTAAATTCCCAGCGCTTCTCCATTATGTTTTATTGTAAAAATTTGATCCACCATATTTTAGCCGTACTATTTAAGCCCCTCAAGGAGAACATTAGCTAAAACTTGATATGCTGTATTTATTACTGCATTTCTTTTTGTTGCCTCTCTTACATATTGGGACAATAACTTCTATTTTCTACTCTTCTGCAGGCCAAATGGCTTTTATCATGAGCCGTTCGGTGTAGTGTCTCCCCACCACACTTTTAATCATGATCTCAGCTGCATTATTTGTGTCTGTATTCAATAGTTTAGCAAAATACACTTTCCATGCGTTTACTAGGTACTTCTTTTTGGCCGGCTATAAGTTGGTAGCGCCTTTTGATTTCCAATATTCCGTGAAAATAGGCTTGATGTTTTCTTATTTCTGTATTCTTCTATTTCTTTAACATTTGCTTTTGCTTTTACTCTCATTGTTTTCCTATGAACATTAAAAAAATGAGCAGTTCAAGCAAGATTTTAAATATCAGTCCTAAAACTGTCTACGAAAAACTTAAATTTAGTTAAAGATGGCCTTCATTACAACTTTCCGTAAAACGACTGAAACGTTTGGTTTGCAAACAACACCGGCTTCGGTATGATAATAATTGTGATGACCAGGGTGTACCATTATATCGCAGAAAGTAAAAATGTTAGCATGAAAAGGCGATCGCTAGCTCATCTTCACCCAAAATAATTAAAAAATAATCTTTCGCTGGCAAAGTTGTAGCAACTGTGCGTATTCTGAGACGCTGCTGTATAAACTTATGTCAATTGAGGTTTCGGTTTGAAGTGATACTTTGCAGGTTTTCAAATAAAATTAGATGAAGTAGAATATCTGATATCAACGAAATTTCATAGCATAATCGACAAATTGATCTGGTGCTCTAGCCGTATCAACTTCAAGTGGGTAATGAGGGGTAGGATGGGAGGAAACACGGTCAATCGGGTAACTCGCATAAGTCGAGATTGCATAAATCGAGGTATTACGGTACTATGGAACTTACACATTATATTTATCCTTTTTCATAATTTGTCCTGACAAAAACAAAAAAAAATAATACATAGATCAGTTTTGGTCCTCCCTTGTATACAATAATAGAACGGCATCAGTAAAAATTTATAATATACAGCAGTTGAAACTTGTTATGCCTAGAGTCTTATAAACATGAACCCACAAAATAAATAACACTAAAATCTAAACCATAGTTAAATTTAAATAAATAAAATTATCGATTAAAAAAGGAATTGTGTTTGAGAACTGATTACTATTTTTTAACAAAGACAATGGGGCTTCAGGTTAATATCAAAACGTGCTTAGTTTTGTTTCGAAGTGAATTCCGTTATGACCATACAGCAACTATAATGTACGAACAATACGAAAACCTACAAACTTTAGAACAAAGAAGAAGCAATGTGAATAACAGAACAAAGAAGTGCAAAAGTAATAATAAAACCATAACCTACGATTGTATGAACGAGCGCAATTGATATTACCACCCTGGACGTTTTCATTGCGTATAAGTTTTAGCTTATTCACTTTGCTGGCTCATAAGAAATCAATAATGCTTTTCTAATTCACCGCCGAAAAGATATATGTCTTTTAAATGTCACAAACACTTTTTTATTTTTTGTCACAACAACAATTTAGAATCTTAGAAAACACTAAATTCTTACTGTTTCTTTGGTCTTTTCAAGTCGTTGTCCGTTTTTCCACCATGTTATACTGGCAGGAGGTCTGGAGCCTGAACTTTGACACAGTAAGTCGTATCTTCTTCCAGCTGAAAGCGGTTGATTCGATCCTAAAATCTTCACATTCAACGGCCCGACTGTAATAAAAATTACTTATAGTGACATTTTGTACGGCGAGTCATTATTTTTGTGTAAACACCTAAACCGAGACTTTACACATATAATGTATCTCCCCCGTTTCAGCTAAGATGAGATAACTCGGTTAGTTTGTTTGCCTAACGAAAAGTTATCGTCTGAGTCTTTAATGAAATATAGTGCGTGTTGGTCTTTAAGCGAATAAAGAGGAAAAAAAATACCCAAGTTCCGCGGAGAATTAGTGACGCTGAATTAAAATTAATACCTCAGCTATCTAAATAAACACCGTTTGGAAGTAAACTTATTTAGTGCACCTAACTTTTTTCTAATTAAATGTACTGAAATTAGATGAAAATTAACTTCTGTTATAACCACTTTTTAGATTCCATCACGCTGAAATGGAATTGTTTGTTTTGTAAAATTTAATCACAAAAGGATTTTGTTTTTGAATTTTTTATCAATATTCCTTTCAAGTATCGCAATCATGTTAAATCGAAATCATTTCATTTCCGCTCGAGTGAGTTGTGAGTACTTACAATTCATATCAACATGTAATGTGGCTGCAAGTGGAGGTGTACGTGCGTAGTTAGATGCTTGACAAGTTAGTTCAGAGTGGACGTCTCGTCGTCCTAATCCCGAAATTCTGAGTTCGCTTCGAACGTGCGTTGTGCCTCCGCTGGGTAGAGCGACACTTACGTTGCTTACAGGTATATCATTTCTGTACCACGTTACTGTTGGCAATGGTTTTCCTGAAACAAAATTTTACACTGAAAAAATCGCATGTTATAAATTACTACAATAATGTAGCACAGATTTTGTAACAATGTTTGCTACAAAGAGAGCATTTGTTACTTAAAATTGTAATACAATTTTTAAAACATTTGTAGTTAAAACTTTGTAGCAATCTTATCTACAAAGTTTATTACTTTTTCCAAACAATTATGGCAATACATTTGTTTTAATATTTGCTATAAGATTGTTGCAACTTACATTATATTTTGAGTGAGTTTTACCACAAAATAAATGAATTAACGTCATGAGAATCATTGCATATTTTTCCAAAATTTCTGGTCAATACAAATTCATAATTGTTGGCATGTGCTTGCCGAATGAATTTATTGAAAGTTATCGAGCGGGTACGAACGGATTCGCGGATGCTGTGATCTCATAGTTACATTTTTTAACGATAATCTAGCTTCGAGTTTATTGATAATTATTTGCTTTGTGGCTTGTGATTTTGTGTGAGCTTCGTCAAGACTACCGTAGAAGGGAATTAATTCCAATATTAAACACTCGAAAACTGTTTGGCCAAAAATTAGAAAAAATAGGGGTTCTTTTTTGGGATGACCTTACTGGGACTATTGTTTGGAGGGAACGCTAGGTCCAGATACGAGAATACAATGGTCGGAATGTTGGGTTTATGACCCACATTTTTTAAAGCTTTACTGGCAATAGATAAACTACTTTAGAATTTCTTAAAAGTGACCTCCAACCATCAGACCTAATTCGGCTTGCAGTAAGTAAATACATGTGTGCATGTATGTGAATTTTCTGTATTGTTAATGTAAAGTAAGTTTTAGTACCTTAAATAATTAGTGAATGTTTAATTATGAAGAAATGGGAAATATTACAAGTGGTTTAATGTGCTGAGATGAAGATGTTAATTTAATGCAATATTAAATGTCGATCAACAAAATGATCAGTTTCAAAGACCATTTCTAAAAATGATACTGAAATAATGAGGATTTTCTGATTCTGTGTGTGACAAATTCACATGTAAGTAAATTTGTTGTAATTTTAATTTTTCCCACACTTTACCTTATTACCGAATGATTTTTTCAAACGTTTTCTCAGTGTAATAGCTATTAAACAAATTGTTTTTTAGTTTATTTCCGTCGGAACAAAAAGATACAACAAGAAAGGAACATGCGAACCAGTTGCTTCGATAACAGAAATTATAATAACGAGGAAGGTAAAAAAATTTTGATTATCTTTTATACATTTAGTGTTATATCTATCTTATAACAAATTTTACTTTTTAGCGGATGTAAAGTTCTTTGTAAGAATTTAACAAAATACAAGTGTGCCTGAAGTACGTGGATTTGCGGAAAGGAAATCTACATAAAATAGAATGACACTACGAATTTTTGTTTATAGACGAAAGGTCGTTATTGAAACATTCAAACTGGTCTATATTGGTAAATTTTTATAATAATATATCCGTGGTACAATGTAAACATTTTGTTTCTTTGTTTTTAGATTGGTGTAGATTTTGGCAATTATTTCTTGGGAGAAAAAAATTTAATTTTAAATGTTTTTAAAAAAATATTTTTAAAATATAAACAAATCTGTTATAATAATATTTTTTAAATATTCAAAAAAAATATTTTAAAAATATTTCTTTGCTACTAGGGTAGTTTTATACTTATATTTGTATGTTTTATTGTTTAAAATATATAACAGACATCCTGTGATACTTACTTGTTGCGTTTCATTTTTCCTGGTTCATTTTACCAAAAAAAAAAAAAATGTAGCGAAATGTGATTCATACATTAATTAGGCGCAGAAGCCTACTAATTCTTGCAAATTATGCTACAAAACCTGTAGTAAAAATAACTGTTCCTCTTTTTTGTCGCAAAATTTAGTCTCTAAAGTAGTAATTTTTAGTACAAATTTTTTACTTTTTTCTGCAAACATTTGAAAAACATTACTCTTTATTTCTGTAAATTTTGCAATGACTGCGTAGTACACTTTACTATAATATTTGTCGAAAGTCTCGCTATACACGTTAGTACTATATGCCACAAATGTTGTTGTGAAGATAACCATAATTATTGTAAATGTAGCTACAACCAAGTTACTACAATTGTTTAGAAAAAAATGATACAATTTGTAACTAGTCGTATTTTTAATACAATTTGTGGTATAAATTTCTACATTTGTAGTTTTATTTACTACTTTTTTTTTTCAGTGTAAGGTCATTGTGATAAGTTAATTTTTGTTCCTGATTGTACGGGGAATAACTTGAAATGCCACAAAATCATTTATTTTCGTTGCTTGGCGTTAGTGAGCGGAAGGAAAATCCGTGTTTGGATTGTAGTGGACACATTTTTTTCGTCCCTTTTTAACCGATGTCACATTTACATGTTTAGCTACCGATGCACAATTTAGATAAACGAAACTAATGCGAAAACTTTAGACAATCTGTTTCAAATCTCCCGAGCTGCCTATGGGAGCGCAAGTAAAGAATCGCGCACGATTTAAGGGAAATATTTTTATTCAAATATTTTGAATAATTTCGATAAACTTAAAAAAGTTTTTTTTTAAGTCGGCAGTAACTGCGGTAGGGTTCCCGTTATGTTTAACACATCGTTGATCAAAAATGCAGCTCTCGATATGTTTCAGTTAATTTAAAGTCGAACCGAAGAAAATTGTTACGTGCGCAGGTGCTTGTTTGAAAAGTTATGAATTTTTTAATACCTTACAAAGTATAAGTGCGTACCTAATAAAACATGGCAAGTGATTCAACATGTTACGTTATCATGATTAGGTTACGAAAAAAATATAAATTATATTTGCATTTCAATTAAAAATCTTGCATGTCATGCTTACTTACACTACGCGTTTGTTAAAAAACATAATAAGTTCCAACTAAAGCATTAAAAACCACATTCACAGCATTATGAAGTTATATTGAAATTGTAATTATTGTCAAATAAATATTCTTCCGGTGAATATTATATAACTTATAACTTAAATTTAAAAAAATCAATAAATTAGAAAATACGGTCGAACTTCCATATAACCAAGTACCATGTTGATTTTAAGACATCTTGAAACGTTATATAATGCGCATCTGAAGCCTCCCTCACTCTTTTTATATTTTGAATTAAAAGGAATAAAACATTGAAACGAAAATATAACAAAACTGCAATGAAAAACAGTAACTTTTAATATAACATTTTTTTATACAGGATGTTTCTTGTCAAAGTAATGATACCATCGTCGCTTTTTTAAATAGTGATCTATATTTTTTGAAATGATTTTGATAATTGTTTTAACCGTTAAAACAACACTAAACACTAAAAGTTACTATAAAAAAAAAAAAAAAATTCGATAATTCTTAAACCGTTGAGTTAGGGAACAAATTCAATAACAGATTATTTATTCAATCCAATTTCACATTTTTTGGCATCTTGTTGGGGAGTGTTAAACTAATAGAGGTAGCCCAACACATTATTAATAAAAATTAAATTAAATTATGTTGATCGTTTTTTCTTTTTCTTGCACAAGTTTTATGTTTCTGCCAAGTTTGCTCAAAAAATTCGCACCTCTTCTTGGTGTTACAATTTGCATGTCATTTAGTAGGAATAATTTGATATGCAGAGAAATTTGTTACTTGAAAATTCATTACAGGGAAGTTTTACTCCAATTATTAAATTAAAAAAACGCCTAAATAAACCATAACTGTGTAATAGTTATTGAAGAGTTCTCCTTTAATAAATTGAGTCGCTCGGAAGAAGAATGGCTCAACTGCAAATTTGCCTTATTTGAGTTAGGTTGCACATCATATTCTACATTTGCTCCTCTTTAAATTCTTAGTGAGATTCCTTTGTTTACTACGAAATGGGACACGTTTGAAAGTTGGACCAAGCTATGTTATTGCCTTGACACGAATTCTTATTTCGCTTATATCTCGAAACTTGTTTGCTTCACTTGGGCCACTCTGCTTCTAAGCGCCTCAATTATAGAAACGCTAAAGTGTATTTTAATGTAAACCCTGCACAATTTGTGCGATGTCGTTAAACCGTTTCTTTCTTATCTCTCTATGTAGCGTTTCTCGTCCATCTCCTCCTGTTCTGTGCTATATTTATCCATTTTCTTCCTGAAACCTATCTAATGCTATCATGCTATCGTAACATGGATCATCTTGGAATTCTCTTTGACCCCATAGTTTCCATTATGCTCTTCTTCTTCATTTTGTTATATCCATCTCCGATATGTGTTCCGCCCAACGCCATTTTGATTTCAAAATTGTGTTTTGTATATAATCCATTTTTGAACATTGCTGAAACCATCTATGGATTTCTTGTCGTTAAGTGTAACTTTTTACTATTGTGCGTGTATTCTTAGAAAGAACCTATTCTTAGCATTGCTTTAGCTACCTAACCAACCGTCTAATTTATGCTTTACGACATTATACCAATTGAGATTGAATAGGATTTAGAATTGAATGTGATATAATGATTCTTCGAATTCGCTGAAACAAAAATTTAAATTTCATCCGATCAGATATAACTAATGTATTAATTGTAATTGTAATTGTATTAGGCGATAGTGATGATTACTGAGAGTGAAATAAGATACGATATTGTGCCAAAAGTAAATTTTTATTGTTTGCCGTTTAAAAAATCCTGAATTTTTTTTATCAAGCTTGTTGTGACGTTATCGTTTCCGTAAATCCATTTTATTTTTGTTTTTAATGTAAAAGTAGACAGAATGCTGTAAAGTGATGTAATTGAAATTTAATTATGCTGTGCATAACCACAGAATTGAATTATGAAATTTGCAAGTTTTTTAATCCAATTTAAAATATCTTCGATAATTTTAAGATAATTTGAAACAATTGAAATTTGTTTCTCACAGTCTCGTAATGCACGTTCATAATAATAATAATAATAAATAATAATAAATGTGAACCGGATCGCCGCTAATATTATTATTTTCCTGGCAAGTTCGGAAAGCGACACTTGTCGTGCGAGAGGTGGATTTTGTGGAAACGAACCGGTAAAGCGAAAGCGAGTAAACAAAATTTACACGAACTTTATAATACTTTTCCGCGTTTTCGAACGCAAAAGTTTCTACCCAAGTCGAATTTTCGAACTTTTGTAAGGGCCTGTTGTAAAAAGCAAGTTCAACTGATGCTCACGTCGGAACCGTAGTTGAACTCGAGCTGTCACCCCTAACCCCAAAAATTTCACACCAACGTCAAATGTATTCACGTGTATTCAGCATGAAATGACAAAACGTACAAACAGTGCAAACGCGACTATTGCCAATACCTATTGAATTTTAAAAGCAAAGCTTGTACATACAACGAGTGACATAACTAAACCGTGGCTCAGCTTGAATTGGAGTTCGCCTGAACTACGGTTGAACTTGCATTTGTACCACCGGACCAAAGTCGAATATTTTTAAATCTTATAAAGTTTCGATTGTAAAATGTTTGGAAGTTTTCCCAACTTGAACTTTTTTGACGGTTTTTGGGAGATTCGGCTTAGAGAAAGTCTACTGCATATTACAAGTTACTTTTGTACTACATTAGATACCGCTTAACTAAATCATGTTTGCGTACACCGATTGTGAGTCAACGATTGAGCCCAACTATTTTCCTTTAGTACTACCTACTCCCAATTATTATTTCTTGCTTATTCTGTTATGATATTTAAAGGATGGGGGTTCAACTTGAACATTGTCAAGAATGGTCACTTATTAGTTTAAATTATTACCTGAATATTATTAATACATTAATTAATAATTTAATATGGAGTTTTCTTTTGCCTTTGTTATTGTAACACCGCGTTTTTTTACAGGTCACTGAATATGGACCGATCAATAATTAACCAAAATAATGATAAAAAAATTTACATATTTTCATTTACATACGAAAACACTAGTAATAAAAAAATCATTAAAATGTTATCTTTTGGTGGGTGTTTTAAATGCCCCACAGAAATTCCTACTTTCCATCTCACTTTTAAGTGTTTCAGCGTGCCTCTAATTTAGTACATGGATTTAATTAATTCTATTCAGTTTCAACCATAAAGCTGTCTCAGTGTGTTATAATTGTCTTGCATGTCTTCATGAATTTAATTAACTTCCAAAAAATATTTCAATTTTGAAGGAAAATGCCGTCTTGTAAACTTGAGTGTACAAAAAAGGAAGAAAAACTACATCTCGAGAGAGTGAGTAAAATTCAGATTAATTTTCGTTTCGGCCGTGATCCGACACGAGGGGGCGACACAATTGTCCGTCGTTAAAGTTTGAAAGTCGTCAGAGTCGCATCACAGAAACCATTCCAAACTTGAAGGAATAAGAAGACTGTTCGTGTTCAAATTGAGCCAACTTGTCAACGATGAAAAAAAACGGCGTACACTCTTCGTAAAGATTTTCTTTGCCGCTTTTTCTTATTATGCCGATAAAAAACTGACTGTGCGATTAAACGTTTATTGCTGTATACAAAAGGAAATAACAACGATAAAAACTTGTAATAAATTTTTGCAGATGCGGTTGATAATTTTATAATTTTGTTCGCGAAAACGTAACAGTGTAATATGCACCACGTCGACTGTAATAATGAGAGAACGGCATGAGTCATAAATAGAAGAATGTGCAGACATGAAGGACATTGATGGCTCTGATTTAATATCCGGAGGTTTAATGTTGGAGAGGTGTAAAGTCGAACAGAGCTGTTCCAGGTCTCCGGATTTATAGTTATAGTCGCCTTCCTGCACCCGCTTACACTCTACTACACTTCACTTCAAATTTATTGTTTCAAGAATGTTATTTTGTATCGATTTTACATTACTCGTACTTAATTACTCGTCGCTATTACGCGAAGCACTAAAATTTAATAAACTGTTGCGAGTCTAGACCGCCATTAATGCCATTTTATTTTCTTCCGCCGTTTTTTATTAATCAGCAAACTCATATTACAATAATACAGTTAATAATAAATGCACTAAACTTGAAAAACATCTCCCTTAAGTTTTGAAAGCAGGATGTTGATAGGATGTCATTATTGCACTGAGTGAAATGTTTATAAGGCCATTTTCTGTTTGGGAGTAATCTCTGTAACGAATAGAAGAAGTTTGCTTTGTTCGGATATCAGTTTTCATGAAAGAATACACTGCAAGGTTGAGTGCTTTTGATTTGCCCTTTCATACTTTGACCGACAAGATATGGTCCATTAATTCCATTCTTCTAATCACTTGTAATGTATATTACTCCATTTGACTTAGTGACAATCAAATATTACTACATTTTCATTACAATATGCCTTTTTTGTTTGTAAATAGTCCTAGTGCTAGAATATGTAGATTACATACAAGTTACAATGTAGCTATATTGCATTCGAAATCAGGAATTTTGCCAAAACTTATAAATACGAATTTAGCTAATAAGTAGTCTGACATTTTGTGTTAATTGCCAAAATTGCTTTTACAGCAATGTTGTTAATGTAAGTCAAATACATTCTTAGACCTGGACTGTTTATCTATTTTTAGTTCAGTTGATTTTTTACTTTACTTATCGATGAAATTATAATTCTGATTGTGCAAAACTTGGTCACGCAATAATTTCCACTTTTATTACTTCAGCCCAAAAAAATAAAAACCTTTGTTGCCGGTGTTGAAAAGGTTCATTAACTTGAAGCTTAAAAAATCTTGAAAAGTGTCGACAGCCGGAAGAGGATTTAAAAAAAACCGTAGAGTGCGTCTAACTCTAAATTAAAAGCATAAATGACTGATTAAACTTTAAGATAAGAGTAAATCTCCCCGAGGGAGGGTTAAAGAGATGGTTTGTTCCCATAGTGGCCGAACGACGTTGAGCTTTTCTTGCCTATAATTCCAAAACTTAGCATCGAGATTACTCTAGAGACTAATGAGAGAACAAAACAACGATGTTAATCAGTCAGCCATTGCAAAAGATGTGTTCTTTGTGAATGCTATTTCAACGAAAAGTTTCCTTAAAACTTTATCTCCTCTCTTTTCTTATGTTTCGGGAATTGTACAAACTTCGAACAATCGAGATTGAGGTTTTTTATTCTTATTGCAGGAAATTGATTTTACAGCAGCTATTTTCAATTTTATGCATTCGCTTGGATTTCCGTCGGAAAAATTTATGAATTGCATTTTTAACAAATAAATTGTGGAAAAATTAGATGAGCGCATGACATATAATTTCTATGTTGCATTTATACACTTTGATCAAGCGGATCTATTATAAACTATTTATATTCAAGAGAACAACATCATAGTTTGCATTCTCAGCTTCTTGGCTCAAGTTGTTTGGTGTTTTTTCCGTGCGAAAAATTAAAAGCAGTACATTGTTGGAGCTGAAATCTGCAAGGGTAAGTCTTAAATGCAGCTGATTAAAGCCGAAAAAAGTAACTTATCTACGACATGACTTCAGTTGTTCTACGGCCTATTCTGGTTGATTTATTATAGTTGATTTCATGGTACATACTAGGTTTTTGGACGTAGATATTTAATTGTTTGGTAAGTAAAAAATTATTTTGTTTTGAATAAGAATAAAATTGTGCACAAGTTTTGGCTACATACAACACTAAAAATACTTGGGACAATAGTTTTCTCTAATCATTTGGATCAGTCAACACTAAATACCTTACAACAAAATTGAACATAATCAGCATATGCATGATATAATTTTAACCTAAACTTCAAGCAAAACAAGGTAGGTAATAGGTATTATGAAAGCAACAAATTATCCCGACGGATAAGGTTGTAAACTTTTGAGCTACTGTAATGTTCCATTTACAAATTACATTAATGTAAATGTGATATAATGTGTTACAGACTACCTAGGTACTTTGAATTATATTAATTACGGTTCGCTTTAAGTTTTTAGGCTGTTTTTTTTTTGTCGAAATTTGCGTTATACTTATTTGGTTTTGGCGAGTATTCAGTAATCAATCGAAGCAGACAACTTTAAAATTGATACAATCTATACGATAAATAGTTTTTTATGCAATGTAAACAAATCAAATTCATATCATTTGTGCTGCATTTATGTTTCATTTTCTATGTTGAAAAACCTAAACATTACAATGTTGGAAACAATTTGTTACAGCAGCTTTATTATATAAAATAATTGGCATTATCAAGGCACTATAATCTATATGTTTTTGAAAATCTAAAATGACCTTTTTAAGTTCAGGAAACAGTTTTGCTTGTTTATTTCAAACCATTTTATAGTAAGTTATTTACTTGACAAAAAGATTAAGAAAGTATCTCCCACAAAAAAACTATGAGGACTGTAAGGCCTAGCGCATACAATCAATTTTTAGTTGTTCGACCATTTAGTTGCTTGCCAAAAGGCAACGAACTCCAATGGGGATGCGCATACTGTCGACTCAATTGTTGCTCCGCCAAAAAATCATAAAACTGCATCGATGGCCTTTTGATAAAACAGTCGCACTATTTGCTTCTATGCGCACCCTTCACAACTAAACAGTTTAGTCGAGATAAAATCGCGGCACGTACACAACTCGATTAAACTATTGAGTCGCAAAAGAGTTGATTGTATGCGCTAGGTCTAAGCCCGAGTTAGTTACATTTTGCAATCCTTTTTGTCTAGTATAATATTTTATACACCACTTTAACTAACGACTTTTTAAGAATTTTAAATTTTGTGTCGCAAATCACAGTTAATTTAATTTAATATACGTAGGCCTTAGTTTAACGCGCGCTGCAGGAAAAACCTTTTATTCATAATCAGTTAGTAACATACAACTTTTCGAACCCCCTAAAAGTTGGAAAGTGGGCGATTCCATCGATACACTTTAACCGATCAGAAATAGTAAAAAAAGGAGTTAGTAATGAGACGTAATCGGTCAGAAATGAAACCATTTCCGACCTGTAGGGGCGTTACTATTTAAACAATAAATGTCGAATTAAAGTATCTAGAGTATGCAACCAACTTTTCTCACGTGCATGGACGGTGAACGCAATCAATTATTTATTAATTAGTTTTTATTATTATAACGTTGCTTGTTTTATTAAATGATTGATTGCGAATAAAATAGTGTACAAACCTCGGCAAAAGTACCATTCATGTGTTTCGAGAATTAGTTCGCCTAAAGGCTACGCTTCTCGGTAACTATAGTTCTCTCAACAGGAATGGAACACTTTCCGCCTCGGTATGTAATATACTATTGCTTGTCATTCACGAGATTTGTTTTAGGGGCAAGTAGAGAAATGGTGCGCGGCGGTTAATTGTGTGTACCGTTGTATTTAATAATACAGGGTTAATTCTGCAAATCAAAATAGTGCCGATGTAGCTTAATTGTAGTAAATAAATCTTCAAAAATAAATTTTATAAACAAAACGAAAGAATTTTTTTTACGAAATCTAAAAAAACCTTTGGTCGGCTTTCATTTTATAACAAGTGAAAAAAATTTGTCTTGAAGTAAATTTATAACCATTTAACATAAATAAAATTGCGAACTCTCCAAAATAGCAACAAAATCCTAAACGCAGCTAACCGACTTAGTTAATTCATACACATCTATTTGGCTATGATAAAAAATTTATTAGAAAGTACCAGCAATATGCAATTATCCGAAAATTCTTTATTTTTTTGAATTCTTATTACTTCCAAATCAACGTCAGTATCTACATAAAACCAGATCATACAAATTTCTTTTTAAAATATTTACTCGCCATTAAATTTAAAAATACCTAATAATAATAATAATAACAGCAAATTGTTTTCAAATGGTTCTGAACAGCTTGACATATATTTTGGTCGTTCTTTGAAAGGAAACATTTCACTTCCAAGAACCAAACAATTGAACCTCCCTCAGATACCGGTTTTCTAAAGAAACCGTAAAAATCTAGTTTTCCATTTATTTAAAATTGACATTTTCTGAATTACAATTGTTTTTTAAAAATCATCAATTGTAATTCAAATTAGTTAATTGCAGTTTTGAAAACGTCAGTTAAAATTTAAAAGCATCAATTGTTTTCAAAAGTCATCAATACCTACAATTTTTTCTGCAAAATCTAAAAAAACCTGTTACTAAATTGTAATAAATCTTGCGCTGTTCATTTATCTTCATACATGGAAATTGTCTACAAAATAAAGATGTGAAATTAAATTTAAAAATCAACCCGTTTTTGGATTTTTTTCAAAACTCAACAATTTTTCATTTCAACGATAGTATTTTCAACCGGTCAGAACTATTTGTCACACAAATCCATTTCCTCGTAACTGCTAAGGGTGCATCGCCCTACCTACAAAACAACCGGTTTTCAAGTAGATATTCATTTTTGGCAAATGTTGCCGTCAAATATTTTCAGATTGATAACGTGTATTTTGATTATTTATTTGTAGCGCCGGATTTTACAAAATTGTTAATTTTTAGAGTTGTTCCCAAAATTTTGTAAAGTTTGATTTTTATTTTCAGGGAAAGTAAAATTTAGGTTTGTGTGGCAACTAAATTTCAATGAACTTTTTAATTGCATTTTACTAATTAAATAATTAAATTAAATAAAATAATTAAATTAAATAATTTCGTTGAACGGCGAATTAATTTTCGAATTTAATAAATTTGAATTCAACATATTTCGTATTCAAATTCGGACCAGTTCCAAGATATTCTCACAACAAATGAAAACATTATTAACGCCAGCGATATCTCTTTAAAACAGTGTGTTTGCTATACTAATAAAAACAGAGGCACATCTTTTCAATATAGAATAGAATATAAATACAATGTTTCTAGTTAAAAGATAAAAATTATTTTTTAAAGTTGATGAAAATTTGTTTAAAACATTTTTATTCATAAACTATGCATAAGAACTAATTATATAAAGTCATTTCCGTAAACATTTTAACAAATTTCCAAACTTTTATTTCGGAGACGAACGATTTTCTCCAATATACGTCAACTTTCCTGAACGCGCCCACCGTTTGAATTGTTTCCTTAATTTTTTTATTTTTGATGGGGCCCTGACAATTTTACTGAGTACTGCCTTCAAATTTGTAGACAACCATCCAAACACCCTTACAAAACCGCCTGCGAGCGCTCGAACGTCGTGTCTCATTTAATTTGTCCAATAGTGTACAAATTGTTTTCGTCAAAATTCGCATAATTTGCATACACGTGAAGATTTATTTATTTATTTAAAGGTAAGTCCACAATGCTGAATTAATCTGTTCAGAATAATTAATTGTATAGTGGCCGAAACTTCTGTCAGTGTTACTGCCGAAAATTTAATGTTTTTTTTTTAGCTTATTTCTATTTGTTTATGTGTTCTCGGAATTCGTACAAATTAAACGGTTTACAGCTTTTCGGTAGTATGCAAATATCTTGCTGGAATTAGATATTTTTTTCGAACTTTTTTGTCCAACTGAAGAAATAAAATTATGAAACATAGTGGTGAAATTACCACTACTCTAAATTCTAAGACGTTCGCCCATTTTAGCATACCTGTAAGTTAATGGAATTTTCTACAAACCGCACCCTCTTCAAGTAACTATAGGCCTTACAAAAATTGTGATTTTGCAAATTTGAACAATCACCACTCTAGACAAATACTTTACCTAGGTAATACAGAAAATGTAACTCAGTGCAGTACATCATAAAAAAGCTATTTGAAATCACAAAAGGTAAAATATTCACGCAATTTTTGTTACTATAACGCAGCCTTAGCCTGAAGCATTAGTCCCTAACACCTTACCATAAAATAATTATTATTAATAGTTAATTTTTATTTAAAATTAACAATTGATTCTTTTACCTCAACTTTATCGAGAAGCCTTTGCGCATGATTACGCGCAGAGATGCGAAATCATGCGCAATTGCTCTTTTACACATGTTGCAACATTGTGGTTCTATACTTAAATTTCTTTTAAATATTGCAACTCTTTTTAACTGTAAAATGTAAAGTATAAACAGTAGATTGCACTTATTACAGCAGCTATTTTGAGTTAATTGCTCATTATTTCCCCACTTTTCCCTATTGATAAACAATACGTGTGCATATAACGCATAAACCAGCGATTCTCAAACTGTGTTATGCAAAAACGTTGAAAAGTTTCTAACTTATTTCATTCAATTATTTACACTTACCAACCCAAAAATATCATATCACTAACGTGTGTCGTTAAAGTTATAGGATTTGCGAAGTGTTCCATTGTAGCAAATGTTTGGAAAGCGCTGGCGCAAGCCCTGATTAGTGTAGTTTAATAATGATTTTCATAACTACGTTTGTGTGTAATACGAAGGTTACCTACCACTGTTGCAAAATCGATGTTGTTATCGTATGTTAACTTTATTTATTGAATAAATATATTAACTTGTTTCTAGCGCTAATAACAGCAGATGGCCAGTAATAGGAATTGTTTGCTCCCTATTTGCAATAATAACAAAAATAGTTTATTCAGTTCTGTGCAATTTTTAATCATAACAATACCAAATTCCAAATTCGTGAGGAAACTCATTTTTTGGGTTCCTTTAGAACGCTAAGGTTTCAAATTAAACAGTGGTTTAAAGATTTATGCAGCTGTGAAAAAAACCATATTTGACTGCCATTTGTTATTTAGTTTTTAAATGTCGATGAAGAATTTTGGAGTTCTGTAGTTTTTTAAGATGAAAAATGTTTTCAATCTTGTAATAATGGAAAATTACGTGTTTTTAGACCAAATAAAAATTACACACATTCGACAGCAAATTCTGGTCGTTCTTCGGTTAATTGTTGACCTGGAGTATATTCGAAAATAGATGGACGTTTAACGGCGGAACACTATAGAGAAATATTGGAAAGTGTTATATTACCATCCATGAGAAGTACTTTCCCCGAAATTTTGTTTTTCAACAAGAAAAATAATTAAATTTTGAGCTTAAAATTACATTTATAAAACACTTTTTTCTCTCGCAGGACAATATTGCCCAGTCCACACTGCAAGGATTGTAAGACAGTATATAGATGAAAACGAAATTAAATTACTACATTGGCCTTTCAAAAGTCCGAATCTAAATTCGATTGAAAACATCTGGGGAAATATGACAAAAAATTATATTTTGGGGATTTTAGGCCTAGAGATGCGGTGGAACTTCAGGACACTATTGAAAACGCTTGGGACAACCTTATAGAGAATTATAATATGAGGACACTAATTTTATCTATGCTATAGGTTATTTAAAATATATTGCTGATTTTTTAGATTTAAAATTTTCATCTAAAAATTGCTTGGTTTCTAATTTTTGTAAATAAACTTTTTTTAACTAATTTGCGTATAATATATTTGTTTTGATTTTGTAATGTTTAATTTATATAATAATTATATATATTTCACAAAATAAAAAATCATTTGCCCCTTTTCACGAAAGTCACTGGATAAAACCAGATTTAATTTATGGGAAAATAGGGAAAATTGTCTCAGGTATCGTGCACATTTTGGTGCCGCAACTGAACATTGTAATTTTGTATTTATACATTTATGAATGCTTGTTTGTAGAACATTTTAATTTAGCAAGCAAGCAGTGTAATCAGAATAAAATGTTAAAAAATTGCACATTGAGTGGGTAGAATGTCCACCGTTGATTAAATTAATTGAAACTATTCAAGAAATACAGTATCAAAAAGTTCTTACTTTTTTTCAGAGATTTTAAAACATTTAACTTTCAAAGACAGTTTTTTTTCCTGTGATTTACTTAAAAAATTAATAAACTCCCAACCTTTATGGAGGGTTGTATTATGTTATGTAAATATAAAGATTACAGACTCGTGAAATATAGCAACAATATATCATAACGACCTTAATAATTATCTGCGCCGGTATCTCCGTCTCAAGAGAAACGAAAGTCTTGAACATCTGCAGTTCTCGTTGTTCCCCAGTGACCTAAAGTTTTTAAAAGAGAGCGATCGAAGTTGACAGTAAAACCAGGAATATAGATGGCGCTTATTTAACTCTCGAGTTCTACTTTTGTTTCTTTCAGATTTGTTATGAGGAAAAATATATTTTAATACCATTATGTTATGTTTTCGACTTAACTAACTGTTCGTATCGCACGTACTGGTAATGAGGTCAATCCCATAAACAAACAATATTTGTTACAGAATAGAATATTGGAGCTGTTTCGAGCAATATATAATTTTCCTTCTCCGTTACATTAGCATTGTTTTTATCCTCATCAACCAAAATTTGTGCATCTCTGTATTCAATTAATTAAAAATTATGTATAATTTGTCACTTAAAATACCTACTTTTATTTAATTACATGCAAATATAAGTAGTAGACAGTTTAGTTATTTTTTTATCAAAAACAGTCATTGAAAAAATCGCTTTAGTGACCTCATTTGGAATCAGTTGAAATTTTGACTGCATCAAACTGCGTTTTTGCTTTCTTTTAAATGTATTTGAATCGAAATACATTTAGGATGTATGATTATGAAATAACCGAATTAGCACAATAAATCTATTAGTGATTTTTTTGCACTCACCTACATTACGCTTCAGATTTTAATAATATTCAAATTGGCATTTATATTTTGATAGCTAACTTGATCTAATATCGTACAGTTGTAGCACTATTTATGACAAAGCTCCTAAATTAATGGCTCATCAAGCAAATAAAAGTTATTCCTAAACACACGTAGCACAAACTGAAGTGTCATCCACATGCAACCATATCCAGGGCCGTACGAATTTGAAACCATCAGTCCTTTTAATTTTTGATAGTAAAATATTGATTGTTCCGCTGCTTCATTCGGCGAATAACCAGAAAACTCCAAAGCTTTGACAGAGCATTGTATAATTTTACATTTTTCTATCCTTGAGCTAATTAAGGACTTTCAAGAAAAATAAAGTAGCTAACCTAACTTTTACTAATTATCTTAACAGATGGGGGGTTCAGTGTAAAACTAGACGGGCGAGGGAACAATATTAGTTTAAATTACGTGTGGTTGAGATCAAATGTTTTATCCATCATTTTGTCCCATTCAACAAATCGTTACAAGTAAGACGTATAGTGCATGATTTCAATGAGGTTGACGATAAGACGTAAGACTGAGCTCAAAGACATTATTTGAGGAGATTAGATACGACCAAACGGATTGTGTGGACGAATTTATGTTGTGTCGCTACGTTTTACAAGTAATCTCAAATTGTGGCTACCCTGAAAAATGTTTATGTTGTACTTCTTTTATATTTCGGGATTTGTATTGGTTTTATTTTAATCTATGAAGTTTATTTTTTAATTGTTGTTTGTTGCTAATTATTGTTATCATTAAACGAAGAGGATGCCAACGTATAAAATTTTATCATTAATTTATGTAACTTTTAATTTAAAAAAATTTGTGTGTAAAATTTTTTTTTTATGAATGGATGAAATTTAATGCAAATATGAAAAATAAAATATATGTTTGAATAACCAATAGAAACATTTAAATATAACTCAATGACGAAGTATAAGTTTTGAAGAAGGTTGTTATAAGCAATATTTGCTTTTGCATAACTGAAAGTTGTAATTGAACTGGAACCCCCCGATCTATTTTTGGTTTTTATTTATTGTAATTAAAGCTTACGGAAATGGCCCTTGTGAGTTTATAATACTCTACTCTAGAATATTTCAAAATATACATGATTTAAAACATTCAAACACTTACAATAAAATAATGTAAAATATTTATAAATTTATTAAAATAAGTTGGGACGCTGCGTTGTTACGATAGAATCTTGTTGAACGTTTTGCCTAAACATTTTGTCGTTGCGATAAAACGGAAAGTTTCAAACGTGCTTTTGAACAAAATTTTAAAAAGTATTAAGCCCGGATGTGAATTTAAAAATACCTGTTTGGTTTGTGAGTACGGTTGCTAAATAGCGGTTAAATGGCCACTACTAATATTTTTAGAGGAAAAAATATTGAATGCGTATTAATTTGATATCGATGGCCCTTTCAACATTACAAAAAATCAAAAAAGTAATTTTGATCTATTTAACTTTAGAGTACCCTGATGCCATCGGAAAATTTAATTTAAAAAAATGGAACATAACTTCATAGCAGGTTAATTGTGGATTATTGGTAGTGCGTTTGGAATTTTTCGGGTGATGTGAATGATGCTTTTTTGTGTAGGTCCTCTTCCCGATCCGTACGCCGCTCCATACCAATCTTGCACTCTTGGAAACAATGCTGTAGGATGTTGATGAACTCCAGCGACTTATACGGAATAAAAAAACGTTACACGGAACAAAATCTAATGAATACGGTGAACTGTCCAAACTGACATAATCTGCTGCCCAAAAAACTGCTTAGCAAACAACAAATTGTGTTGCAGCGAAGAAGTCAAGAATCGTTCTTTCTGTGTTCTTCTCAATTTCAGCAACTGCAAAACACCGCTCTAGTTAACTCTCTGATTTTCTTGGATATCATCATCACTTTTAATTTAAATTTATTGAATATCTCTAATGCATGTATTGGCGCTTAGTTTCTGGATGATATTGAAAAATATAGTCTCGAGTTCTAACAGGAACTTAAATTTGAAACTTTGCTCGATTTCAACATTTAAGATAATTTCGATTGACGCCGAGTAAACTGTCTGCCTCAAACGAAAGATACCGCTAAACTTACACAGTTACTAATGTTATGGTTAGCACAGGGGATTACACAGGTCAATTTCTCACCTTGCTAATTGTTCTTCGAGTCACATGACTTTTGCAATAAAATCAATCAGGTAATTAATTGTTCAGCCAAACCTCGTATACCACCTTGCACACAACGTTTACTGAAAACGCCGACCTAAAATAAGTTATATGTGCTTTAAAGTTCAAGGAAATTAACAATTTTATATGTAATAGTGTAAACAACTCTGCCTGCGGTAACCGCTGGGTGGATTGTGTAGCCTTGGCGGTTCCAAACCCAGATAAAGGAGAAGGGTTTATAGGTCAGGTTAGCTCCCTACATACTGCAAAACAAAGTTTTTGTTCCCAGAACTATACTAAGACTCGAAACAAGAATGGATCAAACGGCAACAATTCGACAAATGCAAAGGAAAACGAATATCAAGAAGAATAAAGTGTTGCCACAGATTGGCGCAAAGAACATAAATTTGTCAAAAAAGCCACGAAGATTGAAAGGAAATCAGCCAGAACGAAATTATCAGAAGCAAAGAAAAAAGGCAAAAGTTTATTGATAGTGAAGTAAAATAACCATTGAATTTCTTGGGTAAGTTAAGCAGTTAAAGTAAATTTTTAATCTCATGTTTATTAAATGAGTTAACAATCTTTAGTTTCCGCTGTGCTTTTAGGAACCATTTTTCAAATATAATGTTGACAATTTACGTTTATAAAGGTAATCCAATACCGTTCACTTGAATAGTAAATCGACAATTTTTATTATCGCAGCGTAGTCTCATCGCCTGAAAACAGAATACTTAAAAGCAAAATGAGATAAACGGATTGCAGAAACGAATTGTCCTCTCTACTATATTTGCTTTCATTAAAGTGTTCAGTATAAACCGCATATAGTGTCTAGGGATTGCGTTTTAATTTAGCAAATCTGATAAAAATTTGTTATGTGATGTTTAATTAAAATCACACAATAAATCTTAACTGCTCCGTATAAAAAGCTCAAACTAACAGTTCGTCTATTTTGTTTTTGTGGTGTTCATAATACACAATTTGAGCACAATTAAAAACTTCAGGAATACGAAATTGCCTGGTTTGAAAGCATTTAAGAGAATGCATGAAAAATTACTTACGAAAGAGCTCTTGTCACGTTTGTTTATTATAACAAACTTTTATCGGGTACCATATATAAGCTTTTAAAAGTTTGAAGTTGACTCGATTTTGACAAGGAGCTTAAAGTTTGGTTGCAAAAGAATTCAGGTTAGCAGCATTGCAGCTTATTCCCTTAGGGTGTACGTCACCGTTACTAACTCCAGGGACCAGTTAGTGAGCGAACTTTTCTATTTAGACTTTCCCTAGCGAAGAATATTGCTTACGGGCCAACGAAACAAGCTTTTAATTGTTAATTGTTTTCTGGAAAAAGCAACCATTCCAAATTTTACACAGTAATTACGCAAGAGTTACTAAATAACAGTATCATTACCAATAACTTTGAATATTCACTAATACCCCGGTTTACATTGCCCCGGTTTACGTTGATTCGCTATAACGATTTTTTTTCAGTCGCTCATGCGTTGTTTTTACAATTTAATTTAATTTTTTTAAATATTTTCACATAATACAAAATTAAAACAGTATTTCACTGTTAAATACTAAATTTCAACCTTATGGTATTTGTGCTCCTTTTTATTTAAAATACATCATATGACAATTTAAAAAACGTAATTGATCCCGTTTTACGTTTGATTCGCTTAACGTATTTTTTTTGCCACGTATTAATCGCGTAAACCGGGGTATTACTGTATTGGATCATAATGACTTGAATTTCTAGTACGAGTTCAGCCACGATTCTCAAAATGATGTATGTTTGATATACAGTAAAACCCCTCCATAGTGGACACTCAAGGGACTGGACAAAACTGTCCACTATAGAGGGGTGTCCGTATTCGAGGGGTGTTTGTATAATGTAATCTTATGGAGGGACTGATAAAAAACTGTCCATAAAGAGGGGTGTCCACTATGAGGGGTTTTACTGTAGTAAGAAAATTCATAGATTCGTTCGTACAAAATATGGGTATAATCTTTTACACTTTGCGATTTACAGAACCAATCATTGAAGTACCGACTTTAATATAATTTGCTTTATGGAGGTGTCAGTTTATGCGTGTAAAAGAATCTAAGATTTTACGGATCGTATAAATTTGCCACCGTTGCTCGTAAAAACTAGGTATCAATTTTTTTAGCTCCTCTTTTGCGTTCTTTTATTCGCTTAAGTATTTTAGTCTTACCCCATCATTTATAACAGAGACATAAAATTATAATATTCGTACGTGTTTTGCAAACAAAATTGAAATTTTCTCAGTGTTTTATCACATGCAATGTATTAAATAATAAATATTGCCGGCACATGTGCTAGTACGTATAACGTTAAAAATTTAAGAGGCAGTAATTCAAATAAAAAGAAAGCAACCTTAGTTAAATGTACCCGCAGTTATTCTTACCTAAATACGCTTATATCAATATTGTTTCAATTGGCTGAATTATCATTAATAGGAAGTTGTAATAAGCAGAGTCGGGATTAGCATGTAGGTAATAACAATAATATTGTAGCTAATAACGACAGCTTTTTACATTTTACAGGAAAGTCACCTTGTAGGCGTAGGATCAATAAAGAGTTATAGCGAGACGTATTTTATCATTGTCGTAATACGACACTTTGACTGGGAAGCTCAAGCGCATGCGTAAGTCATAGAAATGTAAAAGTAAAGTATTACGACAATGAAAAACACGTCTTGAAATAACTCTCTAATAATTTTTACTTATTAACGAGTGAAAATGGAACACATGTTAATATAAAAAAAATGTTTATAAATGTGTTTCCCACCACATTCTACAGTTTCGGAAATAAAAATTGTGGCAAACCAGTTCCATATAGTACATAGTAACTTCCAATGATTCAAACTAATTAATGAATAACATCTACCAACAAACAAAAGTTTCAAAACACATTTTCCACCAGCCCTGTTAGTTTGGACAAGAATTATAAAATACCCAATAAACGAAAAAACAACCTGGCCCGCATACAGGTTAGAACTGACGTTAGTGGTGTTTGTCGGTAAGTGTTGTGTACAGGACTTGCTAATTTCTCCAAACGTCCATATATTTTAGGGGAAGCGTCATAGAACGGAAAAATTTCTACTTTTTCTGAATGCGAACTCAGTTTGGTTCTCTTCTCACTGAACCATCCAACCGTCTGTGGTCATTTTGGCATATAGTATGTAGACGAATAATCACTAAGTATAATACTTATTATACAAAAAAATTACGCAAAAAAATTCAAAATTAAAGTTTTCAGAGTTAAAGTTTCTCACCGAATTTTTTTAGATTTTTTGTGACAAAACGGTCTAATATGATTTGTTGTTTACTTTTTCTCTCGTTAATCAATTGGCGGTAGAAACGACAGATTGCAACTAAAACGAATCGTCTTGCTTCTGATCTTCCTTTCAAGTCTGGATTATTCTTTACAGTTTGTTCAACGATTTTGGGTATCGTCTCCAAATATGTGCTGGGAAAATTTGTATCAAGTCTTTTACGTTCTTGGTTTTCAGAATCGCCTTTACCGGATTGAATATCGACGTTGGTTAAGATCTTACCAAAACCTGCAACGACTCATGAGTATGCTGTACTCAACTAAATCTTATATTGCTGTTGTACTAATTACATATTTTTTACGACCATGTTATATCGCTCACTGTGGGCAATACTGGCACAACTCAAAAAACTTAGTTTTGAGATAAATGAATTTAAAGTTTGTTAGTATTATTAGTATTATAGCACGTTATAATTAGTCAAGAATTATTAAATTTTGATTTTTGTCTTGTTTGTGCCAGTCCTGTAGGAATATGAAGCATTAAATTCTAATTTGGATTTAGGCATTAGTACCATTTTCGTGAATTTTGAGTTGCGCCACTATTGCCGCCGGTGAGCTATATAGTGATCACGTTTTGAACCCGCACTATCAACCTAGCTCTGCCCATGCGAGTAAGGGAGTGCCAGTAATATCCCAAATTTATAGTAATCTGCGGCGTACGGTTCACGGATGCTTGTGAATACGGCGCATCTCCTAAAATTTGAAAACGTCGAGAGTATTTTCAAATTTTCATATTTGAATTCGTATAGTTTTATGAATGGTTCGTTTTTTTGAACAACATCCTCTGGTTGAAAAGTCACTACCCACCGCTGGTCACTATTATAGTCGTGAAATAAGATATAATTAGTTAGTTGACAATTTGATCAACAATGTTCCCTTCTTGTCGAAAATTTTTAGATATTTCCAACAATATAATCAAGTGAGATGGTTCTACAAGGAAAAGGGTGATACAAAAACTAAACAGCATACTATGGTAGGTAAACATAAGATTAGAAGTTAAGAAGAACATGGTTGAGCCCACAACAATATCGCTCTCTTTTTCAGTCTACAATCTTTCGATTGGTTTGTTGCAACACTTTTTCCATTATTCTCTAGTCTCTGCCAACCTTTTAAAATTTTTGTATATTTGACAGTTGACATTTTGTATTATTTTAGAGGTATATTTTATGCTAGGCTTTCCTCGAGGATTTTTACCCTCTGTTATCCTCTCTAGTATTGTTTTAAGAATTCCGCCAACATACAGGGCGGAAACATAAAGACTCACTCACAGAGACAAACAGAAGTTGCAAACAGTCCAAATGGATTTTTTTTTGGGCAGCATGCGGAGTTGCAACACATACCAAATAAAATAATAAAGAGCCAGCACAAATAGAATCTACAAATTAATAAAGAATATAACAGAGGCAGCTAATTTGGTATGGGCACGTGCTGAAATGACAGAAGGAAGATAGCCTCGAAAAGCATTAGAATGTCGGCTACCAAACTGACGGAAAAAATGGCAGACCAGCACGTACATGGAAAGAAGAAATAACGGAATCAATGACGAAAAAAGGCTCGAAGATCAGGATTGTCAAACAACAGGGATATGACGAGTGAGATGCAGAATGCGACAGATGCCGTCGGTCACACGCTATATATATATAAATTATGTATTATGCGTAGGTTGGCTTGGGATATTATCAATCAGGGGTTCAATTGTGTTTTAAGTTTAGAATTGCTATTATATTATTTATGGATCGACAAAAATTTATGGTAAACCACAGTAATACAAAAATTTTCATTAAATTTCTAAAACACAGGTAAATTAATTTTGATTTAAAAAAAAAACAAAATTATAGAATCAATAATTTAAAGCAGCCAAGTAATGAATTTTATTGACTAATTAAAATTTTCAACAACTAAGTTTTAATTATTATTAAACTTGCCAATTATATCGAACAAAGGAATATTTTCTACTCCATTATATTATAATAAATATGGTTTTTTTGATAATAACCTAGATACATTTCACGGAATAAAAATAAACTTTCGAAAAGTACGGTAATGAACTAATTACATGCAATTCGTTTCGTTCAAAAACTGTACTAGGTTAATGATGATGAGCACGATTATGATGCATTTCCACCATAATGTAATTTCTCGTTGAACGAATATTGTATTAAATTGACCTAATTTTTTTCGGTGCGGCGCTCATCTAAAATATTGTTGAAGCAACTCAGTTGCACAATAACTTTAAATTTGGATACGTTACCTTTGAGCCTTAATTTGATTGATATTAATCAAATTTTCCTTTGAGCTTTAAATGAAAATTTTGTAATAATAAGATAGAAGTAGAAATTTTATTGAAATTTTTTTAATAAAATTAAATTAAGGTTCACTAATTAATTAAAATTAGTTGTGTAGAATAAGAGGTAGGAACATTAGTTCTATCAGTGTGCAATATTTGTTTTATTTCAATTAAGTTTGATAAATAATTAAACATGAAAGTAAGAAAAATTGGTTACCTAGTTATTTGATTTAATTTACATCCCATATTTATTGAACAAGATTAAAGAGATCAGAAATTTAGATGTTTTGGTTTTCATGTAGGTAATTTGTTTTCTTGTTCGTGTTGATGAAAAATTGTACATTTAAAAACCATACCACGCTGCCTCAGGGCGTTCATCGCATTCTTCTATAAGTGATGTACTAAAGGGTGAAACGTGGTATGACCAAAGGGTAGTACTTCAGGAAGAATGCGACCAAATACCGCAATAATACAATGTAATCTTAATATAGTAAAACCCCTCATAGTGGACACCCCTCTAATACGGACACCCCTCTTAATGGACGCTTTTTTATCAGTCCCGGCATCCCTCCATAAGATTACATTATACAAACACTCCTCTAATGGGGACACCCCTCTATTGCGGACATTGGACACTACTTGTCTTCCCGCACTTGGAATTTCCCCCTCTATTGTGGACACTTGATAAGCATTTTGGAGAATTTATATCATGTTTTCAAAAAAATACTATTGCAATTTGTGGTGAATTAGACACACATTAAAAACGTTTATTTTAAATAAAGGCAATGAACCTGCTCTGTATTATTTATCAAATTTGGAAATACATTTTGAATAGAAAAATGTTCTAATATGTATAAACATAATACATGTTTACGTATAATGTTTAATAAACTGCTTAAAATTTGTAGTATTTTTGTAAATTTTCGACAAAAATAATTAGGACCCCCTCGAATACGGACACCCCTCTATAGTGGACAGTTTTGTCCAGGCCCTTGAGTGTCCACTATGGAGGGGTTTTACTGTATAAGTATTCAATATTGTTTGTTAGTAACACTAGTTATTATTTTTTTCTTTTGGTACTGTGTTAATTTAGATTATAAGAAGAGCTATAACTTGAATCTATGTGTTTTGTTAATTGGTTTGTTAATAAATATTTTCCTTAAGCTTCTTCCACTTCTAAAATAAAACTGTAGTTAAATTAACGAATGTTGCAGTATTTCAGAGTTAAAACAAGTTTCAACTAAAATAAGGTTTTAATAGTAACATACATTTCACCTTACAAAAAAGATACATTATGGAAAATCGAAATTAGAAGGTATTTGTTAATTTTTTATGTACAGTCAAACCTGGATAACCGGAAACTGGATAAATCGGAATCCTATCTACGAAAAAATATTTTTCCGTTTCTATTTGCGTATCGTCCTATAATATGCGACTGGTTAAGCTGAAAACCTGACGAAAGGTTGATTATTGGGACGAAAAATCGCCTATCCGACGTTTCAATTTTTCGTATGTGGTACTGATTAAAAATGGTTGACAGTGTTGCTGAGTTATTCCTACAATCTCAAATCTTATTACTATTTACAAGTAAACAATAAATGTGTCCCCCGTTTTAAAAAAATAAGAATTAAATTAGTATTTCACGATGTTGAATACGTTGATGGCAATATAAATATTGTGATTATGTTTGGCACAGATAATAAATGTCAAGTACACTAGCACCACTTTTCAGTTTTAGAAGAAAAAGTACCTAGACGTTACTAAAAATAACAATAATTTCGTTTTCTGACCTTTGGAAATTAGAATATGCTTAATTATATGCTTATTACACGTTGCAATTTTGTAAAAATGTGCTGATGAAGAATGGTTTATAAGAAAAATTGCAACGTGTAATACTACTTTAGGACGAATTATTTTTCTGTCCTAAGCAGGTTTAACTGTATAGACATAAATTTTATATTATGCTATTCATGTTCAAATTATTCATTGAATTGTTTGGTAAAGGATAAGACTTCATGACGTAAATAGATTTTTAATTTTACAATCTTTTATACTGTATAGCAAACCCTGTATAAAGAAAAAGTTCTAGCATTTGTAATAAATTTGTTAGCAATATATTTAATTACATACCTCCAAATACATCACAGCGTAACGTAAAAGATGCACCTTCCGAAAACGGTCCAACGACTGATGTTAGTTGAGCACCAGATTCATCTGTGACAACAATTTTTTGGGGAGGAACTGAAACAAAATAGATTTTATATTATAAATCAAAATTAATATTAATGAGCCAATTTAGTATATGGAAAGCTTTTGTCAGCTTAGTTGCTACAAAAAGAAATTATTGATTCAATACCATTGAGAATTATGGCTTTATTGCGTGTTGAGTAACACACTAATGACAGGAAGTGAATTTGATAAAATTCATAGTCGTGTAGCTTAGATTGAGTGAAAATTACCTTTATTATCACCTACACAAACCAGAAATCGGAGATCTTAAGGAAGGAGTAAATTTAACAGGATCACGTGCGATGATGTTTGTGTTAAATTATTTAATTGGGGCAAGGAAATTAAAAGTTTTTCATTAAAGGCTCAAAATAATATACACAATTTAAAAGTAGACATAATTCATAAATAAACTTAATTAAGTCATACCAAAAGGGTCTGCTTGACAAAAACCCACAGTTCTATCTTTGTTCTAGCCACACACCAGCTGTTTTGTTTTCTTTTTTTAGAGTGTTGAATTGAAGTTTCAGAAAAGTTAATATTCATTTCTCGACCCAAGTTCAACGTAAACAGTTATTAAACTAAAAGAAGGTCGAAGGGGTTTGTGTATCCACCTTGGCAAATGCTAAACTTTTCATTAAATACTTTTATAGTAGACATCACGAACTTAACTTCTATTTTAGAAAACGTAATAAACTTTTCTCGGCCCCTTTTATATGTGACTTTAATGATAATATCTTTTGTTGGAATTTTTGCACTAACATTACCAAATCGAAGCAGAATATGGAATTAAAAGACAATTAAAGAATCGTCTTAAATAAAAAAATAATCAACAGCGTGTAAAAGTATCCAGTGTAAAATTTTTAAATAACAGGAAACTTTTCAAAATTATTAGGTCTTTTTAAATTTTGTTATAAAAGTTCTGTCTAATATTTTATTGTTAATTAGAAATTAGGATTATAAAATATTTTTGTTTTTTTTGGTTATTGTTAAACTTGTTTAAAATCTCAAACATGGGTCTTTAATTTGGTTTTCGGTTTCGGTGATTTCCCGTGTAAATAAACTTAATTTATAATTTGTAATTACAGCAACTATTTTGCAGCGCAAGTGAGTGATCGACCTATCGGTATTTGCACTGTAATTAAGTGTATTAACATATGCTTACTATGTAAAATTTGTAACAAGGAAGTAAGAACATTGAACCTCTAAATAGCTGATCATCAGCATTATCGTTTAAAGAGTCAAGTTCAAAGTTCTTACGTAACGCATAATGTAATTAATCAGCAAATAGTTTAGTATAAATAACTCCTGTAATTTAAAATTCATCATTACTGTAGTGGTAGTCACATTACTACTAGAATATGTGGTAGTTGTCTTAACTAGGGCAAAGCGGGAATAAAAGTATATTTCTTTAAATAATTTCTTAATTGTTCACCCCAAAATCCCAACATCAATCAGTTCACTGGTCTACGTTGAACAAACTAGATATTTTATTCATCGATAAAATTAACAAAATTAAGTGTAAGTAAGTAAATTTTTGATATATTTTAGTCGACAATCTTCTTTATCGTTAATTAAAAAATAATATATCTTCAAAATTTTAAATGAAATTTAAATTTTTAGCAACACTCTACATTGTGAAACATTAGAATTCTCAAACACCTAAATTAACCGCCAGAAAAGATTTCATGCACAAGTGAGCAATTATTAAAAACGGGGAAAAAGTTACTTCATTGTAAACACTTTCAGAAGATTGAGAATAATGCATTTTCATCCGAAACCAGAATACAATTAAACTTTATCAGAAAAAAATTAAATTCACTTGTTATCAAGAAAGTTTGTTAAACAATAAAACTCTTAATTATTAAATTAAATAAAATATTAAATGAAATTTTTATTAATTCACCATTTTTAATAACAATATATATATTTCTAAATAAATTCATTTAATTTGTGATTCTAACAGTAACTGAAATTTATTTATGATATTATACAGTGATTTTTTTTAAATTAAACATAAAATGTAGTATTCCTATGTTCAATTAAAAATTAAAAATGTTCAATTAAAAAAACCTTTTCTTAAAACCGTAAATAAGAATCAAATAAAAATACTACATCATTGAATATCCGCGATATGATCTTTTCGAATTATGTGACGACTGTTACAGAGATAAATTTTATTGGAATGTTGAAATTAACACAAACTCAAAGGTGATTTAACATGGAGCAGCAACCGTTTAAAATTATATAAAGCAGATAACTTAACCAATTAAATTTACAAAAGTATTAATATTTAAGTTTCGGACCACCAAACAAAAATAAGTATAGGTGATATTAAAAAACATAACCTCATAATTAATTATGAAAGGTAATTTTATTGACACAAATGAAACAATTTAGGTTCTCAAAGAAAAACATAAGGTGGAATAAGACATATGTGCAAAAAAAAGAACAAATACTTCACAGAATTTGGAAACCGCGTTATAATCTAGAAATAATTCAATCGAGTTCATCTGAAAATATAAATAATGGCTTTAGGTCTTTGTTTCCTTGAAAATCTGATAAATGGAGCATGTGGAGAAGTACGGTTCCCATAATTAAAGGAAAACCATTAAGCAGCTTTGTAAAAGCCTAACTGTTAAAATACTTAGCTTAAAAAGTGAAACAGAAATTAACAAAATTAAGTTTAAAACTTCTGCCATTTAGCCCATTTCATGATTATTGCCAGTATTTAGTAAAATTCTGTACGAACATGCATTTCAAGAAGAGTGTCATAAAAAGATAAAGAGTGGGGGTTTAATAGCCTTGTAATGGGTGAGAAGAGATGTGACACTGCGTCTCTAAACAGACCGCCAACTTTATGATAGCCGCTGGTGTTCTATAATTCAACAACCCGGAAGAGAGTTTTAGACAATAACGTACTTGCTACCATCCTGTTTTACTTTTCAAGTATATAAAGGGAAGATTTCATTTTATTAATGCATCCTCACTCATACATACCTATGTCGGATTGAATTATGTATGGAGGACTAAATGAATTTCTGCTAGTGCAATCCAATTACGCTATTTTACAATGTTCTGTTGGTCAGTTAATGCGGGTGTACACTAGGCACAATGATAATTAGTCTTTCAGCTGTGAATCCAGTTAGCTGACGTTCGAACTGGCACCTCAAACCCTTCCACGGCGCTCTGTACCCGCATACCGCTGTTCCTATTAACCTCACGAACCAATTTCCGTTGCCATAATATACGAATATAACCCTTTCAATTTAAATAATATTGAAAGTAAATTTAATCATAACATTTATTGCCTGAATGCGTGTTTTAATTGTAACCACAATTTTACCTGAGATGAATAAATGAGGCAAATTTTGTTTGCCCGATTTTAGCGATGTAGAGCACGTTTATAATTTCAACGCAAATTATATTCTAGTTTTACCTTTTAATTGCAAAATTAATTACATTGACTAGTTAAAAGAGCAGTGATGTTGCGGCACTAAAAGGTAGATCAATAACAAATAAACAGCGATAATCAAATTATAATACTACAACAGAAAAAACAACAAACCTTTTTATTTATTATAATATATTTGTTGAATACATATTAATATTGTCGGTTTCAGAATTTTATGTTCTTCTAGTTCTGCGGTGATTTTCATTAAAACATGTAATCGATGCAAATATGGGGACATAAAAAACACTTAAGAATTAAGCTTCATTTATATAAATTAAATTAGAATTTCACAACACGCACTTTCTTGTTTACATAATAATGCAGTATCTAGGAACAAATTCTTAAGAAATTTACAAAAAAATGAGCAGGCATTTGAGACTTTTCACATTTTCGATAAACACTGAGTTTCACTTTATTCATAACTTATTAGGTGCTGTCATTATCGTTATAATTATTCATGGGTTTATTGTTTGGCACTGGTGCTTATTAAGTGACGTGTTATTTGTGGTAGATTATAGTCTTTGAAACTGCATTATTCAATGTGCATCATATGTGACCTGTGACACATGGCACATAATAAAGTTTAGTGGCATATTTTCATGTAAACCTTGCTTATTTTAATGGAGCTGTACAATATTAATTTGATTTTTTAAGGGCCGGTATTTCAATACAACAATCGTTGCTATAACTACAACAGGATTTTATCAGGAGATGGAAATACCGGTTCTAAGACATATTAAAAAATATCTGCAACTAAAAGTACTTGATGTATGGCAGATGACAGGATTGTATTGATAAAGGCCGTATTACTCATGCATTTCTTCCACTTCATTAATGCCTTGCGTAATAACTTTTCTGTAACCATTCAATTTTTCCTAGGCCATTGGAACTTTTCAATGCATTCGCGCCATATTGGAAAAAGAGCCAGCCCTAATTGCATAATCTGAAATAATTTGGCTCATGACCCACTTCATCTTTTACTTAACTGTGACAATTTTATTGATGCCAAAGTTATCCTGACTTTACTGTTTCTTTAGTTGTTCACCATCATCTACTAAATAGTTCAATCGTCTTGTTTCGATTTTTAATTAGACATTTTGTTACATTTATTACAGTCAACACTGTACACATTAGGAGCAAATTGTTGAGGTACATGAGCTTCCCTTACATTTGTTGTTAATGGTTTAATATCTTCTGTATTCGATTATGATATGTGTTTTTTCCTGTAGTGCTATGTAAGTGCCCAATTGGACACTTCTTGTCTGCGGATACCTTTCTTTTTAAAAATAAATAACCACAGCGTTGACCGTCAGTACTTCCTATACCAGCTGCAGTATTATCTAAACATCAAAACCTAAAGATCTAACATTAAATGGTTTTGAAACGGTGAAGATTTACAAAAAGTACGCTACGTTACTGCAGTGTTGCGACAGATGACACAGATTTTCATTACAAGTTCCTAAAGTGACATAGTCCGATGGGGCGAAATTACTGGAAACGAGTCGCGTCGAGGCGTAGACGAGTTATGAAAACAATTTCGGAAGAGTTATAAACACCATTTCTCAAACAATTCAACAAAATAATACCTACGTCATCATTTTTCTATAGGCGCACAGGATACGTAGATCATCCAAGCTTGGTGAACACCATGTTGCCATTTTTTTAGTTACCCAATAGCCAGTTCTCGCGCCCGAAGCTTAATAAAAGTGTATTTTGGACGGTCACCTATCCACGGCGTTCGATGTGGAACGACTAGCACTCAAATTTAAAGTCTGAAACGCATTTTAGGTTTGACACGTTCTTCAAGCGTTTTCTTAAATTTTGCGTAATGGAGGTGCTGGAAACCACCCTCATCTTTATTTTTCAAATTCCTAGGTATAACTTGCGAGCTCACATACTACAGTTCTTAAAAAGAGAAATTCGACACACAATTTACTTTTAAGTTTTTGTCAAAATATTAAAACTTAAAGTGTGGTGTATGACTTATTTTTAATTTAAAAGTGGTTCATTGTATGTCCCATGTTTAAATCTTACTCGTTAGCAACAAAGAAGAAAATAAAATTTTCATTTCTAAACTAGAAGCCGCGTTTCAATTTATTTTCATTAAAAAAAGTCAACAATATTTTGTTTGAGAATGGAAAGAAACACAATTTCGTCACACATGTCAGCTCTGGAAGACCTAAAATTTCTGGGGTGGATGAAGACAATGTATTGGTTGAAGTCATAGAGCAACATCCGATTTGCAAATCCGTCTGGGCACAATTAGAAATCGATTTTCTAGTCGGTGTTTACCCTGCTCAAAATAGAATTGCAGATGCAGGACTTCCAAATTGTACAGCTACTTGAAAACAGCGACTAAGCGAGCAAAGCAGAGTAGCAAGGCTAGAATTTGCAAACAATTTTGTTAACCGTGATAACGACTATTAGGGAAAATTAGTGTTAATCGACGAAAAATTTTGCCAAGCAGCAAATAATGCCAACCTTTTTTTTTTTTTTTAAGAGGAGGTAACCTGTGTGACTACTAACTTCCTCCCCCATACGTCTTGCTCACCACGGGAACCACATTAACATTACGTCAAGTATTACTTCGAGGTAAAATGACATAACCTTTCATACGTAATTATATTAAATTACACGTTGCTTCAATTTTTGCGTTTTTTCTTTGCTACTTTCAAAGGAAGCCTAAATTTATCACCCTTCAGTTAATAAGAAGATAAAGATTGTTTTTTAATTAATTTTACTTACTTTTAAAAATGTGTTTAAAATGTGTTTTTAAAATGTGTTTTTAATGTAATGTAATTAAATGTGACAAACTTTAAATTTAAATTTAAAGTGAAAAAAATTCAAGGATATGGAAAATGTAAGTAAAATTAATTAAAATATTTAAATCCATATCGGGAAAAAAACTCGTTTGAGGATAAAGATTGTTTATATTCTATTATCATATAACTAGTGGTATGATTATTATTGATGATATTATGAGTGAAATGGAGCTGAAGATTCCACTCATCCTTCGGACTCGTGGAATGTCCAGCTTCAATTTAATCAATTTAATATCCTCGATAATAATCATATCACGTGTTACATTCGATGAGACAATATAATGAATGAATGAAATAATACAATTGGCGCCATTGAGATTCCTTGTTAATTACGGTGTTTTTGGAACGGTCTTTTTTGCGATTTCAATCATTTCAGTGTTTTTTGTCCTCTCCCCACCGATTAGAAGCCATTTTAATTGGAAAAGCTGCTTTTTGTAGAAGAAAATGTTTACACAATGAAATTGTCAAACTGACGAAAGTAAACAAAGTGATAATTATTTTTGGTTTTTATCGTTGCTGTGATAGAACGTAACTAAGGACATTATGCGTTTTGATTGGCTCATTTATGATCACTTGATGCATAAATTATATTGTAATAATAATAGAGAAAATGTCACTGTCATTTCAACGTTAGTAACAGATAATTCTAATAACCAAAATTTGAAAATATATGGCACAGTGTTAAAAAATGTTGTACGAAATTTATACTCGTTAACAGTACTAATATGATTCAAATAGTAGTGCTCTACGTCCCAACGAAATAGACTATAGCTTCATAACATTCCACATAATATTTTAAGTAATATTTTCTAAATCAAATGAGGTTAATAAGAATGAAGTCAACATTTTTATGTAGGACACAACAAAACACAAAATGAGGTCCATGAATGGCATTTAACAGATGCAATTCACATCACGCACCGCTAGACAACGTTGCGGTTACAAGCCGCACACGGCGGTTCGTTAGCCAATTAAATAGCTTTCAATCGCGCTAAAGCTGTCGGCCATCGTTTGTTAATCATTACTACGCATTGAAGTTTGTAAAATCCCAGCAAATGCGACACCTTCAGAAAAAAGAAGCGTTCGCACGTTGTTTGTCGCGCTGCTCAAATTGTGTTTCAACAGTGGCATACAATTCTATTTTGCAACAAGAGAACCCTTTTCAGTAAATTGTGTTCGTTTAATTATCTTATCACAGAAGTTTGGAAATGTAAATAATTACCCAGCTTCCAGCACATACACACATAAGTGAATCTCCACTTGGAACACAGCGCCACTAATTTACTTACTTAAATGTAGTGCCTCAGCGCTTTTATTTAGTGCTTTACACAAGCAAACCGGAATTCGCTGTTGAAGTTTTTTGCAAAAAATCTGGAGGCGCCGGGCATCGATCCCGGTACCTCTCGCATGCTAAGCGAGCGCTCTACCATCTGAGCTACGCCCCCGGCACAGATTATTTGCAACGTAAAATCTCACTATAATTTTGATCAATTTAATTGGTGTCATTGGGTGTGGTTGGACGTACGTAACCACATACCTACTGCCCGTGCTTCCTAAGGAAACCGGGATTTTACTCGTGGCAGCAATTGCTATTAAATCTCTAGGGAGGAAGCTTCACATACGTGATGCACTTTAGATATTTCTTGAGCAAACACACAAATAGTGTGTGGATTGTAAACACAGTTGGAAGTTTGAGTAACATGAAGGATTAAAGGTGGCGTGTGTAAACTTCATTAAGACCAAAAGATGTTTGTTTAGCGACGTCGATGAAATAAATTGTTTACGTATTTTCCTTTCAGGTGTTTTTATTCAGCGTAACAGGTAAATGGCGGATATTAACTGGCTTGACTTACCGAAGCGAAAAAATTCGATTATCATCCATTTTATATGCACAATTGCGGCAAACACAGAAATTCTCTTACAGAGACAGGAAGACGGAATAAGGGCGCACTGCGAGAGCAAGAGGTGCACCCGCTGTGTACTGTGGTCGTGGTTAGCTTGCGGGTTTTCAGCGTCAGCGCCGGCAGTGTTGCTGAACAAATCATTCGCTGTGTGCACTGGCTGACAAATACATGTGCAGTTATGGTACAAAGCAATTGTTCAATTGTTTCCGGAGTTAATGTCGCTTACAGTTCACTATCAGTTCAGAGTTGCTACCGTCATGCACCTTTGCCAATGGCTAAACCACACGTGATGCCAAATAACGTCAATGGTTTTTAGTAATTGGTATAACCGATGCACATTCCAATTTCGTCTAAAGCAGGTCCTTCCGTCTATTCATGAAGTATTTCCGGTTGATATCTCAAAGACAGAATTACAACGTCTTAGTGGACTGAACAATAGCTGACTCCTTTGTTAACAAGTCAGGTACGTCAATTAGTAAAAGCAAGTGTCCATTGGGCGTAACATTAAGCTTGACCACTTCATTACTTCACCAACAGTTATGTAATTTGATTTAGAAACAATTTGAGGATGACCGACTGTAATAATGGAATTATCTTGAAGACATTGTGCGCTGCGAGCTATGAAATTGTAAAAGTTAGTGTAACAGGATATAAAGTGGCATCACTACAAGTGGATTTGGCAAATCGATTAATGAGGTTTCGCTGTTTTCGGATTGGAAGTCACTGCAAACTTTGGAATATGATTTTGATAAGGTTGTTGATGCAATATGATTTTGTAAATAAAAATTTTTTCTAGCAGAATGTAGTTCAATACAAAATGACTAGATTTATTAAATTGCTGAAATTTTTCAATAACTGCTTCATTAAAAACTCGTCTTTATATTTTAAAATCTTATTACAACGGAAATTCTTCTCTACATTAAAAATTTGCTCATGTATCGTATTATAAGAAGTAAATTAGGCGCCTTATAACTTAACCTTAAAATATTTTATATTTTATTCTTGAAAGTCGTTTTTGTTCATTTTATGTTAAAGTAATAATATACAGTAGAATCCGGTTATAGCGAACCTTAAGGGACCGTCAAATTCGGTTCGTTATATCCATTATAAACCATTATAAATATAAGGACTAAAGTTAAGTGAAACAAAGCAAAATGCAATAAGTAATTTTATTTGAAAAAAATTGTTATTTTCGACTGAACTGTTGCATTTTTAAATTATACATTGTTCACACATTTTCAATAATCGGCGCACCATAATTTTGTAAAAAATTACGAATGTTGTTAATACTTCTCACAGCTTCCTGTGTACATAAAATCTGTAATGCTGGTGGTTCCGGCTCGTCCTTATTGGCTTCTTCGTGGTCACTTTTGTCTACCACAAATACCTAAATATTCTAGTTGTAAGTTTTCGGAAAAATTTGAATTTTTCAATTGCTGAAATTCACGTTCCCTTTGTTTATCTTTTTGTAACCACTCATTTAATGACAAGTCATCAACAGATTCAAAGGTTATTACCCATTACCCATCAATATAATTATTTATATTAACAAAAACAAAGACTAATGTCATTCAATAAACACAGAAATTCAAATTCTTCTAAATATTAAAATGTCATAACGTATTTAACTTTATATTTGACAATTTAGAAGTCATTGTGCACAACGTTATAAGTCACTTCCAAAAGAACCTCAAATTTAAATATATTACAATAACGCAATAACGCAATACCGGCGCCTCGCTTAACGACGTTTCGCAATAACGGCGCTCTTAAATCTCAGTGTTGTGCGGCGAAAACGCACGAAGGTAAACATTGTATAAATTTCCTTTTCAATCATTCCTTTATAGCCAATGTTATTGCACTTAACATATATTTGTACGTATAGGATGTAGTTTTGCTTGCAAGCCCTCACGAGGCACAAAAAACCTTAATTCACTTACCGGCGTTTTTCATTTAATGGCGAGGGTCCGGTCGCAATTATACCGTTATTGAAAGGTGCTACTGTATTCAGTTATTGATAAGCTACCATCTGATGTTTTTAAAATATCAAAATCGTTTCAGCATTTTTATAGAAATTCGCCGTTATTTCGATTAAAAATCCCGTAAGAAATGTTACTTGAAATTTTCTAGTCATAACCTATTGGTTTCAGGCAAGTGTTATGCGAGCCTCAGACGATCAATTGGAATGACATTCAGACCGAAAATTTGCATACTGTTTAATGGTGTAAAGTCAATACTGATGGACTGATGTATGGACTTACAGATTTCCAGATGTTTTAAAAATCGAGCTTCAATCACGGGAGTAGGGGAGAGACTGGCAGTCTGAATAGGTTTGTTTCCATATCAGTACGAAACTTGTTTCTGATGTTTGGATCCTTCGCAATAAGTTTTTTTGTGTTCTCACAGAAGTTTTGAGCAGTTATCTAATTACTAGCCGGTTGTTTTGACATTCATCCCTGATAGTTTGACAGCAATAAGACAAGTTTGCAGATTATTTTCAAGCAAAGCGTAGGAACACGCGCATAATAAGCTTCCACTAAGTTAACTATAATATTCAACACTCATCGAATCTATATTGAACATTCCAATGGTCTGTTGAAACAAAAATGGTGGCAACTTTATCATATCAAATTACGGGATATAAGAACTACAGTGTATTTTATTAGAGCCTGTTGGGTCTTACATAATTTAGGACTTGACCATTTTGAGTTTAACAGAAATGTTACTATTGAACCCCAAGAGCAAAATAATTTAACAGAAAGTGGAAATGAAGACGCTTCATGTTACAACAGACAATAAACAGATAATACAAAATAATGGTGTTGCGTTTTAGGGTAATTAGAGTAATTAGGTGTAGTGGAAGCACGTGTGGGTGCGAGACGATATCGATAAGCGTACAGAAAATGAACGCGTGCTTCGGTGGTAATGTTAGTTAGTAATACAACGAAATTATACAACCCGTTTTACATTTTATCCATTCTTTTCAGAACAGTCAGAAACTAGGTACTGACTAGTATTTGATATGACATGCGCAGTGACAATAATTTGAAAGCTGTAAGAAACTTGTTTCTGATTCCTTGCAGAAACAAACCTAATAATGGTGCAGTGGCAACCACCATTCTTATGTTCAGTCTTATGCACATGTTTTTCTCCAGGTCCGGACATTGCAAGAGGTTAAAAGTGATCTCAAAACCAAATGGAATAAATTCAGTATCTCAATTATTGTGCATATTTAGTATAAAAAATCCCGAAAGGTCTCTTCATGCTCTATTAAAAAATGCTATGGTTTAAAGTTTTATTTTTAAAAATTAACAGTAAAAAAAGTAATCTGTAGCTACAACAACCTAAAAAAACAAAACTAATAGCGTTTCGTTCTTGGTAATGTAATACAATAAAAAATATATGAATCGGCGTTTTAAACAAAAGTACCACTGTCAACTAACGAAAAATGTTGATAAGTTTTTATGTCAATTTATGAACACTTTGCAGAATATCATGTCATAAACTAAAAATTTAGGGATTTTTATAAATATGTTACCCGATGCCGGACAATGAAAAAACAAACCTTTTCTTTTAAAGACATTGCATCAGATCTGCACTTTTTGGTGTCTCAATGTCAACTGAGCTAAAAGTACTTCATTCAGATTGTCAGCTTGACGGATTAGTGTAGGGCCATCGTGATTGGAGTTAGGAACGACAGTCTGATTGAACAGTTAGGAATGGCAGTTTGACTGTTCATTCAGAATGTCATTCCTGATTGACCATGTAAGGCTCGCATTATAAAATTATAAAGCTTTTTGAAGAAACAAGATGTTTCGGAGATGCTAGGTAGTGGTGGAACGCGTTCAATATCAGAGGCGTATTAAAACTTAGTGCCTCTCGTAAAGGCGCAGAAACTATTGGCCGTCAGTGAACTAACATTATTATTGAAATAATTAGTTTAAGTCAGGTTTGATCAGTTTTAATATAGCGCACTATCTTGGTGTTTTTTTCAAGGAAAAAAAGAACAGACTTTGGAATTTCAGATTTACAAAACGTCACTGAAACACTTGCTGTTGTTCCCTTCAAATAACTGAACACAACTAATATGAAAACAGGCCACGGCAATTTTTTTCTCGATATATTTCTTGTCGCATTATTTCCCCTCACTTATTAGTCTAAGCGGGGAATATCATGTTTCTCTCGTCCCATGGCCTAGGTAGTCTAGTTTATTTATCTCGAGGGTTAATATTATTTTTTCTTTAAAATATGAGGAGGCCCTGACAAATTCCGATACATTTCTATTTGAGAGAATTATAATAACTAAGCCTTTAATCTGTTTATGAACTAATTTTAATTTTTTAAAATTGTTTGCGAATTTTAATGCTGTTTATTTTATTTAAGTCCATGTAAGCTTTAAATCTAGATACATCGGAGATCATAAATTTTCATTACATTCCCCAATTTATTGTACTGTAATATAAAAGTGAAAAATTAAAAGAAAGTTTTCAAATTTAGCTTTTATTAAATCTGGGTTACACAGGTACAGGAAATAATACTGGAATTATTGAGTTACAATGTAGCACGATTGATACACGACAACTTCAAGTTTTATTTATACTTTTATTTCGTTATAAAGTTGGTTGAAGTATCTCATTTTAAGCTTGAAGCGTTTCAGATCTTATTTCTTATAAGAACGAAACAAGCGAATGGTAGATGTGGACACAATGTTTCTATATGTGGACATTTCTTAATATCCCAAAGGACTTACAATAACAACAACAAAAAAAAAGTCACTGAAAATACGAAACGAATGCCAAAGAAAAAGTTTGATAGCGTAATCTTTTTTCTCATAAATCAAGAATCGGAATTTCCTTTTCAGAAGCAATTACCTAAAAAAAGCTGCAAAATGTTTTGTTTGAAAATATTCACGGAACGAAATTGCTAAATAATGCAATCGCTAGCGTCGATACATTTTTATAGTTTGATTAAAGCAAGAAAAAAACGACTCACAAGTTGAAGAAAAGAAGTTTAACGCCGAGAACCACGAAAATGAAAAATTTTTAATAACGGGATAAATAAAATACCATATTTTTTAATAAATAATGAAATTTTGATTAGTATTTCTTTTGCTAAAACATAATAGACGAAAAAAGTATAGTGGATTTTTAATTAACGAAAACAATCGATGGCAGATGCAATGAAAAAAAAGTAACGTTAATAAATTCCAAAACCATTCTTATGCAGGAAACTTTAATTTAATCTCCGATAGCAGGTTTTAATGAAAAAACAAAACAATTTTTCAATCATAAAAGTATTTATAAAAGCGTAATTTGTAAAAATAAATAAGTTATGATACCCTTCTTATAATACAAATTTGTTAATATTTACATGTATAATAAATTGTTACTTTTTTAACTTCTCAAGAAACAATTCCAATTACTATGGAGCAAGTTAGAGTGAAGTCTTGCGTAATAAGTAGCCTCTTAGTTCAACCGCAAAACCAACCTGCATCGCGTTTAACGTGGAAACTTGTAGGACAGGTTTGCATTACTCATTTTACCAACCCAATATTACAAACCACAGCGGACATTAGCAAATTCATTTTTCTTGTAGTTCTTAGTAATTTCACATAATCGTCAAATTAATCTTCGGCGCACATAAAATTTGCATCCCATAAATATTTCATTAGTTTTAGCGAAACTATAAATCCTTTTCGTATCCCTTTGATAGGTTTTCCATTGAGAAATATACCCATACAACAAGTTAACCTCCACCTCCACTATTCCTGTGTGGCCTTTCTTATCGTCATATACCAGTTCTAATTCTAGGCGATTACAGTTTTAATACAGGTCTTACGTATAACTTCGATTCTCAAGACGCATCTGTCTTTACGTTCTTTATAATCCGCTTTTAATAAAAAAACGACGGAGCATCTACCTGATACAAGCTATAACATCTCAAGATACGGATTTGCATTGGAAATAAATGGTTAAAGTTTTAGCTGGTACGGAAATGGTTTTTACATTTATGAAGAGGATCTGTATGCTTCAAAAATTTAAATGTGTCGTAACTTACGTTTCGTTTAAAAAAAATATCGTAAATTACTTTTATAATTGGGTTGTAAAATAACTTCGTTTTAGTTGAATTTAACAAGTCCGTTTTATGGTAAGGCTAAAGTAAGAACAATGAATTATTTGTATAAATTAAAGGAGATACCAATATTGAAAGTATCTATTTAATTATTATATATTCTTTAATTCACAAGTCTAAATTTTAGTTCATTGCTGCATTGAATTGTGAATTTGATTCTGAACTAATTTTTCTTACTTTTAGGAACCATTTATAGAAATGGTAAGTAATCAATTCCTAGAATGATAAACAATGATTTGTCATTGGAGTTGTGCAATGTAGTGCTAAACAAAGTAATTGATTAATAGTATTTTCATGAAGTTGTGAAAGCATTGGAAGTTAAACAATTTGAACAATGATAATATTTCAGTTATTATCCGCTACATTTTTCATTGCAAAAATATTAACTATTCACATTATGTATTATAGTATTATAACTTATTGTGAGTATATAAATTCATTATATACTCAACCAAAATTTAACAGCAAAAAATTAGTACCGGGTTATTCCAAAAGGTTGAACGTGCCACCCTCAATAATGACATTTTGCAACCAACTCTACCTACATTTCATTCATATACAGGTTGAATTATATTAAGCGTCCACCATTGGTAACTTTGTTATTATTGGAGTTGCAAAATCGGTTAAATTAGCAAGGAATTAGTGTTTTTCCGTTGATTCCCATAATGAAGGCAAAAAAACAATCGAACATCAACTGTTCGAAATATTCACGAAAATAACATTTTTTTAAATATTTCGAAGGGATGTTTAATTCTGAGTAAAAAAGTCTTAATTCACTAGTACTATTAAATTAACTACTGTGAAGTTACAAGCAATTGAAGTTTTTATTTCATTTAACTACAAAAATCACGTAGGCAATGAAACAGTTGAAAATGGTATTTGTTGAAACTGAGAATGAAAGTTTAGAAAAACAAATATTAAGATATTATAATAGATGTTCGAAAATGCCACCCTCTTGGTCTACACATTTTTGAGTTCATTTTTGAACACTGCGCACTGCTTTCAAAATCCAATGCAAAAACTTTGACATACTAAAAATATAAAATTTTAAAGAAAATAATAGTGTTTTCACAAGAAAAATATAAGTTTTGGTTGCAAAGTTACTTCCGTAATACTTCCCTAGTAGCCACAAATATTTTCTTCATATTTTAAAAATATTAAGAAAATATTAAATCTTTTTTGAATATTTGAATATTTTAGTAATATGAATAAAATATATTCTAAAAAATATTTTAAGCAAAATATTTTATTAATATGAATAAAATATATTGAAAAAAATATTTTAAGGAAAATATTTTATTAATATGAAGAAAATATATTGAAAAAAATATTTTAAGGAAAATATTTTTTTAATATGAAGAAAATATATTGAAGAAAATATTTTAAGGAAAATATCTTGATAATATTAATGAAATATATTGTAGAAAATATATTAAGGAATATATTTAGTAATATGTATGTTATATAGCATTACTTATATTTTATTGGGAACAGTTATGCTTAATATTTTTTTCTGTAATAGCAATATGTATTTGTAAATGTCGATTTGATATAACAAAAACAATTCAGTTTTTTGTAAATTTGGTGATGCGTATAACCGATAAGTACGAAAAAATATATCGGATGGGACTTTTGCATAAAATGATAAAGTTATTATTTAAGTTTTATAGAAGGTAGCGGTGAGCAACATTTTCTAAAATGTCATAATTGCTTGATACCTAAGATTTTAATTTTTTAAAGTAATAATGTTGAGCGCTATTAGCTGTATCTTAATACATCGCGCTTTTAATTTTTGCTAAATGGTAACAACTGTTCTCTATTGTATCGGTTATTTGCAGAAAAGTTAATTTTACGATGTTACAAGAAAATTTCGCCAAAAGCCGACTTGCCAAAATAGACAAAGTTTACTGGTTTGCCTTTGAAAAAGATATAACACGTGCAAATAATTTAATTTCATCAATATTGATTATATTGCGGTTTACAGATAAGAGTTGTGAATTTCTCCTAATTTTGCATTTATTTATTTATATTATACATCCGAAACACTGATAGCAAAAATTCCAAACACCGCATTTAAACCGCCTGAGCTGACGCGAAATACATTTTATTCGCGGCCTTTGCTTAGCACTGACGCTCTGTGAGTTTGAAACGTTAAACTTTTCTGATCATATTTTCATTTGTATCAAAAACATCTCTAATTTCATTATAAGTTTGTTGTGTGGAAAAGTTGCTGTTAATTACGACGTAAGTAACGGTTTTTACTCATGTATTTGTAAACGCTAGATGTCATCTTTGCAAGCCATGTGTTAATCTATTCAGCGAACCTGTTTCTGCTTATTGTTAGTAATAGTTAATGAAATTTGTTACTGCGCATACAGTGGATGCATTGGAATATACCAGGATTTTTAATGAACCCGAACGTTTCAATGAATTGGTAAGATACCTGAGTAGTCAGTTATTTTTTTGTATTATTACTTTTTCTATTACTTTTAGCTAATTTTCTATACTTGCTGGAAGGCGAGAACTTTCAGAAAACGATTTATTTAATTATGGGAAAATTATTCCATAAGGAATTAGCCGTTTTGTATTCTGGGCAAGGCCGTAAACAAAAATTGAACTTTTCTCGGATGAAGCTGTATGAAGTGGTCATGGGTAAGAAAAAATATTTTTTATTCATGATATGGCATAGCATAATTAGAATTGATTTAGAGGCAACAAGAAAACGCCATAGCGGTGCCACCACTGACGAAATGAAAATAATCATCGGGTTCTACCTGGCATCAGTCAAATCAAGACTGGAAAATTAAAATTACAGTACATTCCACCGAAGCAGAACGATGTGTGTTCAAAAGTTACAATGTTTAGGAAATTAATAACTTGATATCTTTGGTATTGCCTTAAAGTAATTGGAGATACATTATAATTCAACACAAACTCCAAATTTGGACATAATTCACTCTGTAATGTGTAGATATAAGACATACTTTAATCAATAGACATCAAAATTTCGTTGTTGGAAAAAATGGGCATACATCATTCTGTTTCTGTAGTACCTACATATATTAGTTTATAAACTATGTATGTATTTATATTTGAAATTAATCTTTATTTTACAAACATTCACTCAACTCAAAATTTAGAGTTGCTTTCTTTATCCGATTAATCGTAATCTGTAGAAGAATCCTCATTATTTAAATGTATTATTATCGGACATATTTTATATCTAGGTATGAGTTCAATATATTATAGATACAAATTTTGGTTCAAATAAATTGACATTATAAATAAAAGTTTGTTTAGCTGGAGCACTTCAATTATAAATATTTTTTATTCATTTGATAAACTTTGAGTATGTCTCAAAAGTTGTCAAAAGTATTAATTCGTTATTAAAATTATGTGCTGTGTACATAAGAAACAAGTTTTTCTGTTTTACACAACTAGAGGTAAGTTTTTATTTTATTTTTATATTCTAAAATACTGAGTAAATATTTTATTTGAATATTTCCTCAATATTAGGAAAAATATAAATAAAACATTTCATTTGAATATTTTCTCAACATTTGGAAAAAATATTAATAAAATATTTCATTTAAATATTTTCTCAATATTTGGAAAAAATATAAATAAAATATTTCATTTGAATATTTTCTCAATATTTAGAAAAAATATTAATAAAATATTCAAAAACCTCTCACGAAAAATATGTATAAAATATTGTAGTGAATTGAATTTAAAATTTAAAAATGACGCCTGCACCGTCGGCAACCCGACACACGCACCGACTTAAGTGTCCCGAGTCTTAAGCCACGTTGAGTAGTGTAGAGGGCGGGACCGGTTTAGGAGAGCCGCGAAGGGTTGTGGGGGAGAAGCTAGCGGGCCCTGAACAGAAGAAGACGCTTCGAGCAAAAGTGGTTGTTTGTAATTTTATTTTAAAGTGTCTTGTTGGTTTGGAGGATGGTTTTTTAATTAGTGGAGTAGTTCGTGCATCGTCTCTCGACCGGGTATCGTATCTGGTAGTTTTTGTTAACGGTTACAGCGCGTGGGGTAGGTTAGTTAGCATGTTAGATTTAGTAGTATGAAACTGTAGTTAGATAACGAATCGGCCTAATCGCGCGTTAGTTTTGGTTAAGTACGGGGACGGCAAGGGTTAGCATGCGTTTTTTATCGCGGGGGCGAAGAAACGCGGGGTTTTCCGTTGTTTGTAAAGGGGTCGCGGGTTACGTGTCGTTAAGGGTCAAAATCTCCGCACGGCGTCATGTAGCCGCTCCGTTAGGGCGTGCCTTCCAGTGCCGGAGTATCGGGAGGGCCCGTTACTTAAGCGCGCACTCGGAAGCGCTTGAACCAGATTTGGACCGACGCAAGGTTTAAAGGGTTATGCGGAGGCGCCCAATTCCACACGAAGACCTCGTTGGGAACGACCGGTCGAACGTAATTATAGGCCGGTTCGTCGCATGTGTGTTCCTTGGTTAGATATTGTATGTCCTAATTGTAAACATGAGAAATCGTCCATTTCTGTAATTTAAATTATAATCTACGAGAAATGTGGGCATTTGATTACCACCGCGGGACTCGGATGCAACTCTTACCAGTGGCGGCGAAGCAAGATTTTGTGTTTCCATTTTCGCGGTTGTGAGTATGATCGAAAGGTTTTTGTTTGTCTATTATGCTAGGTATGTGCTGTTTATAACTGTGTATGTTTTGTACTCGGTGGTGGGTAACCTGGCCAATAACAGGCGGGACACCATTTATAGGCCGAGATTGTTGTTGTTTTTTGTACTCGGTGGTGGGGAACCCGGCCAATAACAGGCGGGACATCATTTATAGGCCGAGCTTGTTGTTATTATTTGTGTCTAATTGCTGTGTCGTTCTTTCCACCGTTCGAAAAAGGCATTAAGGTAGAGTTACGGACCGCCCTCTACGGCGCACTGTACATATCGTGTGCCTGGAAAGGCAACAGTTCGTAGCCCGGTTAATTTATCATAACAAATAGTTCTTGTTATTTCATGCCTCAAGTGATAATAATGATGAAATCATGTCCATCATTCGTACTGCCTTGCCAATCAAAATTTATCCAGGTCTTCGGTGTTATCTCCGATATGTTTCAGATGATTCGACATTACAACCTAAAGATTTAACATGTGCTTTTTTATCACATACCACATCTCGTTTATGTTTTTATTGTGTATGTTGTTTTTTTTTAATGGACGATTTCTCAATGTTGCGCATGTCGGTGTTTGGTGTTAATTTTTCTATATTGTTGTGTATGCTTTTTTTTTAACATGCCTGAGGAATCGGTTTGCGTGGAGGTTTCACCGATTCCAGTTTATTGCCTGAGCTCTCCGCTCTTACTATTTAAATATAATTAAAAAGGCATCCTCCACTACGCTGTTGTTTTATTGAAGACACCCCTTCCCCTAAAAGTCTCACCGTTGCATCCAGAACGCTTGCCGCATTGTGTAAACGCAGCGAGGGGCCCTACCTCCGTTCTAGACGATCACAATTTTTTGGGCCAATTTGAATTTCGCGGTTTAATTCTCGAGCGTTCGGGATAGTTCAAACATTTAAATTAATTAGGCGGCAAGTTTGGGTCATTACAATATGTTTTTAAAAATATTTAAAAAATATTTGTGGTTACTAGGGTTGGTGCTATTCTGTACGTTTACGTTAAGTAAGTAGAGTTTTAACGAGAATTTGCAAATCGGGAAGCAATCGTGTATGAAGTTATTGCACATGTTGGAAGACTACTTAGTCGCTTTCATATTATAGGTTGCGTATGAAAAAGAAAATCGCCACATAAAGCTTCTGGTTTTGGGAAAGATATTTTAGAAGCTGTGAAAATTCGCATGGAAACAAACCACCACTAAACCATTGCAATAGTTGTTGGGGGCAAACTGGTTAGTCATTTCATTATTCTATCGTTGTTTATTTTAGTAGTTGCTTTAAGAACTTTCTTATGGATCATGTCACCGAGAAGTAAAAAAATGGGAATTACATGCGTCAAGAATTATTACCAGCTGACTTCGATAAACATTCACAATATTTTTGATGTTTTTGAAAATGTAAAAAGAAGAATAAAGTTTTTCTACAAAATGATGCACAACATTTTGAACGTAAATTATAATACACTGGTCGGTATAAAAATCAAATTACTTACTTCAGTGAAATTCAGTTCATCTATATGTTTTTAGTTAAATCTTCTAATGTAGGATTTAGTCTCAATGAGTATGTTTACCTGGGCACCTCGACCCACTCGAAATTTCATTCAATCGTGTCAATTCAATCATAGTGTTTATGTCGTGCTTTATTGTAACAGTTTGTACGAACCAGAGGCGAGAATGATATATTTGAAAAAGATAACTGGTTTGATTAACCTTGGAAAACTTGAACGGATGTACAGAATTTGATTCGTCTATCTTAACTCAACTGAGCTTCTTTTTTAAAAATCAGACACTCCATCGAACTCAATTCAACTTAACAAACTCATAGATTGGATTGACTTTACGTGTTGCCTCCGATCGAAATTTCAAGTGGATAGACACGATCGGATGGAATTTCGAGCGGATCGAAGCACTGAGATAAACATCCTCCTCAATGAACTTTGCTATGATTCTGAGAATGGTCGTTTTGTTGGGCCAGTAAAAGATCTGCATAGTCTTTTTCTATGCCTTGTTACAAGATAGCATCGGATTTAAGTAAAAATTTCAATGATAAATACAATTTCACTAAAATGGTTGTAAAATATAAGATTACAATGTAAACAAGACTTGGGTAATATAATTATTGTTCTACCATCTTTAATTGTGATATGTTGCGTTGCGTTGGTAAATTTGATTAACTAATTTACCGTTTTTGCATAAGCATCCAATAAATATTTTTCACGTGGTCCTAGTAAGTGACGGAAATAAGAACAGCGGTACAGAAAATATCACTATGAAGTGACACGTTCACCTTTTTGGATATCTATTGTCAACAAAGAAAATATTATAAGTAATAATGCAGTACTTAATTCTTGCTGTAGATTTTATATTCAGGATATCTTAGCTTATACTGAAAATTTTTCTAAGGCCATTGACAATAACATGTACGTAAATTGTAAATTGATGTAAAAGCAAAATTATTACTTTTTGTAATATCAGATTGTGAAACCTAGTAGTAAAGTAAATTAAGATTTATTTGTCACTTCAATTAATTAATATATTATCAGTTCCTTTATTGACATTGGCTTTAAAAAATAGTCATTTTTCCTGCATATTTCATGTCGTTGAAATAAAACCGTACATAATTGATGACGTATATAACGATGAACATAAATTATAACAATCCAGAAAATAAAAGCAATGTATCAAAATGCAAGTATCGAAGCCATTTCGTTTTATTGGAAATCTATTGGAAGAAGTGACGGATTTATGGCCAACTTTAGTAGCTATTTACCAAAGATTTAACGATTTTCGTGCGGTACTTACTTTCTTAACTTCACTGCTTCCCAGAAAAAATTTGTATGTATAAAGTATACGATCACTTATATTGGCGTAAACAAATTTCAAAGCAGAAGAAAATATGCAACTTATCACAAGGATTTGGCTGCAAAATATCAACGAGCACGGTCATCTTTTAGTGAAATTTAGGATCAAATTGGAACAATCACCTTGGAATTGTTGTACACGTAGTTTAACGAGAGTTAAATTTGAGTCTCATGGGGCAGAACCGCACCTAAAACGACTGCCCTAAATACATATTGACCGTTTCGAGGCGGTTGTGGATAAACATCGAGTCAGTTAATTAAATGTACAGGTAAAATTGATGGTAACTTTCGTTGTTGTGTGATCGATTCGTAAAATATGCATTTAGGGTTAATGGCACATCTATTATTAAAGCCAATCTAGTCAATCAAACGGAACAGTATGCTTACTTAATTCAACGTAAAAAAATATATCTTTCTGATATGGACAAGAGGAAATTTTTGAAGTAAAAAATGGTTTATATGAAAAATTCGATTTTTTTCAAGCATAATAAAATCAATAAATTATGAAACTACAAGCTACAGTAAATAACAGAAATGCTGTCTACAACGTTCTCTACTACACCAGTCACGCTATTTCACACACATTGAAACTACCCTTACTCGAACTTGCAAAACTTGAATTATTCTCCAAGTCGAGGTTTTTATTGTGGCTTTTAAAGTTCAAGCGTTTTTGTGTATAAAATTATCTCCATAAGTCAAATTTCCGTTAATCTTTCTTTATATCCTTCTTTTCTGCCCTCATGTGTTTTCCTGTTTCCTCTTGTGTCTCAGTTATTTGCTGGGTCCGTTGTTTCTTCCTTGATACTCCGTTCGGGTCTATCCTAACCAAACCAACTTAATTCCCTTCTCCTTATGCTTTTAATTATTGATTTTTGTTGGGTAGTTTCTCTGATACTAACGTTGCTTTTATATTATAATAATATATTATTTGTTCTTGCGTAAGTTTTTCCTTTTCTTTTCAGTGTTTTTTTTTTGCTAAACCTTCATTTCTATTTTTTGTCCGTTTCTTTGCCCCATCGTTTCTTTTAATTCCTGTCCCTTGTTTCCCTTTACCTTTATTACTTTCACTACTTTATCATCTGACATTTTTTCGATGAAGATGTGATCCAATTAATTATTCTACTTGTGATATTGAATCTGGATCTGATATCAAAATGTTAAAATTAAAAAAAATCTGGATGGTGACTGCACTAAAAGAACGATTTAGTTTTCCACCATTTTTTTACTTAACACTAAAAGTTTAAGTTGGTGTTGAATCTCGAATGATGAAGAAATTACGAAACTTTGGAAATGTAATGACTTGAGCTGAAAGTCTAGTATAGAACGTCAATGTACACCATCATTCATCTAATCATTCTTCACAATTCATTCAAAAATCGTATAAAGATATTTGATCAATTTTTTTGAAATACCGACCACTAAAATATTTCTATTTAATAATTTCTGATCTGAAGATAATGAATGTTGCGTTGAAAACAAAGTAAATCATGGTAAAATCAGATTATAGAGAAACATTGCTATTGTTATATGAGTTTGCCTTAATTATTCATAAATCTCAAAACGTTGAACATAACAGAATTTAATTGTAAACATGTAAAATTCAGAACATCCAACTTTCACTACAAATCATATAAGGGCATATGAAAATAAATCTAAATCTAAAAACTTGAAGACACATTTACATTTTTATGTAGTACTATCAATTTAACATAAGAATTTAAGTATCCCAAAAACATAATTAAGGTAAAATGATTTTAGAACGTCACTCTGGAAACGCTTTTAGCAGGCGCAATTTATAATATAATACATGTAAATCTCTTACCGCAAAATTCTTGGAAATAAGCTCCGATATAAGCACAAGCTTAAAAGCATATGTACGAAAAACTGAATTCTCAGCTGAAAACGTATAAAATTAATGAGATGGCTGCTACGAATTTTAAATTTCACGGCACTAACTGTATTCATAGTGAAAAGTAAATTGGACTAATTTATATCATTTCGAGTAACTTTGTGAAAATTTTATTAAAGGTAAAATTTATTTTTCGATAATTACTGCAAAAGTTGTATACAGCACCAAGAAAATATGTTGAAATTGAATTTTTCGTTCCGATGCAAGACAGAAAAATGCAGATATTTATGCGGCATTGCTTTCAGAAGTACGACATACATTTTAAATGAGAAACTAAATCGAATCACCTTTTGTTTCCTATCCGGTCGACGTATCGTTCGTAAACGTTTCTGACGTAAAATAAAATTCAAACAAAAAAATGTTGAACTTAATATACCGAATATAGTTACCAATTTAATAAGGAGAGGCACGCACACATTTCACTTGATTTATGGGATTTAATTTGTCATCTCATATGTCTGCGTTGTTCAAACTTTAGTTAGTAATATCAGAAAGACAAAAAGTTTCCCGGTAATAAAGTGGAAATTGTGTGCGACTGCCTCAATGCCGTTGTGTTTGCTCTTATTCGTGTATTTGTGCGAGACAAAAAAAATTTCGTAATTTTTTGTGTTGCCTTCAGCTAGAACATGTTCTTATATTAAATGCTTTTAATTTTGTTATTGAAAAACACCAGAAAAATAATAATTGGAAAGGTTGTATGTACTGTGCTGACAAAAATAAAATGTAGTAAATTCTGTCTCTAGTTAATGTCAGGGAAATAGAATTTTATGCGTTTGCATGCTAACCATTCTGTTAAACTTGATTATTTATGACAAGAAATGGAAATGTTAATCACATTTTCGACTGAAAAATTCATTCATCTTTGACGCATTATTAAATCTTGTTTTGTTTTTCTATTTCAGGACTGTGTTTTCATTTCATGGGATGAAGGTATACAAGAATTTTTTAATTACCTTTTCGGTTCAGTATCAACAAGATATTATTGCCATCGAGCAATATTGTAGGTAAACATGAAATGTTCCTACCGAGTAATTTTCAAAGTTTCTTACCTTTTTGTCAGTAAAAAATACAGGACTTGAAACTTTAGAATAATAACTCGTTCAATTTCCGTAACATTGTGCCATAACCTTGTTTGTGCTGTCTTTTGCGTTCTTGAATTTTGTTTTTTCATTTATTTTCTGCTGTCAGCAAAAATCAGTAGTTTTTAAGACTTCACTGTATTTTGTGGTTGAATCAAAACAACATTTTTATTTAGACGAAAATGGAATTCCGAATAACATAAGACATTTATGATTGAATCTTACTTCCGTAAAGGTCGGTAAGTAAATCGATAATAGATGTACGAAACTCAAACTTGTTTCCGGGAATTTCCTGAAAACATTCCTGATGTTGGAATTGACTCAAATTTTGTAAGAACACTCAGTAATGTGGTAAAATTATTCCGTGAAACTGACAGCATTGAGGGAAAATCAGGAGGTGGCAGACCAACAAAACAAACCCCTGAGATTGTTTTGAGGAAGACTTTCACAACAAGTCGACTTATCCATACAGCACTTGTCAGAAAATTCTTAAATTGGCGACTTGCTGCTGTACCCCCGTAAAATGAAGGCCTTCCAAGAATTTCAACCATCAGATTATGAAAGAGCTTTGCCCAACGTATGTCATATGTCACATTTACAAATTTGTATTACGTAATTTATTCAAATAATTACTTTGCGAAGATTTTATTGCATCTTCATTGGTACGCTGTATGGTAGCTGTGTTTAATTTAATTTTCAGACGACCCCCCCCCCATAAGTCTTCATATCGTTCGAGCTTACTAGCATGATATGTAGTACTTATCGTTCGAGTAGCTTTTGGCCAATCCCACTTCGACATTCGAAATCCGCTAAGCCGCCGTTTGTTATTGTCATGGCGCTTCGAATGCATTCTAAATAATATGAAACCGTTTATATTTCGTATCTTTGTTTCGATTTGGCCGGTAACAATTCAAGAGTAGCTTCTTGAGCACTTGCCCGAAGCTCTGGTGGCGTGCATTCTAAAATTTGGTCGACATCCGAAACGTCCATGTTGACAGTACTAACAGCACACTGACACTGCATTAACGAAATTTTCGACTACTTGATTTTTATATGATCAGACACTTTTCTTTCGCGCCCATAGCGGAGTGACGAACCTTTTTTATCTAAATGACAAAATTGTTGGGTCGTCTGAAAAATAGTGTTCGCAACTCGTTCGAAAGTGTTATATCGGAGCTCGTTGTGAATTTGGCTTACTCGGCTTCGAATCGCTCCGCCTCGTATCACCAAATTCACTCCTCGCACGATAAGTGCCACTTTCGCAACTTGTAACGACAATAACTATTCCCTTTCTTTTGATGTATTACCTCGAGATTTCGTTTTTCCGGATTTTTAGATGTAATAAAGAAACGACTGCTAGATAAATGTAGGTGTTAACTTTTTCGGGGCTGCAATTGCACCTACTTAATAATACAGGTTTTTGTACGCTTGTGGTATTTTTGTTTCTTTGTAAATTGGTGTCATTATTTGGGTGTTATTGTGGATAATCTAAATTTCAAATTAGAAGTACATGGTAGAAAATTGATTTTTTAAAGTATTTTCATTAGACCTCTCTGAAACCAGTTGCTTTCACGTTTATTTATGTGTAGCGAAAAGCAACCTTTCCGGTGCACTACACCGAAAAAATTTTCCCGTTCACTAATTTATATCTCCACAAAAAGATTACGAATAAATAAACAGATCTTTATTTTGAAACATAGGAGCTAATGTTTATTGGCAATTTGCATTATTGTTGAGCTATCTATATTATCGAAAATTTCTGAAATGAATTTTATTTCTACAGAATTCATCTGTCAAATAAATATTTTCAAACAATGTTGCTATTTTAAAATTTATGTATTCTATTACCGTTTTTTTCACAGGAAATTGATGAAAAATATATTTTATGAGACGGTAGAAACTGCTTTTCCCGTTGTCGCATGACTTCCTGTGGTCGGCTTTGCCTCCCACTGAAACTGTCACGCTCGCACGGGAAAGCCTCTGTTCTTGCCTCCTAATGAAATATACTATCGTTTAATACAGTCATCAATCCTTTGGTTTTGCGTTCAACGATAACATCTGCAGAAGAGAAAATTTCCATTCTGATTATATTTATTATTTTTTTTTATTGCAACTTTAAAACTTATATTACTTAGTACTAAAATAAATTATGAATGTGCTTACACGGGGGGTTGTTAACAGCGGTTCTTCTCCAGGGGGTTATTGTACTGTTCTGGGGTTAAACAGAAACTTTATGCAGTTACGCGGACACAATTATGGTGAGCTGACATACAGGCTGCTAGGTTGTCTTACAAAATTCATAGTTGAACTTCGTTATTAATAAACCGATTTTAGAAATTCAAAAACCATATAAGACAGGTCGATACATTCTACAAAAGAACATCATTTTTAATTTTTTTTTATGTGACATTTTTGTCAACGGACAGTCAACTTATTTTTAACGGCAACATATTTTTTGCCATTCAGATTAGTGGAGATTAATTTTATAAATTCAACACAACTTGATTTTGGAGAATGCTTTTGTGTATTTTACATATTCGAACATTTTCTAGTGCAATTTGGAATCCTGATAAGCGCACGGGACGGAAATTCATTTGTAATATTCATATTAAATCATTAATGGGAAACTTATAGCGTGGTTTTATTTTCGCATGATGCACCACTTTACAACTTTTTATTATTGATTCAATATGACAACGAACTGAATTACAAAATTTCAAATTATTAACAAGATTGTTACATTGAGAACTCTTGTGATTAAATTACATATTACATCGAATAAATTAATGAATCTGATTTATTACCAATTTTATTTGACATCTTGAAAAGACCTTTTCAGAATATAGTGGAATCTAAGGAATAATTTATTTTACCAATCTTGTCATGTAAATGTCAATTCAGCAATAATAATTGTAGTTGAAAACATAATCTTAACATAAATAGTTTAGATAAAACCTATTTCTTCCAGGTTATTGCTTAAGTTGTTAGAACGTTATTCATATGGTGACAATTGTAATATTTTTGTGGGTCAACTATTTGCATATATAAAATAATTTACAGTAAAATAATACGTTCCGTTTAAAATATAATAAATTTGAAATAACAATAATAAAGATTTAGCTATTATTAAAAATATATTAAAAGTTTCAGAAAAGTGATTTTATGAGCAGGCATGCGCGGTGTTAGTATACAGTTTCAGCATATCTAATACTGTTTATATACCTTGCGTCCAAATAGCAGATAATTCGCTACATGTAGAGTAAACTACCGTGCTTAAACTATAGGTCCTATCTGCAAAATTGTCAATTTTCAATTTTTAAGTTCTAAGGATTCACGTACAATTTCTACAGCTTTCTATAAAGTATAAATCTCCTATGTACATTATTAACATCTAAATGTTTTATCCTAAGTGCCAAATTGGCAAAAATTACGTACAATTAGTAGAATAGTCCTATGTGATGGATGCTTAGACATATTGCCCTATTTTGGAGCAGATAAGGCTTTTGTACTAAGCACGTTAGTTTCTAGGTGACTAAGTAAAAGTGTTAACTTAGGGAGAAGAACTATATTAATTTCTAAACTAAAATCGCATATTTCAGCTAACAATGAAATTCTAGGTGCAATTGTTACTTTTAACAAACACAAATGATGAAGATTTAGATTTATTAAAGTATTGCGCTTATTGTTTTCAGTATCAATAGTTTTGGAGTTCACTAAAGTTTATAGTTATTATTATGATCGTTACATTTCAGTTCAGTTGGATTTAGAAAAAACAACATTTTTTTAAACATTTTACATACTTAGTGATATTGTCCTATCTACAACAAATATCAAATTATATCAAAGTTTTTATTTTTAATAATGTTAGGGTACATTGCCAATACTCCTAAGGATGTACTGAATGCCAAAAAAAAAAATAAAACCAATAAACTAAATAATAAAAAGTTGGCAAGAGAAGTTAACAAAAGTTCCATTTTCTCAAAATAGCTAAATTGCAGATAGGATTTTTAGTCTAAGCACGGCAGTAAAGGTGCCTTCACCTTACTCTATTTTTACATCCAATTTCTTTGTACGATTTTCTATTCGAGTTTGTCTCGAATTAAATGTTATCTGGATCTCAGAGCCTAACAGTATTAAATCACATATCACTTAAGGCGGATTTTTGTATTGCGTGCAACACAAAATACGCCTTAAGTGATGTGTGACTTAATACTGTTAGACTCTGAGGTCCAGATATTTACCTTTACACTATCCGAGAAAATTACCTCTTTACATATGCGTCAACTTAGAAAATATGGCGAATTCATTGTAACCTAAACTTCTCTGGTGATTAGTTTTAGAAAGTTTATTGTTCAACTTGTTTTTTTTTTGCAATTCGACGTGCCGAAAAAGGTTTGAGAATGAAAATGAGAAAGCTTCTGTTAGTAGTCTATTTGAAAACACGTGGTACTAGAAACGACAAGGAACGACAGTGTACCGCAATGTACATTCGACGTTCGCGTCTTACGATCTGAAAAAAGTGCACTACGCATGATATAACTGAACAAATCATATGAAATCTCGTATGAGAATATAAATAAAGAGTATGGCCCGAATGATATTGAATCCTGCCTTGTTGAGCTCTTTCCCTCAACAGTTAATGCCTCTTTCATGAAGACTGCCTTTAAAGTGGGACGGGTTACTGATTCAACAAATAACTGGGTGCTGCAAGTTGATCCTGAAGCTAGGAAGGTGCTCCTTGACTGGGACAGAGTCAGTCTCGGCTGGACCTCCTGCCGCGTCCGGGATTATATCCGAGTTACCCGCTGTTTTAACTGTCAGCGCTTTGGCCATGTGTCAAAGCACTGTAAGTCACCTGAACAGTGTGGCTACTGTGCCTCTACTGACCATGCCTCGAAGTCCTGCCCATCCAGTCAAATTCCCTCAAAGTTCTGTTGTTCAAATTGCGTCCGTTCCGGAGTCCGTACCTCCACTCAACATGATACGTCCAGTTTCTCCTGCCCCATCTACCGCCACCGTTATGCCGACCTAATCAATAGTATTGAATTTAATGAGTGACGTTTCCTTCATTCAGGCGAATCTGCAGAAATGTAAAGCGGCTACTGCTGAAACTATACGGTACATTTTCCGGCACAATATCCAGGTTGCCTTACTCCAGGAGCCTTATAACTGTTGCCGTAATAACCGCTACTATGTGCCTGGCCTCATGGGACTCCGCCTGATTGCAAACAACTCTACCCAATTCCGCTCTGCCATCCTAGTCAATGATTCTTACCTTGACATCCTCCATCTCCATCACTTGTCTTCTGAAAACCTTACCACCATCCTTATTTCCGCTGGCCCCCTACAACTTCACCTTATCAATGTGTACCTTCCACCTTCATCCCTGATTGAAACGGACCTAATTGCGGTCCAGAATGCCCTTGCTGAGCTGCAAGGCAAATCCGTGTACCTCTGCGGAGATTTTAATGCCCGTTCTACAATCTGGCATGACCATTTCTGTGACCGGCGCTCGGAACATGTGGAAGAGATTATATTGACGCATGGTTTGTGCGTATTGAATGAACCTGGTAATCCACCGACGTTTGAATCTCGGAATGGTAGTAGCCACATAGATCTAACGCTATGCACTCCTGACCTGACTGGCCGTACTTTGGATTGGACCGTCTTAAATGGCATAAATTGTGCAGATCATCGTGTAATCTTCTTCCTTTATAAAGGTTACCAAACTGCTGTGCAAGGTTCCCTGGCTCTACTATATCACCTGGACCAATCGACTATCCAGTTGAAGGATATTGCTGCCCCCCTGCAGAGCCTTGTGGATGGTATTGATTGTAATTGGCCAATCCTAAACTCATCTGCAGTTGTGGATGCGTGCCTTTCTACCCTTCTTGATGGTCTAAACGCCATCATTAAGCTGTATGCCCGCTGCAGAAGGAGGTTCCCTCACCGACCCGAATGGTGGACGGAGAAAGTTGACCGCTTCCGTCTCATATACCTGTATCGTAAGCGATGTCTTTATAGAAACCGGATCTATACTGAACGAGAGAGACTTGCTGCTGCGATGGCGTCTGCCAAGCTTGATTATAACAGGGTGCTTGTGCAGGCTAAGGAGACTTCATGGAGGAAGTTTGTTGAGGAGGATGTTGCCAAAAACCCCTGGGGTGTGGCCTATCGTTTGGCCACAAATAAGATCCATGCTCGTGGAGTTCTTGCTTCGATTCGGATCCTGGACCATGGCTATACTCTTACTATAAGGGATACCCTAACTTGCATCTTACACTCCCTACTCCCTGATGACATTCCTGAGATTAACACAGCTCACCAGAGAATGCTCCATGGCAACCTGAGAGCTATTGTTGCTATCCCTGACTACTCTGAAGATGATGTTCGTGAGGAGGAACTTGCGGCTATTGTCTCCTGCCTCCAAAGCAAAAAGGCGCCTGGCCTAGACAACATCAGAGGTTGTTTCATCAAAATGATACACCCGGTGATAGGCCCTCTCCTAACCCGCCTAATGTCTTCTTGTCTGCGAATCCGCTATTTTCCAACCATCTGGAAGCATGGTAATCTAAAAGTATTGCTGAAAGATCCAAGTGCTGACCCGGCACTAACAAAAAGCTATAGGCCAATCACACTTCTTCCGGAATATGGCAAGATTTTGGAGAAGATTATTCGCTGTCGCCTGCTGGATGCTGTCACCCCCTTCCATGCGCTGAATCAGTATGGCTTTGTTGCGGGGAAATCTACCACTGATGCCCTGCTTGCTTACCAGCGTCTGATCTCTGTTGTTGGTCCCAAGTACATTTTGTCTATCTTCATTGATATTTCTGGAGCCTTCAATGACCTTTGGTGGCCTGGGCTTATCCAAGCCCTGAGGAACAAGGGAGTATCGGGAGCCCTCATTGCTACCATCGTCAGCTACCTGGATGGGCGGAAGGTGGAACTCTCTGCGAACAACATCACCGTTGGAAAGGTTTGCACGAAAGGTTGCCCCCAAGGTTCGGTGCTTGGTCCGACCCTTTGGAACTGCATTGTAGATGTCCTGTTGGAGGAACAGCTTCCTGAGGGCTGTGATATCATTGCGTATGCGGACGACCTTACCTTTGTGGTGACGTCCACCACCAGGGCTGACTTGCGCCTGCGCTCCCAGCAGTGTCTTGATATGCTACAGCAATGGGCCGCTTCACAGAAGCTTGTTATATCGTCCACTAAGTCCACCTTCATGGTAAACCGTTCGCCCCCACGCATTCACCACCGGGACCTCATGTTCTATATAGGCAATACAAGATTGAGCCAGTCCACAAGCGTAAGGTACTTAGGTGTTGTGCTAGACCGGCGACTTACTTTTGAAAAGCATGCAGACCATGTGCAGAAGAAGGTGCGCGCTCTGATAATTGCTCTCCGATGTAAATGTAGGGCGTCCTGGGATATGGACGTTACTGCCTCCCTCCATAGTATCTATAAGTCTGTTATTGTCCCTATTGTGTCACATGGTGCAGAATTGTGGCAGCACAGGCTCTGCATCGTTAATATGAAAAGGAAATTTGATTCCATTTATGGAATGTGTTGCCGTGCTGTTTGCAAAGGGTACAGCTCCCTCTCTAATGACGCCGCGGGCATCCTGGCTGGCATCCCTCCCCTGGACCTTGAGATACAGAAGAGGACTTGCCTCAAGGGATTACGCAAATTTGGCTCTGCCCCATTTGTGGGTGATATCCTCCTTTTGGCTGATTTCTCCAGTCTCACCCATGCCAAGGAGTACCTGGCACTCCGCATCTTTGACCGCTGGCAGGATCGATGGGATTACTCCATTAAAGGTCGGATTACCTACTGCTTCTCGCCCCGGATTCCGGAGATGCCTTGCTTTCTCTCTTTCTATGCTACCCAGTTTTTGTCAGGCCATGGTAACTTTGCCGTTCATCTCCATCGGATTGGAAAACGTGACCACCCGAACTGCTCGGTGTGCCCTGATGATGTTGACGACCCTGTTCACCGCCTTCTTGCCTGTCCACTTTTTAATGAAGCTCGGACTGCCTTGCAGGCCCAGTTGCTAGTCTGGCCCCCGCCTCTAGAGTCTGCGCTTTTTTGGGATCCTGCGTGGATCATTCCTTTTACGGTGGCAATAGAATGACCCACATGCCACCTGCTCCTATGCCTTCCCTATATGCTTTGACGCCATGGTGCTGTTACCTTTCTTGCACTTGACTGGTTCCCTAATGCGTCCTCGTCCTAGGCAATTCTGCCCCTATTGTTTTCAACAGTTTTTTTTTCCCTTAATTTTAAAATATTTTTTGCTATAGTTACTGTAATTAAGGTTTTATTTCTGTAATATTGCGTTCAATTTGACGCTGGTCTGTGGAATATATGCGCTGTTGGGCGCCTTTTGTTGTTGTTGTTAGCTGAAATACCCGGCTTCGCTCGATGTACAAAATGTGGTGGCTGTAGGACACTTCTATCTATGCGAAAATCTGTTTGGGCGATAGCCCCCCCCCCTACTACTAAGATGCCGTTGTGTACAAAATTTGGTGGCTGTAAAACACTTCTTTCTACGCAAAACTCTGTTTGGACGATCCCCACCTCCATAAGATTCACTTGTGTACAAAATTTAGTAGCTGCAGGACACGTCTTTCTATGCGAAAATATGTTTCGGTAATATCCCCTCCCCACTAAGGTGCACTTGGGTACAAAATTTGGTGTCTTTAGGACACTTGTTTCTATGCGAATAAGTTTCAGTGATGACCCCGTGCGATTTTTGTTTGCCCCCCCCCACGATCGGCATCAAACTAAGACCTCCCTACGAAGATGCACTTGTGTACAAAATTTCGTAGCTGTAGGACACGTCTTTCTATGCGAAAATATGTTTCCGTGATATCCCCCCCCCACTAAGGTGCACTTGGGTACAAAATTTGGTGTCTGTAGGACACTTGTTTCTATGCGAATAAGTTTCAGTGATCACCCCGTGCGATTTTTGTTTGCCCCCCCCCCAATCGGCATTAAATTAAGTCCCCCTTACTAAGATGCACTTGTGTACAAAATTTCGTAGCTGTAGGACACGTCTTTCTATGCGAAAATATGTTTCCGTGATATCCCCCCCCCACTAAGGTGCACTTGGGTACAAAATTTGGAGTCTTTAGGACACTTGTTTCTATGCGAATAAGTTTCAGTGACCCCCCCCGTGCGATTTTTGTTTGGACCCCCCCCCGATCGGCATCAAACTAAGTCCCCCCTACGAAGATGCACTTGTGTACAAAATTTGTTGGCTGTAGGACACTTCTTTCTATGCGAAAATAAGTTTCAGTGACCCCCCCCGTGCGATTTTTGTTTACCCCCCCCAATCGGCATTAAATTAAGTCCCCCCTACTAAGATGCACTTGTGTACAAAATTTGGTGACTTTATGACACTTCCCCCCCCCCGATCGGCACCAAACTTCACAGGAACACTCTCCAGGTTATGTTAGAGTATTCCTGAAAATTTCATCAAAATCGGTTCAGCGGTTTCCGAGCCTATATGACACTTCCCCCCCCTCCCCCCCGATCGGCACCAAACTTCACAGGAACACTCTCCAGGTTATGTTAGAGTATTCCTGAAAATTTCATCAAAATCGGTTCAGCGGTTTCCGAGCCTATATGACACTTCCCCCCCCCTCCCCCCCGATCGGCACCAAACTTCACAGGAACACTCTCCAGGTTATGTTAGAGTATTCCTGAAAATTTCATCAAAATCGGTTCAGCGGTTTCCGAGTCTATATGACACTTTCCCCCCACCCCGATCGGCACCAAACTTCACAGGAACACTCTCCAGGTTATGTTAGAGTATTCCTGAAAATTTCATCAAAATCGGTTCAGCGGCTTCCGAGTCTATATGACACTTCCCCCCCCCCCGATCGGCACCAAACTTCACAGGAACACTCTCCAGGTTATGTTAGAGTATTCCTGAAAATTTCATCAAAATTGGTTCAGCGGCTTCCGAGTCTATAAGCTACACACATACCCACATACACACATACACACATACATCCAATTTTATATATGTAATAATAATAATAATATATAATATATATATATATATATATATATAAAAAATAATAATAATATATATATATATATATATATATATAATATAATAATATATATAATAATATATATAGATATATAGATAGATAAATAAGGCACGGTGCTATTCTTAAAAGATCGAATGTTTTCTTGGGATGCACATTCGAATGTTGGAACTAGTAGATCGAACTGTGTAAACACAAAAATATACCGTTTGAGCTGCTCGGATCGAAAAATCGGATGCAAACTCGAATAATGTGAAGGGACCAAAACTCTGCAGTATGTAAATAAAGTAATTAAAATTTAGACTGGTATAATTATGTACATTCAAGATTTACTTTTTTACCGTAAGTAAATAAAATTGTGTACTAGATTCAATTGATTAAAATGATTACAACGTTACGTCATAAAAAGATTTCTTAAAAATAAAGGAAATGTTGGTAGGAATGCAATTGAACAATTTTCAATTTATGCAAAGTGCTATCTGAAAACTATAAATTTTAGCTAGTTAATAGAACATTCGTTCAAATAAAAGAACATAATGATGTATTTTCTACTTCAACTAGTTAAGCAGTAAAATAACGCGATCGAGTGGAACATTTAAGTTATCCTCTTATATAATTTAACAAAAACTACATTTCCTGAGAATTATTAGTATTCGATTGGAGACGTTTTCGGATCATTTAATTTTATTCAACTAATCTGTCGATATTAAAGTAATCTGCTTTGTCAAGACTATTAAATTTGTGTTCAAATTTGCATCGATAAATTAATAGTATACCTATTGTAAATCAAATCGTTATAAAAAATGACACAAAACCACTATTAAGTGTAATTTATGGTTGAATAGATACGATTCACTCGTTTGATTCCTAAATGAGTCCTATATTTGCAAAACTCGCCAAATGCTTTCAAAGTAATTTTCGGTAATCAACGAAAAACTGTTAGTTATCAAACGCATTTGTTTGTAATGACCATTTATAGCCACATTCAGATAGTAAGGAGCCACTCTCGCACAAAACACACAAACAGTGCGTTATTAAGTTCACTATTTTTTTAATGTCTGAGTTGATTTTAAAATATTTTGTCGAATAGCAAGTTTTGCAAATATAGGACTAAAATAGTAAATTATTATACTTTTCCAAAAAAAAATTCAAAGTGATTAATAAAACACTGGAGTATTAACAAAGTGAAACTGAAATTAACTTTGTAACGACCATTTCGTTATTAACAGCAAAAGTAAATTCTCGAAGAAGAGATGCAAATCTGGTTAAGTTGAATGGAGCGGAGTTATTGGTTAAATTCGCTAAAACTAAATTCGGTTAAGTTCAATCAAAAGCGGAAGTTCGATGACATCGCAGAATTAGGTTAAATTTGTACGAAAATGTGGGTTCTGGAAATCCAGTGTATGGAATTTTTTGTTAAAATAAGCTTCATGTGGAACTTCGATTAACCTAATTTTTTTACGTTACGAGTTTGACTTACATTTTAAAAATTTAAACCCATCTTTAAAGTGTATTTGCATATACTAAACATACACATAATATGAAACCTAATATTGCCTTATTTATAATTGCGTTGAAGCTAAATGCAACCAGGTACTATAATATCAAATTATGCTTTCACGCGACCTGTTCTAGAATACACTTGGGCACTTCAAATCAGTAGTGTAATGTAGACATTTAGACCGCTACTGTTATTCAAGTTCGAATACAAATCATTCTGATGTACTCAATGGGATAGTTGGCTTATCGTTAATATTGATGTAACCAGATACAAACAATAATTCAGTACAAACATTCTATATTTAAGAAAGACTAGCTTCATGGAAGATTACAATATCACATGTAGATTGAAAACGCTCGAAATTGAATTCATGACCGCATTTGAGCGTTTCGAATATTTTTAAGTTCTGAAAATTAAACCGGTCCAATGCTCGTAACCAGTTTTAATGAATGTTAGCAATGTCGTAGGTAACGCCAATAGTTATTTTATGCAAATAACTATTCATTAGTATTCAATTTTTGTTCTATTATTTCTTAAAAGTTAGTTGAGTTTTTTGAGTTTTAAAATAATAAAATTTTTGGTGACTAATTTAAAGCAGGTAACTTTTACAAATTCTTGCTAGATATAAGAAATAATCGAATATATTATTTAAAAAGCATATAATGTAAACCATTGTTAACGAAGATGAAGTTTTGTAAACATCCGAGTTCATAATAGCCATTATGTGCGAGAAAAATACGACATTTTATCTACGGTACGCATACGCACTTACTAGTTCGCACATACACACACACTGATACTAATACACGTATACGAATGCAAACACCCACATGCCAACCGCCTCCTCGAAGATACTGGATTCAGGGCCAGCAATTTTTATACTTATTATTATCTAATTTGCCTAGACAACCATCATTGCAGCAACAATGACATGAAAGTAACTCACTGGGTGTGTCCAATTTAACTCATATTATGTATTGATCGTCGATAATTTAAATTAATGAGTATTTGCAGAGTAAAAGAAATTTAGTGTGTAAAATAATTTGAGTAGTAAACGTTACAAGCAATATAAGTAGTTTTCAAATTACATTTCGCTTAAAAATATACTTATGCAAGATATCAAAATTTTCATGGCATGATTTTTTAAATTTAAAGAGCAAAAAAATTCAAGAAAAACACTGATGAGGTTGCTATTTAAAATAAAAAATACAGTTATGTCATCAGTAGAAAACAAATGATGATTATGAATTGAATTTGGCATAAAAATGTTTATTTTTATAAATCAGGGTCGATCAGTTCGAGGATTTCTTTTTAATATAATTGTTTCAATTTCAAGTCGATTTACAAATTAATTGAAAGAGAAAACTCGGATATTTTCCTTTGTTTGTATCTATACTTTCCAAATATATGCGCTCAAATTTGGTTTAAAGTGTAAAAATGCGGGTTATCATATAGACCCTGATTTAAACCTTGAAATATAACGAATGTTCTTAATTAATGAATCTAGCCGATACTGGAATGACAACACCCGTTGATTCCCATTTCTTGGTGTACGAAATTTTGTTTTGGTTCATCATTATCCATACCAAAAAAATCATTAAACAGTAAATTTTCATCGTTATAGCAAGGACGCTATATTCGAATTTAATTTAAATTTAAATTCGGCATGTCGCTATAAGCGGTGTCGTTATAAACGGATAAAATTTATACAATAATTTAAAAAATTGATATTTAGATCTTAAACACATAAGTGTTATCTTTGGATTTTCAGTAAAATAAACAGCCAATAAAACTTATTTAATCTCACCCTGAATTTACTATATATTATTTTTTCTCTGTAATACAGATCTATTCCTCTAAAGCGAATTTGTTAAATACCATTTCACTAATCATTTAATATTTGATTGATCAAATGTTTTGCCTAAAATAATTATTTCCCTGCGACAGTAACATGATCAAGAGTAAATAGGTAAGTTATAAGTTATGGTTATATGATTAAAATATTAAATATAAAGTAAAGTAGCTGTAGTAGTGATCAATATTACGACTACCTTTCAACTATTTTGATGCTATTGTATCATTTTAACAATGTGCAACTCCTTGGAGATATAACTTTTTTTTTGAGATCTCTCAAATTTGTAATAGATTTAGTTTGCAAATACCTTTAAGATTTTCAATTTAATTTAACATTGGAATATTAGAGGAAAATTAACAATAAAATGACATAAACGGCTAGCTATAATTAATTTAAATGTTGCTAATATTAGATAAAATGTTATTTTAAGAAAATTGTTCTTTGTACTAAAATTATTTAGTACCATCAGTTGTTCATATCCATTAGTTTTGTTATCACTAGTTGTTACTATAAAATAAAGTTACGTATATTTTGAGATTGTTTCACTTAGTGAAAAGCTGTTTCTACTTACATCATTGCTGTAATTACAATTTATTAATAAAATGTAAGCTTCTGTTAACGAACAAATCTATACACTGCAGTGGAAAGCAATTTTCTAAATTACATCACATTTTGTATGCTACCAGACATGGACTGAAAAGTTTTGCAGGTCAATGGGTTTTAATTAAATATAAATGACATTTCAGAAGTAACATTTCGAAAAAGAGCGTTGACTGGTACAAATTTTGTCCATTTTTAGGGTTCCGTACCTTAAAAGGAAAAAACGGAACCCTTGTAAGATCACTCTCGTGGTCGTTCGTCCGTCTGTCACAGAGGTTTTTCTCGAAAACTATGTAACGTAAAAACTTGAAATTTAGCATAATGATAGATCTTGATGACGCGCACATAATATCGTTCATCAATAACTGGATTTTTAGATTAATATGGAGGGTCAGTTTGGTACCAATTAAATTTTTTTTTTAATTAACATATCATGCGTGGTTTCATTTGAAAGATAAGGATTCCAAAAATATTTTTTTTACAATTTTAAGTGCAGTAATCTTAATGATATAGCTAAAAATATTGAAAAAATTATCGTTCTCCCCTGTTCTCCTAGGTTTTTAAAGCTACAATTTTGATTTTAATCGGGTTAGTAGATATTAAGCCATAGATTACAGGAAAACTGCAGAAAAAAAGTAAATAAGTAAGTAGGTAGAAACTTACGATGGCCTTTTAACCTATACATTATCAATCCTTATCGAATAAAAAACGTTTATTATCCGGAACATAATAGTGTAGATTAAGTTTGTCCTTTACATCATGTCATTTAGATGTAGACTTTAGGAGTTAGCAAATGTTTATTAATTACGCGCATAAAAGAGGCCCGACACTTAGACAAAAAAATCATGAGCATAGTACGGAACCCTAAGTTTGCGAGCTTGACTCTCTCTTGCCCGGTTTTTTAATATTTAATTTCGTTGTTCATTTTTAAAATTCAGCACAAAACAAATTTGCTTCGATCGGTGCTTAAATAATTAATTATGTTATTGACAAATAAAATAAATTTGTACATTACGTTTTATTTCATATTCTTATCCAAATTTATTTGACATAATAAATTATGCAACTACTTTTTAAATTTATGGGTGTAGAATGGAATAATATCGTTAGTTTGGAGCTAGTGAAATTATAATAAAAGCGACTTAAAAAAATTAATGGGTGAAAATTGTCACATTAGGTAAGTCGTAGATGGCAGAAGGCATGACAGAGTAGAACAAAGGGATTGATGTGACATAGACATCTACATCGTTTGCGAAATGACTGATGACCCAATATTTCAGTGTAAACTAAGGGAGAGGATATCTGTTGTAAATAGAAACAGAACGAGCAATGGATAACAGCTATTTAGATGACAAAGCATAAAAAATAGAGAACAATGGGAAGCAAGAAAAACAAATTGAAGGCTACAACAAATTTTTCAGTTAATTATAGCAACAATACATATCTTCCTGAGACATTTTAAATTACATTAGTGGCAACGAATTGAATTTTTAATAAAGACCGCACTTATTAATGTGATAAATAAAGTTTAACAAATCCATCATCAAAATATAACTTAATAATAAAGGCGTACTTTTGTTTTGCAGGGATAGCAAAAAATATAACATGATTATGTGAAAGAATCTCGATTCTAAAAGAATAAAACCAAAGTTGCAACTGTTGATATATTATTGACGAAGAAAAGGGAACGAAGTTATAGAAATATCAGCAAACTTCAAAAGCAGATTTTACAAGATATGAACTATATAATAACGTCTAAACTATTTTATCCATTTTCACTATTTTTTTTTTTTTTTTTTTTTTTTGTTAAGAGGAGGTAACCTGTGTGACTACTAACTTCCTCCCCCATACGTCTTCCTCACCACGGGAACCACATTAACATTACGTCAAGTATTACTTCGAGATGAGTGACTGTTTAGTTCCATTTACATCTTATCATTAGATCACATCTTTTGGTAAGCTTTCACTCACACTTTTTCACCTTTCGTTTTCTTTCCCTTTTACCTATCATTCTCTCTCTATCACTCTCTCCCTCTATCATCAAAAAATTGCCTCTTATTAGTTTGCTTTCACACACACTTTTACTCATTTCATCTTCTTCCTCCTTTACCTATCATTCACACTCTCTATCACTCTCTCCCTCTTTGATCATCTTAGGTTGAATTGTGAAGAAGGCATCCCTTGATTCCCCTTGGTAATGGACCCTCTGGCTGTCAAGGCTTCACATGAACTTGCATCTTTAATTGTGATGTTCGTTACAACCTAAATGACTCAATAAGATTGGTTAAATATGATTCAAAAAATAATTAAGAGAAATAAATAAATAATTAAAAATTTTAAACCTAGGAGGCTTAGAATTTTTACTATCAAAATCAAAGTAGTATATTGAATAATTTTTTGACGTTTCTAAAATTTTTACATTTTTCGCCGTAACTTTACAAATAAACTGATGGAATCCGTCTCGCGACTTTACGAAAATTAAATGAAACTTATTTGCTCCTAATAATTACTATAAACGCTTCACGAGCAAAAAATTACAAAAATCTTCAATTGGTAAATTTTGACGTTTCTAAAAAATTTTAAACAGATCGAAAAAAGAAAAAATTATTCAAAATACCTCATATACATTCATTCTCTCAATCACACAACCTTTAACCTTCAATCTTCGTCAGAATCTGATATCACATCATCTCTGACGAGGAGTTCCTCCCTACGAAATTCCTCTTGCTGTTTTCCACGCATAATGTCCCGCATCATGTTGGTTACAGTTTTCCAAGATTCCTCGGAATCCAATAATAACTCAGAAATATTATTCTGGTCTATATTACAACCCATTTTAATCCTAGCATCTCTTCGGATGCTTTCCCATTCGTCACAAATGAATATAGTATGTTCTGGCGTGTCTACCTGCTGGCAAAACCAGCAAGTATCGACATCCGCCTTTTTTATCCAATTGAGATATTTTCCGAAAATTCCGTGTCCGGACATGGATTGTGTTAAAAAATAATCCATTTCTACCCACTTACAATTGAACCATTTTCTAATATCTTTAACGAAAATTTTTGCCCAACCTAAATAATCGTCCCATTGTTCTTGCCAAGCTATCATTAAGGATTCGTTTGCCAAAGAGGTATGATCTTTGCCCCTTAAATAAATTTCCGATCTTACGTTCGCTTTCATCCACAAAGGAGGCATTCTGGCAAGCACCTGCACTGCCTTCGTGGATATTGTTCTATATGCGGATGTTATTCTAATGGCTAACCTCCTGTTGACCCTATCGAGCATGTTTTTATAACGCTCGAATCTTAGGGCCTTTATCCAGGCAGGGGCGGCGTACAAAATCACGGAAATTACCACCGAGGACAGTACTCTGCGTTTGCCAGCTTTCGGACCTCTGATGTTCGGCATTAACCTTGAAAGCGTCGCGGCTAATTTCATTCCCTTTAAACATACCTCTTTAACGTGCGTCGTTAATTTTACATCTTTGTCTAACCAGACACCCATATATTTAATAGCATCCGAGCTATCTAACCTAAAGCCGTCGATATCGATCGATAAGCTTTTAATTTTCCTTCTCCCTGCCAAAAGTACCATTTCTGTTTTTTGCAGGGCGATCTTGATCCCCATGTCATCCAGCTTGCGTTTAACTCTACCGAAGGCGTATTGTGCTTCCTCTCGTAGCGCATCTTCAGATTTAGCCTCTACAACTATCGCTAAATCGTCTGCGTACGCCACGAGTGTCACATCTTTTCCCAAATCGAGCTCTAATATCTCGTTATAAAATATGTTCCAAAGGGTTGGACCAAGAACCGAACCCTGTGGAACACCGCTGGTTACATTAATCCGTTCTCCGTGAGAAGTAACGATGCAACGATCTGATAAGTACGATTGTATCATCCTTATTATGTGAACCGAGATATTAGCTCTCTCTAATGCCGAAATAATTCCTGCCCACGGTGCCGAGTTAAACGCATTCTGTATTCTGCATTCAGTGGCTTATCTAAGAGTAAATCGTCAATTTTAGCTAACAAAAGTGCGAAATTATTCGGTGTTCACAATAAAAGAAACTCTCGCCAAACGTACAATTAAGCAAACATCACCTCGACAAATCTTTCACGGTTTTTACAATAAAAAAATCCCTTCGTAACCTATTGTATGAGAAAGAATTCAGGACCGCTGTCTTGTTTAACTTTAATTTCCATCGAAATAAACAACGTAACTAACAGAAAATGCATTATTCAAGTTGTAGAGAGGGATACGGTGGCAACTGACAAATCGTACCCTTTTCTGTGTTCTCGCTTCGGCGCCACTTTTTCTTCAGGACAGAGAAGATTTTTATCGCGACTCCAAGTCACGCGATTGGACTCACGTCAGTTAATGAGATTGGAGATAGAACCACTGGCAATGTATAAAATTAAAGTTTCGATAAATCTCTGGAATGAAGGTTTATAATGCAGTAGTAGTAAATTAGGGCTCATTACGAAACCCGGAGATTATTATACCAACAAAAGGAGTTTAATGACAGCACATTGCATTTTATAATACGACAGAACACAGAGATTTTGAGCCCGTAAAAGGTGGTCAAAGAATTTTCTGTGAAGGGTCTTATAAATTCAATCCCTCTACAGACCTGATCCGGAAATCTAATTTAAAACAGGAAATGTGCTTGTATAGCAGCGATGATTTTCTGAAATTTGTTTACTTACGCTAGATATGTGAACTTGGATTGCTTTTACTTCAGTTTTATTCAATATTTCCGTTGAGAAATATTTTATTTACTTGTTTCTGTAGCCAGTATAAAAATGTTGATACAGGCATTCTTTTCTATTTAGTATGCATTTAAATCTAGAATTTTTTTTAATGCTGGCAGAATATGTAAAGGAATTGATTCTTCTAACTGGCTTTTATCCGTAATTTATTTATTGTTTCTTTTAAAGCCATATTGGATTTGTAGATACAATTTTCTTGATTTTCAACACACTTCACCTGTACCTAAATCAGCTTTCTTTTGCCACTATAATTTTCAACAGAAAAAAAATGACATGCACACATTGCTTGATAACACATCTCTACGATTGGCTCAAATTTCCCCATCACCAAAATCTATAGCACTTATTTCCTTAATGCTGCTCCAATATTGATATTTCGTAATCTGAGTTTCAATGACATGGCATGTTTTCTTTACAACTCCGTTGTACTATGGCCGACTATCGCTTATTCGCTCCACTCAAAGTTGACTTAAAAGGCTGTCGTTTTCTCAGGAAAGATCAAATGAAGGACGAGTTACATGTATAACTTGCTTTTCAGTCAAAAGCGAGTTCTCTGGCAACATAAAGGAGCTAATGCAACTCCAAATCGAGATATGACAAGGAAAATGCGTTAGATGAAAATATACTCGCAAAGTATTATTTGATTAACAAATTTTGGAGATAAACTGTGAATACTTGAATTTGTTGGTTATACAAATTATGCGTTATGGTCACTATCAAAACGCTTAGTATAACATTTAAGGTTAGTTTAATAATCGTAATATTTACTTTGAGTTCCTACTTGACATATTTCTGAATAATTGGACTTTGACAACACAGTACCAACTGCCGTGTTCGGTGTTTTGTTAAGTTAACAAAGGGAAACGAGATAATTGAATCATTCTAAACCATCTACAGTCAAACCTGTTTAAGACGGAACTGCTTGGCCAGATTGCCGGTTTAACCAGTGACGTAACTAAGACGATACGTCAATCGGAATCGAAAAAAGTTACATCCTACCCAGTTTCCGTCAAATTCAATATTATAAGTTTAGTAAGGTGCAACTAAAATTATTAGCCAAGAAATGTTACTTATTCATCCGTGAATTTAAATTCACTGTAGAAAGGTAAGCGATCTTTGGTAGAGTTCGGAAATTTCCTCATGTACAAAAGTAAGTACAAATAAGTACAAAAAAATCCAAACACAATATTTGTACTGTTAAATACAGACTCTGACGAAAAAATGTACCACGCTATAACTCCTACTGCTAAAATAAATAAATATTACAAAGAATATTATTTTTACTTGTTTTCAATATGACACTTTTCTCTTTTTTTTAATATTGACATATAAGCTGTTACTTTTATGAATTCAACGCTATTATGTTAACTTGAGTTTGTAGAATGTTTCGGTGAACAAATTTTGATCGTTGGAAAATTTTCAAGCATACTTTGTAATCCTATCAAATCGCATGGAAACGAGGCTCTTTTGTTGTATTCATAAACTAAGAAAGTTATACCTTAGTGTGTTTCTTGTAAGATGCACGGCATTATAACTTTGTATTATTAATCCGATTTAAATCATTCAAGAACCAAATAAAGTAGGTTTGTAAATACTGTAAAAGGGATTCCTCGTGAGCATTGATGGAATTCCAAAGCAAACTTGAAAATTTTCTAAAAATAAAAATAATTTCACAAAAGCATTCTACAGAGATAAGTTAACAATATCAATAAAAGAAACGAATAGACCTTAATATAACAACAATACATGTATCATTAAATACTATACAAAATAGAATCGATAGTATTTGAATAGGTTTGGACCTATATCACTAGTTAGTACTTTTTCCTATTTTTCCTTTTCCATACTCAGTAACCTTCCTTTAATAAACTTGCACCTATTAATATTATTTTTAGATTCTCTATGTATCCATTGTCTATCTTGTATCTCCCCTTGTTTTAGTTTTTTTCTGCAGGTCGCCTTTTCAATGTTAGATACTAAAATGACATAGAAATTTCAACACTAAAAAGGAGGCGAATGTTTTAAGCAACTTTGCTAGAAACGTATAACTATTGAAAGGTACAAATTGATTAAAATTTCAAACAAAAGGAACAAAAGATTAACACATTTTTAATTAATAATTTGTGGCATTGATAGGTGGTCGACGTCCTCTTGGGGTATGTTGTCCCAAGCAACACGTGGAGTGGCATAGGGTGGTGTTCACAGATGAATATCGATTTTATTTAGGGATGCATGAAGGCCGCATGAGAGTCAGACAAAGATGTAGGGGACGTCACAATATTATAATTTTCTGTAGAAAGGAGTGTGCACCGAGCCGCGGATGTTATGGTATGGGGTGCTATAGCATATGGAGTAGGTCTCAGTCGCTGTTCATCCAAGGCATCATAAATGCCCAGCGTTACGTTGATGAGTTGAGAAAACCCCACATTTTTCCACATCTTCAACAGCTCGAAGATCGACTTTTCTAGCAGGATAATGTCCGTCCTTATGTAACGAGAACTTTTATAAACCGGTTCGGTCAGTATTTTACCACGGCCAACCAGTCTCTCGACTTCTCGCCAATGGAACATGTGTGGGACATCGTACCCCAAGAGGATATCGGCCACCTACTGAAATCAATACCACGAGGAGTGAGGGAGTGTAAAACCTATTAATTAACCTTATTAATAAAAATTTAATTGAATTCTGTTAATCCTTTGCTCTTTTTCTTTAAATAGTTAAACGTTTTTGTCAAATTTGGTCAAGAAATGTGCAATGGTGTTGCAATTTTCATATCATTTAGTATAATTTAACCGTTTGAATTTCTATATTTGGATCCTACTGTAACTAATTTCAAATTATTTAGACCTCGACATGCTAAAACACTACATTTCTTTGTCTACCATATTTAATATGTGATATGTCTAGTTTTTCACATAATCTACCTGATTTTTCCCTCTCACTACATTTATCTATCTAATGATTTATTATCACTATAAACTAGTTTTAGATCAAACCTGCTAAAGATGTCACCAATACCTTTTGTAATTTTTAGATCATAAGAAACTTTAACAAATTTGATCATGGGTTGGTTCATAGTAAATTTAGTTCAATTTCCGATTGTTAATAAAGAAAACGTCAAAACTCTCCTAGACTCCTGAAAGTTGGCACGTGCAATCACGTGTATGAAAATAGAAGATTGAAATATTTATTTTTTTATTTACACATACACGTGATTGCACGTGCTAACTTTCAGGAGTCTAGGAGAATTTTGACGTTCTCTTTATTTTTGAGTCCGCGCCCCGTTTGAAATAAAGCTGCACTGGTGCAAGGGTGTCAGTAGCAAAAAACAATAATTTTGCACTTCTGTGACCCATAAGCTGCCACGTATTCATGGAATGTAAAATTTTTAAAATTGGTTATAATGGGAAGGTTTGAGAGCACAATGAAACAGTACTAAAAATTTTTCGATGTAACGAGTTCAACCTGAAGCGCACGAAACGTGAGATAACAGCAAAAACAGTTCATTTGCGGTTTAAGCAATCAAAGTGGTGAACTTCAAAAAATCGTAGCTCATAAACTATTGATCCTAGAGTAGCGGTCTCGATTCGATTCGGAATGCCTATATCGTCAGGTATTTAAATGAATCCAAATTATTTTTTTTCCAAAAAGCCGTTTGCGCAGCGTACTCAAAAACGTGTTTTTTTTAGTTCAACCCCCTCAACACTTTCCGGAAAGGTCACGAGATCAAAAACTGGAGATTAAGATTAGAAGCATTTGTGATAAAATATATCAAATTTGTAAGCAACCCTGCAAAATAATTTTGCAAAACCGTCTGCGAGCGCTTGAATGTCATGTCTCATTTTTTGTCAAATAGTGTAGCTACCTATCAAAAGATTTAATATTTTCCCCAAACGCAACGTTTAGGTCTCCATATTGCATAAAAATTGGAAACTCCACAAGCTGTGAGCAAGTTCACTACTACTAAATGTGAAATATCCGATTTTTATGACGTATCTATTATATTATTTTGTTGTACCAAACAATTTTCAGTACGATCTTTGAACAAGTAAATGGAAATTTCAACTCATTTAACATATTTTGTATTTTGCACAGTAATTAATTTAGTCAGAACCATCAGCTTGGAAACAATGAATTGATAATAAATATGATGTAAAATTGAATTCTCTTTTAATACCTGTAAAACTTTAACAGTATTTTTTAGTTAAAAATATTAAATTGATACCTCAATTTATGTTTACCGACGTAAATCTTCATTAATTAAGAAAGAATCCCTTCAAACTCAAAAAAGATTTCTAATTGAAGTTGAGCGAATTAACTTAATTAAAAAAATTGCTTTATGCTAACCACAGTCAATTTTAAAAGGCTCAAATTCGGAACCTCTTCCCTTTCGCTAAAATTTTGTATTCATTAAAACGTAATATTAAAATTTGATTATAAAATAAATGTGTACGGAATACAAGACTCCTGACAAAGATAGATGTATAATTAATGACGAAGAGATGGATTACTCGCAATATTACACTTTGCTCGTTAAAAGGAAAGCTCCATTCGTGAGATGACCCTTCATACGGATGTTATTTTATTTTATTTTCTTTTATTTAAGATGCTTTTCTGGGTTCCAGTTTTTCTTCGTCGGATTAATAATAGAAGCTTTTCCTGGCCAAAAATCGTGAATTTTAGATGTAGTCGTTTTTAAATTTAAAATTTTTTGTGTCGAGTTTTATTTGTACGAGGTCAAATGAAGCCTAGAGTAGCAAAATATCGTAAAAGCGGGTTGCACACAAATTGGGGGAAATACTGTATAGAATTTTTTATGTGTGGTACATTCAGCAATAAGCAAACCAACCGAACTGATCAGTTCGTTTTATTAGCTCCCCTCAGATTGTTATCTAAAATCCAATTAGGCATGTGTATTTAAGCATGCTTACACTGTATATGAAATGAATTTGTTTATAGTTTGTGATCACAAAGGCGTAGCATGTTGTTATAAACAGTTCACGTTTATTTGGAGAAGGTAATTTGGCAAATAAATGCTAAACCTGGTCCTAACATACTCTAAAATTCTAGTAGCATGTTTTTTGGGTTTTGAATTTTCTACAATTAAATAAAATTACATAATTTGACAATGATTTATCTGCACTATTTATTAATAAATAATTCAATATAATGGTATTAGCAATTAGCAATTAATGTTTTTCCTGGGCTAATAAAAGCCCAAAAAAATAAATTGCAGTAATAAAAAAATACATTTTTTACCTGCATGTAGCATTTATCGTCTGCACAACATTAATTCCAATAACACAATCAGGCCAGAAAAGTTACTTTTCAGTGAACATTTTGTATTCATACGTTTGAGACTATAAATCCGGTGGATAATGAAAGCAATAGAACTTCATATTACAAAGTTAATATAACTATTGTAATGTAAATAATTAATCGTTCAGTGTTATCATCTGAATGAAGATGAGTTACAGTCAGGTATGTACGGGATGGATTTTGGTTGCAGGAATTTTAAATTATTAAAAGGTTGTATTAACATAGTAGAAAAAATAACATACGAACCTCGCCCGTTTGTGGAATTTATGTTCATACATTAGCGGTATTTATTTCCCTCTGAGAGGAAGAACAGGAGTACTAAGGCCAATTTTCTTCACCGCTTGCACGGCTTCTTGCATATTTTCATCACAATATGAAAAAAATCGATTCTTTGTAGGATTGACCTGTTTTTGCTATTGTCATAGAAATAAAAAATCTAAGTCATAGTTTTCATAGGATTACTTAAGTATTTTCTTTCAAATTGGGTGTTCATTGCTAAATTTCGATATTTCGGTAATGTTGAAATTTTTGTTTGAGTAATGGTCACTCCTCTCTCCTAATAAATCTTCAGCTATTGCAATCTCATGTCTTTAATTATATATCTACATATATTTTTGACTTACTGTAATAAAACACAAAACGACACAAAAGCCTCTACTACTGTCCGAACTTAACGTTTTTCAGTATTTAACACCGTGACGCACCAACTTCGGGATGACTTCAAACAAGAAAATTCCTTACTCGTATAAGACTGACGCTAGATGCACAAAACGACAATATGGATGTGTAACATGTGCACATGAATAACCTTTTCAGTGAATATTTTGAAAATTATTGGTCTTTTTCAAATCCAGGGTGTTCATTACTAGTGCAGTGTCCATTAATGGAGCAACTACCCTGCAGAAAAACTTAAATAGTAATCACCCCATGTTAACAATTACGCTAAGGTTCCCTTGACATTTACGTCTTTAATAAATAACAGTTTCATTAATTTAGTTTGTCCTATATTTTATGTTATTCATGTTTAATTCAATATAGGTAGTTGTCACGGGAATGATCGAAATTGGCGGATATTGAAAGTTACCGGCGACTGTCGACAGGTGCAATGGCTAGCTCAGTGAATCGCGATTAATTTATTGAAAAATTTGGTAGTTTAATCAACAGCAAAAGAGAGGATAATCATTTTCACTTCAGTGAAGAAAAGTATTCGAAAATTTTAAGTGGAGTCATCGCTGCTAATGAAAAAAACCAGCTCACAATTAAATTCAAGAAGTCAGATAGACCTTATAGATTTGCATTTCTATAAAGACGGCGATTTCAAATTTATAGTGGTTTATCAAGATCATCGAACAAAGTTCGTTCAGTTGAGACCTTTAAAAACCAAGACTGCTGAAGAAGTGGCACACCATCTTCTACATATTTTTTGACATTTGGTGCTCCGGCTATATTGCATTCGGATAATGGCAAAGAATGTAGCAATATAGTAGTAGGTATCTTTGTTCAATGTAGAAAGTATAGTCAAATACGAGGCTCCGTGGAACGAGCCAATAAGGACATTCAAAATATGTTAACTGCTTGGATTTATGATAATGATATAAAAAATTGGTCAGAAAGTGTACCGTTTATTCATTTTACAAAAAATACTACCTATCATAAGGGCCTTTGTCAGACTTTATATGAAGCCATATTTGGCGTTAAACCAAAGCGAAAAATAGCATCGTCAACTCGCCCTCGTAAAAAAATTGAAACGATTGAAATAGAAAAGCAGTTGGAAGAAATAATCAATGTTTCTAAAAGTAAAGAACAATTGGAAGAAATAATCAACGTTTCTAAAAATAAAGATTGATAGAACAATAGTGACACTTTTCTCTGGATTGATTACAAAAAGCACAGCCGTAAAATTTTTCAAACATCAAATAACAAAGTTCCTGTTGTACAAGTTGCAGATACTCATGTTATTCAGTTAATCATAAATGTATTTTTTATTTGAATATAATATGAAAAGAACTATTTTATTATTTCAACATTCACCACTTGTACTAGACGAAAGTCGACAATCACCGGTGTAAGTGCAAATATTACTATTTTTTGGTAGTACAGTAAAACCCCTCATAGTAGACACCCCTCTAATACGGACACCCCTCTTAATGGACACTTTTTATCAGTCCCTCCATAAGATTACTATATACAAACACCCCTCTAATGTGGACACTCCTCTATAGTGGACAGTTCTGTTTAGTCCCTTGAGTGTCCACTATGGAGGAGTTTTACTGTACTTCGCGAAGATACAACGTATAACTTGGTGTATGTCGATATCCAACAGTGAATGACGACATTCATGCGTTTTCATAGTCATATATCGTGCGTTAACATTGACATTATGAAACCGCAGAACTTTTTGAACGCACGTTATTTGTAAACATAGAAATTCAACTACGTATTAAACAAACATTTGTAATTATTATTTAATAAATAAGCAATGTTATAAATAAATTATGAATTAAACTAGCTGTATTTCATGAATTAAAATTTTTGCTAAAATCGTAAATAATTAACAATAAGTAAATGTTAATTTACAAAACCACAATTAATTCGAACTATTGTGTATAGTTTTAAAAATCAAATAATATTTAAATTGTTCTGATTTTGATTCATTTCGATTTTAAAGCTAAAATTAGAGCCTACAATTACTGTGATTGCTTTGATTTATAGTTTTCTGTAAAAGTAAAAAAAATATGCCACCATTTCGTGCAATAAACGAAAAATTGCTCTTGTTTATGTTCAAGCTATTATATCTTCCAATTTCATGCATTTTACATATAATCATGCAAATATAATCGTATAATAATTACTCCGATAATAACGAATAACAACTGAAATTAAAACGCGTGTGCAGTTCGGATATCATGTTTATTCAGACACACGCAAAATTTAATTTTTTTCTTTACCCGCATATAAATTACAAGACACCGCCACCCTAAGCCTTTGTAATAACAAAATCTCCGGACGATAAGGAACCAATCTAAAAGTGCTCAAATTTAAATAAGAACACCACAACCGGGAGCAGTGGGAGGTATTTATGCATGACCGAAAATATCGTTCGCAAAGTTTAGAGTGTAATAAATATTCGTCACAGTTGAATTCAGTCAAAGTTATAAAACAAGTTCGAAAGTATTCAACAGAGAGAACAAGAAGCAGCTCGAGTTATTCGGTCGCTCTTTTGTGGGTACTTCGTTCTAACAACAGTTTGTGCTAACAGAAATATCATTTCGTAGCAAGCAGGCTACGTCGCTGGTGCGCTCCAACTTTACAAACTCCACATTTCTACTTTTCAAATACAGGAACGACGCCGACCGTCTTTTTAACGAAACTTGTACTGCGCGCAATTTATTCTATGAATATGAATGTGCACTTTTTGCGTTTTTTCCAATTTTAAAAACTTTTTCCCTAAGTAATTCATTCAACTCCGCAGACTATCCCTATCAAAGTGTCTGAAGTTATTTCCAGCAAACAAGTAAGGCGCGGTGCGGTTGTTCTCAAGTCATTTACACGTGTGGAAATAATTCAATTTTGAATATGGTAGTGTGTATGTATACGCGTGTATGTGTGTGGTAATGTTAAAGCACTTATGATGAGTGGTTGCGCTTATGTAGGTTTAGAAAAGCGTTTCGAAGTGATTGGGCGCGGTTCAAGCTAAAGCTTGAGAGTTCACTGATTTCAAATGATATGAAAAGCTCGCGTGCACGAACACCTCGCACGAACCTTTATGCAGTCGCGAGTCGTAATTAGATTTATATTTTGTGATATGCGAACACATTGCTACGAGTGTTAATTTTGGAAAAATTGTCGCTTTTACTTTTGCTGCTACATTTTATAGCATGTGTTGTATTCGCACGAATTGTGTAGTATTCACAAATGATAATCTGCATGATTTATCTGGACACTTTAGTCTTCTAAACAGTTTTTATTTTACTATTTTATAATATCGAATGTACAGATACAAATATTTGTAATTGTAATTTCGAACATGATGAAATTATTATAAGGTGGCACATTTTTGGCATAGGCAAGCTACAAAAGAATGAATCACACTAGAGTGATCACCGTTAGAGGTGGCTTTGGTTGAACTGTGATTGACGTGTTCATACATCGCTCCTGAAAATTTGCTGATTTAACCCGATAAGTTGTAGTAGATTAGTAGAATAATATTAATTTCATTCAGTAATAGTCATTTAGTAGTCATTAATCATTTAATTCATCATAAATTGGATAATTTTGGAAATTTTTGACTTACGGTAACTGTCAAATATTTTCCGATTGAGAATTTTCACTATTTTTTGCCCGTGAAGCGTTATTATCGCGTTAAATAGGACTGGATACGTCTGGTATAGATTCATTCATTCATTTGATTCGTTTATTTAAGCAATTGATTGTAAAAATTGTAAAATTTTTGAAACGTCAAATTTTTCCGATTGGAGATTTTTCGTAATTTTCACTCGCGAGGCGTATTTCCCGTGATCGTTGGGAGCGGATACGTTTAATTTAATTTTTTAAAGTCGCGGCACGAGTTTGATCCGTTCATTTTCAATAATTATCGCATAAATTGCAAAAATTTTGAGAAATGTCAAAAAATTATTAAATTTATTAACTAACTAGATTTTATTAGAGATAAAATTTTAATTTTTTAATTTTTAATTAATTATTTTCTGAGTTATGCAGAATTTAGGAAAGGAAAGAAAGAGGTGTCGACGTCAATCAGATGCTTTGGTGTCCTGTGGACTAACTTGTCCCGTCTTGGAGAAGATGGATCAATCAAAGGACGCCACAACAAAGCCAGGAAGAAAGGACAGATTAAGTAAGGCCATTAATCAATTAATTTTAAAGGTCCGCGTAACAGTGAAGGGCACTGAAGATATGAAGTACAAAACCTTACATAAGGAAATGAGGAAGGCTCTGAGAGAGCTGCTTAGATTGGCGGATAATGTTGACGAGATTGTCAATTCCAAGGAATTTGATGCATTGGATGCATCAAGGATCTCTAATGACAAGATTGTCAAAGAGAATTCAGGGGAGTTTGATGCATCTAATGTATCAAAGATGTTAAGGATCTCTAATGACATGATTGTCAAAGAGAAAAAGGGGACTGCCAGGGTGCGTGATGGCACCCGTTGTGCGGAGACGACGAAGCCGTGTCATACATTGACGGAAATCAATGTACCGGTTGATGTTGCTGTTCCTCGTCTCCGGACGGGGGGGCGGTCATGGGCCGGGGTAGTCCAATCACAGGCTGAGGTGCGCGATAGCTCTATCCGGGCGGTAGAGTTACCGTGGACCGAGGTAGTGAAAAAGGTAATTAAACCGAGAAAGGTAATAGATAAGCCAGACGCAGTCGTTATAAAAGGGACAGGGAAAGTCTCTTATAGCGACATCGTGCGTCTGGCACGGACGAAAGTCGACCCCGCGAAGATCGGGGTCGAAATAACAAAAATAAGAAGAACTAGAGCCGGAGAGGCTCTAATTGAGGTTAAAGGAGGCCCCTCAAAAAATGAGCTTTTGAAAGTCGAACTTGAAAAAGCTCTTGTTAAAGAAGGAATGACAATAAGGTCATTGACAACAAAAGTTGTCCTTGAGATTCTCGACGTTGAGGAGGGAACCCGTCGAGAAGAATTAGCGTCTGCCATAGAAATGGCGGCTAATTTAGATAAGAATGTCTTAGAGATTAAGACATTAAAGAATACACGTCCCGGCATCATGTTGGGAGTAGTGGCTTTGCCTGCCAGAATGGCAGGTCCACTATTAGAATCCGGCAGGATTAGAGTCGGTTGGTCTAACTGCCGGATAAGGATTAGGCAGAATGTTACTAGATGTTTCAAATGCCAAGGAATTGGCCATTATGCTAGTGCATGTACTGGCCCTAATAGAAGGAATCACTGCCACAATTGTGGTGAAGAGGGGCATTATTTAAAGGATTGCCGGAATGAGACTCATTGCTGGATATGCAAAGAGTCCCATAGATCCGGCAGCTTTAAATGCAAAGCCAATAAGAAGGCATCACCGAAACTCAGATAATGAGGGTGATGCAATTAAATGTTAATAGATGCCACGCAGCTCATGACATTCTCTCACAAACGATTTGTGAAGAGAAGGTGAGCGTAGTGTTGGGCCAAGAGCCCAATGCTAAGAGAGTTGGCAATGCGTTCTGTGATGATAACATAGATTGTTTCATCACAGTAGGAAGGGATTGTTCCGTGACGGGGTATTTCTCTGGACATGGATTTGTGTGGACGGAAATTAATAAATTTAGTTTTTATTCGGTATATTTTTCTCCAAATGGGAGTATCGAGGATTTTCGAACACTTTTATTTGATCTTTCTACCCATATACAAAGGATAAATAAGCCGCGTTATATTATAGGGGGAGATTTAAACGCCAAATCAGGTATGTTTGGTTCGACGGTTAGCAACGAAAGGGGAAACATTTTGGAAGAATGGACGGATACGTTAGATCTTTCTGTCATAAATGTCGGTGATACACCTACTTTTGTTAACGCGAACGGTTCCTCTTTGATAGATATCACCCTTTCGTCAATAGCTGTCACCGAAATGATATATGACTGGCGAGTCTGTGATGACATGATCAATATGAGCGATCATAGAACGATTATGTTTGACATACAGACATTGAATATTAATAACCGGTCGAACGGAATTTTATCGCCTACTGGATGGAAGGTTACTTCGCTAGGTTTGAATAATTTAATATCTGAGGGTCAGATACCTGAAGATATTAATACACCTAAAGATTTAATTAATTACATCACAGGATTATGTAATAGTAATCTTGTTAAACGTAAGCAATCGCGTCATATGCGTCCACCAGTGTATTGGTGGAATGACGATATCGCAGATAAGCGACGTCAATGCCTCGCATTGAGACGCATAATGACACGTGCTAATCGTAATCATAATATAGATCCTCAAATTCATTTTGAAAATTTTAAAAGGGCGAAGAAATCCCTAAAGTGGGCGATAAAATCGGCAAAACGAGCAGCTTGGCAACAACTCTGCAAGGAAATAGATCAGGATCCATGGGGCCTCGGGTACAAAATTGTAACAAGCAAGCTCAAGCTTCGTCCACGCATTGAAATAGGTAAAGGGGATACCCGGGTACAGGTGGCGAAGTTGTTTCCATCTCATCCTATTAATGTGTGGCCGATACTTGACATGCCTCCGGAAGAGGCTCAAACTTTAACGGCAGAGAACGTATTGGATGCTGCGTCTCGGATCAGAGCGGGTAAGGCTCCAGGTCCCGATCGAATTCCTGCAGAGGTGATTAAATCTTTCTCTCTAAAGTACCCTGAGGTCATAGCCAGGGTACTGGATAAATGTTGGAAAGCAGGTGATTTTCCAAACATCTGGAAAACTGCTTTCCTAGTATTGATAGAGAAACCGCGGAAAGGAAATTTAATCACATACAGACCGATATGTCTGCTCGATGTCGCGGGTAAATTGTTCGAAGGTGTCATTAAGGGTCTGTTAGAGAGGGAATTAGAGGATAAAAGTGTTTTGAATGATAATCAATTTGGATTTAGGGCAGGGCGATCTACGATAGATGCAGTCAGTAAAATTCTCGAAGTACCAAATCGAATTAATCGATTGGCGTATAGTAATCGCGGTTTCTGTGCGATGATAACTGTTGACATACAGAATGCGTTTAACTCGGCACCGTGGGCAGGAATTATTTCGGCATTAGAGAGAGCTAATATCTCGGTTCACATAATAAGGATGATACAATCGTACTTATCAGATCGTTGCATCGTTACTTCTCACGGAGAACGGATTAATGTAACCAGCGGTGTTCCACAGGGTTCGGTTCTTGGTCCAACCCTTTGGAACATATTTTATAACGAGATATTAGAGCTCGATTTGGGAAAAGATGTGACACTCGTGGCGTACGCAGACGATTTAGCGATAGTTGTAGAGGCTAAATCTGAAGATGCGCTATGAGAGGAAGCACAATACGCCTTCGGTAGAGTTAAACGCAAGCTGGATGACATGGGGATCAAGATCGCCCTGCAAAAAACTGAAATGGTACTTTTGGCAGGGAGAAGGAAAATTAAAAGCTTATCGATCGATATCGACGGCTTTAGGTTAGATAGCTCGGATGCTATTAAATATATGGGTGTCTGGTTAGACAAAGATGTAAAATTAACGACGCACGTTAAAGAGGTATGTTTAAAGGGAATGAAATTAGCCGCGACGCTTTCAAGGTTAATGCCGAACATCAGAGGTCCGAAAGCTGGCAAACGCAGAGTACTGTCCTCGGTGGTAATTTCCGTGATTTTGTACGGCGCCCCTGCCTGGATAAAGGCCCTAAGATTCGAGCGTTATAAAAACATGCTCGATAGGGTCAACAGGAGGTTAGCCATTAGAATAACATCCGCATATAGAACAATATCCACGAAGGCAGTGCAGGTGCTTGCCAGAATGCCTCCTTTGTGGATGAAAGCGAACGTAAGATCGGAAATTTATTTAAGGGGCAAAGATCATACCTCTTTGGCAAACGAATCCTTAATGATAGCTTGGCAAGAACAATGGGACGATTATTTAGGTTGGGCAAAAATTTTCGTTAAAGATATTAGAAAATGGTTCAATTGTAAGTGGGTAGAAATGGATTATTTTTTAACACAATCCATGTCCGGACACGGAATTTTCGGAAAATATCTCAATTGGATAAAAAAGGCGGATGTCGATACTTGCTGGTTTTGCCAGCAGGTAGACACGCCAGAACATACTATATTCATTTGTGACGAATGGGAAAGCATCCGAAGAGATGCTAGGATTAAAATGGGTTGTAATATAGACCGGAATAATATTTCTGAGTTATTATTGGATTCCGAGGAATCTTGGAAAACTGTAACCAACATGATGCGGGACATTATGCGTGGAAAACAGCAAGAGGAATTTCGTAGGGAGGAACTCCTCGTCAGAGATGATGTGATATCAGATTCTGACGAAGATTGAAGGTTAAAGGTTGCGTGATTGAGAGAATGAATGTATATGAGGTATTTTGAATAATTTTTTCTTTTTTCGATCTGTTTAAAAATTTTTAGAAACCTCAAAATTTACCAATTGAAGATTTTTGTAATTTTTTGCTCGTGAAGCGTTTATAGTAATTATTAGGAGCAAATAAGTTTCATTTAATTTTCGTAAAGTCGCGAGACGGATTCCATCAGTTTATTTGTAAAGTTACGGCGAAAAATGTAAAAATTTTAGAAACGTCAAAAAATTATTCAATATACTACTTTGATTTTGATAGTAAAAATTCTAAGCCTCCTAGGTTTAAAATTTTTAATTATTTATTTATTTCTTTTAATTATTTTTTGAATCATATTTAACCAATCTTATTGAGTCATTTAGGTTGTAACGAACATCACAATTAAAGATGCAAGTTCATGTGAAGCCTTGACAGCCAGAGGGTCCATTACCAAGGGGAGTCAAGGGATGCCTTCTTCACAATTCAATCTAAGATGATCAAAGAGGGAGAGAGTGATAGAGAGTGTGAATGATAGGTAAAGGAGGAAGAAGATGAAATGAGTAAAAGTGTGTGTGAAAGCAAACTAATAAGAGGCAATTTTTGATGATAGAGGGAGAGAGTGATAGAGAGAGAATGATAGGTAAAAGGGAAAGAAAACGAAAGGTGAAAAAGTGTGAGTGAAAGCTTACCAAAAGATGTGATCTAATGATAAGATGTAAATGGAACTAAACAGTCACTCATCTCGAAGTAATACTTGACGTAATGTTAATGTGGTTCCCGTGGTGAGGAAGACGTATGGGGGAGGAAGTTAGTAGTCACACAGGTTACCTCCTCTTAACAAAAAAAAAAAAAAAAAAAAAAAAAAGAGTGATCACCGTTAAAGTTTTCAATTTGCAGTTGAAAGACATACTTCAGGGAGTTATGGTCTGGGCGTGAAACCCATCAAAACTCGTTGTTTATTTACTGCCATCCGATTGTTCCCAACTGCTCACAAAATCGGTGTCTCATAACAAAAAGATGAGGTTCACCTTTCTGTTGCTTCTGCACCGTATTTTTTAATTTTAGAAGAAGATTCAGATCGCGGCAAAAGGTAGGTCTATGATTGGCTGCCGCCAGCTGCAGGTTGCTTCTTCTCAAATTAAAAAATACGGTATATAGTCCAGGCAAAATGTCACCAAAAGGTGGGTTACCCTGCAAAAGGTCGGTCAGGTTTGGTTCTTTGATATGTTTTATCATAAATGACCCTAATGTTAATGTCCAGTTTTTGACCTCGTGAACTTTCCGGAAGGTGTTGAAAATGGGGTTTGAACTTAAGAACAACACGTTTTTGAGTACGCTGCGCAAACTGCTTTTTGGAAGAAAAATATTTTCGATTCATTTAAATACCTGACGATATGGGCATTCAGAATCGAACCGAGATCGCTACTCTAGGACCAATAGTTTATGAGCTACGATTTTTTGAATTTCACCACTTTGATTGAAATATGTGAAATGAAATGTAAAAATTGATCTGTTTTTGAATTTATCGAATTGTTGCGTTACGTTTCCGTTGACTGTATATGTTTGGCATAATTCTAAAAGTAACAAAGTACCAGTGATTGTCAACGATCCGAGGTAACCAAACTTCAGAAAATTTTGCTTACGTTCACAGTTTATGAAACAACCATCGAATTGACAACGAAAACATTCTGTTAAACTTACCTGATTATACTATAACTTGTTGCACAAAACACTGGCGTAAAATTATAGACACTACTCGAAACAATATTGTCTTAAAACACTTTAGGTAAGGGAATAACAACGATGGATTAATTACTCAGACACCTATTCACATGTGTCATGCAATTTTGCAACCTCAATCAAAGTCGCTAACTGTTGAAAATTTGTACGGTGTTGAATTCGAAGCATCAAAACTTTTGGAACCACAATGTTAAAATGAGAAATGCGTACTACTAAACAAAAATACTACCTTTTATCAATTCAAACAATAAAAAAGTAATCTGAATGAAAATCAAAACCTCTGATTGTTTGATCATTTCCATATCTTGTTAACTTTAGCAAACTCGGATAATGTTATTAAAATTAAAAGATAGAATATCCGATTTTATAATGTTATCAACATTCACATGGGTCGTTATCATATTGCAAAATCACTTGATGCCTCCTTCCCGGTCAATTTTCTTGAATTGAGGCCTCCAAGGGACAAATTTGTTAACAGTGAGCTTAAATTAATGAAAAGCGGTTGATTTTTTTACAAATCACTGTTGGTTTGGAAATACATCATTACAAATATAAATTTGTTTAACGATCGATCTGTTGACCATAATTAATACAGAGTGTTGATACAGAACTTAAAGTGGCTGTTATATTTTTTCCCGATTTTGGTGCTAAAAGTGATTGAAGAGCGCTTATTAAACCGTTTACATATAAAAATTGAGAATTACAAGGTTGTAAGTACCTAAAGTGCACTCTACAAAAAATCGTTGCTTGCGTCAAACAGTAATTGGAGTATCATATCCTTATTAATTGAAAGGTTTATGGAATCAAAAATAGATGCAAAAATATGTTATTTCAGTTGCAATTTACGTGTAAAAGTTATTGTCGAGTAAAATCTTCTTTAAAGCCTTTCAAATTCGTTCGATAAATTTACAATAATAATATTAAAATTAAAAGATAGAGAAGTTTGTAGGATGCGTGCAACACTGCAATGTTGCAATTTCCTTCGATGAGTTTTGTAAATGCACTTAAATGATGGTATAATTTTTCATGGTTATTCTGTGTCGAACATGCTCAATTATACCAAAAAAGCTGTTTTTTGTTTCCTGCTGTTTAAAATCGCTCCACTTATGTACAGTAAATTCTCTTTTAACTTCGTCCAGATTCATGTCGTTTTATTATCATGTTTGGGCTTATTAGAGATGAATACATCGTTTGGTGTCGTAGATGTTTCGTTATAACGTCAAAATTCTTACAGACAAGTTAAATTCATCTAGTAAAGTAACAGTGGTGTAACCGAAAAGTAATTGATAATGAGAATTTGTTCTTTTTTCCTTATTGTAACAAAGAAACTTGTTCAAAACCAATTTTAGTTTCTGCGCACTCCCACTATTCATGTACATCTTGTTTGCCTCTCACTCTAACTCGATTTCTTAGAAACTTTCGGTGGTAAAATGCTTCGACTGACATATTACTTAACGAAATTAGGTTCGTAATGCGATTTCCGATAAGAAACAAAAGAAGGATACATTTCTTAGCGGGAACTGTGTGTATAGTAAAAGCAAACGAGCATAGTCAGCTATAATTTATTTCTTGTTCGACATGCACTTTTGCACTTTTAATATAATAGAACCTTACGTTGTCCCACGTAACACATGTACATCCAATGGACGTACATTGGATGTACACAAACGGATCACTGTACGTTCAATGGACGTCCAATTTGAGACTAAATTGGACGTACATCTGGACGTCAGTTTGTGGACGTTTTTGGGACTACATTTGGGATCTTTTCGAACGTTCAATGTATGTACGTCCATATCGTGCCGGTTCCTGGACGTCCATCGACAAACGCTTATTGGACGTCTTTGGGATTGTAAACGGATTCATTTTGAACGTTCACTGGACGTCTTATGTATGTCCATTTGGACCCGAATTATGGACATTAATGGACGTAATTATAATTACAATTAACCAAATATTTTGATCTGAAACCAAGTGCAATCATCAATCCACCTATTTATCTGTAAATTCGAAGTGCTAAATACAAGGTCGGTAGGATAAGCACTAAATTAAAAAAAGTTTGCAATTGATTTAGTTATCAATTTAATTCCCAGAAATCACTTTCGCCCCATTCTACGGTATTGTATTTATAAATTTGTATCCAAAGTTGTATTTCGCATTTTGCATACAACTTGCTTAAAAATCGTTCAAAAGTTTAATTAATAATTCATTAGAAACTCCTTATCTAGTAGATCTAATCAGGATATCAAAACAACGGATTCTTCATAAACTCAAAGTCATAAAGTCATAAAGTAGTGAGTTTAATAATGCTTTTAGTTAAAGTTTCAAATTTGTTGATACATGTCGATTCGTTTACGGACCGATCGAATCAAGTACACGAATGTACGTCCAATGGACGTCCATACTGATCCGTTTATGTACTGTCCGTTTATGTCCATGAATGTACGTCCAATGGACATCCATGTTGATCCGTTGATGGACGTCCAGATTAAGTCCATAAATGTACATCCAGTGGACGTCCCATTTATATCCATTGCTGTAATGTACATTTATGGATGAGCTTGGACGTCCATTGGAAGTCTATTATAGATCCGCTTGTGGATCGTCCATAAATGGATAAGAAATGGACCAGCATGTACGTCCATTGGACGTCCTGTGTTACTTGGGGTACTGTAAATAATATGCAAACACTGTTTTGCTGTTGTTTCTGTATTTCGAAGTATCCTAACTCGACCTTCTTTGACAGTCTCTTGAAAATACAACTTAGAAAAGTTCCTGTTTCTCTACCTACCTACTAAATTTGTCGCAAAAGGTCTGCTGCAACTAAAATAGCCATCAGCTTATCACATTCAAATGTGTTGCAATTATATTAAACTCTTCCTGTTATTACCTTGTAATTGATTTATATCGACAGTATGAATCTTTAATTGTTTGAAATAACTCAATCGCGGTTGTGCAAGTCGTTTAATCGTTTCGATAGAAAGCGTGCAGCTCCTTCGGTTATTTTTACTTTTCGGCTGCGCAGGCGAAAAATCTTTTTGAAGAAAAAAAAACGAAATTTGTATATCTAAACTGACTTTAACGCAGCTTTTAAAAATATATTTACCATAATGGTAATCAAAATTGTCTACTGCATAATATGCCTAATAAATAAAATAGGCAATGGTTGTAGGATTGTTATCATTAAAATATCATTCGGTTAATTTATTTGAACATAATAATTTCAACTACTAAAATATTAAATGTTTGGATTTAAAATAAATATCAAAACATTCACAACAATATTTTAAATTCATTGCTTACGACCGAATTTGCCCAACATTTTAAGAATTACACAAATTAATTAGTTGGAATAAAGGGCGAAGAAGATAAACGAGCTTACAAATGAATTAGAAAATGTTTACTTAGTTTTTGCTTAATGAAAATGACCTGATCTAGAATATAAAGTTAAGTTGCCTTTGATCTGCGTGCCGTCGTTGAATAAAAACAACCGTTAAAATTTCATCTCAGGCATCATTGGCCCGTTCTCGGTTTTCAAAACTAAGCCCAAACAACACTTTTAAGTAAACCATGCCTCATTCATCTTCTCGCTTCTTCCCAGTTATTCGCGTTCATCCAGCACTCATTTAATCATCGATTTTAAGACTTGAAAAATTGGTGTTCTGGAAAACAGCCCATTATTTACATTTTGACTTGAGATTTCAGCTTTGTGATATAATTTTCAATACTTTTCAAATTTTAGGCGATCTTATATTTCGATAACGACCCTCCCGAGTGGATTTTATAGGATTATCTGTTAATCCAACATGGATTTCCGCTAAAAATTTGTCAATATGTATTTAATGGCGGGCATCAATGCCTACGAGATAGCTGCAATTAAGTGTCGGAAAACTGTCGAAAGTAATCGGGTAATGTTCAAAATCACGAAGACTTCATGGGCTATGCATGCAAATTATACTGCAACGTAATTACTGGCAGGTTTCCGTTTGATAATACATTTCATGTTACTTTAAGTGGCAGCACTTAATAAGCGGTAGCGATCCGATAGAGTCATTATTTGTCAGCTACGATTAAAACCATTGCCATACGTTTTGATAACTTTCATAAACTCCAGGGATTAAATTTTCAAATAAAAGCAAACACAGTTTTTCAGTTGCAAGTTCAGCGCATTGTTCACAAAACTAGAGAATTTGAGATATTTCCTTTAAAAGTATTTGAAGTAAAAAGTTCACATTAAAAGCAATTTACGTCGGCATAAACGAATCATAATTGCATTCTTAGCAAAAATAGCTTTCAAAACTTTTGAATTCCTACTCTACACCTTTAATGACTGAAATATAAAAGTGTTGGTTTACAAATACCCGTTACTATCGCATTTCAGCTTTTACATCCAATGGAGATGTTTGATATTATGTTACTAAAAAGAAACTCAAGTAATGATGTCATATTTTCTCTTATCTCGAGACTTTTAGTTGAATGTGTGCATTTTCTTTTATTTTTGCGCAAAAGTTGACGAGCGTGAAAATTGGATCAACAGAAACGTCGTAATGGATTTTAGGTTCTGCTATTGAAATTGTTTAAAACGTAATGCATCACATTCAAAAGTTTGTTTTGTGTCATTAAAGAAACTCAGTTTAGATTCTGACAACGTTTCAGTTTGTTTTTATAAACTCAGGTTACAAAATCATCTAAAATGTTTACTGCATATGAAGAGAAACTTTATACAGGGTGTATTATATAAATGACGCATAATATCTACATCATGCAAATCCTTGTTGAGAAGCAACCGGTACTCTAACATCAGATTAGTGTTAACTCTTTAGTTATGAAGTTATTGATGGTCAAACTTTGTAATTTGTTTAGGCTATAGTAGTAAAATTAAACAGAAATTTTATCAGTTAGGTAATTATTTTACTTATAATTTAGATTTTTACAATGCAAAATTCTTGCTGTTTATTATTTTGGAAGCCGTTGCTAGATATAGCTTTATAAGCCTCACTGACTTTTAGAATTTAATGAATTAAATGACGAATTTCAGTTTTAATTATTTTGTTGTACCCTTTACTATAGTTGATTTTTAAATGAGCGGGACAATAAACAGGTTGTGAGGAAGCAGTTTTTTAAATTTATGTTGGTACTAACGAGTGCTAAATAATACAACTTGCACAGTTTTGATAGAATTACTTAAATGTTACAGAATATTGAAGATATAGCTTTCCTTATCGGAAGTTTTTTAGCGTTTTGTGCTATATTTTCTAATTTTGAAACGAGATTAATAATATAACCTTAAACTGACAGATGTGAAATGTCAATATTAGTACGTTACTGTCATCATAAAAAAAAAAGTTTTTCGAGCTTTCTAACTGTCCCACTTCTTTTAAAATCAACTTTATTTACACATTAACTTAATTCGTTCTAAAAGGTGATCCAATTGGAGTTTCCTATGTTTCAATCACTCCGTAAATCAAGCAGCTGCCAATATGCACATATTTTCATGGTTTCAAATGTTAGTTTACAACAGTACATTTACGAAATGGATCGGTTAACCACCGCTCAACGCATTAAAATTGTTCATCTGTTCTATAGAAATAATAATTCTGCACGAACGATTCTTTACGAGGCATTTTTTCACCTCTCTAGTTATGTTAATAAGCAAAATTGCCACATTATAGGGCGAAGAAAATCCTCATCTGATTCACGATACACAAAAGGTGATTGTTTGGTTTCAACAAGACGGGGAAACTTGTCACACATCGGGTGTAACGTTGTGTGTTTTGCGTGAAAAGTTCCCGTCGCATTGTTTCACGTTTTAGTGACGTCAACTGACCGCAAAGATCATGTGATTTGACGCCGTTGGATTTTTTTTGTTAATTAATTCTTGACATTATTTTTCGTAATTAATGAAATATTTGATATTTTTCAGAAATAACAAAAAATCCGAAAATTTCTAGAAATTTGTGTGTATTAAAGTTCGGAAAATGAAGTTGGATCACATTTTATTATTTGTTTTGTCATTTTTGTTAGTTTTGTTATAAATTTTGAAGTTTGGAGTTACTTCAACTTTTTTCTTTTAACCCACTGACTGCGTAGGACGCCTATGGCGTCCTGCGGTGTTTTCACTATATGCGCAGTGCGCGCATGTACGTTTTATCGCACAGTGAGGCAAGCACATCTGCACTATTGCAGCACCGGGTAAAGTGAACGTTTTGCGCTTACGCAGTGAAAGGGTTAAAAGATCATGATGTACACGTTCCAAGAGTAAGCAGATATGCATCAACTGTTTGTGGAGTGTTGTGGGCATTATCTTTAACCTGCAAATATGTATATACTGAGCGTTACCTATTCAGAAGACGTCGTGATGCTAACATTACCCGAGAATCAGAGAGACTTACACTTCAGTAGGAATCGATATAGGCCACCAATGTTATGTAATGGTGACCAAAATCGCGGAAAATTTATTAGAAAACTTTGAAGGTTGAAGGTTAAGCACTCACGCCGCTGCTGGAAGGTTTGGTATTAGTCATTCCTCAATACACTGAGTTTAAAGAGAAGCCTGCTTAGATCCGTACCCTTTTCATCGGTTATCCACAACGGTTGGCTTTTTGTAGATCACTACTCCATCGCCAAGAAATCAATTCAACTTCTATTGACAGCATATTATGCAACTTTCACACGAAATGGAGTGTTTAATATTCATAATAAACGTTATTGGTTATAAGAAAATCCTGTATCAAAAAAGTTGCCAAATTAGTTTTAGCATATGGGCAGGGATTCTTGGAGGTATAGTAATTGAACCAAATGTTTTGTCTCATTGTTTAAATGCTGGTCATTTTGCTGACTTCTAAAAAACTTTTTCTGATTTTATTTGCCATTATCTCTCAGAAGTGACATGTGGTTTCAGTTGGATGGTGCTCCGACCCATTGGGGAGTTCAAGTTAGGAAGTGGTTCAATGAACACTATGCTGAACAATGGATAAGTCGTGGCGGTTCGATTCGATGGACCGCATGAAGTCAGGATTTGAACTGTCTAGATGTGTCTTTCTTGGGTTCACAGAAGGATCTCGTTTGCGAAAATAAATTTGTCGCGATAATAATTCCGTCCAAGAAATAACAAACTGTAATATGTTTTAGTATATAGCACCGACCATAATTAATAGATGCCAAATATGTTTACAAGCCGCAGGTGCTCATTTTGAACATCTCTTCTAACAAAACAAATAAATTAGTTACTAATTTCTATAAAATGTAGTAAGAATACGAAGTATAAAACACAGGATTGTTGTTTTAATTTCAAAATTATATTGAACCAAATCAGTATGCGATCAAGGGTACCGTCAAGTTGCACAACATTGTCACATTTAAAAAATTTCAATTGATAATAATTTACTAACTATGACGTACAATTTCGTGATGTAGACTAAATATTATGCGACACCCTGTATACAAAAAGGATTAAAACAAACAACGAAACTTAAATCGTGGTTTTAAAAATAAATAATAAAATTTATTATTTCGTAATAACCTTATTAGCTTGCGAATTATTTTTGAACTCGCATAGATTACTCGGATTTAGCTCAAATTAGATTCTCAGAGAACCGTTAAGCTGCCTGCACAGCATTGAGATTGGCACAATCAATAATCTGACTTCTAGGATTAAAAGTTGTTTTTCAATCTTTCATTCTTATTAATTTCAGTATACGTTCGTGCCGGGGATATTTTTAAAGTCGTTCTAGCAATAAGCAGCACTTTTTTAATACGAAACGGCAAAATCCGACTTTGATTATTTTTCCAAGAGATCGCGTATTTAGGAAAATTGTTGTTGAAGCAATTTCAACGTTTCGCAGACAATAAAACGCTAGTTTAAATGCAGACATATTAAAACCAAGCGCTTACGAGTTGAAAATATTTTTTCAATTCTCTCATTTTGTGAATATTGTTCAATTTTCCGTTTGATACGTTCAGTGGGCATTGAACGAAAATGAGAAATTAATACAAAAAAAAAATAAAATAGAAATGCCATTGCAGCTACTTTTTTACTCGGTGTTTTTATTGTAGGAATTAAAACTGTTTAGTACTAAAATCCCAGGATTAACTGATTGAATGACAGTTGGTAATTTTGCAGTCCCTATTTATTATTTTGAAATGTTTACTGAACATCAACGCTCACAATAAATCAATAGACATTAGCTTCAGCGCGTTCCCTTTTGAGTGTACTATTCCAGTTTTTGACGGAGAAAAAGTGATTATTTGGTACGTTTTGCAACTCAAATAAAGAACAGAAATTCTCGTTCATTTAAAAAACGATACGTACTTTTTTGAAGCAAAAAATTTAAATTCAGCTCGTGTACGTCGAACGTGTTTCCACTTTTTCAACTATGAAATTGCAGTAAATATGAGAATCCGTGTACATTCGGAAAAGTAAAACGATAAGAAATTGAATGGTAATTGTAACGATAAATTTAAAAATAATTATCATTTGTAGTACTTCAACTAAATTAGATTCTTTTGTGTTGAATGATGTTGATTTAACACAAATAATTTAAATGATACGTTATATTGAGTGATTAGAGAGTCATAGCAAGACGTGTTTTTCATTGTCGTAATATAGTTGATTCCGCTTAATGGGGACACATCGAAAAATGGCAGTTTGTCACCATTAAGCGACTGCCCCTCTTAACCAGATTTTATATAAAATTTTCAATTTTTTAGTAGGTAATAGTTTAAGAACAAGAAAAACACAAATATAGGCGATCCTTAACTTTCGCACATTCTACTTTCGCACAATTGAAAAAAATTGAACTTTTTAAAGATTTTTCTCAATAATGCAAAAATTGTTGCGCCCATTCACACGTTGCCGCCTAGACAGCGGACTTCTCGGAATCGTTATGCCATCACATAATAGGCCTACCGCTGACTTACGGATCTGACAAATTTATTACTGTGCCTTTTAAATAGGTCATATTTCAACGCCTGTCAAATTACGGACGGACACGTGTTGTATTTCAAAAAATCAGAGTTTCACTCCGATTTTAGTTATTCTTGTGTTAAGGCACGTGTTGTTACGTTGTTTAAATATTTTGCGCTTATAAATTTATAACATTAGTGAAAAACGGAAAAACTGTAGTGTCGATGCGAAAGAAAGAAAGAAATTAAGGAATCATAAACTTCAAACGATCGAGACGAAGATGGAGATTATTACACGTTCTGAAAGAGGTGAATAGTTTGCTGCAATTGATCGTTCGTACGACATAAACAGATCTACGATTTGTTCAATTTTGAAGAACAAGAACAAAATAAAAAATACGTTCAGAATTGTGGAAATGTATCTTCAAAAATTGTTTCCAAAAGACACGGTATAGTGATGGATAAAATGGAAAGATGCTTGTCATCATTGATTGATGATCAGCATCAAAACGGTGTCCCTCTGAGTTTTCCAATTATTCAAACTAAGGCTCTTAGTTTGCATGAAGCTTGGAAGACTAGATTAACTGAAGATTCTAACACGGCGTTTTAAGCAAGTAATGGCTGGTTCGACAAATTTAAAATTAGGTATTCTTTGCATAATATTAAATTCACTGGAGAATCGGCTGATGCAGATAAAGGTGCTGCAAAAGAATTTATTTCCTCGTTGTCCAAAATTATTGTAGATGGAGAATATTCTCCTAGCCAAATATTTAATGTAGACGAGACAGGTTTATTTTGGAAAAAAATGCCCAATCGTACATTCTTATCGAAGGAAAAATCAGTAGCCCCTGGACATAAACCTTCTAAAAACCGATTGACATTGCTTCTTGGTGGAAACTTAGCTGGCGATTTAAAATTGAAGCCAATGTCAGTTTATCAATCAGAAAATCCTAGACCATTAAAAGGGAAAGATAAAGAATTTCTTCCAGTCATTTGGAAATCCAACAAAAAAGCCTGGATTACTGCATTAATATTTAAACATTGGTTCACTTTTCATTTTGTGCCGGCAGTTAAGCAATATTGTAAAGACAAAAATCTGCAATTGAAATTATTATTAATCTTAGACAATGCTCCAGGACACCCGAAATCTCTGCAGAATTTGTGCCCCGAAATCAATGTTGTGTTTCTTCCTCCCAATACTACCTGTCTCATACAGCCCATGGACCAAACAGTCATAGCTACGTTTAAACGATATTATATGAGGATAATAATGAATCAGACCATCAAGGCAACTGACAGGGAAGGTAGGCCTACATTAAGAGATTTTTGGAAAAACTATAATATATGGAATGCAATAAACAATATTGGTGACTCGTGGGCTGAAATAAAATAAAAGGTTCCTGGAAACAATTATGCCCACAAATGATGAATGATTTTATAAATCCTGAAGAAACTCAGGAAACTATCACAAATGAAATAGTTAACCTAATGAATGAACTAAACTTGGACGTCAGCAACGGAGATGTTAATGAGTTGATTGAATCTCACTCAGTATCTCTGTCAAATGAATACTTAATTGATCAACAAGAGTTAAAGAAAATACACAATAAAAGTGAGGAAGAAGAAGCTGATAAAGTCGTCCAGACTTTGACAATCAAAAATATGAATGAAGCCTTCATGCATCTTGACAAATTTTTGACTATCATGGAAGAATGTGATCCCAATGGAGAACGTATATTTCAAGTACGTAGGGCGATTGAAAAAGACACAGCATGTTATAGAACTCTTTACCAAGAAAAGAAAAAAGAAGGGTAGTATTCAACTAACCTTTGACAAGTTTGTAAAGAAAACACCTGAAAACATTTAAACACGCCTTATTATTATTATATTGATAAATAAATAGTATTTGCAAATGCCACTTTTGAAGTTTTTTTTTACATCCCTCTACTTTCGAACATTCAACATTCGCACACATTTTCAGGAACCAATTATGTGCGAAAGTCGAGGGCCGCCTGTATGTACATAAGAAACAAGTTGTACATACACCTTCGAGCGATCAATAAATTATTGAACGAAAATACTACATACAGTGCGGAACAGCCAAATAGAATAAATGCAGTATCTCAATTATTGTGCATATTTATAAAAAAATCTCGAAACACATAATTTTTAGTTTATGACATGATATCCTGCAAGGTGAAAATTTCATCCCTAAACCTCAACCCTCTTCGAGTGGCAGTTGCAACCCCCAAATTTTTAAATAGGAAGCAGGGGCTTGTGATACCTCATTTGAAAGGTCTCTGCATGCTCTATTAAAAAAATGCTATGACTTAAAAATCTATTGCAAAAATTAACAGTAAAAAAAAATTAATCTGTTTAACGAAATTTGCTACAATAAACTAAAATATCAAAAACTAAATGCGCGAAGTCGTGTGAGTTATATCACTACAAATGCTGACTGTATTTAGATTACGTAGAATTATGATTATACTGCATTCGACGGACCACCTGTAAGCAGCCAAACGTCTGCTGGTGTCTCTATTAACCGGAATATTGTCCCAAGTAAGCGTTCAAATTATGTATTAGTTTAATAGTTTGGTTTTCATTTTTAAAGATTTGTCCCTTCTTAACCGGCGTCCCCCTTAAAGCGGAATCGACTGTACTTTATTTTTACATTTCTATGGCGCTTGAGCTTCTCAACCAAAGTGTCCTATTACGACAAGGAAAAACTTTGTTTGTTTAAATTTTACGTCTAGGCAGTCAAAACTTCTTAGTTTAATAGCTCGTCGAATGTGTTGCATAAGGCCACACTTTGTGTGGCAGTTATAACGTAACAAACCAACGTGTTGAACAAGTAACGCTTTACGTTTTGCATGAATTTGTTTTGTAAAGAAAAATCGTAGTTATCTAAACTACAAATTAAAAATATCACAGTACAATAATATTTGGTACATTTAATAACAAATTAAATTTGCTAACAATATCCTAGCTTTATTTATTCACATTTTTGTAATTTCAATCTATTGATCTGAAAAATGTGAAAATTAACAGAATTGTCGCGATTTGTAAAGCATTAATTCTAACCATATCAATCGCATACGAGCTCGGACAAAATGAATTACAAACAATGCAAAATGTTCGCAAACATAAAATAGACAAATGGTTGCAGAGGTAAAGTTCAATGTTGGATATATTATTGTCATTTCTCTGCCGGCTCTTATTTGACAATGCAAGCCGTGAAATGCAGGATCATTTGTCCAGACGTGTTCAAATCCCACCTATGACATGAAAACCTCGGGTTAATGCTATCTATTTTTCATTTTATAAGCTTGCTTTAATTCGTTTTATTATTTTTTTTTTGTTTTCTCGTTTTTGTGTTATGTACTCCTACCGAGAGCCATGGTTTAAAAATATTATGGTTGAAATGCATATCTGCATTAATTTGACTTTAAAATTATTTACTGCAAACAGTGCTTACTTACATTCAATTTACATTTTGAATAATTTAGATAAAAGTGTTATTTGCACTAATTTACATTTATTGTATAATTTTTGTTATCTCTGTACAAATTGTCATGGATTTTTTCATGTAAATTCTCTGTTGTTACTTGGTCTTTTACAATATTCAACTTACAATATAGAATTTTTATTTTTTAGATGCTAAAAAATTTAAAAACTGATAACTGGATAGTGTAAATAGTTAATTATGCAATAAATAATAAATAGCAATACAATTAAAAGTTAAATTCTATTCAATTAGATTAGATTATGATGGTTCTTAGAAAAAAGGAAGACGTTTCCAGCATTCGTTTACATTTGATTGAATCTAAATATTTATGATCAGTAAAATAATAATTAATTAATAACAGCTAAACACTAGCTAAACACTGACTTTTTTATAAATATTCATTTGTTCTCAAGTTTATTTAATTCTAAATGCTACTGATAGTTTTTTCAACAGCTGCAAGGTATTAGGTTTCTCTTCCTTTTGATAAAATTTTATATTTCCTTATTTTTCATTCCCATCAAACTACTACGCACCTGGAATTGAATAAAGCTTTATTTTTATTTTGATCGTTTTAGAATAAAATTCTGCAAAAAAAACCCTTCCGCTTTGTTAACTGATAGAAATAAATAAAATAAACCAATAAAATTGAAATTCTCTTTTCATTAGTCATTTAGAACTTGCTTGGAAAAAATAACAAGTTTCAAATGTGTAAATTATTGTAACTAAATCTATTCAAGATTGAACATTATAAGTTGTTATCGTCAACTTCTAGGATATCAATTGATTACCAAACTAAACTAATAATATTTAAATCACAGTCTTATTAAAATTAACGTTTAAAAAGACGTTTTGTATTCCAATAAACCTGTTATGGAGTTCATAACTTTATTGATATTACATCATCAAAATTGAAAATTCTACACATACAACATTCCCTGCTGAAGTTATACATTAAAACATTGAATGACAACTCTGTTAACTGAGCCTCGTGATATTGTTCATTTTTTAATTAGGAGGAATATAATGGGAGAACAAATTACACTGGAATATTTATATCGTAAGGAGGTTTTGGCGGAAAATTTGAATTTTAGTATTTCTAACGTATGTATATACGATGGGGGAAAACAAGCTGATAAAAAGTTTGTAACGAAACCGAGAAAGATGTGTTGATGCACAATGTAAAAGACAAAAATTCTGATAGTAACTGTTTTAATCATGTAATTTACCGAAATCTAATCAACTGTTTTGACAAATGAAGCGAGTAGCTGTTTTCCATAATTTAGTCAATGTAAACCAGATTGCTGGCAGCCAATCATAGATTTACCTTTTAGCGCGATATTTTTGAATAACTTCTCTGAATTAAAAAATTAACTATAACTTCATCGATCAACATTCATCTATTTGAGAAGAGAATATTGAAATAACTTTTTGTATTTTCTTTAAAATGTTTTTCAAAAGTTAGTGTTTACAAGAAATATAATATAAGTTAAATTATAGCGCATATTTCGAACGATTTGTTATGTATTGACTTTCAGATTGTCAAACAAATCACATAGTAGGGGAGACTGGGGTTAGTTGTTATAAAGCCTATAAAATCAAATATATGATTGATAGCACGGAGACGACTGACCCAAAAAACGGGCAACTCTTTATACATGTGTCCATGTAGTTTCAGTTCTCTACGAGCACGTGTGTGGTAAGTAAAAAATATTTAACGTTTTTCATTGGATTTAGTAATTTGAAATAACGGAAGTAATTTGTTGTTAACAAATTTATGATGCATGATAATGAATTATCGATCTATACAATATAATGGTAACATTTTTAGCAATACTGTAGCACAGTTTAAAACATCTGCAAAAGAATACATAACCACAAATTAATTGTTACATTCCAAAATGTGTGATGGGGTTAGTTGTTACAAATTCGCTGGGGCTAGTTGTTACTGTAACAATAATGCTTTTTGAGATGGTAATTATTATAAACTTAGATATTGTTTCTATACACTCATAATGAGGACTTATAAGAAAAAAGGCAAAGAAAACTATTCAATGTAATGTGTTAGGTATACCAAATAATTTTGATTTAATTTTAATAAAGTTTTTGACTAAAATTTAGTTTTACTTTCAAATTGAATTCGTTATGTACCTACCTACCGAAGAATTGTTTGTATCAAATACATATACCAACTTACCCCACGGTATGTAACAACTAACCCCATACTGGGGCAAATTGTTACGTTCTGAATCAGCTTAAAAACTATTGTTTTTCTATCAAAGGTCATATTAATTGTTAAATTTTAAATATGGTATTCTTGTACTAGATAGTTTAATCTTTAATTAACGGTAATTGCTGAGTATCCAACTGCAATAGAAAAAAAGAAAAAAATTCACATGTGAAAAATGTAACAGCTAACCCCAGTCTCCCCTACCATAAAATATCTACCTGCAATATTCAGTTCCTCATAAGAACACTATCGTGAAATCTCAATGAAACGGTAGACAAGATAAAGTTTTCACTTTCTTGTTCTGAAAACATTTAATATTATTGTTATCAAAGATTATTAAATGATATCAATTGTGTAATGTGAGATGTCCGATGAAGTGTTCAATGCAGCTAAATGTTTTTCGAGTATTGATTCACACAACGGGATTCATATTATGTTTATTATAATAACAAGACTTTGTAATTTTTAAAAACAACACTGAATTTTTTTGAGGTACATTTGATTTGTAATTTGAAATGGATCGTACGGTTCAATATTTCATTTAGTTAACTGTTTCAATTAGAAGGAAGTTTCATTTTTCCGATCATACTAACGCATTTTTTATTAAAAAAATGGTTTCATAAAATTTATAAATTATTATGAACTTAATGTAAGACGATATCTTTCAGCCAAAATTCCCATTATGCTACTATGGGTACCTTTCTTTAATTATCATTCTACAATAATAAGTTTTCTACATCTATTATTGAGATTGTTATTGTAATAGATAATCAATTTTCAAAATTGTAATATAAAGCTCAACTACGAATAATTTCTGATGGTCGTGGCCTTAAAAATTTATTGCACTGCTTATTTCCCTTCAAGATGTCCTCTTTCTAATTTACTTCGCATTTGTTCCATTTAGGCAAATTTTCCTTTTTGTCTTGTTAATGTCTTCTCCCTTTTCCTGTAAATGTCTTCCTTTATCTCGTCATGTTTCAGATTATTCCATTTCTGACCCTACCCAATTTATATTTCTGACACTTTTTCGTCCGATTCGTGTGGGACTGTAATTTTCCCCGCTACCATCTATTACTAAAGTAACAAAAAATAAGTCAATAAATTTGGTAGGCGAACATTTGTAAAGCTTTTTCACATTATTCGTTTTGTGTGGACTCTATTACATATCGGTAATAAAATTGCTCATTTTGCGGATTGTACGAAATATCGGCAATCTCTAAAATAGGCACTTTTAATTGATGATGCCGCAATGTTGAATAAAATATATAGTTCGATAACAGAATAAATGAGGAAATGAATATTAAACGTAATTAATCAAAGCAAATCAAGCAAATTACAATCGGTTTTTGCTTTAATCAAAATTAGACTGGCGCAAACAGCGAATTTTTTGGTACCGTCCGGGTAAAAAACCGCATTAAAACAAACCTGTAATTGATTTATTTAACATTGCGCGGTTTTATAAGCCCCTCATATTTAGGCCGGCATCAGTTACATGTGTAGAGAGATTTTGTCCAGTAATATTTATGAGATTTAGGTTCATATTTGAATACATAAATGTTACGATTCGGTGAGCGTGTCCCAAACACTGTTTTTGCTTTTTACTTTTATGATGACATGAGTTTATATTTTTCATCAAAACGTGTTTTCCGCTATGAAACGACTCTAAGTTTAGAACAATGCATAGTTTAGTCGCTTCAAAAAGAACACCGATAAAAAGTTACATCAATAATTCCGTGCCGGCCGATTTTCCGGGATGTTTCTTTCGGTAAAGCGTGTTCGTAAATTTTCTACGGTGTTAAAATGGCGACATAATAAACCAAATTCAATTAAACAAGGCGCCTCAAGCGTTTCTTTCTTCGTATACAAAAATTAATGAATAAATTACGGTTCCTTTTTGGATGTTTTCCAATTTTCGTTAAGAAGTTTTCCTGTCAACAGCACATTTTTAAGAATTGTGTGTATTATGCACTTAAATTTTACTTCTTGTTTACCTTCCACTACAGTCGTTTATTATTTCTATTTTTGTGCGCTTCGAAGTAAAAAAGTAAACTTTTCTAAAAATTATATTTTGACGTTACCCATATTCTTGATGTTTATTTTATACGTTATATATGGTATCACTTTAGTCTGGAATAAAATTCACATCTGCCTTTCGATCAATGGCGGAACAGAGCTTTTGCAATTTGTCTTCGTTCTGTAGATATAAAATTCATGCGAACAGGAAAACGCTGCTACTCGAAAAGAGATCTGTTCAATTGGAAGTTTTTAATATTTTATTCGTTTCCATTTCACATTTGCACTCCTATATGGATAAAAGAATTTTGTATTTAAGAAGCTTTCAACGTTTCATATAAAATTCCTTCTATTGTTATACATAGTAAGTATATTAATATTAAATGTGCGTACTTAAAACTTTCTGAACGATATGGTATTCGTGTGAAATGCTGCAGCACATACTGTAGTCTGGTTAATTAAGAATTATACTTCTATGCCAATGAAATTGAAAATAAATAAATATTTTGTACGCCTGTTGCTTTAACAAATTGTTTTTGAAAACCAAATTGATTTATTGAAAATTGTACTCAGTAGAATCGCCCCGAGATGAAATTTTCATAAACAAATTGAAAGATTCATTTACCGTGTATTTTACTTTTCTTGCTAAAGATATCAACACATTAGAAGTAGTGAATTCAGAAATTGGCGATATCATTTTTAATACGAATAATAGATGAAAAGTTCTTAAAAGTATTCAATAATAACAATTGCATTGTACTTTTGCAATAAATTGAGATAAGATACAGCGCGAGACTGCAAGGAAATCTTTTACCGAAGAATGTATGCTACTTTATCTATAATCGGTTGGCAATGCGTCAATTTGCGCCTTTTAAAAAGTTGGTAACTTAGCTATTGCTAAGTTTTTCATTTTAAACCTCCTTTCATTTCATTGTTAACCTTCTTGTCTCTTGTAAGTTCGGAAATAATTTAGCAGATGGAGCAGTTTGATTTACAAGTCTTGCAAAAATCAATAAATTGTTTTTAATTTTTGTCCTAGTGTTAAAATTGAATGATTACGAATAAAATTGTGTACATTACATTACAATTATTTGAAATAAACAAAGCATATGGTTGGTTGGTTGATTGTTCATTTTGTTAAGGTTAGAGATAAACGAATTGTCACGTTAGTACATTTTACTTAGTGTGATGTTGGTTGCATACCCAATGGGCATTTTAAAATTTTAAGAACATTGATAAAATAAGAACAATATCGTAGATAAAACGTATTTTTTCTCGCACAAAATGACTGTTGCAACATACTCATCTTCGACTCGTATTTAGAAACTTCCCTTTTCGATAATAATAGATTATATTATGCGCTTGTTAAATATTATACTATTAGACCATCGACACATTGAAGTGATTTTTTCCAAAAAATATTCATTTGATTTTAATCGATCTGGCAGCTAAATAATCTGAATCTATGGACCTATTATGTCTGAATCGATTATGCCTAACTTCAATCCAAAACAATCTAAATTAATTAGTTTACATTAATTATTTATACTTATAGTGCTCCTGATTTATGTACAGTGTTTATGTTGGTGATTAGTAGTTTTGTGTTTAAATATGACGTGATTTATTTTACTTGTGCCTACCCGAAATAATTTCAGTCGCGCGGATGCCGAAAAGTGGTCTAAATGAACCACCTCGTATTTCGATGTTTTTAGAACAATTTTAAAACAAAAAAAATTTTCTGATTCAATGGAAACTTGCATATGTGAATGTAATCATAATAGCTTTCTTTTTAACAGCAACTTACAGATATTGAACCCTATAATACTTTCGAAAAATACTGAAAGTTCTGAAGCGCTAGTTTCAAAAACAGTGGAATTTTTTAAAAAAGTGAAAGTGTTTATTACTTTAATCATGTCTTCACCTTTTTTGTCATGTTTTATATTTTTGTTAATGTTAGTAACTGTTGTTATTGATATAAAAAAAGACAGAGTAAAATTTACGATCAAACGTTCAACACGTATTTTATTTTGCTCCACAAAAATCATATATACAGTCCATTGAATTCATATAGAAGCGTTTTTGGAAATACCAACAAACGCAGAGCTACAGAAAGCATGGTTCACTTTTGACATACTTTCGAACTTCTGAGTATTAAGGTTGTAATTATTTGGCTCAAAGATTTGCTCTCCCCGGAAAATTTTCAAGCTTGAAACTTTGCGTATTGTCTTGCGTTTCATTATTATTACACTAATATCGCGGTTTACGTTGCCCCGGTTTACGTTGATTCACTATAACGCTTTTTTTTAATGAACTATAGCGCGCAGACGCACGATACAGTGCGCCTGCGCGGTAATTTTCTTCAGTCACTCTTGCGCTCTTCTTACAATTTAATTTAATTTTTTTTTATATTCTCCATAATACAAAATTAAAACAGTATTTCACTGTTAAATACTATTTTCAACCTTATGGTATTTGTATTCCCTTTTTATTTAAAATACTTCATATGACAATTTAAAAAGCGTAATTGACCCCGTTTTACGTTTGATTCGCGTAACGTTTTTTTTTTTTGCCACGCATTAATCGCGTAACCAGGGTATTACTGTATTAAAATCCTACGAAATGTTCTAACTGTTTCATATACCAAAATTCTTGACATACTATGTGTACAGTTTACAGTTTTTATATTAAAAAACGATTAAGTTTTCTAAAAGACGTTACTTCAGCTTTCAAACTTGTTAGAATAAAACTTTTGCCGAGTTTCAGACTAACTTGAAGAAGATAGAAGTTGAATCTTCAAACGATTACAGTTTCTATTTTCGAAAAATAGCAAATTAAATTTCAAACAACAAACAAATTTATGTATTAGTAGTTGTGTGGTAACTTATGTTTTGCAATATTCTTTTGCATAATAAAAGCTCTGATAGGGTTCTTAAATTAATTCTTGCCCCAAAGTAATATTTCAATGTCGATTTCACAAGAAACAGCCGTACAAATCAGCAAAAATCAGCAATTTCTTGAGTGAAACTAATTAATAGTGCTATTTATTTGTACAAAGTGTAATTAAGCAATTATCTAATATATTAAAGTTTTTCGTATGCTTTAAATGTATAAATCATCAAAGCTATATTTGTATTTTGAAAGGCCAGTTTTAAAGTTTCTTTGGGCTATCATTACGCAAAGGAAATCGGACAATATTCAATTGAATCTTTCCAGGTGTTTCAGTTATTAGTAATTACAGACGGTACGGTTCTTATCTCGTTTATTGTAGGCAGAAAACCATTACGCGGCGAAATCTGATTTACTGTAATTTATAGTAAAAGTTTATCATTCCGAAATATTCATTCAAAGTTCTGATTAATTTCGCCACCATTTATCGATCGTGACATTTCAATAGCATCTATTTACAAATTGGCATTGTATAATTTATAACACATAATTGCAGCACGGCCTATATAAATGTTAGAGTATCACAGTCTATTAACATTTAACCCGAACGAGCTTTCAAAATCGATAATACACTTCTCTCATTTGTAAATATTATTAAGGTAATTACATCTTTCACGGAAGTACACATTTGAAAAGGACGGAAGGGGGTCATAAAAGAAGCAAATTACGCACACCCCTGAGGTGCATAATTAATTTATCATTAGCTTAATTAATGGTTGAAGATAAAGAACGTAAATTTCTTTGAATAAAATTTATAGAAATATCATTACTTCGCTGTATTTTTTTGCGCTAAAGATTGATACCCTTAATTTCGAACGCAGCCCAACTCGTATTGGAACGGTCGAACAGGATTACTGTTACACAGCACCTACACCCAGTTTTTCATGCGTTTATTTATGCCATTTGCCGAGGTTCCCGAGTGTTAATTGCAAATCCGATAATTGTGGCATCAACAGCACCGGGGTGGTTCCTAGCGCCTACAAAATAAAAGTTCACAAATTGAGTTAGAACGGGTTATATGAATACATTGACCTATTTCATATTTCGCTAAAAAATGCTCAATTTGTCAATCCTCTATTTGTTCTACTGCAGGGTATGAATTTGAGGGCTCAAAGCATAAAGTTGTTTGATTTGGTTTAGAAACTGCAAACGGTTCTATTACCGGGAAGTATTTATAAAGACTTACAAGGGTAGTTCAACTAAAACGACCCACTTCCTAAACTTACAACTTTTGCCTAGACTAAAAGAACCTTTACTCAAAACTCAACCTTTATTTTTTTATTTAGACGAGTATAATAGCTAACGATTGATTATATTAAGTTGCAGCGATTTTACCTTAACACATTAATAGCGGCAGCCAACAAGTGTAATATGACGTTAATTGTGTTACATATTGCCGTTGCAATGTAATGAATTATTCTGCCTGTACGAAATATATTCTCGCTGGTAAATACAAATTTCTTCATTATGTGGTAGGGCATTTTTACTTTTACTTCTATGCGACCTCCACTTATACACAACAAGGAACTTGTATTAGGGGTTGAGACTATGCATACAAACTTTCAAACAGACAAATACGCTTAATAGTTGCTACTCGTGACTGAAAAAACACGGTCCAGTTAAACAGACTTGACCGCTTCATCATAAGAATGTCTTTATGTTTTTAGAACTTTCCATAAACTAAGTAACAAGAAGAATTGAAAATTTTATAACTTAAAATAATATTTGAATATAAGTGTAAATAAATAAACTTACATATTATTTTTGTTCCTTATTTTTCCACATAATATTTATAAACTTAATTAACGTAACGTAACGTACGTCATTTTTTTATTAAAAATACACTTTAAAAGTATTTAGTCAATACACAATTAAATTTAACACACATTTTAAAAACACATAATTAACCCTAAACCATCGATAATTAGAACTGTATATTACTATTTCACAGTTTTCGCATTCTTATTAGCATCATCAGTAATTATCGACTGACTATATATCTTTGTCTATTTTAGAGTGTTATTTCGTTTTTTCCCCCTCTCCCCACTATTTCGCCTCATTTGTAAGTTTTTCGTATGTTATTTTTATTTATACTTTATATTGTTTATCATTTTTAGTAATATGTCATCTTTTATGCTTATTTGTTCATTTATAAGTTGTATGTTATTTTTATTCTTGTAAATATGTAAATTTTCTGCAATATTCATCCTGACACCTTTCTGCATAATTTTTTCGATTTTCATTGTTTCGTTAATAGTACCGTATTGATGTTTTTCATTGTATAAATGTTTAGTGTAATTGGATGTTGTATTATTCTTGTTGGTATGTTCTTTATACCGCGTATAAAAACTTCTGCCAGTTTGTCCGATATATTTTTTATCACAAGTGTTACATTTGATCGAATAAATACCATTCAACTTATATTTGTCTTCGATTTCTATATTTGGTTTAAAAAATTTGTCTAGTTTATTGCTGGTTGTTAAACCTATTTTTAAATTATAGTTTTTGAAGATTTTTGTTAATTTATTAGTATTACGTCCCTGATAGTTGAAACATACCCATTTTTTATTTTGTTCATTGTTTATTATTTCCTGTTTATTTTCTTGCTTATATTTGCTTCTATTGAATTTGAATTTGTTAATTAATTTATATATAATTTTGATGTTATATCCATTATTAATGGCGATTTGTTTTATGGTTTTTAATTCATTATTAAAGTTATCTTTACTAAGTGGTACGTTGTATAGTCTGTATATTAAATGTCTGAAAGCTGCCATTTTTTGTTGATATGGATGGTTAGAATTAACATGTATTACATGGTCAGTTTGAGTACTTTTCCGATATATGTTGTAATTTATCTTGTTGTTCTTTTTCTCAATATTTAGGTCTAAAAAGTTTATGGAATTATTTGATTCTAACTCCATAGTGAATTGTATCTTTTTGTTAATCGTATTTAAATATTGTAAAATTTCGCTCGGATTATCGTAATCAGTAATAAGGAAAGTATCATCAACATATCTGTACCATCTTATGATTTTAAATTTTTCGATTAGCGTTTTCATAACATTTTCTTCAAATTCTTGCAAATATATTTCGGCTAGAATTGCAGATATGGGTGACCCCATTGTTAAACCATCATTTTGTTTGTAGTATTTGTTGTTGAACTGGAAATAATTTTGGTTGAGTATTGTTTTAATGCTACATATTAATTGTTGAACATATAGGTTGTGGTAATTTTTGCCATGTAATTTGTCCTCTATTATATTAATTGTTTCATTGACAGGGATGTTTGTATACATATTACTAACATCAAAGGAAATAAATTTGGAATTTTTATTTAATTCAACGTTTTCCAATTTATGTATTAATTCTAAACTATTTTTAACAGTATATTTGTAATTTAACGTAATAACATTTTTTAATTCGTTAGTAATTGTTCTCGAAATTTTGTAAGCAGGCGCGGTTGTATAATTTATTAGTGGTCTAATGGGTACATCTATTTTGTGTAATTTAGGTAACGCTGATAGTTTTGGTGCAGTTGGATTCATATTAATGTTAAGCCACTGGTGTTGTTTTGGGATAATTCTGTCAGACGTTTTTATAATATTCCTAATTTGTGTTTGGAAAATAGATGTTGGGTCTTTGTTGAGTAATTCGAAATTATTGTTATTAATGAAATTTAAAGCTTTTGTAATATAATCTTGTTTATTCATTAATACTACAGATTTAGATTTGTCCGCTTTTGTGATAATGGTATTGTTATTTTTTAATTTTTGTTTTATGTTAAGTATTAATTTATATTGTTTATTTATATTTTTATTTTTATTTTGTTCATTAGTATCATAATCATTGCTTTTTCCTTCATTTTTGTTGTTATAATCCTTGATTATGTCATCTATTACGCTAACGCACCGAGATCTTACAACGTCTTGTTGTTCACTGTCAACTTTTAAAATAGCGGTTTCACAGTCAATGATCATATTTTCGATATTATTTTTTCCATTATTTGAATATAGGTTATAATTAAATCCAACATTTAAGATATTTTCTTCGTTTTTGTTTAAAATAGTATTTGATAGGTTGATAATTCTCGGATACCATTTCGTTTGGTTGTTGTTATCGTTATCCATCTTCTTTTTTGATGTTATGTTTTGTTGATTTAATAAATTATGGATTTTATTGTTTAATTTCATAAATTTGTTATTATTAATTACGTTTAATTTCTCGTTGCATTTTTCGTAATATAATTCCCATTCTAATTTGCTGGTTTGATTTGATTTACAAATATGTGTTTTATACAGTTTATAGATTAGTTTTTGTTAGATTTTTGTTGAAGTGCAATTTATATTACATTTAACAGCTAATTTTATTTCTAAAGTGTTCCAGAAAGTCTACAGTTGTGCAAAACGGTGTTGCCAATTATTTTTGGAAATATTTACAGATGATGCACTTACCAAGAAACGCCTAAAGATAAATATGGGGTGGAATCTCCCTTCATGCTGACATATCATGTTCTGCGTATCTTGCTGTGGTGGTGAAATTCCGAATAACCACAGCATGTGGGAAGCATAACTTTCTAAATATGTTACCTCCAGGAATGCACATAAAATTTACATTTTTAACCGACTGCAGCGGTTCTCCTAAGACAAGCAATAATCATTGAAGCTTAATGTTTAAACAATTACCGAGATTTAAATTTCTCTATAAAAAGGAAACAATAAATGTAAGCACAGATTTTGCAGAATTATTATATTAAATGGGATCCACGCCGTATACATCATTGTGTATTACCTTAAAATATTAGTCAATAAAATGTATGCACATTTTAATATGACCTTTTAAATAGCAACAGTAAGTACACCACTAGTGGAGCATACAATAGGTCTTTTATCCTACCGAGTGTGCAGCAGGAGTGTAACAGGAGCCACGAGCACAGGACAGCGGGCGGGACTAGAAGAGTGCTGCAGGATCAATACTCCGAGGATCAAGGTTTTGCACAGGACTGGATTTGTTTATTGTCATATATTTAAAAAAAAATTCTAGTTATTTGCTTTTTCGTTGTAATTATTCAGATTTGATTATGTAATTTATGTTTGTAACTGAATACATGAAGAAACGTTGCATTATTTGGGAAATTACGAGTTGTCGCATAAGTAAATTAGGAGAAACTTGGAAATATGCAAATACATTTCTTACTTTGTATGAGTACGTCTCTGATTTTAAAGGTTGAGTAGTGCAGTATAATGCTGGACCATGCGACCTCGCGCTAAACAGTGCCCACAAAAACAACGTTCTTCAGATTCTTGTCGGGTAAACACGATCTAGGGACACAAATAATGTTTACCAAAGCAAAATGATGGCTCTTAAAAATGAACATCGTTTGCTGTATGAACATAAAATTGTTGATTTGTTTTGTATGTTTCATTACTTTAGATTAACGATGAAAGTGTTTACAGTTGTGTTAAAAAGAGTGATGGTTTTTGTAGGGTAATATATTTTTAAGGTGTCCTAAATCACCGGTTAAAGAAGCTTTCCTTTTCTGAAAAAATTACCCTGTTGTTTCAAAATTTTCTTAACAGTTAATGACGTTTTTGCTACATGAACTGTGCTCGTTTTAAGGATACCTCAGACTTTTACAGTAACATTGTCCTCCATTATTATGCAAATAGTACAGAAGTAGGATCATTACATCGTCACGTCGACAATTAAAATCATATCTATTCAGAACTTTTTGACAAAATCTTTATGGGCTATTTTAGTTAAATTTTTGGAATTGTTTGCAATCCACTTGAAGTTTACATTCATATTATATTAGTATGTAATGGCGAGTAGATTTAAAAAATATAAAGAATTATGTCCTACTGAAGGTATGTAAATGTGTATGTATAAATAATCTAAAATATTAAAAATGGATCTTAAGAAGGGCATGCAAACAAAGCGGTAACGTTGATTAAAATGTTCGCTATATAAAATACAACATAACTTACAAATAAAAAAATTTTTAACGTTTTTTTTTATTAACTGCTATTGTTAAGCTTTTTTTTTATTAAATGTTCATTCAGGAAAAGTTATTAACTTTAAGAGATTTTTCAATACATTATTACAATACTTCGGTACAAATATAAAGTAAAGTTAAGTATTATGATGTTTAATTTTTTTGTTTGTGTATTTGCCGAAACAATTTTAAGAATTTCAAGCGATTCTTATTGACCCTGCTATGGCTGCTTTTAAATCAGATACATGATCATGAAGTTATTTATTGGATTTTATTGAATTGTTCCGAATCAAATTGAACAATCCGTTTGTCTATAACTTTTTTTGTGTAAGTAAGCTTATTCGGTAATTTGCAACTTTGGCAACTGCTTAATCTGCATCCTGCAAAGTGAATTGGATCTTTTCTCTGAGATAATGTTGTTGGCTGAACCCTAAAGCACCTTAACTGACCTAATCACAATTATGTCGTTTGTTGCCAATAAAATATTACTATATAACTGAATTTAAAAAATAGCTTTAACTTCATCTATCAAAATATGCTGCTACCTGAGAGTAACAATAAACTTCTTAATTTCTTAATAAAATTCTCTAATATTATCGCTAACGTGCTTCTCAATGAGAAATGGAGAATATGTCTGTCGAAGAAAATTCGTTAAAGCGATTGCTCGCTTCTAAAGGGCAATCCTGTTCGTCTCTTCCATTTCGTTAATCTTTTACCTCTAATAGGCTCTTTAAGATCAAAAGCTGATAATTTTATGTCGATAATTCAAGGAATGAAATAACAAGTTTAACCTTAGTGGCCACATAACGCACACTTTACATATACCATGCAATCAGACAAAATGGGTATACCGTGTCAATTTAGTGGTGATTCTGGACCACAATAAAAATAAGCGATTTTTTGAAAATTTCTAGCGATATATAGGTACCATATGCCAAAACTAAAGTTCCAGTTTTTTACATTTGTAATTTTGCTAAAGCAACTCAACAAGGTTAGTTGTTTTTTTTTTGCGATTTTCTAATTCAAATAGTTTTCTGGTTAAAGGTAGGTATATTAATCTTAATAAATCAGAAAATTGCGAATCTATTTCTGGAGAGTACGTTGGGTTGCATCAGAAAAATCAACAAGCTGAATTGAGTGATAGTGCGGCAACAGTGAATCAAAATTTGAGAAACGAGTTCGTTCCCCGGTATGGGCAGAAAACATTCTCACTTGTTACTAGAACGTAATAATATATCAGTTAAAATTTGGTCAAAATTTCTCGAATAGATACAAACAAGTGGGATTATTATTCTACTTTTAACCACTCGATATATTTTAATAAAGCCAAGTTTGATGAATATCTGAAGCCCTGAAAAGTTGTTCTTAAGTTCAGGAAGGAATTATATAATTACTTGGGAGGCAAATTATGTCTGATGAAATTTGTTACAATATGAAGTGTGTGAGATAACAATACATCGAAACGAACCCCGTCAAACTAATATGTAATATCCGACATGCACAACCCTATTAAGGATTTAATAGTGCGTAAGAGGGAACATAATTTACAATACATATTCGCCCTTGTGTGAAGAGAATCCCTTGAGCTGCAGTGGCATGTGATCCTCAAGCAATTGCCCCGAACGCTTCAGCAATAAGCTTGCCGCAATCCCATTACAATACTGATGTAAGCCAAGCCGCATTAAGTGTCTCGCTTATTGTTCTTGAGTTTGTAAAATATGCTTTGCTCTCTCTTCGTTTTTGAATCGTGAATCCTTTTTATACAAATAAATCGGTTAAATGGCTCTTTTAAATGGCTTAGTGTGTGCATCTCCATTGTGTTTTGTGCAATCAATTAGGCACATTCCTATTTTATAGAGCAGTGTGTGAAGATATGTTCCTACAACGAATATTACTGTAATTCATGGTGACATGGTGCTTTCACTTAAATTAGTGTGGTGTAAATTTTAAAAAACTATACATTTGTTCGTATTATACATTAGTGAACACTTTTATTTTATGTGAAACGTTCGATCGCACGTTTCCATCTATTCACGGCACTAACAATAAATTTTTCTTAGTGTTATTGTTATTGCGGTCACTCGCGAACTGAAATTTTATACTTTATTTACTTGTTTAAAGGCGAATTTATTTACGGCACTTTTTCGTTCTGCATTGAATAAATTAAAACTTCAGAATTAGTTTGCTCATTTTAAAACGTTAATTAAAAACTACGAACAGCTCATTTCATTTAACTTTATTCATTTGTATTTGTGCGGTTTCGAAACGCGAAATTGAAATGAGTAATTAAGTTGAAAATTTTAAAAGTTTCTATTGGATATTATCCTTTAAAAGAGCGATAGCTTTAGGTGTTCGTTAATGGGGCTAACGATTATAATGTCTATTTTCTATTGTGCTTTATATCTTTGTTAAAGCGTATACGCATAACAAAGCTTGGAATATAAATAAAATATAAATCAAAATTCAGGATACTTTCAATACGGGTTACATTTATTGACATGTGTGCATTAGGTACTTGTGCATTATCATTGACAATAAGCCTTTCCCTTTTAAAAATCAACTTAGGTATATTAGGATACATAACGAAGTAAGGCGATTCTTCAATTTTCCAAATGGTTAATTGAGTAATTAAAAGCAACTTACACAAGACTTACAGGATTATAGAATTAAGACTATATCGAAAAAAATTATGTTGTGCAGAATGCAACATAATCCTTGCATTCATTCGGAACAAATCTAGTCGAGATTCTCTCGTTGAATGTAGCAGCATTTTGGTATGTACTATTCCGGCCACCGAAATGTAAACGATTTTTTTTAGTAACTTGATTTTTGCTTCATATCATAGGCGTCCTAAAAAAATCAGCTAAATTTGTCAATATTATTTTGTTCATGACAAATATTATTTCACGAAAGTCACTGAATAAAGCCAGCTGTAATCTATGGAAAAATAAGGAAATTTGTGTCAGGTATCGTGCACATTTCGGTGGCCGGAATGGTACCAATTGATTGTCAGAAAGTAATATTTTAGAATGAATAATAGAAAAGTGGGAAAATGTCTTTCTCTCACAAAGACCATTCGAAAACATCATCGGCAGCAAAAGCTAAAGTCAATATTCAGTCTGTTGAAAATCTATATCTCGAACACGTTGCACTGCATAATATCTTTTGCAAGATAATATTACTGCACACACTTTAAATCTGTCTTCGAGCGCCTACATAAGATTGGTAAAATGTTTGACCAAGAGTGTTTAATTAGATAAGAAAGAATATGTTGTAAAATACATTTTTTTTTAAGTTCATGTACTGTTGATTTACGCGTAAGTACTTAAATAAGCTTCACCAATATTCATGGTATAAATCTGTATAACACCCCAATAGTGAAATTGACCATTTCAGGAACTACGACAAATTCTGCCTAGTTTACAAACTGGGCGAATTTATTTATTATCGTTATCCCTTATAAGGACACTTTCTGTCACGAACATAGTGATCACGTACTGAACACGCACACTCCACTTCTCTCCACCTGTGGGAGTAACACCTCAAATTTAGTAACCAATAGACATTCAAATTCCAAGTTATTCGTGATGATCACGCCATTAAGTCACTATATAACATTGAGACGCAAACTATAGTGCAACCGTAAAAATTTTCAATTGAATCGTGGAACTGTCAACATCAACATAGCATCAGTTAAGGTCCTAAGTTTTGTTATTTTTACAATAATTCAATTTATTTTATTTGAAGAAGTTAGAAACTGAAGGGTATAAGTGCTGAAAGTGAAAATGTTCAGGGTCGTAGAAGAAATAATCGAACACCTACTTCTTGTTAACTAATGCGGTTGGTCGGCTGTTGAATACAAGTAAGTACAAATCACCACAACAGTAGGTATCACATAACATTATAGCCTTCTCGTCATTTATTGCACTGAAACATCCGTTTAGTGATATGCTTTTCTACTTGTCGACAAAATACATTAATAAAATGATATTCCACTGTATCTTTATTCAATTTTTCAAAAACTGATATTTTTTAATTTTTTCAAAAAATGTATCCTTCTGCGTTTAACCCTTCAATTTTTAATTGATTTAAATATTTTAGAAGGTGGCCCAAAACTAGTTAAACAATTCTTTTCTTTTTAATTTCCTTCGGTTTTATTAGTTATTGATTCACAACTTTTTATGTGCTGTTGTGGGTTAGTGTTCTAGTGGGAATATTACGTTCTATTTCAAACAATTATTATTAAACAGTGTTAAACCAACTTAAGTGACGGTGAATCAAAACAGTATACTTACTTTTAGCATATCAGCAAAAAATCAAAGTACTATAGTCTCAAAGTGGGAAGGACCTTAAGCTGCGAAAAGAGTAGAATGGAAATATGTAAGTAAACCTTATCCGTGAACCGATTTTCGTCTTAGCGCGTAGGTTAATCATCATTTAACTTTCCTCTAACATGTCTCATTGATAAAATATTTAAATATTAATTAAATAAGGTCGAACTAGAAAATTAAGGAGTTGCAATAAAATAATAATAATTTTAAGGATTATCATTTATAAGGAAAACTAATAAATTAAGTGTAAGCTTTAGCGCACATTGTAGGCGACACATCATGGTACAAAAAATTTAAACTTTAAGAAATTGTATCTTTTTATTTTATTTGTTGAAAGATGAGGATTGGCGTCACTCGCGCAGTAATCTGTGTTGCGAATACTCAACCATATACGAGTAGTTCTGCCCAACTTGATCTTTTTTCTCGATTGGCAAGCGTGTGCAAATATTTTATTCCAGGAGCCTTTACCTAACTAATATTGAATTAGACTTTATAAGAAACTGTATTATTTAACTGCAATTTCATGTTACGTAACTCGGGGAATGTCTGTATTGAAACCGATTGAATAGAAATGCCATTACAAAACTACACGATCAAAATAGCTTGATATGTTTCAGATAAGCATATAAATCTCTCGTATTATAAGATCATGTAGCGCAAATTTCATCCATTTATCCAACGTAAATTTACTAGAAAATTTTGTCACATTAATCTAGGCTGTTGTATACCACATCCGAAACTATTTGTCTTCGTGATTTTTCTTTATTGCACATTCACTGACATAATAAGCACTGTCGTATTAATTTTAGATAAGTTGACGTTATGAACACCAAAAACGTTTGTTACACGCGCAATCAGGAAAGAACCCGTTATGTATGAGGAAATGTTTTTATTTTTCGCTTTATCATTTATGATGGGATTTTGGTCGACAGAAGATATTAACCTCATAGAATTACTATTACATTGCTGTTAGCTGTATTTCAGGATATTATTAAAGAGGAAAAGCAAGTAAAAATAAAAACTTTTAGTTCACATTCATATACGATTAATTTTGTTCCGTATAGTTAGCTACTAACAATAATCCACGAATTTACTTGCACATTGTAACTAATGGGCCAAATGGGTGGTAAATTGTGAGTATCCAGAAAACCATAATAAATAGTTCTCATTCATCTCCAATTTGTCCCAACTCATAAGTTTCTTTCGTGATAATTTTATGTACTTTATTTTATTTTTAAGTGAACTGGTTACACAAATCACATCTTTAGGTTATCGCTGTTCTACTTTCATCATAACTTGATTACAATCAGTTACACGTTTTTATACTGCAAATTGTATTTAAATGTTTAATGTTCGCTGCTGTGAATATTCGAAAGCAGCATTTTAATGATATTACATGCGATTTATTTACTTTCACCCAATTACGTACCGCTGACGGTTATTGCATTCATTTCAACTCACTGAATGATTTAAAAAAATTTTAATTAAAATTGGCACCAATTTCGAATCACCCTCTTTGTTGGCATTTTGATCGAAAATTTCTCTCAATTTGTAAAATTTGGTAGTCGTTGAAAAATAGAATTTGATTACATGGTCATAAAATTAAACCTATCGTCCAAATGGAATGTGCATTTGATATGGTATGTTACGCATACTTTGAGTGATCATTTACAAAGTCGTCGGTGTTGAATACCCACACTTGTGATTGCGGTTAATTTTTGGATATAACTATTTGCTTTGACTGGTATTTGTGAGATTTTTTCAAGAAAAACTTTGTATCATTAAAATGTACTACATCATCATACAATCTGTTAATAGTGGCAAAACCAAGAACACCCCACTTTATCGTTCCTTAATTTTTTTCTGCAGTATCTTAGAAATAAAGCTTTTAATTATTTTTCTTGTCAATTAAATTAAGAAAACAAGGGAGAAACAACGAGAAAAGGAAATTAAAAGTCCAAAAAGAAGGGAAAAGTTTTGCATTTTTAATTGAAAAATTTACTTTGAAGTGATTCTGTACAAGTCCAACAACAGCGAACTGAAAACCACCACTCGTTCTCTAGTTTGGTGCATCTTTTTTTAATGTACATACCAAACTTTTCATCCAACTTTGATTAATATTTCCCAGCTGGAGACCAAAACTCTAGGCCAATTTATGCGCTCTTTCTACTGTTCATTTTTGTTTTAAGTAATTTTCATTACGGTCTTAAATGAGTAAACGGAAATGGCAGTTCTCGAGAGTGCTCTTATTGTATTAGAGTTTGATGAACGATGTTATTGTATTTTAATAATGCATAAAGCAAAAACTGAAAAAGGAGCTGTTACATTAGTTGGAAAATTAAAGGAAACGTTTTTCTTGACGATTACTTCGCTTGTAACATTTATCTTATTTTTTCTTTTTAAGTTAATTTTTCTATACTCTTTCCGGACCGTGTGATTCAAGTTTTAGAATTATTTTACTTTGATAAGATACAGACAGTGTGACACATTTCTTAAATTGAAAGGAAAAAAATTATTCTAAATCGATTCGGAAGTTAATGCTAATGTAATTTCCTTTTTGCTAAATTGATGGCTTTGTTGGTCGGGTACTTCTTGCTTATGAATATTTGACGGAGACCTTTTAAATGCTTGGGGCTAGTGAAAATGCAAATACTTACTTTAGAACGTATAAACTTATCACGAACTTTCGCAGACTTCGGCAAAAAGATTTTCCAATTAAAGTGAAAGCTGATGCATAATTTTTTTTAAACATACCTCTAATTTTTACGAAAAGCCTATTACCTCGGAGTAAGCATTTTATGTGCTTTTCTGACTAAAATCATGAAAGAAAATAATTATTTGTACATACATTTAACATTTCTTTTAAATATGTGTTTAAGAAATTTAAAAAGTAGTATCGAATTTAATAATAATAGGGAGTTAAAGGAATTGAATGAAAACTTGTATTAATTAGCAAACATGAGTAATTATAAATGCTGAAACAGCTTGAATGTTCAAGGTAGTTTAATTACGGCAATCGATAATTTCGGGTCACTAATAGCGACTAAAAGCGGTTATGCCGAGAAACAATATTAATAAACTCTTAGATGTTATAAATTTAGTGAGTTAAATGTAAAAACTACAGTTTTGTAGAACAAATTACTTACAACATTATAAATAAATTCTCAAACGCTTAATTCTAATTTAGTCATTACAAAATGACAATTAGTGGGAAGATTTATTGCAAAACCTTAGTTAATCGCCTATCAGCCACCGCGGCCTTTAGGTTACATTATATTTAACCTTAAAACTTTTAGTGAAAGCGAAGAAATGGAACAAAGAAACAGAAAATTGATTTTATACTCCCACGCTTATTAGATCATAACCTTCATTACGATACAGATTTTCAATACAACATTACTAACTTGACACGACAACACAATATTTTAGTTGGCAACCACATCTAAATTAATACATAGTCGATTGTTAAGGGCGTATAGTACCCTCAGAACGTTGATATGTTTAAATCTAAAATTTGGCTTTTTAGCAATAAATGAAAGAAAGAGATGCATGGAATATGTTATAAGAATCTATTTCGCTTAATTGTAGATAAAAAAAAAATATTACTAATAGTTTAGAAGTTAGATTTATTTAATTTCTCGGGTAAGTTACCCCTTTTATTCTTAAAAAAAAAATTTAGTTTTCACCATTCTATTAGGAAACATGTTCTCTAGGAATTTTGCACAATATTAATGCGTATTTTTTTATCAATTAAGAGATATGAATTATTTTGTAATCCCGTGCCGTAACTGACTAGGAACGGGACTTACGCGGGAAATTAAATAAATCTAACTTCTAAACTATTAGTAATAACTTTTTTTTTATCTACAATTAAGAGAAATAGATTCTTATAACATATTCCATGCATCTCTTTCTTTCATTTATTGCTAAAAAGCCAAATTTTAGATTTAAACATATCAACGTTTTGAGGGTACTATATGCCCTTAACGGTTTAAAAATGCAGAAATACAAATCATTGATGTTAATCAAGTTGTTTTTTAAATAAATTATAATTGTGCATATATTTCGGGAAATTTTTCGAACACGTCAAAGAGGAGGGTTGTTATTAATTCATTCGAGTGAATTAAACGACTTATTGAAAACTATTTTATTCCGCAATTGGATTATTGGTTTAACGACATGTAGTTATCTACTTCCAAAAAGGAAAAATGTAATCACCAATTTAATTGCAATGTCTAGAAAATGAGATTTTACATGAAAGTATTGAATCGTAAACCTCGATTTAAAAGTTATTAATTGGTGAAATGGTGCCGTAAATATTCAAAATATCCACTAAGCAATTAATAATTTTACTTAAATATTAAAGTGCAGATATTATAAGTTTCTTTTATTATCGAGTTCTGGTGTAAGTTTTTTATAGTTGTTAGTGTTGAAATTAGAAACATCGTAACTGACAAACGGAAATATCAGCAATGAATTAAAATTAATTAAAGGACTTGCAGTCGCTTTTACTAAATGTCTTTTCACATAATCATGTTGTTACTAGCTACTTACCATTGTTGTTGACAGAATCTGTAAGTTAAACTTACCACCCTAATGCGGTAAGTAATTTGTGACCCATATTATGCCTTCAAAATATTCTTGTCAAAAAAAATTTCGTCAAAGTCAGTCTAAATTTCTTAATTTCATTTTGTATAAGCGATTGTGCGAAATGCATTGTAGACTATACGGTTATTAAGTGCCATAATAGAATCTCGATTCTGTTATAATGCACTTACTACCCTTATATCCCAATATACTATAATATTGACAATCCATACTGAAGAAAGAAAGCAGGAAAGAGTGAAAAAACTACAGGGGTATTATAAGGTGGTAAGGCATTATGGTAAAGTGTTAAAATACGGAATTGAACAACAAATCAGGGCATCCGAAAACCAACATGAGTTCAGGTCCGATGGCCCATGTGTAGATACGATATTTACAATAAAGTTACTTGTTCTGAAATGCATCAAAAGAGGAAGAACCGTTCATCGAACTTTTGTAGATCTAGAAAGAGCATATGACACTATTAAGTAAGTTATGGCCATGTATAAAGAATTTAATAAAAAAAAAAACAACTAGTCATCAAATTTATCAAGCACTACTGGTTACTGGGCAGAAAATCCAAATAGGAATAAATTACTAGTATACAATGTCGCGTTCAACCCAATTTAGACTTATGGCATCCAACTCTGGGGAACTGCAGCCAACACCAACATCCAAATAATCGAAAGATTTCAGTCAAAAGTTCTACTTATCATGTGTGACGCTCCATGTTTTGTGAAAAATGCTAACATATTGTGTGATGTGAAAGTGGGCTCAGTTAAGGAAACTATTAGAAAGTTTAGTGAAAAATGTCTTAATAAACTAGAGCATCATAGTAACTTCCTAGTAATCAACCTTGTCGACAATAGTGACAACACCCAAAGATTAATAATAGATTAAACCCACCTGACCTGCCAAGCAGACTATAAACATGTGTTTTAGTAATATTATAAATACAGGGTGATGAAAAAAAAGTGCCCATGATTGATATTGGGGCAATGCTTTCTGTTGAAGCATTGTGGAAATCGCAACAAAAGTGATCCAAGTAGATTCTGTTTAAAATTAAAACAGTTTCTCTAAGAGCACAACGTGGCAATACTGCACATATTTCTTTTTATAAAGAATTACTTTCAGGTAGGCCTAGTTCTTGTATCTAAGCAACCAACACTGACAGATACTGTCACTTGCGTAAGACAAACAACTCTCACGTTGACATAACTTTTTTTATTTCAAAAGAATTTAATGTAATTAAACAAGAATACACAACAAACAGGTAATTGAAGGGCTGTATGAAAAAAGCCCCTAAGTGACGTAGAGATTTTCTACTATTTGCGCTTTTTCTGATAAGAATGGATGAACTTGCGGTCGCACTTACTGATTCTCGTTTAAAAGGCCCCTAACCATGTTATTTAATAAAAACAGATAAGTCAAAAACGAAATAATGGAATTTCCAGATCAAATTGAAACATAAAATCTCAAATATCTCAGAATAGGAAAAAGTGACTTAGACTGTCGCGCTAATCCTTGTATGCTTCGTCCTGATCCAGTTTCAATCGCTTCCACAACTGCTTCCTCCAACGGTGGTGTACGACCTTCACGAGATCGTCTACCGTTTACAGAAATCGGCACTATTTGGCCATTTTCTCTTAATTTTTGCTCCACTTTTCCAATTACGTTAGCATCTGGATGACGTCGATGTGGATACACTCTAGCATATTCTCTAGCAGCTTCCGATGCATTATTATCAGTTTCACCCAAGCGGAGTAACATGTCTAGATATTCACTGAAATTGTATTCTATTTTAAGACTTTTTAGGACATTTGACTTGTATCGTTCAAATTTGACAAGAGAACTGACATTGAAAAGTGAATTATTGTTATCAACGTTTCCTAGGAGATTTGCGATGTTGCTACATTGATAAATTTTCCTCGGAGCCAAGAAACCGTACTTTTGACATCGGTAATAAAGTAGGTTTCAATAGATTCTTTACACTTTTTTTTAAAAAAGCACCATCAACTGCATAAAATTTAGACCCTAACAATGAAATTATTACAAAATTGTTAATCGTATAGATTTTATTGTCTGAATAGGAAAGCTTATATCTTGGTGATGAGACAACAAATTTTATTTTGGCTTTCAAATTCGTGTTTCGTTAGAAATCGTCTATAACATGTAGCTACTCACGGGCACCTTTATTTCATCAGTCCTGTATAAGTAACAACTAAATTTTTAGAAAACACTGGGCTAAAGTCACTAGACCTAACTCACATGTGCATTTATCAACACACATTTCACTTATCGAATTTGCTTATTGTAAGTCTTTACAGATTGCAAATAGTTATAATATAAAAAAAAATGTATGAAGAATAATGGCGGTTCTAAGGATTATTATTAACATTGCTTTGTGGTTTCGGCAAAACGACTCAGTTTCGACTCGGAAAAGCCGTTACATGGCAACTTAGGTCCGAGGTCGGGATCCTACGTAGAGTGTGCCACTAGGCGCGGCTCATACTTTCTGGATTTTCATAACGTTCTATGGGATATATTTCCAGAATCAGTATTTTTCGATTTGAAGACTTTGGATGGTTTCTAAGGTTTCCATATCTATAAACTTCTTCAGACTTCTATCCATGGTGTGATTTAAAGATTCGTGTGTACTCAATGGAAGTTCTAAGAACAAGCAATCGAGAAGAAATCGTCGCTAAGTTTCAGGAAAAACTGCAAAATCAATGAATTGTGTTTGTTGGAAACGGAGGCTATTTGAAGAACGTTAATTTCAAGAAATGCAATACTGTGTTACAAATTCCCAAACTCTGTAATCATTTTGATGTATCTATTTTATGCAAATATTTTAGTGAATGATAAAGCTTCAAATCTGTTAGAACTTTCTGCCGAAATTGTATTTTTCCAAGTTGTGTATGTATGTGTATGTATGTGTTACACCCTAATTTAGCAAAGTAATTACCTGTTCATGCTTCCCAATACTGACATGTGACCTAAAATAATCATTAACGTAGAAGCGACAATGTGTGACATAAATTATTGAACAGCACCCCAATTTTCAGCTAACCGACGCCGACGAAAAGTTTTAAATTTTCATACGATTTTAAAGAAGTGAAGATGACAAATTAGTATTTATCTAAATTCCTTTATTACTTGAATGCTTATTTTTCGTTTAGCATCAAATTCGCTAAATTTCTTTATTTTTTGTACTAATATTTAATTGCCGATTCTTACATAAGAATGAAGTTAATCACGTTATTAAAAAAGGTTTCTTTACTTCTAATATACACGAAAGATTGATATTTAGAATAATTAAGAAGAAAAATAGCACTTGACTTTACAATTCATTTAAAACTTAGACCAAACTCTGCTACAACCTTAAATAATTCTGGCGGTTTGCCGGAACTGAATACACTTCAAAGCATTATATAAACATTCTAATTACAAACCGTGAGATCATTTAAAATCTGGCCATAATTGACGTTGAAATCTTCAAATTTATATAAGTGATTTGATTTGATTCAGGATAAGAACAAAAATAATAATTACTACGCATCACTAGCTAGCAACAAAAGTATCGCAAATAGGATAAGTCTTCTAATCAAACGTAAATATCGACGAATCATTATGAACTGGATCGGCAAATATAGTGCAGTTGAATGCAGTCCAGATAAATAACGCATATTCAAACACACGAGGCCACTCCGATAAAAGTCCAAAAGTTGAAATTGTGGTTATTTTGCCGCTGACGCCCACACTGAAAGGTTCATCTATAATATAAGAACGTTATCCATATTTTATTTTATTTTTCTGCAGCAACGACTTTTTGTTTTATGACGTGCTCATTTGAGGCATCACAGCAATACTTTCTCAGAGGCGTTCTGAATAATTCAATCTTAAATTTAAAACTTGGAAGTTGAAACGTTATGTGGAAGTTTGCGTGGTGGAATCGTTAAATTGACAGGCGTGGAAATAATATGTTTATGATCTATCAACTGCGATATAAAAAGTGTCATATCGTATTAAGTTTAAGACAGTTTTATTAAATCATGCTGTAAATAATATTATAAACTTTTATATCGCCGTTGCTGTTGACGTACTGTATATAATAATTTTTCTGTTGAAACGAAGGCAGTTTTTAAGCAATAAAAAATGCTCATAGTTATGTGTTCTATTTGCTAACATCCCCAGGGAATGCCGTAATATTGAATATTCCTTTACATCCTACTGTTTGTCAAGTCACTTTAAGTTTTTTCGAAGAGATGATCCAAATATTCGTCTAGTCCAATTTTCCAATATAGTACAAGATGGAATCGTTTTTTCCTGCAGGGAATCTGCAATTTTCAATATCACGTATTCAAATATCCGGCAGAATGTATCGTTCCTTATGTAATTTTTGAAGCTTTTATGTTGGCTTTTGCAATCAGAATAATTTAAATTTATGCTTTTAATATTTTCCATTTCTCTTTTATTGTTGTGTTCTCGTGAAAACGAATTTTGAGAGTATTTATGTCTTGTCAAAACTTTTCCGGCGCAATTTTACTTTCATTTTTTTAACGTCGATAAGTGAAATCGTTTTTCCAGACTTTCAGGCGGCCTTTCATGAATATATGCTGATTTCGATCGAATTTAAATTTCATCAAATTTGTTAACATAATCTGCAAAACCGGAAGGGAAAAATATTTACCTTGATCATACAATATTTAAAGTTATATTACTATCACGCATAATTCTTTTGCAATTCGTATTTTGATACTTTCTAGATAAATACTTAATTCGAATTAGCTTCCTATCACACACTCCGAAACATCTTTACTTAAAACACTGAAGAGATTCATACTTCATTCTTCTTAGATTACAAAGACACTACAAGAAAATTAACGTTTAAAATTATCTCTTTCAAAGAAATGTGATTTGCATCATATTTGATATGGTTTATATACAGTGTGGAAACATCCAAATGAAATAAATTCATTATTTCAATTATTGTGCATATTAAAAATTCTTGAAACACGTAATTTTTAGATCATGAAAGGGTATCCTGCAAAGTGAAAACTTCATCCCCAAAGTCTCCCCTTGTCGAGTGACAATTGCAACCCCCAAATTTTTAAATATGATGTAGGGGCTTGTGATACTTTATTTTCAAGGTCTCTTTTTGCTTTATTGAAAAATGCTATGGTTTACAATTTTATTGCAAAAATTAACAGTAAAAAAAATTGAAAAAATCAAAAACGAATACCGTTTCGTTATTTTCCATTCTAGTGGAGCACAGCCATTCTTTAATTGTATCACTCCATCTATCCATTCAAACGATAACGTTTGAACAAACAACTTTCCATAACATTTGATCTACTTATATCAAAGAATTCCGAACCATAATCTAACTAAATTTATTAATGAGCCAAACCGATGCGTAAATCCAAAGCGAATCCCAAAGGACTCTCTGAATATTAAATGAATTACAACTTTAAATCGGTTTGGGATATCAAAAGTATTAAGAAAAATAGTTATAGGGTTCACCAAAATTTGTAACTCTCCATATTTTTGCAATTTCAAAGGTCATACAGTTATGATAATTTACGTTTGTTTTCTTTCATTATATTTCATGATTTGTCGGTTTCCTATTTTAAATTTTAAATCTATTGTGACTATCTGTCGAAGAAGGATGTGCGGATGTATCAAAAATATGTTGTAAATACAATATAGTCCATGATAAAAATATTGGTTTAGCCAAACCTCTTATTCAGCATTGGCAGTTTGACATATTCAGGTCACAAAACTGGCAATAACTTCCTTTTACCACTTCCTAAGCTGTTGCTGGGATAAGATTAAAGAAATTTTTCGCACTTATTTTGTATTAGGTAAGATTTAAAAATACAGTTACCCCGGTTATAACGAATCTCAAGACATCATATAAATACGAAGTTCGCAACAAACGAAAATGTTTTTTTAAAAGTTTTAGATACATAATTATCTTAATTATTCTGCATAAAAGTACCTAAACTGTACCGTTTAATATCTTAACAACTAAGCCGATAGCCCTCTTCCAAAATCTTTGAATGTAAAGAAAGGTGATATAGAGATTTAAATTAAGTTTACCAATTCACAAGAATATAATATAGATATTGAATCGATTATTAAAGATTTAAAAAAAGTTTTAAAGAAGAAATTGGATTTTGAGTTGAATGGAAACATTTTGTGCAAAAACAACGATGATGAAGTTTTATTTGTGGTTCCTAGAAATATGCAAGATGAGCTGATTACAAAGGCGCACGAAAGAGGACATTTTTCAGTTGTTAAGGCGATGCAGCTTTTGAACAGGGATTAATATTTCCCTAAGATGAAGGAAAAAGTAGAAAGAATTGCTAAAAATTGTGTGCTGTGCATACTTGCCGAGAGGAAACAAAGTAAAGAGGAAAGTTCTCTCCACACCAACAATAAAAACAATCAACCTCTGCAATGTTATCACTTAGATCGCATTGGAACATTGATGACTTCGAGTAAATTTGTGTGGTTGTATTCGATTCGAACTAGAGGAACCGAAGTGCCGGTACACATCCCGCCAGGTCTTCCAGAGGAGGTCTACCGGAAGAGTCGGCGGAAAGTAAACACATTTTGTTTTCAAGTTCCATTTCTATTTTCGTTTCATTATTAGGTTGTAATCAGTTGTTAATCAGCTGCAGGTCGATTATTAATATAAGTAGTTAGTCAGTTGTATTTAAATTTGTTTCTTTTGGCGGTTAGTTCAGGTTGTATTGTTATGATAGTTATTAGTGAGTTGTTAGTAAATTGTTAAATAGTTAGTGCTGTTAATATATCGATTCCCACATAATAATGTTCAGAAAATAAGAAAAATCAACATTTACAAGATAACTTTGTTAGGATGACAAGATTTCATCCCCCCAAACCACCAACAACGTTGGTGACCTGCAATATAACAATAATACCAAATAACGTACTTGATACGCAATAGCTTTGCAGTTGGCCTGACAAGGGTGTCAATAGCGTTGCCTGCCAAGTTCCCTATTACAAATTTGATGGCTGGCCATGCATCGAAAAAAGTCAAATACCGAATAAGGGCAAGATAAAGAAAAAACAATAAACATTAAACAATTAAGTATTGTCTTTAATTCTGAAATTGCTTATTATGCTACTACTATTAATTATTATTTTTGATGCATGGCCGATCACCAGAGTTTGAATATGAAGCTCTCATTTATAAGAAACCCTGAGAAGACCCATGTAACATAATTATCTATTATACATGTGAATAAGCGCATATGATTCGGTTTGTGTTAAATGTTATAAATTGCCGGGTTAAAACTAGCCATTACTTTCATAATTGTAAAACTATAAATCTGTGTGTGTGTGTATTTTAGTAATAACAAAGACCGACGGTTTGAAATGTAAATAGTAAACAATGGGGTTGAAAGCTTGATTGAGCTTAGCGCAACCTACTGAATATTTGATATTTATTTATGCAACGGTAAACAGAGAAATTAGTTGTATGGAAAATATTGATTTTCCATCGCGTCTTCGGTTCAAGCTTTATTAAGTTTTTTTTTGTGTGTCGTCTACGCAATATTGATAACATGCAATAGCGTAAAATATAAATTTCCTCTTCTATACGAGCTCTTTAATCATTGATTTCATCTCGATATCCAACCGTGCGTTAAAGTAGTAAATCAAAAAAACATAAAAAATCGAATGAAATAATTTCTACAACTGTCAGATATAATTCAAATAAAGTGGACCGTAAATAAAGGAACTTCACTGTGGTTGCATTATTTTTACTTCTTACATTTCCTTTATTTCGTATATTCATTTGTTGTGAAAGTAGTTTTTTCTAAAATTTATTTCAGTTGTTTGTTTCCGCTGCAGCAAGTGAGAGAAGGAAAATCGTACCAACGTTTTCGTTTAACAGCAAGATACTTAACTCTATCGTTATTTAAGAATTTATGGCTATTTTAAAATTATTTCAGTGTGTTTTTAAGCATCTGTTAATTAGCAATTCCGAACGATACTGTTTAAAGTACGTAGTAAAATGGAGAAAATGGTATTAAGAGAACTACTTAATTACGTAATATCAAGTATTTTAATAGACAAGCGCTCTCCGTTTTTTAATCCTTGTAACAGTTGGACGATTTTATTAGCTGGCATTTATTTCAATAGGCACGTAGTGAATATTAAGGGCACTTAACGTCATCAACTGTACAACAGTTTGTAATAAAACTAATATTATCCCAATTAAGTTCAATTAAGTAGATTACTGTTTGTGCTTGCATTTATTCTTTATATTTTTACTGAAGGGAAAATATAACACCAAGAAAACAGTACCCAAACTAATTATATCTGGACAAATCCCCTTTAATTTTTGGACGTTTCTATCATTTAAGAAATATTACATTTATATTGTGAATGTGAAGATAGGCAGCTAACTTTCATTTCAAATTTCGACCACAAAAGAAAATAAACTATTCTGTATCAATTTTTTTTCAAAATTAATATTAGATTCCAGTTACTTTCGTAATGGTATGCGAAACATAAATAAATGGTGCTATTCTGCACATTTATGTTGTCTCCAGTTTAAACAAGAATTTCGAAATCGGGAAGTAGTCGAGTATAAAATGTTTGCACAGCATTTTCGAAGACTAGTTAGTCGTTTGAATGATATTGGCAGCATATGCAAAGGAAAATCGCCAGATAGACTTTCTGTTTTAAGGGAAGCGGTTTTAGAAGCTGTCACTGTCTGCATGGAAACCGACTAAACCAATGCATTAATTGTCGGCTCAAATTGGTAAGTAATTTCATTATCATGGCTTTATTCATTTTAAAAGTTGCTTCTAGGATTTTGTTATGGAGTATGCCACGTGACAGTAAGAAAATTGCCTCAATAAATCTTCAGATATTTTTGAAAATTTATAAAGAAGAATAAATCTGCGTTTACAACATTTTGAACATACATGATGTATCTGAATTGTTTAGCCAAATTTTACCAACGTGATGTGTGGAACAATAGTGCAATAAGAGTTCCTATAAACATGTATCCAAAAATGCTCCAATTTGTTAGATTTTTTCTTATGGGATCACTTAAAAATCTTGTTCACTCTACACCGACTCTTACCTTAAAAAACCTCCGCGACCAATACAACATAATTTTCATGTACCTAGTCCGGGCGAGTTCGACGAATGCATTCGCTATTCGCTAAAAACGTGGTCGGGTGTCAACTTCATGTGAAGCACCGGAATTGAAAGATTTCGAAAAATGAATTGCGCCAATCGTTTGTACTTCGTTTGTACCCGTTTGTACACTCAATAATTTTTTTCTAACACAAACTCTTGCAGAATAATTCCGAAAAAACTTTCACCTAGCATGAAGTTGACACCGAACATATGAGTAAACAGTTAGATTTTTACAACAATTGATAGATTTTCGTTAGTACCTGTTTGTACCTCAAATTAAATTTCTTCAAGTTCATCCCTCTAAATATAAGAACTGAAAAACGTCGCGTCAATGTCACGGTCAAGGGCTTATCGCACTACGCTCTCGCGGTGTTGAAACTACAACGTCAGCATAGCATTGTTGATGTGTTTAATTTTAGTGAATTAGTTTTGAAAAAAAAATAGTTTACAAGGCATAAAGACATTACGTCGTAACCATTATTTATTCTTCTACGGCCCAATATTTAGTAATAAATAAAATTATTGTAAAATTAAATTGTATCGAGTAACTACCCCGCCTAAATATTTTTCCGTGTCTGAGGTAAAGGAAAAATCTTTCTTGAAAAAACACTCCAAGTTGTGCGTATGATTTTTCAATATATTGCAATTATACCCAGATATTTTTAAAATAAACAAACGAAATACATTTTTATATTTGTATTTAGTGAACGAATTTTCTTGAGATTTTTATTTGATTTAATTTAATTTAATTTTTAATTTAATTTAATTTAAAATTAAAATAAACGCCCCTGAACTTGGGTATTTTTAAAACATACAATTACTTCATTTTCTTTCCATCATTGCACGGTGTAAAGAATGCTTCATGAAGTTACACATAATTTTTCATCAACATGTTGATGAAGATGTCGTATTGAATTGCAATTCGTTTTTCGAAATCTTTCAAGTCCGGTGATAGCGTGAAGTTGGCACCGGATCACGTTTTTAGCAAATATCTGCGAAACTGTGGATTCAATTGAAAAATTATTGAGGGTACAAACGGGTACAAACGAAGTACAAACGATGGGTATAAATTTTATCGTTTGTACCTCCACATCAGGTATCAACTTCACTGACCCCATTTCGAGCAGCTTTTCTAAAGTCCCCACAAAACATTTTAATAAAAACGGTTTATTGATTATTATTATTGGCAATTTTGAAATTCGCACATAAACTTTTTAGGAAGCATTTTTGGACACATGTTTGAAGGAACTTCTTGCTTCACTTTTCTTCCATACATCACGTTGATAAAGTTTACCCAAGCGATTCAGAAACAGGTTGTATGTTGTAAATTGCACTGATTCAGAAACCAAATCACTTACTTCAGTGAAATTGCGTTCATCAATATATTTTTAGGTAAATCTTCCAATGTAGGATTCAATCTCGATGGGTATGTTTATTTCAGCGCTTCGATCCACTCAAAATTCCATGCAATCATGTTAAGTCAATCCTTGTTTTAAGTCACATCGTTCACGTCATGCTTTGTTGTAATAGATTGTACGATCCAGAAGCGAATCCTAGCAAAGACGATGGATTCATTAGAAAATGATAACCGACTTGGTTAATCGTGAAAACTTGCAGTGAACGGATGCGTTGAATATGATTCATTTATCTTAACTCAATCGCGTTTCCTTCTTTAAATTGAGACATTCCATCCAATGCACTCGATTCAACCCAACAAACTCAGAGGATTGACTTTACGTGTTGTATCCGATCGAAATTTCAGGCCGGCCTGTTCATGTCGTAAAATTGAAGTGGATAGACACGGTCGGGTGGAATTTCGAGCGAATAGAGGTGCTGAGATAAATGAACTCAGTGGTCATTTTTTGTCGGTAAAATGCTGGATAGTCAGATTACTTGTTTTCTACGCTTTGTTACAAGTAAGCATCGAATTTAGCAAAAGAAAGATAGATACCAATTCACTGAAATACAAACAAAAACTTAGTTAATAAAATTCTTGTCTTTATAAATTTGATTACATAATTTATTGTTTTTCGTGAGTATCCATAAATAGTTCTTGTTTACAAGCTCATGGTAATAGTGAGTGACGGAAATAAGAACAGCGACACAGAAAAGATTACTATGAAGTGGCACGTTCAACATTTCTGGATATCTCGGTAGGCCTAATTAATAATATGAATATTATAAAGATTGAAAAATATTAAGATCTTCAACGTGAAACCAAATTTTGTATGGAAGAGTGTACACAAACGGTTCTATAAACGTAACCTGTTAATTACTTACACACTTCAGGCGGCAATTGCATATCGATGCTGATTCTAGCTTTAAAGTTGCAAGCATATTTTTAGAATGCACCGAATAACCGCATTTTACATATTTAATGGTATTAAGTAGTAAATTATGAAGGTTATGTTTTGATGGGTTTTAATAACATCGCACCTAAAGTGGGCGAAACTATCAATTTGTTGGACGCCACTGTCACTTTCAATGTGAGGTTGTGTAAATTTGACTGTTAGAACGCAAATTAATTCAGAACGAACTACTTTCCGATGTAGCCGTTGAATTCATGAAAGAGGAATTATACGTTTGTGATTTTACCTTCGAGCGTTTTTAGGCATTTTTACCAAACCTCGAAAATTAAATCAGTCTATTGCTAGTAACTACCTTTGATGAATTCTAGGGAAAGAGCTGATTTCACCAACAAAATCGTAGATTAATCCATAGCAATAATAGTTTTTAATTATATCCATGAAATTTAGCTGATGTTGGTGAACTCGATTATAAGAATAATTATTTCTCACAGTATTTATTTCCGAAAGAGTTATTAAGTACAAAGATCAGAATTGTGCTCGTGATTGAGTCGTTTAGTTTTATATTTTTTGTTGATTGTCGTTATTGGAAAACATAATTCTCAATTTGGTAATTGCATGGAACTTAAATTTCAATGTAATTTTAATATAGATATTATTTTTAATTTATTTTTTATAATTTTGTCAATTTTAATATAATTGAAAGCTTAATTGAAGTTTATGTTGATTTTAGTACTTTTAATACCTATTGTTAATTACAAATAATGTATTTCTCGCATTTTACAAAATGTCAAAGATATATTATTATTATTTCAATTGCTTCAAAAATTGTGTTTCTTTGATCATAAAATTGTAATGAATAGTAGGTTATTTTATTCAAAAGAAACACGATCTTGATTGAACATACTTATATTTCAATTAAAATGTTCTAAACACTCACCAATGATTGTAAGATTAACTTTGCTATTGCGAGTTTGGGCAACTTTAAAGTCCACTCGGCATCTGTACACGCCCTGATCACCATCCCGGGTGTGGTCAATACCGAGTTCTGCAGGTTTTCGCTCAGGCAAGAAGTATGCTCTATGCCCGAACACATTCTCGTCGGACCAACGCTCAGCCAAACTAAAATCATCTCTGTCTCTACTGTCCACACTGCAAACAGAAATAAAGTTAGGTTTAAAGTTGATTGTGTAAGTTTCGTAAAGTTTTTCTTTTAGGTAGAGTTCACGCAAGCCGATATGTGTACATTAGAACTAGCAAGCGTGCTTAGATTTTCAATAATAAATGCTTGAACATTCGGTGCATAAACATATACACATGTTAAGCAATTAGTGAAACTCTGTACCCTATCCTTTTAACTTAATTAGAAAGTGGAGGAAGTCTTAATTGTAAATAATGGAGACTGATGCGAACTGATGTTTCTCTGTGTAAGACTAACTTAAGGACGTGAATTAAATTAAAAGTTAGAACAGTTGATTTACGAAATTACTTAGTTAGAACCACGCATATTTGCTTGTACATTTCTATCATCTGAAGTTATTAGGGAGAAGAATTAGAAATCCCTTAAGGTTTACTTTGAGGGCATTAAATTTTCAACGTATTTACATTTAAAATCAACGTGAAATATGAAAATTACCTGAGAATAGGTGTCCCTAAGTCTTCTCTATACCATAAGACTAAAAGCACTTGGTCGTTTGGCTCTGATGTAGAGATATCACAGGGAAGGAAAACGGATTCTCCTGACACTGTTTCGATGTTCGTTACGGGTACTGTAAGAGACAAAATTACAAATAAGTTGCATTCTGCATCAAATGCACAAATATTGGCTTTAGATAATTAAATATAAATTCGTTAAAGAATTAATATACATATAAGTACAGAAATGCCATTATTTAAAAAATGGACGCATTATACAGTTACTGGAATTAGATTTGAATTCATCGGATAATTGTGTGGTATTAATACGTCTATGATTGCGGAAACCTAAACGTGTAGGCAGTAGTGGTGATTCACGATGGTTAATTAATAATTTTAGTGTCAGTCGAATGATGGCACAATACTGTTCTAGGCACTAAGATTAAATAGACTAGTCTCGGTTTTGTGCAACGCCTATCTATTCTGCGGTCCATTACAACTAAAATTACTGTATTGTACTTTAAATAATAAATAAATAATAGGCACAATCAAACCGCGGACATCCTTATACAACAAACAGTTTTTAATGCACGAAAATTTATTATAGGGAATATGTAGTAGGGGAGACCGGGGCTAGTTGTCACAGGGGCAAGTTGTCACAGTCGCCATAACAGCCAAGATAAACACTTTGACTGTGCGTCGGGCCAGTCTAGATAACCATTATAGGTATCTTAATTACCCTACAAAGTTTGACTATGGTCACCTATATAGCGCCTAAATTATTATTGATTTTGTGTTTGACAGAAGTGTAAGTAAATTTTATCGCTGTCTTTTAGAGTCGTCTGGACCGTAGAAACGTGATTCAAAGTAAGTATCAATTTTATTTTATGAAAGCCTCATCTTTTAGCTACAAATTAATGTAAAAATTATAATGTGAGTTTGTAAGGTTAAAATAAATAATTTGGTTTTTATTACAAAAGTTGGCTTGGGGCTAGTTGTCACACTGTTTTTGGGGCAAGTTGTCACAGTGGCAACTTGCCCCGGTGTGTAATAAACAATATCAAAGATATTTCTGTACCATTTCAGATGGCTAGAACGTACAAAAGAAAAACAAATCGGTCTACTCCACTTACGGATATTTTAGTCAGGGCTGCACGAGAAGTTAAGATCAGAAATCCGCATCTTTCACTTGTTTGTGTCAGTTTATTTGTTTTGTTTAGTTTTTAATACATTTCTGTTTCCACAATTGAATAGAATATAAATTCTACTCACTACCATTTTTTTTTTGGCCTGTGAGAACTTACCCCATATATTGTGACAACATGCCCCGAGGCGGGGCATGTTGTCACACTTTACATGCAGACAGAAAATATTTTGTTGCACATACGTCACAAGGTATAACAAAATCAACTGTTCATAATCTAAATCACGACACATCTAAGTATATATCTAAAAAAAAAGATATCCCAAAATGTCAAAGTTAAACGAGAAAAAAAAGCAAACGTAAATTTTGTGACAACTAGCCCCGGTCTCCCCTATGTTGTGTTGGCCGATAATTTTATATTAAATATTTTATGTTACTTGAAAGAAAACCCGCTAGTGTCCTTACGAGAAGTAGCTGAATATTTCAATACAGTACAATCCGGATTATCCGAGTCTCGGTTATCCGAGTCTCCGCGTTATCCGAGCGACCCCTGTTTTTTAATTGTTCCGTGTTATTCGAGCTGATCCTGAATTTTATCCGAGTTATTCGAGAAAATTCGGAGAAATTCAATAAAAAAGTTGCATGAGGCAAAAAATCGGCTGACGTGATTATTTTCATTACTTAGAATTCCACTTCCGTTTATTTGATTTAGGGCACTATATGAAGTCAGTTACATATACACTACCATTATAGGTACATGTCCATAGAAATGTCTGAAATGTTAGCTTCGAAGAAGCGTAAGAAAGTGGTGGTTACTCTAGCACAAAAAATTGAAGCATTAGAACGTCTAGATAGGGGTGAATCAATTACAGTTATTGCTAGAGAATATGGTGTCGGCAAAGTCACAGTAGGTGATTGGCGCAGAAATGGAGATAAAATTAAGCAATGGCATAGTCTACAAGCTTCGGGATCTGGTAAACGAAAATGTATGAAAACAGGTGACTACGAAAAGGTTGGTGATAGCTTATATTTATGGTTCACACAACAGTGAGGCAAGGGAATCCCTGTGTCTGGCCCTATATTAAAAGAAAAAGCCCTATTGCTTAATAAACATATTAATGATGTTACTCCAAACTTGACAACAGACACGTTCAGTGCAAGTGATGGTTGGCTCGATCGCTGGAAGAAACGCCATGGAATTCGACAACTAAAAATCTGTGGTGAAAAACTTTCTTCAGATACAGCAGGCATTCAAAAATTCAAAGACGATATCCACAAACTGCTAGCAGAAGAAGGTTACTCAACCGATCAGATCTACAATTGTGATGAAACTGGCCTAAATTTTAAATTGATGCCAGCAAAGACTTTGGCTGCTAAACAAGAAGCTTCGGCCCTTGGGTATAAGCGCAGCAAAGAAAGACTGACTGTGATGGCTTGTAGCAATGCGTCTGGGAGGCACAAGCTTCCTTTAATGTGCATTGGAAAATCTGCAAAGCCACGAGCTTTCAAAAACGTAGCCCAAGGAGCTTTACCTGTTTACTATAAAAACCAGAAAGCTGCCTGGATGGACAGAACACTGTTTAAAATTTGGTTTTATGATGAGTTTGTGCCCAGTGTAAAGACATTTATGAGAGCCAACGATCTTCCTATTAAAGCAGTGTTAGTTTTAGATAATGCACCATCACATCCAGAAGAAGCAACGATAAAAAGTGGAAACATTACGGTTAAATTTCTTCCAACAAATGTTACAGCTTTAATTCAACCGATGGATCAAGGGGTTCTGGAAAATCTGAAGAGGAACTACAGACGCTCTCTTCTACAACATGTGTTGGAAAAGAGCGAAACTGAAGATCTAATAAAAGTTTTGAAGGATATTAACCTAAAACACGTCGTTTATTGGTTGGCTGAAGCTTGGAATGCTGTGAAGCGATCGACTCTTGCAAAATCTTGGTCGAAGATTTTGACTGCTCGGGCACTTGAAGAGGAGGACGATGATGAAGAAGACATCAGTTTATATGAATTGATGACACGTCTAAGAGGATGCGAGGAAGTGTCACCAACCGAAGTGCAAGCATGGATTGTAGCTGATGATCCTGAGGAAAGTTTGGACGATCAAGAAATAGTTTTTCAAGTATTAAATCAAAATGATGAAAATGACTCCAGCAAAGAAGATGAAGGTAATGATGAAGATAACGAGCAGCTGGTATCTCATGGAGAAGGCCTGATGGCATTAGAGACTGCTTTACGATATGTTGAACAACAAAAAGAAGCTACTCCTTCTGATGTTCTGCTCATTAAGCGGTGGCGAAATATTGCAGCAAGAAAAAGGTGTAATTGTGCAAAACAATCCAAAATAACATTGTATCTGTCAAATTAATAAACTTACGTATACGTATGTACATATGTATGTAGTAGTTGTATGAATAATGTCGACTTATGTATGTATTCGTGTAACATTTATTTTTTCCGTAAGTCTCCGTATTATCCGAGTTTTTTCTTATCCGAGCAGGGGCTGGTCCACATTAGCTCGGATAATCGGGATCCTACTGTATATGAAATACTTCAGTATTTAAAATTCTAAAAAATTTCAATCCAATTCTTACAAATTCTCCAATCATCAACAGCTATTTCATGAGAACAAAACTAAAAAAAAACTTCCTTAGGTATTGACCCCCGATTAATCACTATATTCAAAATTTGTCTCACACTCAGTATTAGCAGAAGATGAATGTACAGCTAGAAATAGCCAATACTCCACTTATCGGTCCATTTTTTATTGATGGGAACCTCCTCAATTTGGCCAAATTTTTAGATCTGTTAATAAACAACATCAATCCAGCAATAAAAAATTTAAACATTAATGAACAGTGGTTTTAAGTGAATCCTTCCACATTCCACAAATTTTATAAATAAACGAAAGGTTTCCAGGACGGTGGGTAGGAAGGTTGGCCTCATACCATGGGCACCACCATCTACAGATTTATTGTCCAATGACTATTTTCTTTGGGTTTATATAAAATCAAAAATTTATAAAAATATTCAGATTTTCAAATCTAAATGAATTGAAAGATCGCATTCGAACACAATGTAAAGAATTGAATCCTGACATTCGCAAAATGTGGTCCTTTTTAACACTTGATATGAAGTTATACTTGTTTTCTTTTTATTATGCAATGTTACTTGAGAAATTACTCGCAAAAAGCAATTTTGGTAAAAGTGGCATTTTTGAGATTTTAAATTGTTTTGAGGCATTAAATGAAGTATTTCTAGTGGATTGCGTGTGTTTTTGTAGTGAATAGTTATGTTAAAGACTTGACATGGCTGTAACTACAAGCTCTTAAACTTCTGTAATCAATAAATGCGTTGTCTAGCGCCACTCCTCTTAATAATATCATTAAAATTGATTTGATATTCAAATAACTGCACATTTCATTTGCAACCATAATCTTGCTACATAACCTCTCACAATGAAGAACAATAGCCTGACGGTGTGTACTGTATGCAATGCGTTGACGCGTTTTTGTTTATGTACCGGGGATATGTATACTTGAAAGAAAATCTCCCGGTATTTTGTTTTATAAATAAGTAAATTATTCAATTTTAGATTTTTAGAAAATAAACTTTTGATAGAAAGAATGATCATATTGTATTTAAGTAAGTTTATGATGTTAAGAAGTTATTGTGATTACAGAATTTATTATTATCAAATATTTATCGGGTCGCTATTACTTATTTTTCGAATACAGTCGGATTAATGAAAAACTACATGGGCATGTTTTGAAATAGTAACCGAGTTTGTGCACATTATCGTGTTATTTAATAAAGGCCAAAGTTTTTTCTATCTCAACTGTAACGCATGTCAAAAGTCGCGCTTCGCCGCTGACACGTATCTACAGGTACTGTAAATTACATAAAATACAAAATTGGCTGACAATATTAAGCTAAGCTGTCGGCGTTATAAAACTAGGAAATCGCATATATTACATTTTCTTACGGTAGGTTATTTTTATGGCAGTTCTAATCTTCATATTTTTTTAACGAATTCTCATTTTGTGGAGTAAGCAGTTGAGAACAAACATCCGAGCTATTTTAATTAACAAATTAATTTATCCTATCCGATTCAAAATTCTCCGTCTCGTTCTGTCTTAACAAATCCATCGGATCGGCTATAGCCTTGAGGCATTAGATTTGTACAATCGGATAAACAACGTTATTTTGAGAGGCACAAATCGTAAATCCTGAAACTCTGAAGCCCCATTTTACAATTTATAATAAATTAATAGAACTCACGTTCCGTTTCACTTTATTATAAAATACCTCCAGGGTACTACTAACAGCAATCGGAAACTCGATTCAAACCAATATATGGGGAAATGCAGCAAAGATGATGTAACGTCTATTTCCTAGTTAGATTAAATGGAAAACGTACATAAATTGTTCACATAAGCCTAGATTAGATAACAAAAATATTTCGTTCCAATTATATTGCTTTGTAATGTTATAAACGCTTGGGTGTCATGCTATTAAAAGCTAGGGAATATTCGACAATAAAATTGTACATTTAACTAACGATAACAACGCTTTAGCTCAAGACACGCTATGAACGCGACTGAATCAAGTTACTGACAATTTTCGGTAAAAACAAACATCGAAGTGTCTTTTCGAAGTTCGGTAGTATACAGCTTTAACGTGTCGAGCTTTATTATATTGAGTGAAGGATGCGGTGCAATTTCACAATAAACCTATTAAAGTTAAAATGGGTTTTATTGGTAGTCGGTTGAAGACAATGATTGATACGCACGAGGTTTTTAGGTTTTTTATTACTTGCATTGAAAATAATTTCATCACATATTTCAAAAAGATTACTTGTGAAGTTTAAAAAGTTCTTTTATTGTTTATAATTAAAAAATTATTCGTTAAAAGTTTTATTTTTAGTGACAGACGCACACTTTCAGACAGTTGGCCACTTTTTATTCGTCTGTGACTTAGACCGGAAGTAAATTTAGTTTAGTAGAAGCATGACAGAATTTTTTCCAACAGCATTCAATTTATTTAGATGTGTGTCCTGGCAAATCAATAAGATAACAGGTTTTATCAATATTTTGAAACACATCAACATACACCTAGATAGCAATAGCATTTGAAATAAGTAACAAAAGTTTGCACGATTTTGACAATGGAAGTCATGTTTCACAGATAATAAAAAATAAAGTCATGTTTCTTAGAAACAGCCCCAGTCTTCAAGCGAATGATGTTTCTGTAAGAAACTCGACTGACTTGTCAAAAGAGTGCAAACTGGCGCTAATTTCGAATGCACGGAATCAATTTTGAAGATTATAGCCTAAGAAATATTGCGGTAGAAACAATATATTTTTATTATAACGGTAATTATTTACGATTTAGTCCATGATAGTGGCTTCGTTCAACACAAACCCTTTTTCATAGCAACGTTCCGTGAATTATTTTCAGATATATTCTATTGAATTTTCTATGCATTTCGGAACGTTCTTTTTACCTGCTGTTAAATTGTGCGCTTTGAGGACATCCCAAAACGACTTTTAGGATCCATTTTCTGTTCTCAACGGTTTGTAAATAGTTATTTACGTATCATGTGCGGAAACAAATGTTTTGGTAATGAGTGCCCGATTTGCAAACACGAGTGGGCGTAGCACACGAGTGAAGTGCAAATGGGCACGAATTCCCTTATATTGTTTACGCACAAGGTGTGTATGCTATTTTTTGCACGAATTTTTATCCCAAAATAAAATAAATAAATAAATTGAACCGGAAACAACTGTCAGCTGTTAAATGTCATTCGAAATTTACAACTTTCAATTTATAATTTCTGCAGTATTCCCCAATGTATTGAATTGAAAAGTGGTATAAATTGCATTGTACACATTAAAGAATATAAATGAAACAATAATTTGCTTGCAAACGGTCTGATTAGCGAGTAATTTTTGACACGTTTTCACGCACGAGTGTTTCAAAGTGGATGTTTCCGTGTATCAGTTGCGTGCGCATTTCGCTTGTTTGGAAGCAGGGAGTGCAAAATAGTATATTACAGTACATGTGAAGAAGCAAGGAATTTCACTCACTGGTGCATACGAGACGAAGCAATGGCGCAACGTTTTGCTCACTGCTTTCACCCATAGAAATTGTAGAACGTAGAAATAAACAACAATTACCATAATAGCATAACCCAACTTGTCGTAGGTATTACAAATTACAGTATTTTTTTGAACATTTCAAGAGCAGGATTAAACAGAACGTTATACAGCACTCGCGAAAAACTAATTTCGCCCACTTGTGTCCCCTTGCACACTCCACTTCCTCTCGTGGGCAAACTGGTGCTACATCCGATGAGCAAAATTCTTTGCTTCGTCACATGTACTGTAATATACCATTGAAAACCACCCTAGCTCCCCTAGTAACAGAAGTTGTTTTAGAAAAATTGTTGCAATTCTATTGGCTATCTAAACTCACGCGGGCTAAGTCAAAGCAATATTTTAGTGTATTTCTATCTCCTGTAATATTAATTTATCTAAAAATATTTGTATAAAAAGATTTAATTTTCTGTTTGCCATAAACTTTTACAAATATTTACATCACGTTTCTACAGTAAAGTTCACTGAAGTGAACACAAAATACATGTAAAAAACATTTAATTATATTGAACTTTGGCGTTATTTACCTCTTTTATATTGTGCATAAGAAGTGGCTCATCTCATACAACACTCAACATCTACTGGATGTCTAATTTATGGCTAAGCTATGTATGTATAGCTAGGACGTAAAATAGCCATTCAGAAGATATACGGTGTCCGATATACAGAAGTAATTTTTGAAAGATTTTCTGTGTATATCCGAAATATACATAAGGTGGATAATCTCTAGATACATATTTTTACATCCAGGAAATATGTTTTGAAGTATGTTCCAAATTAATATATTTATATTTATATCTGTGAAAAGTTAAAAATTATATAACTACAATAATTGAATGAAATTTTTAAAATATACGATCTTTTGCGTGTATTAAAAATATTTTATGGTATTAGATTAAATTAATTATGTAATATTTAATTTGTTCCATTTTAACCACAAATTAAAAAAAGTTTGGTCATATTTACACTAAATATACGACCAAACATTTTTTAAATGTGTTTGTGCAGTTTGATGTTTGTAGATTTTAACATGTGTCGTTGATATCAAATTTAAAAAAATATATTGTGGTACAATTGTTGAACAATTTAAATATTATCTAATATTAAAAATTAAATATTAAATATTATTTTATGGTATTAAATTAAATTAATTATGTAATATTTAAATTGTTCCATTTTAACCGCAAATTAAAAAAAGTTTGGTCATATTTACATTAAATATAAAATTTTCGTACTTTCGATATAAGTAACAATTCCCGGGAACAGAACTACTATGTATATCGAGGGATTGGTGTAGGCAAAACCCGTTGACGAAAACACTATTCATTAAAAAGTTGCCTTGTGACCTTTGTAAAAAAAATTACCCTGTCATTGCATCGAATAATACCTTCGTGCGGTAGTGAATGTATTCTCGCCCAATACGAGTAATACGATAATACAAACAAAAGGCACTAAACCTTATTAAAGAATCATGATTGTACGCACGCAACTAATACAATGTACTGAAAATCTTTAATTGCATTTAAATTTTATAAGCTTGCTTCACTCAAATCTTAGGAAACCCTGAATTATTTGTTTTCTGTGTATGTTATTATCCACAATTTATTGAATCTGCGCTGAAATATTACCTCCTCTGTAGCTCTACTAATAAAAGCTATTTGATCGATGGCTTAACAAGCATATCGTGGCATCAGGTAATATAAAATATTTGAAACACAGGAGGGTGTCTTTTTGTTAATACTCCTGCCCCGCATTTGACAGTTTGCAACACATCATCCTCAACTTATTAAGATGTTGTTCTATTGCTTAAATTTGGAATCGTTTAAAGCTATTTATGATTGTTTAATGCAATACAGGATGTTTTATAACAGGTGTAAAAAAATCACATTCTAAAATAAATTAAAACAATTCTTATTTGTAAATTTTGCTTTATTTTTGAGTTATCGGGGTTTAACAATTTTGATCAGTATAATGATAATTTAATAAAAAAAACATTGACCTTAAAATGAAAATGATGTAGTTCAATATTATAAGATAGTATTTTCATTTCATTGCTAACTAGACAAATAGAAATTTATGTTTGAGAAAATTTAATTTTGAAAGCGCCGTATTTTTTAGAAAATGACAACGGAAAATGTCCACGATCTTTGTGCAGAGAAGCGGTATAATCGCACCAATCACGCGTTCTCAATCTATAGTTCAGGAATGATTTGTGCTTTGCTTCTATAACCACCATATTTATTAAAACCCCACAAAAAGAAATCACACTGCGTTTAATCACTTTCTGCGAGATGACACAGCCAGAAAATTATTGTTGTTGACAGATTTCATCGTCCTGCTGGTACCACATGTATAATCAAGTTCCATACCAACCAGTTGAAGCCACAAGAAGTAGATTAATACGGTGCTGTAACAAATGCCATTCACTGCTACTGCATTTCCGGTTTTATTTTCGAAAAAATAAAGCACTTTCAAAATTAAATTTGCATAAATATAAATTTATAGCTTAAAAATAAATCATAACTCTACTACTTCAAAATGAAATAAAAATGTCTCACACATGTGAAAAGATGAGTTCAAAAATTAAATTATAGATCCTTTAAAATTTTTGATCGTTTATGAAAAAAATGCAGTTAATACAGTTATAACTTAAATTATAATTTACTTTCTTGACATACGTAATTATAGAACAGGTCTCAGGAGAGTTACGTCGCAAATCAGTTCACATTTGACAATATTTCTCTTCTTTGTCAAAAAAGTGAAACAATTAATTCACAATGACTTTCATTTTGATGTTTTTGGTCAAATTAAATATAGTAGATTAAGAGGGATCCACACCCCCGGCCGTCGCTAACATTGTAGATAGTTTGATTACCCCTTAGAATTAACCGTAAATATTAACCAATTTTCAATTTTTTTATACCAAATAAAAGAGAACTTCAATATCTACGCTTGCCTAGTAACATTTTTTAAATAATTGTTTAAAAAGTGTTAAAATTAGCAGCAGAAGTAGGTCAATAGTAGGCATTTTGTCGAATTTATGTTGAAGTAAATAAAAAGAAATTCAAAATTTTAACACTAAGCGTGCGTAGATTAGTGTTTTCTCTATAATTTGGCATACTTCTTTATAACATTGGTTGAAATTTGACGTTGATTTTAAGGAGCAATCGAAACGCTTGCAGTGATTTTTGCATGATTTTTGATATTGATAGTGACCTACTTCTGCTGCTAATTTTGACACTTTTTAAATAACTATTTAAGAACATATTTCCAGATTTACGTAGATATTGCAATTCTCTTTCATTTGGTATAAAAAAATTGAAAATTGGTTAATATTTACGGTTAATTTTAAGGGAAATTCGAACCGTCTACATTGATAGCGGCGGCCGGTGGTAGAGATCCCTCGAGCTAGGTGAGGATCCCTCTTAAGTGGCTAGTCTTCCTTGTAGTTTGGGTTGCCTACGATCCAATTTACAAAGTAAAGAACTCCGAATAACAATAAAATAGAACTAATTAAAATTAATAATTTTTAAGACCACTTGAGATTATCGCCGAGAGTGAAATTGTTTAAGTTTCCTACGTTAGTGACAGTAAAGAACCAGCGAACCTTTTAAATAAATATGGAAAAATATTTAGACATACATTTTTATTTGTCGTTTTAATATTGTAGTAGATTCAGCATGGTGCCAAAATGTTACCATTATGCCGAATAAAACATTTTGAAAATAAATAAATTCATTTATATGTAAAATATTACAGATTTTGTAGAGTTGACGTAACTATCTTATCAAATATTTAACAACGTTTAACTTATATTACAGTAGTTTAGTATGATTAGTTTCATTAATCAGAGTAATTACTAGTCTTTAATTAAAATTGCCGTATTTAATTAGTATCAATTTATATTAATTGATTGACACGATAGCATCAGTCACAATAATGATTAAGCGATCAATTTAACATCAAATTTTGCAATGGGACCTAAAATATCTAGATGTAGAATTCTACCATTGTGTGTGTACTCGAGTCCCGTTTGATGTACCTACCTATCCTCCTTTTATTCCATTTTATCTCACTTAAAGCCACATCATCCAACCATCCGTGGGAGAGTACTTCTGATAAAACCGAGAAAGGCATTTACTATAATGTTTTAATCCTGCGATTTCATACCGCTAATGACCCCCTGTCTAACTTGTTGCTGATGCCTGTGTGCACTTCTGATTATTACACATCCCATTTGACTGCAGTTAGAATTTCCGGAGGATTTAGAGAACCAAACTAAATTTGCTCGTTAATGTGCAAAATTACCCCACATGCTTAACCCGCACTAATAAATTATTATTTTTTGTGCAACTTGCTCCAATTAGAGCACCTTTCGTCATTCCCTGTTGTATAAGGAAGGCTTTGATTTTCGCAAATCGGCTTAGAAGTTCACATGTCTGCGTCGTGTAATTATGTCGGAATAAAAGCGCGCAAAATTTCCTGCAAAAGGGAGATTTCCGACGAAATTGCTGCTTGAAAATTACGAAGGTTAATTAGTTTCAGTGTTTATTCGTTCTTATTTGACAGCAGATTAAGAATTAGAAGGGTTGCCGTGTAAAACTGTGGCCAGTGAGACCAATAAACAAGTTTTATTCCAACAGAAAAACATTTTATTGTTGCAAGTGCCAAATACTTGTTACAAAAAACGACATTAAATTATTATGAAACTTGATATCGTAACAGTGCATTAAAGTAAAAAATCCCGCTGTTTGTCAGTTATCATTTCGATATGGTCAAATCGTAGTAAATTTTTACTTATATGTTGCTTACATTCTCGCGACATACATAGACTATAATTATAAACTTCAATTTGTCGACCAATATGAAAATGTATATACATCGCCTGTCACGTTATACTATCCGTGTCAAGGCTGGAAAAATTCTCATGTTTCACGACAGTGTATATGTTTCTGGGTGAATTGTTAAGAGAATCATCCCGCTCTTCGGATACAATAGGACGCATTATTGTGCGAGAAACAAATCCATCATAAGATCGTCGGAGCCCTGTCCACATGTTACATTATGCTGCATTGTCTTTATTTTCTTTTGTTACATCCAATTTTGACTTTTTTGTTTTAACTTTCGGTAAAGAACAGTTTCTGCACCGTGATTAGTTATATTATACAAAGCGGATCTAAATATCTGTTATCGGGCTAACTTCGGAATGAGAAACTTGAATTGACTATTTTTAGTCTTTAAATTAATCGTTATACAGTGAAACCCCGTTTTTACGTTTTTAAAGGACCGACAAAAAAAAACCTAAATGGAGGGAAAACGTAAATTACGGTCAATAAAAAATTTTTATTAAAAAATCATGCAAATTAGTTTGGTGTAAATTTATTTCTTCTTTTTATAGGTTTCTTGCAATACTATAATTTTTTCGTACTTTGTAATTCCTTTGTGCATGCCCTTTTTTGCGATGGGACGACATTGTATGGCACTTGATTTAAATGATTCACGATTTTTTATTATTGGAGCCAAAGTGGCATATCAAAATACGCGCGAGAATTAATGCCGAATGAAATTTAAAATTGTCCACCTAATCACGATCACGAAACTTTGCAAAGTGCAAACGTGTCTAAAAACTGCTAACATATTCATTTCAATGATTTCCATAGATTTCCATAGATCGAATGTGATAAAATAAATGGAATTTTTAATTTTAATAAAGTTAATAACTACATTTTAAGTATTTCCAACGTAAATTGCGGGAAAAATAAACGTACATCCGGGTATTATCCAAATTAAAATGAAACTGGACCGCAAAAATTAGACGTAAATAACGGGAAAACGTGAAATGCGGGGACGTAAAAACGGGGTTCCACTGTATATATTTTTTATTTATACGAAATTAAGCTTTTTTATTAACACGAGAAAGAACTTTGCTTAAACAATACCTTCAGAGTCAATTAATTATAACTTTAGGTCCACATGGCATGTCTTCAAATTATATGCACTCAGGCGAAGGAAATTTAAACCAGAGAAAGTAGTTGTATCAAATGCTTTAGCAATACAAAGTATCATTTTTCTAAATACTATTAGCGGTTTGAGAAAAATATAAGTAATATTACATTTATTTTTAACCAAAGAAAAAAATGATAAGGCATGCAAGCAGGTGGTCTAAGTTTATGTTGCAATGTGTGCAATCTGCACATAAACAAAAAGAATTTTTTTATTCAATCTCTTAAATGTTAGTCATATTATGATTCTATGCTACATGTTTTTCTCTTTTTGTCATTGCAGAGGAAAAAAAATCGAAAACGTTTTTAAAATACCGTACCAACTCACTCTGGCCATGGAGTTATTTGCTGCACAGAAATCAAATTACGAAATAATTAATTAAAAAATTACCGCACAAGGGCGTAGTAATACTGGCCATACTATACAATACTGTTGTGAAACTGAGATATGTATCACCACAATGGTCAATTAGTTTACTATTAGTAATAGCTACACTATTACAGAAGTTTTTGGACATAAGATTAATACTAATTTTAGAAAACAAATACATTCATCCATAGTATCAGTTTGGATTTTATAAGGAAACTCCATAGCGTCGTTGATGCTATTAATAACGTATTAAAAGATAGTTTGATAGTCTAGTCAAGCGTTTGTTAAGATATGGCATTCAGACCTAGTTTTTAAACTAACTCAAAACGCTAACAACAATACGACAACACGATGGGGGACAGACAATGCAACACATTTATCCGAGATAAATATAAGTAGCAAGATCCAGTAAGCAGTGTCAGAGGACGAACGCAAGGATGGAATGACCATATTCAGAATGGCTGAAAATAGCAGGAGACCTCCAGAGAAACCTGGCGCGACACTTACAACCAATCAATACTCCAAATGTAGCCATAACAGACAACATAATTTTATCAAAAAGCAGAAGAGGGAGAAAAGTTAAAAGTTTTTAACTACGCTAGAACATTATCCTAATGTTTCAACCGAAAACCTTTTAGATAATAGTGAAAACCCTCGGAGGCTTATCAGACATAAACACCTAGACTTATCTTACAGCTTGATATAATTATTTTAGTGAAGTTGGATTACATTGTGTTGATTTTAAAATTATCCACGCGTTGTAAATCGTTGAATTTCAACCTTCGTGTCATTGTTTCAACAGAATTGTACTCATTGTCAATGAAAACGTCTAAAAAGCGGACTGAGAAGTTCGATCTCAAAAATTGAATGCAGAAAATTACAAATATTAGTATTAGAACAGAAACAAATTTTCAAAAATTAGTGCCCAGCATTTTCCCTAGAATTTTATATTTGCCCGGTGGTTTCTAAAAACGGGCGAACAAATTCAACAAGTTTTCCACACCAATGTTTTTTTATACATTTGTATCAGCCGGGCGGTCAGCAAAATCGGACAGGCGGTCCAAATGGACTTAGGATGATGTCAATGAGAAAAGTAGAACGACCAATACCAAAATATAAATCACAGTTAATTTTACTTTCCCAAGTAAATAAATGTTTCTACATATTTCAAACACTCCACACTTGAAGCAATTCTAAAAACATCTAAGACCGCATGATATGAAACAACACCGTGGGAAGCTGCATATGGCCCACGGGATCACGACTTCATGCATGAGAATACGACTAAGCAAAAGAACAAGAAAGAGGTATTTTAAGATTCTGTTCACACACCGCTTTTGCGGATTAATTGTTACAAAGAAAATGAACAAATACTATTTTATAATTAAACTCCTACCTAATTTGTTCTTGTTCTGCTTACTTATGTATCAACTAACGTACCGTAAAATGAAGTTACTTTGATCAATTTTGAAATTCAAAGTTTGATATTTTTTATGTCCAATCAGAAAAGTGAATCAAATTGATAAGAAAATCGGTTTTGGTAATCTACTTGAAATGTGACTTAAAATCAAAATTCAATGGACAGTTCATCTGCATCAAGTTTAAACTGCTATTGGGGCTACTCCAATTAGCAAATCGTTTGTGAAAGTACAGTACAATAGAACCTCTTCATAACGGACACTCATGGGGAACCTAAAACTGTCCGTTGTGGAGAGGTGTCCGTTGTTCAGAGGGTGTATAAAAAAAATGTTTTAGGTATGTTGGTATACAGCATAATACGGATACAAGAAAATTAAAATTTTATTTAAATGTGTTACTTACTACGTACTTAATTTGCAAGTAATTTTTACTACATCTAAATTATTAACTATGCGTACATTTAAAATAGTATTCAGAAATGGTTGTTTGTTTTTTATTAACAATAGCATTTTTTCAAATGACACCTTCAACATGTGAAATTACTTCGGACATTTTTTGTGTCCCACCTACATCGTTGCTTAACATAAAAAAGTTTTGTAAGTTTTTCAGTTTTTCATAAGCGTCATTTATATTTTTGACACTGGAACGCACAACTAGTTCGTCGTCAGAATCGCATTCACTTTTAGCACTATCACCTTTACTGTTCTGTTCCTTATACTCCTGTACGCATTGACTTATGTTTAAATCAGGATTTTCTGTAATCACTTCACTGTCAATATTTGTATAATCTTTAAGCTTTATGTTACAGGCATTTTCTAGAAGCTTTGAGAGCGGTAGGTCATCTTCATCAAATTCAATAACTTCTTCGTGTTTTTGTCCAAAACCAGCTTTTAGAAAACATTTGTTTAATACTTCTGATTTAATTTTTTTCCAAGCTGTAACGACCCATATCAATGCGTTTAGAATAGTAATAGATTTTTCCAAATTTCGTGTACCTTCTGAATTTTCTATTGACGTCAAAAGTTTTTTTACTAGAAATTTTCTGTAAATTACCTTAAAGTTTCGAATAATTCCCTGATCCAGTGGTTGGCAAACGGCTGTCATGTTTGGAGGAAAAAATACTAATTTCACATTGTTTAATTGCATTTGCATTTTGCGGTCAAGTTTTTGTAACCATTCGCACATTATCTCTCTGGTCATCCAAGCTTTTTTATTAAAATGCCAATCTATTGGTAATTTGTTAACATGAGCTCCTTTGAAGCAGCGTGGATTTTTTGATTTGCCTATTACAAGAGGTTCTTCTTTCTCTCCCGCCATACTGCTACAAAATAAAACAGTAAGTCGTTCTTTGGAAGATTTTCCTCCAATACATTTGTCATTTTTCAAAGTGAGTGATTTTTTTGGCAAAGCTCTGAAGAAAAGACCAGTTTCGTCTGCATTAAAAATATTTTCAGGTGAATAGTCGCTAACAATGGAGATCAGTTTTTCTTTCCAATCTGACACGTTTTCCATATCAACTTGTGCCGCTTCACCAGAAATAGTTTTTAAATTGATATTCCAACGTTGGCGAAATCTTTAAATCTTTCAATCTTTGAAGCTTTAAATGCTTCTAACTTTAATTCTTTTGCCACTTCTAGAGCCTTTTCTTGAAGAAGTGGTCCCGAAACATGAATATTCTTACTTCGTATTTTAGACAACAGGTTGAAAACAATTTGATCTACAGCAGTATTCTCTGTTTTGGGAAATTTTCGTTTACGGCGAAAATTACCATTTTCAGCGAAACTTTTTCTAATAGATTCCTTTTTCCTTAAAATTTCAGCTATTTGCGTTTTGCCTACTGCAAACTTTTCTGTTAATTGTCGTACACTAAATTTAAACTTTTCGGCACTCTCAATAATTTCAATTTTTTCTTTGATACTTAAAAATTTCCTTATTGGACAAGGTGGGGGCATTTTGCTGGACCAAAGTTATAAACTAAATTAGTGTTTCTTTACAAACAAATTTTATGTGCGACAAAATGTATTTCATCCCCACCATTTGTGTCTCGGGTCCCACGCATTCTTCAACAAAAAATCATAGTAAGGTCGCCCATTGTACCGTCGGTACTCTGAATTGCACGTTTTGTTCATCTGTGCTATAAAACCCTAGTCACATCTGGACAGATATAGTCTTTTCCCTAAATGTGTTAACATAGCTGTGAATTCCAGTAAAAATGTTTTTTTATTTGTCGGCTGTAGAGAGCTAAAATTCCGAGTAACATTATAGGTAAGGTATAAAAATTACTGTCCGCGTCCGTTGTAACGGGTGTCCGTTGTTCAGAGGTTTATTTACTACATAATCCCTATAATACATTTTCGTGCATTAAAAACTGTTCGTTATACAGGGGTGTCCGCTATTGAGGGGTGTCCGTTAAGAGAGATTTTACTGTATATACTTTTACCCTTCAAAGATTGGGGAGACTTGTAAGTAGCGCATGTTAACACTAGCTAAATATTCTTTTTTTTTAAATACAATTTCTTTAGGTTGAGGAGGGGGCTTATACTCGGGCGAGGCCTATACATCAGTAGATTAATCAATCATCCAATTATAAATAGTAAGACAAAAATAAATAATTTATTGACATTTGGCAACACTTGTAATAGACATATCCAAAATCGAACGACTCCCTCCCAGGCGTGACGTCGCTATCCTCACTATGTCCAGTGTCACTCTGCATGCTGTCCATCTCTTTCAATTAGGATGGGTCTATGTGCAACTGGTTATATCGAATGAAAAAGCGCGAATTTAAATTTGAATGCACACCCCGGAAGTAAAAGGAATAACAATAATTGGTTTTTTGAAAAAAGTTATAAATGTTTAATTGGGGAAGTAAAATTTGACGTTAGTCCGTATTTTCGCCATCTGCAATAGTATCGTAATAGACAAAAAAGAAACTAACAATTGGCAATACTTCTGAATCATGACTGCACGCATGATGATGTCAAATATCTCTAAATTTTTCTACACGTTATCAACCACAGGAATGTAAATTATCTAGCAACACATATGATAGTTTAATGTGTTTTTTAACAAATACAGTGAAACCCCGTTTTTACATTTTTTAAGGGAGCTACAGAAAAAAACGTAAGTGGAGGGAAAATGTAAATTCAGGGTAATGAAAAATGTTCTTTAAAAATTATACAAATTAGTTTGGTGTAAATTTATTTTTTGTGTATTGTGTACCTCTTCATGATCACAAAACTTTGCAAAGTGCAAACGTGTCTAAAAACTTCTAACACATTAATTTCAATGATTGTCATGAATTTAATCGAATCTGCTAAGATAAATGGAATTTTTAATTTTAATAAATTTAATAACTGCATATTAAAATGAAACGGGACTGCAAAAATTAGACGCAAATAAGGGGAAAACGTGAAATGTGAGGACGTAAAAACGGGGTTCCACTGTATAAGCAATTATTGGTCTCAAACATCGTGTTTATCACGAGTACTCGCCTGCAAGACCGTACTAACACTCAAGAAAAGCCATTTTCTGGTTTGGTGATACAAATGACTATTTTCTACGAAAGTTATTATTTTACTGTACAGCCTGCGTTGAGTTTTGCGTCCACCCCACTTTTTGGTCTTAAATATCATAGGAAGAAAACGAAACTTATACAGCATACGTAGATATTAGCCTTTAGAAAGTTCATATTAGTTTTTTAAGATTGTTCATAGAAGACCCTAAAATTAAAAAATCTTATTTACATTAGATTTGCAAAATTTATTCTCTACGCTATGATGTTCATCTCAACATCTAGAACTGAAGACTCAAATCAGAATTGAAAAATATTAATTAGATTTCAAGTACCTAAATTGCAGTTTTACACAATGAGTATGAAATATCGTTTTATTTACAGCCTCTTGGTCCAACAAATTATGCGGACAATAGAATGCGGACAGCGAAAACCGAGGCTTATATGACTGACCTTCTCGCAATTTGAGCGTCTAGTGCTGCAGTAGGTTTTAAATATTTCCACGACCGCAAGCAACGTTACTTTTACAATGCAAATATCAGGGTGCCCACTGGTTAATTTCAAACAATTACATTAATTGAATCGATTATTGTTGAAAGGTGATAAGTCATTTTTGACCATTTTCGAATATTAAGGAATTTATAATATTTCAAGGTATACGCGTAGCTTGGTGTTGAAAGAGATCTTCTCAGTTTATTCCCTTATGAGTTTTACTGAACTGTATAGTGTTGAAAGGGAAGAAGTCACTGGCATGGTCCATTTAAACAATGAGATTTTGATTTCATTACTGGCTCTTAAGCTCACTTTTTCACATTGATATTAATAAATGTTTCAAGCATAATGACTTATTTAGCTTAAACACACACAAAACACTTACTCAATTACAAGGAAAATTGTGTTCATTGTTAAAAGGGTTTAAGTCATGGAATTTTAACGTTCAAAATCAAATAGATAACGGCTCTCCAAAATTTTCGGATATATTCCACACATACTTGAAGGCTTTATAGAAATTATCACCGTTACAAAACAATCATAACATTGTAAACTTTTTCAAAAAACAGTTTTTATCGATTATCTAGAAACATTAAAAGTGACTTATCCCCTTTCAACAATAACCGATTCAATTATAATTAACCGTTTTACTATCCGGTAAATCAGTGTTACAAATTTTATCACTATAAATAATTTAAATAGTTATGGTATGGTGGTGGTTATGATGGTTACGAAAATGTGAAGAAAACATTAATCCGACACTGTGACACCTTGCTTGTATTTGTGATCGGTTCGTTCTATGGAACATCATACCTAACTATCAGAAAAAGGTTCCGACCATAGCTAAACCCTCCATTGTTGAGAAATTGTCATAAATTGATTAAATATTCAGTGTAGAAAGATAAAATTGAATTTTCTTGAAAAATTAAAATATACGTTGAATTTAACTTCAAAGGCGTGGTCTAAAATTGCATAATGAACATTGTGGCCAAAAATAAATATATAAAAGTATTAACTGCTCCTATAAAGCGAAAAGAACTCACAATGACCTTGAAAATATGTAAAAATAGATAAAATTTCAACTCATTAATATTCAATTAAGTATGTAAAATTTGAGTACCCTCACATAATTAGCAGTTTCGATTTTCGGGGTAGAGGCAAACCTCGGCGCACCCTGTACATATTATTGTGACCTCAATTAACAATATACTAATCAAATATTACTCCACTGAATTTTTCCAATGCATTTCTGCATTTTCATTGGTAACATGATCCAAAGCTAAATTCTATTTTCCAATATAATAGAATGCTTCTGCAAAGCCTTTGAATAACTAGATACGTCAGGAACATGTGACAATATTGGGAAGTCAGTTCTTCCGAATTCATATTTCTTGAAAATTGTTATTATATCTTATATCTTATTGAAACATTATTGTAACTGCTGTTACGAAATTGTAAGATGGTATTTTGATAAAATTAGAATAAAACACTATTGACTATTTCAATAGCGCTAATAAAATCTCTCCGCTACTCTTGGAAAAGTTAATGAAACTTCCATTGAGCTTTTACAATATTCTAACATAATACAGCAAAACCGTACAGTTCATGACATCATTTCACTCAGCACACCAAAAGATTATGGAAATTTTCCAATATAATCGCATATTTGCATATCATATCCTCTTAGTATTGGCGTCACGACTTAAGGGACTTAAAAAAAAACGAAAATAACGAAAGTAAAACTTTCTCCACGTGCTACTATCGAAGTTCAAATCAAAAGTAATAAGCCGCCGGAGATTATTCCGTTCAAGGAGATTCGGTTGCGTTCTTAATCCGTTACTAAGGGCAACGAATAACAAATATAAGATTTTATTAATCTTCCTAAAGTTTTTATTCGCTGAAATAAATTGGAAATTAAGAAAAATTTGGTGGACCTCAAGGTGCAATAAAGTAAGATAATGGAATCACGTACGGGTTATTAAATGATATAAAAGATAATGTAATAATAAAAGCGAACAAAAGGTAAAAAAAGGACTGGGCTAATACTACATGTTACGAAAAAAGTTTGAAATGAAGCGTTTTAAAATTAGTTGAAGTATTTTTATAGCAGAACTTCAACAACTATCGAACAGTAGGTAAAATACGTGCACATTTAACTCGCGAAGGCCTATTGTTGTTCAATTACCGTCGAGTTGTATTTTACATTCAGCATGAGTACTTACGCAAAACCGATAGAACTTCAGTAATCGAATTACCGTGAAACACTTGCAAAGTTTTGAAAGGTTTTCCACACGAGGTTCGACGTACACTTACGAAGCGGTATTATTACAAAGTTCTCGCTAAATAAAAAAACAAAACGTGAATCATGACTTGAACTGCATGACCTTTTTGAAATACATTTCGGTCGAAAGCGTTTATAAAACCAGGTCGGTATGAATAGAAGCGGACGGGTAAATGACATCCTAAGTATAAAATATTATCGGCCACTGAGCTTACAAGAGAAGGTTTGATAATTCGATAGCCTGAACTTAACCGCAGATTCTTATCAAAGGTCTTCCTATTGCCCAATAAATCTGTTACATAAATGCAAATTCTGGTAAACGTGCATACTTTGGCCGTAATAATTTTCTAAGAACGTTTGAAGTTCTCTTATTAAATAATTTATTGTCGGTATCATATTAATGGATGAGCAAATTTAGTTCTATTAAAGAACCGTGGGAAATTAGTTACATCAGTTACTGACATGTGAAATCAATAGGTGGTGCTGCTAAATCCTGTTAGAATCAGATAGATTTGAATAGGTCACGTTACTTAGGGGTTCTGTAAAAGCAGTGTTAAAATACGACCGATTTTATCAAGTTTACACTTAGTGATATATTTCTTAACCTTTCGGAGGTCGCATGTATTTTTGGGAGAAGAGTGGTTGCGCGCGGGCTGTCACTCCGCAATAAGAATCACATATAATTAATTCATTTTTTAAATAAAAAGCAACACAATTTGTCACAAAGTCGCAATGCATTTCTGTTGAAATTTCTAAATTAGTAACATAAACAAAATGAAACATTTTGAATAAAATAGAAAATAGAGAGCGCATTAAGATGTTATCCCAAAAACGTTAACGTTGTGGAGTGAGAGTCCGCATGACACCTCCGAAAGGTTACGCAACCAAAATAGCAATTGTGCCGTTTGAAAAACTACTTAAAATTAATTGAACATTGCCACAACATTCGACGACCAAGTAGACTTTTAAGATTAAATTTCTGAATGATTTAAAAGCAAACGGTAGGTATATTATTGGCCTATTGAAAATTTTATGCGTTTTCAAAATAACGCCCTTGTATAAACGAGATATTATAGATTGTATAAATAAAGCCCGGTTTCACGGGACTAAAGTTAAAGTCCGTTAGTTACTATGCCAACTCATTGTTGCAACAAAACTTTAATAGTAATTTACGTTATAAGTCCGATAAACTCATTTTTACAGTAACGAGTCGAAATGTTGACAGACGAGGTGACGAAGGAGAAATTTTGAAATGAGTTACAAATATGATACAGTCGATATGGAACCGGCCGTTAGTACATACATACCATCTAAATTCGAAACTATTGAATAGAAGGAAAATAAATTTAAAATTAAATTTTGACTGCGAGAAATACTTATCCGAAGACGAGTGATGCTGCCTTAGCCTATCCTGTACAGTTAGTTAACATACCTATTGTTTGTGGGACACGTAATGATACGTTTTCACAAAGTGTGCGTTGAGTGCGGGTCACGCATTAATACGTTTTACGTAAACATGGAATTCGCTATACCTCGGGAAGAAAATAAAAAAATATTTTAAATTAGTGTTGGCAAAGCTGAAAATTCACTTCACTTCATAATTCCGTTTTCGTATGTCAAAGTATGTATGTACATGTATAAGTGGGGTTATAAAGTGAAGTAAACAATAATTAAAATTTTTAGCATTGCCAACATAATTTTATAGTTTTTTTATTTTTTCCCCCAGATATACTATTTAATCTGTGATGAACAATACGTTAACCTGAACAGTAATTGACGCTTTAACGAGCGAACTTTCCCATATTATCAAACAGACTAAACGTAGGACACTAGAAACGTCTATGTCAACAAAGTGATGTATTAAAAATGTGCCATGTCGCCCTGATTAGCCCTACTTACAAAACAATTTTATTTAAACATTGTTTGACACTGACAGTTACTTTTCAAGAAGTCATGTTAAAACCATTTTTATACCAAAAATTGTAGTCTGAATTTTTCGTCGTCAATTAGTAGGTTTTATTACATTTTCGTATAAAAATTAAAGTTTTATTTTTCTGAAGAAAAACGAATTTTCGAAAATACCAAGAATTCTTAACAATAAGCAAATTCAGGTATTAAATTATATTTAAATCATATGTGCGCAACTTCTTCGACCAAGAACGATGATTTTTCTTTATTTCAGTATTCATCAGTTAAAAATGCATTTCTACAAAAACGAATAAAAAAAATTTCAGAATATTGCAGGTTTTAAATAATCCCTTCTGGTAAAGATGTTTACTGTTCGATATCATTTAGCAGAACAAGTATTATTTGCAAAACATTTTGCAGGGAGTTTATTCAGGTCATGCTTGCTAAAAATCGCAAAATAAAGAATATTCTTGCTGTAAAAAGAGTAAACAAATAAACAAAGCTTAGTTTCACCACAGCACAACGCTTTAGACTTTTCAATTATCGTATTAACAATAATTTTACTGTTTTGGTATTATATTACATTGTCAAGGGGTTCCTTCACAGTTACACACACAAAGCAAAATTAGAGGCTCTGTTTTAAAGAGCCTTTATATAAGAAGTAAATGATGCGAGGACTGTCAGAAAAGCTTCTCTTCCAAAGGACTGGAAGTCATGGTAACACACTAACAGTCTGTAAGATGAATACAGAAAGCATCATCTAGACGCTTATTATTTTTATTATTGAAGCAAATGAGGCAGCCGAACATCTCACGAGTATAAAGTACCAGTCATGGCAACGTAGTCTCAAAGGAAACTAAATTTATCATGTGGTACAAAAATTGGTTATAATTAGTTCACTATATATATTTATAAGAATAAATGAAACATAATGGAATACAAAGTTCAATGCTAGGTAATGAAAACATTTGTCTGTAAAACGCGTTCGCAAATTTGTAATAAACAAATGGCGTTGAATTTCTGATAGCTACTAAAAGTCAACGATACGCTATAAACAAGAAATATGGAACGTGAAAAGGAAAATTTGTTCATTTATTTCTCTGTTTTCGGTTTTATAGGTGTAAAATGTTGAAGATCGCGGGTTCCGAAATGAAATTGTAATTTTACATAAAAATGGAAATAAACAGAAAAAATGACTATTAAAAACCATAACGTTGAGCTATTTATGATATTGGAAGTTTTATTTGCGTCCTTATAATTTCATAATCCAGGAGAAATTCGTAACAAATGTTGCAGCAAATGTATGCCGAATTTATCAAAACAGTACGTGACATTGTTAGTCATATAAGAAATGAATCCTTAATTAGTTTAGGTTATATAAGCATTGGTGGATCACTCTATAGGGAACCTTAAGCGCGCGCTTAAGGTCGCCTAAAATTGATTTTGTGGGCTATGACGTTCTGCACTTAAGCAATCTATATTAATTAAATTACAATCATATTACGCACTATTGGGTTATTATATACAAGGTGGGGAAAAAGTATGGAAACCCCTAGAAATCTCGGGGAATTAGTGAAAACAGAAATAACCAAAGTCCATACCCTAGGTAATTTTCAACGAAGAATCCAAAGGTGACCTAGAATTTGTCCTTGAACCTCATTTTTAAGGTCATTTAGAGGTCAACTTTGTTTTTTTAAATAGGAACCCCTATTTTTGGTGCCAGAATCGAAAAAAGCGGGAAATTTTAAGTTCAAGTATTTGTTTAGATCTGGGGTTAATGTCACCTCTATGGATTAAATAATGCTCAAAGTACGCTATTATGGGACCTCGCAGGAAAGTTTCATTTGAATTGACCTGTAAAGTTTACTTCAACATCAATAATTGAAAGATAATCCGACCATCCTGATCAACCAAACAAAGCTGACCTCAAAATGACCTTGAAAATTCAAGATCACCATTGGATTCCTCGTTGAAAATTACCTAAGGTTACCTTTGGTTATTTCTGTTCTCACTAATTTTCCGAAATTTCTAGGGGTTTCCATACTTTTTCTCCAGCCTGTATATTGTTCCAACACTGCAAAATCGATTTTATTATTACCTCGTGTTTACGTATAGGAGTCCAGTAAAAACGATTTACCTAATTCATTAACTAACACGCATTTGAATCATTTGCATCTAATCACTCCATTTAAAATGCTTAAAATCTTGAAAACATTGTAATGGTGGAAAGGGGAAGGGCCTCAAAATGTCACTGCTAAGGGTCTTCAAGATTAATCCGCCGCTATAAGCTAACAATTCCAAAGGTCAGTCGTCGTTTGAATATAAGATAAGCTTAAGAAAAAAAAAAGAACTTTGCAATTGTGTTGACAATGCCGAAAATTTTAATTAATGCCACCTTCACTTCATAATTTCATAATTTCAAATAAATTTATTGATTTAATTGTTTGTTATCAGAAAATAGCTTTCTAGTTGCATGCACTATAATTTATGGTTTACGGTACATTGTTTCCCTGATCACCTGTAACAGTGCCTTTATCGATAAAAATATCTTATTGTTAGTTCATCTCATACGATTCAACCTCAATTTTGTCCAAACTTCTCAGAATTTAGAGGGAGGCTTTATATGATTACTACATAATAATAACTATTGCAAATTAACATTTACTATTTGTACTACATTTATATTTTCGAACATAAGCAAATGTTTTGGATGTCTATAAATAGATTTCAATCTTTCATTAATACAACTTCAAATAAGTTTAAGTTGGGGTTGAAAAAAATTTATTAATTAGCATAAAAACCATTTAACTCTATAAACTTTTACCAACAAAATGCTTTGGTTGGTGAAGGTGTCTGGAGTTGATAGCCAATTCGATAGCCTCTTTCGCAGTTAACTTGTGAAACATTTTTACTCATAAATAGATTCATAGTTGATTGAAAGTACAGTAAAACCTCGATAGAACGGACCTCTATTTAACGGACTTTGGATATAACGGACAAAAAATCCGGTCAAATGTAAAAAAATTAAAAACGTCCTGTTAATATTATACATGCTTAAATTCAAGTGTCGCCGCATGTAAACAATTTTTAGCGGCCTTGATAATCACGTCATACGTCTAGCACTAGAATTTGAGACATAATGCTCGTAGACTGCAGCAACGTCACTTCACGACGAGTGTCCGAAGACAATTAAATAGAATTTTGTTTGTGTTTTATATTTTTTATTTATATCTAAATACAGTGTATTTAAAAAAAAAGATTCTTGATTTATTTTAAAACTATTTTTATATAACGGACTTTTGGATTTAACGGACACCCTCAACCCCCAATTAGTCCGTTATATCGAGGTTTTACTGTATAATAATTTGTTCGCGATAGTTCTGGATCAGGCAGTACCTTTAGTCGCTACTGACGGGTCTTATCGTAACAAAAAATAAAACGTAACCTAAATTAAGTATTTCTTCTGAGTTTACTTGTTACTATTGTTTTTCTAAAGAAATTGTTTGATTTGAATTATGTACCTACTGTACATAATATTTTTGTAGTAGTACCTAAATAATTTTTAAACTTATCCATTATAAGTATACTATTTGTAACATTCTTTTACCTATTGATTAATATTCCTCTATGTTTTGCAAGCAATTGTTCACTATTGCAATAGTGCTATAATAGTACTCTAAAATGAAGTGTTGCCGAATCAATGAAGAACCGAAGTGGCACTTCAAAATTTTAATTGCTGTGCAATTAGGCGTTTATACTTTTGTAATAGTTTTAAGAAAAGTTAACTATTTTATGGTTCGGCTTAAACTAATGAAAAATAACTAATATAAGGTTTCCTTGAACTGGAATAATATTTTAATATTGCCTCTTTTACATCATACTAAATATACCGTACCTCTAAAAAAACGTTAACGAATTTAACTTTCAATTTCATCGTCGGTGAAAGGTTGCATTAAGAATTTCAATACAGAACCAAATAGGCTTGCGGCGTCAAGCTTAAAAAAAGAATGAAGGCCGAAAGATCAGAGACTGTAGGATAACAAAAACATCAGGTGAAGGAAGTGACAGGGGATCAAAGCGAGCTGCAGGGCCGAGTTGTCTGCCTGTGACACGTGTCGCTCCCAAGACAAAGCAATTCTCCTTAGGGCCGCGTATCATATCTGCTATTATATGCCCCCAGAAAATATATTAAGAAATAACACATGGTTCCTTTTCTGTTGTCGTTTATTCGATTTTACCTGTTTGTCATTGCTATATTACTGTCTCGCCGTACGTGCGAAATGATAATTCCCAAGATAACATTGAACCAAATGCGTTAATTCCCAAAATAACATTATCGAATGCATCAAACTATACCATCCCAGAGCCAACGATAACGTTACCCGCTGTGGGCTTTATATCTGATAATCCACAACACGAATCCACAATGATTAATTAATATTTGTAGTGTGCCGGATTTCGGTGCGGTTGTAACACATACAGGGTACTTTAAATTACACAGGAAATATGGTGAAGATATTTGGTCATTTCGTCGGAAGTAGTAAAGTTTGGTATGGTCCTAAACTTATCATCAATAAACCGTGTAGTATGTGAATGATGTGTGTGTGTTTGACGTCACTGGAGAGAAAAATTTAATTTGGTTTATCCTGAAAACGTTTCACAATACTGAAAGAAAATTCTGCAAAGTTTCGAAATAATATGAACAAAGATTATATTTCAAAATTGAAATTCTATTTTAATTAATTACTGTGCGAATAATTAACGTTTTCTTGTAAAACAATTAAATTTGTTTCTAATTTAACAAAGATAAAATTCCATACAATCTATAAATTCGAAATCATAACAATGTGGATATGTTTTCTATTATTGTGTTAGAAAAAGTTTTCTATACTGCAATTCACCATTATTTTACTGGGTGTATTTTTATATGGATGATAATAGTAAATTTAAACTTTAATTTAAATTTTTAATGTTTTTCCCGATATGGAATTAATTATTTTAAGTCTGACTTACATGTCGATTTTTGACCTTTGTTCCATATCTTCTTTTTTCTTTGTTTGGAATGTTAATTCCTCGTCACAATTTTTATAAACACATTACACATATACACATTTAGCACAAACATTTTAAAACTCTTGAAAACTTCAATACATTTTAAAATTATTTATTGTCATTATTTGCATTACGTTATTTATTTTATTTCCTAGAACTTGTAAATTTAATTTAAAAATATTACACAAGTTTTCGTTTTCATCGTCAGTAGGAAACTAACTATAATTTTGGCTTAAATCTAGATATGATGGAATTTATTTATCTTATTAGTTATTTATGTTATTTTTATTTATTTTATTTTATTTAACAATTTAAACATGACATCTTTCGCAACACTTGTTTGTTCGTTTATTATGGGCTGTTTCTGCTTATGTTTGTAAATGTACAAGTTTTCTGCGATATTCATTCTTACTCCTTTTTCTATTATTTTTTCCACTTTTAAAGTGTCTGTAATAGGCCCATATTGGTGCTTTTCTTGTTGCAAGTGTTTCGTGTAATTAGACGTCGTATTGTTTTTATTAATATGTTCTTTATATCTTGTATGGAAACTTCTGCCTGTTTGGCCAATATATTTTTTATCGCAAGTACTACACTTTAATGAATATATCCCGTTACTTTTGTATATGTCTTGTGTTTCAGTTGTGGTTTTTAGAATTTTTTGTAATTGGTTATTTGTTTTTAGTGCTATTTTTAAATTTTGATTCTTGAATATTTTTGTTATTTTGTTTGTTTCATGTCCGTAATAACTGAATTTTACCCAACTTCCTTCCTTATACTTATTGTTATTTTGTAAATTTTGGCTCAAGTTTTTGTTTATGTTTATGAAAGAAAAATTTAAAGTCAAAGAATGGTTTCGATACGTAGATGACACGCTGGTTATTACAGACCATGATAACCCAACAGAAATATTAGACTACTTAAATTCAATACATCAAAAAATAAAATTCACATTAGAAATTGGAAAAAATAACTGTATCAACTTCTTGGACTTAAACATTAAAAACGAAAATAATAATTTGCATTATAACATTTACCGAAAAAACACCCAAACAGATCAAGTAATCCATAACAATTCAAACCACCCGTTTCAGCAAAAAATGGCAGCTTTCCAACACCTCATACATAGGCTATACAATGTACCAATGGATAAACATAACTTCGGTAAAGAGCTAGAAACGATAAAGCAAATTGCCATCAACAATGGATATAATATAAAAACTATATACAAGTTAATCAACAAATTCAAATTTAACAGAACTAAACATAAAAATATAAACAAAAACTTGAGCCAAAATTTACAAAATAACAATAAGTATAAGGAAGGAAGTTGGGTAAAATTCAGTTATTACGGACATGAAACAAACAAAATAACAAAAATATTCAAGAATCAAAATTTAAAAATAGCACTAAAAACAAATAACCAATTACAAAAAATTCTAAAAACCACAACTGAAACACAAGACATATACAAAAGTAACGGGATATATTCATTAAAGTGTAGTACTTGCGATAAAAAATATATTGGCCAAACAGGCAGAAGTTTCCATACAAGATATAAAGAACATATTAATAAAAACAATACGACGTCTAATTACACGAAACACTTGCAACAAGAAAAGCACCAATATGGGCCTATTACAGACACTTTAAAAGTGGAAAAAATAATAGAAAAAGGAGTAAGAATGAATATCGCAGAAAACTTGTACATTTACAAACATAAGCAGAAACAGCCCATAATAAACGAACAAACAAGTGTTGCGAAAGATGTCATATTTAAATTGTTAAATAAAATAAAATAAATAAAAATAACATAAATAACTAATAAGATAAATAAATTCCATCATATCTAGATTTAAGCCAAAATTATAGTTAGTTTCCTACTGACGATGAAAACGAAAACTTGTGTAATATTTTTAAATTAAATTTACAAGTTCTAGGAAATAAAATAAATAACGTAATGCAAATAATGACAATAAATAATTTTAAAATGTATTGAAGTTTTCAAGAGTTTTAAAATGTTTGTGCTAAATGTGTATATGTGTAATGTGTTTATAAAAATTGTGACGAGGAATTAACATTCCAAACAAAGAAAAAAGAAGATATGGAACAAAGGTCAAAAATCGACATGTAAGTCAGACTTAAAAAAAAAAATTATATAGATGAATATTTTTTAAACGTAAACAACGAAAACATGATGCTTTTTGGAACTACAAATTATATTTCTACAGTAGATGTCACCTATTTGGTTCATTGGTTAATTGAATCAGATCCTGAATTGTTTTAAAGTACAATAACCCATTTAAATATTGGTTATAACTAAACTTTTAATTGAATGGAATTGACTCAAAAACCGCGTATATCAAGGTGATCCAATGAAACGGCATATACTGTACATACAACAATGACAATGTTGCAATAGTTCTTTATAACTCATCAATTGTTTGGTGGTTTACTAGCGCTGTTGAAGTAAGAAGTTGAGGTTATCTTTTACGTTGTTTATTAAAACAGAGGATATACTTCCATGTACTGCTCAAAGAACAAACGTATCATTACTAGAAGAGCGTCTATCAACAGTGGTCCATAACAGAATTTTATCATTGGCACCTCAGTCACATCGTACGATTGAATATGGACAATCTGGAACCTTTGGAAAAGTACCAGCCATACGGTGCATCAACTGTGATAGCTGACTGTCATAATATTGCACAAAATATTTAAATGGCATGCCATCACAACGTCTCTGTATTGAAACAGTTGCCCAGTAGAAAAGAATATCAGTAAATACCTATTAAGCCAATGTAAGTTTTAAGAAAGTGATCGTCTGGTGCAATGACTGATTAATAAAGAACAGGAAGATAAATTAAAATGTCTTTATATTCAGTAATAAATCAAGTTTCCAGCCATATTCGGTAAAGACTAGGAAAAGCCTAATAAAAAGTGATATGTATTACGATTGGAAAATATCCAGAAACTGGTTTAATCTGCAAGGAAATTGTGTGAGTAGAGGATTTACGTCAAATATCTATCGATTGGAAGAGTTCCTACTGCAGCCAGCAGGAAAGAACTTTCCACTGTTGCGCTTCTGATCACTGTGATAAACAATATGTGAAATATTTACGGTTTATAAAAAGTACTACATTAAAACAAATGTATTTCGGTAGCTTTGCGATTAATATAGCGTCGAGAGGCCATCTACAGCAACTACAGCGTCTTTAGCCACTTTACCTATGAACGAGTATTTATGAGGTTTGCAATTAGTGAATTGCTAATAATGTGCTTGATTAGCGTTTTTAAATAAGTTGCCAAAAAAAAATTCTATTTCTCAATTAAAATCACAATTATTTTATTTGACGGTGAACCATAAATGATACCGTGTTTCATGATTTCACTTTCAAACAAGGTTGGAGTAATTAAGGTTTAATTAATAAAAAACACTTGATTATATTTCGCGAGTTATTATAATAGGGTAAATGTGGGATATAAAGGGTTTTCCAATAAGAGGTGTTATTTTGAATAGCCCGTTATTTCGGTAGATGTAACTTTTGGAGCTGTAATTTTTTGACATTTGACAAGTAGAAACTACGCCATTAATAAAAATGGAACGATACACGCTTCAACAACGCATTGAAATTATTAAAATTCACTATAAAAATGGTGAAAATAATAATAATAATAATAATAACACCTCTTATTGGAAAACGAAGCCATCCAGGTGGAAATGGGCCTCATCACTCAAGATGATTTTTCGATGGAATTCCGGATCATTTTCATGCATTTCAAGGACCCAATCGGCAAAGATACGACGTTGTTGATGATCGGCCGGCTTGAGTTCTTGTGTTAACTGAACTTTATAAGCCTTAAGACCCAAATCTTTATGCAAAATACGGTGTAATGACGTTTTTGGAATGTCTAATTCCAAAGAACGACGAGGAATGGACAAACCTGGGTTTTCTTCAACACTTTCGGCTACAGCAGCAATATTCTCGGCTGTTCTTGAGCGACGTGCACGGGTTTTATTCTTCACATCACTAACTTGTCCCAACAGCTCGAATTTTTCCACCAATTTCTGTATTGCGGTCCGACAAGGTGCTTCACGACGACCCAAAAATGTTTTTGGAATTTTACGAACCGTCTCTGCCAAATTTTCACCATTTTTATAGTGAATTTTAAAAATTTCAATGCGTTGTTGAAGCGTGTATCGTTCCATTTTTATTAATGGCGTAGTTTCTACTTGTCAAATCTCAAACAATTACAGCTCCAAAAGTTACATCTACCGAAATAACGGGCTATTCAAAATAACACCTCTTATTGGAAAACCCTTTATTATGTCCCTCCCCCTAAGCTTAATGCACTATAAAAACTTATTATTGAAAGAAAAACTTCCAATTGAGATAAAGCAATTTATATACTGAAAATATCAACAATATATTTTTGTATTTTACATATATGCCCTTGCTCAAGTAATTAAATAATTAATAATAATAAACTACAAAAATATTTGTATTTGATAAATATTTTAATTTTATAAAGGGATATACGTAATAGGTAAAAATACATTATACTTATATATTTGTAAGTCAATATTGTTTTGATAATTACATTCTGTTATTATTAAACCATATACGTAGATATACCTGCTATTGCTAATGATTAAGGAATAAATATAATGGAATATTATGCTCCATGTAAAAATTGAAATTTCCCGCAAGATTTTTCGGTACCAACCTAACATTGTTTAAAAAACTTAAATGTAAAGAAAGCATTGCCGTCAAAACTAAACAATTTAAGAACTGCGTGTTTAAAAAATACGAAAGATAGGATAGTAGTTTATGTCTGATTTTATTTTTTGCTGGTATTATTTGAATAGGCAGCAGCTTTCTGCTGTAATGTTTCACACTACTTTGAGACACAGAATTGAGGCTTTTATCCTTCTGGGGCAAATATGCCAAATTTACTTCAATGATGGATCATATGAGCCGGTGCGAGAAAAAGTGTTATAAGTCAAAAATTGTCGATTTTGAGTTATAGCACTTTTCCAATTTCTTAAATTGAAAACTACTAACTGACCAAGTGATTTAAGTGTAGTTCAACTATTTTTCAAAAGAGAACATCATCGGTGCGGAGTCAAAACTTCGTAATTTATGGGAAACTGAAACGCAAACTAAACTTTTCTCAAAAAAAAAAACTTATAAGTACCACTTTTCCTCTCACCGGCTCATATGTCTACGCCTCAATTAATTGGTTCCTTTTAAATGCAATTATTAAATAGGGTGGCCAGAGATGGAAATTTTTTTTTTTTAACTTTTTCCTTCTCTGGCCACAAACTGACCAATGCTTGAAAAGGAGGTTCTATTTCTGCTCACCAAGTAGCGACTAATGAACATTCTAACTAATAATTATATTCAGACAATGGCGTCAAAAAGAAAAATTGTTAAAAGACAGAAATAACTGCCAAAAGAAAAAAAATTGTATACCAATCTTATCAAATTGCAAATGCCCTAGCTGCCGTTAGAAACAAATGGTATAAAAATATCTACCGCATAGAAATTGTTCGGAATTCACGAACAACAATACAAAATAAATTAAATGGGAACTTTTTTTGGCACTGTGGGAGCGGCAGGAAAAAATTTGTTTTAGGCGAAAAAATGTTAGTAGAATGTATTAAAATTATTTCAAAAATGGGTGTTCCCATGGAAAAAAGGACTTATTTACTCTGTCAAAAAAACCTTTCATCTAAAAACACCCCTGGACGAAGGCGGTCTCATTAATATACGACACACCATAAAGAAATATCACAAAAACATACAAATTGAGATGTGGTCGGCTAGAAATATCGCCTGGCTACAGATGGTATTAAAAGTGGCCACTATTGCCACTAAATTGGCCGAAGATGATGAAATTGCACATATCGCCTAAAAAATTAAATTAAAAATACAATATAGGTAGTTGGCTTTTCATTTAATTTTAGTGTCTAAAATAAACTAATAAGTAATGTAAAACTAAGTGTTAGAAAAAGTTTTTTTAAAGTCAATTTAAAAAAGTTTCCATTGCAATTTATAAAACAAACTTTTTTTGCAGTGAATGTAATTAAAAAACGGGTAAAAAACGGGGGTAAGAAATTCAAAAACCAAATGTCAGTCTATGAGACTGTGTCAAACACGCCAGTTTATTGTTGTAACGTGCTTTGTGTCTACTTTTAAAATCATTGATAACATCCTTTGTATTGTGGACCTTATCCCGCGGATCTATCTGCATTGAGGGAATCTCCCGTTAACTAACTACACACATTTGTTGATGTCTTTATTGTGTGAAGAGCTTAATAGTAGAATGTGGGATTTGACGTGGATGGAGATTTCAAGGGACATGTTGTAATCGATAGCAGGGATCAAAGAGCACCTCTGTCCGGCCGTCACGGACTCACAAAGCCGTTCATGGATATCAATAATTTATAGATAGTTTGATTGAGTTCTAAAGGCTGTGACATATCCGGGGCGTCAGGTTTCCTTCTTTGACGGATTTTTTAAATTGGAAGAGGAAATTTACCCTATTAAGGATAAACTGCTTTGCAAGTGGACGTCGAATGAGATAAAATCGTCAATTAGAGGGCAGGATGATATGAAAAAAATGACAGATGCTTCTAAAATCATCGTAATAACGCGAATGTAAAAATCAGGCAGCGGTAATAATTAAGGTACGTTTGTGGAGATTTCCGTAAAAGGATTTTATTCATCCAGTGGTAGTTCGTTAGTGAGATTTGGAAGCAATTTATCCCAATTATATGATCATTAGGAAATTGTTGGGAAAGTTTGAAAATAAATTCAAAATAACGTAACGAGCTTTTGATTTTGTTGCATTTAAAAAGCCGTATGCACAGAATTTCATATTTTACGATCCCTCGCTATCGATCAAAGTTGGTAAGCATTGGAAAGTTTATGCGTTTTATATCGTTGGGATAGTGTATCGAAAAAGGTTCAGTAATATTGATTCAGCGCACGAAGCGCTATTTCTTTTATCGTGTCTCATGCGTAGAAAGTCGACTTTTCAGTTATTTACTTCTGTTTAAAGTACTCCGTCTCCCTGCGCACCCTTTTTTGCGGTTCAAAGGTTATGAAACAACGTCTTCCGGAAAATATTACAAGTTTTGAGGTTATCTCAAATGTTTCCGTTTCCCGAAATTGAAATTCAATTTGGGTTATCGCTATATTTTGATACACCCTAAAACAATTTGTAGCTTATGTATTGGATTACTGCTGCGATCAAATGACACGCTTTCGCCAACAAAAATTGCGTTTCACAATTGTGTACTTTTTCAATTTAACTTATGAAGTAAAGAGCTTTTTAATAACAAAACAACATTTTTTTTGTTTTCCATTCGATAAATTAAATCAATTCTGAGCGACGTGACGCGTAGACAAGCATTGAGCGAATTCTAAACAATAATTTAATTGATTTATGAAGTACACAAAAGAGCTTAACGGAAAAAAAAATTACATCGATTTTTCAATTATTTTTTTGTTTATCCTCAAACGAGTTTTTTTCCCGATATGGATTTAAATATTTTAATTAATTTAACTTACATTTTCCATATCCTTGAATTTTTTCACTTTAAATTTAAATTTAAAGTGAAAAAATTCAAGGATATGGAAAATGTAAGTTAAATTAATTAAAATATTTTTTTGTTTATTCAATGGCGTAGTAAATGACAAAAAAATACTAGCAACATAATTTATACGCATAAACAAATTTTGGGGCTATTCATGGTAAATAGAAACCAAAGCAAGATTTCATGATATTCAAAAACTGTAACACATTCAATTCCCTTATGATATACCGGCATTCATATTTCATCTTCTCTTCTTCTTCATGTGTCATCTCCGCTACGAAGGTTGACTATCATCATTACCTACCACATAGAAAAAAAATTTTATAAGCAAGAAAATTCGGGCTTTAATTTAAAATTACGCGTTCTTAATTTTGGCCCAAGAATTAGTCATTCTTCAGTTTTAAGAATGTTCAAATTTAAGAATGGGCCCTTTATGATTTCAAGAACTTTGATTCTTCATGACAAATTCAGAATGGGTTATGTTGATTTCAAGAACTTTTATTAATTATTTAAGAATGTCTTAAGAATTTGTTTTCTTATTTAAGAATTGAAAGTGACGTTTTGATATTGAATAAGCACTGCTAAACGAATTTTAGAATAGAATGCTTGAATTGAAGGAATTTTAAAATATAGCTTTCTCATAGTTTTATTAGAAGTAGATAAAAATTTAACATTGTCACATCACATTCTCTTTAAAAATATATTTTCGGTTTAAGAGAATCAAAATTATTTCTTTACCTTCGTTTGTTATAATTTTCGCTCCGACGGAAATAACCGAAATAACAATTTGTTTAATAGCTGTTATTTTGAAAAAACCTTTAAAAAATTCATTGTTAAGCTACCAGTGTGGAAAAAATTTTAATTACAACAAATTTACTTACATGCGAATTTATCACACAAAGAATCAAAAAATTGCCATGATTTGAGTACCATTTTTAGAAATGGTCGTTGAAACTGATCATTTTGTTGATCGACATTTATTAATTGCATTGAATTAACATATTCAGCTCGCCACATTAAACCATTTCTAATATTTCCCATTACTTTGCAATTAAATATTCACTAATTGCGAAAAGTTACTAAAAATTCACTTTACAAAAAAAATACAGAAAAGGCACACCATAATATGTATTTTCTTACTGCAAGCCGAGTGTGATGTTTTGCAGCTAATTTTTAAGAAATCCTAAAGTAATTTATATATTGCCAATAAAGCTCCAAATGGCCATTCGCCGAAAAAATGTCGGCAATAAAACAATTTACAATATTCCGTCCAAGTGTATTTGACAAAACTTTGCACAGCTAGTTGTTATTATTACCTAGCGCTGATCCCAAACAATACCCCCCACTAAGGTCCCCATAAAATAAGAATGCGCATACTTAAACCAAAACGATAATTTGCTTGGTTTAATATTGTACGTGCTAACACTAAGCACAATTACGGTTAAAAGGGGATGTTCATCCATTCTTAAAGTCTTAAATTCGTAGGTGACATTTTTTTGAAACTACAGAACGAAACAGTTGATTAGGGGTGCCTACAACAAAACTATTCTCTCAGTTTCTCAGCTTAGACATTTTCCTTCTTGCTGCGCTTCACTTCCCGGAATTTTAGCTTGAACGATTATCAAAAAAAGTTGGTATTTTTCACCACGCATAACATGACCCATATGGCAATTTTCTTGCTTTAATAGTGAGCATCATTTCTCTTTCTTTGCCCATTCGTTGCAGTACTTCTTGGTTGGTGATTCTGTTCATCCATGAGACTTTTAGAATTCTCTGATATACCCACATTTCTAGGATTTCCAATTTTTTCATGCACTGTTTGTTAAGAGTCCAAGTTTACATGCTATACAACAGAGTTGAAAAGATATATTATTCATATTTTTAACTTTAAGCTCAGATACTTTTACCACCCTGTTTGATATTCTTTATAGAACATGAGAATTTTCGGCTTTTAGTCATCGGCATATTAAAGATTTATTTAATTTTTGTTATCTATATTATTTTATTATTTTACTCAAGGTTTTTGAAATGTTAATTGGTTGATAAGTAATTTTTCGTAATTGATGTTATTGATTTATATCTTGCAGGATGCAATAGTCAAGTAAATTATTCGAAATTATTGATGGAATATTTGGTAATACAAAATTGTTTTCTAACCATTTTTCTCAATAGATACGAGAATTTCCTGATGCAATTTCTCAAATCATCTTCTGTGGCTATATCCGTGGAATAAACCTGTGATTTTATCAGAGCCTGCAGACAGTAATCCACAGACGTAAATATTCCAAAAATCCTTGCCAAAAAAAGGAGTAAAGAATTTGTCATTCTTTATAAAAGTATGCATAACCGACAAATAAGTAAAAATGTTGTTCTTATTTCTGCATGAAATATGTAGTAAAAATTGGTCAAAGAGACTGATATATATTTTATAATATCGACTATGTAGGTACTATACGTAAAAAAACTAGACATATAAAATTCTAATTAGAATGACTAGAATTAAGAATATTTCTAGTAAAATGGTATCAAAATATGAATCGCTATTATTTGTTTACCCTAGTTTAAAAACTGATCAATAAAATGTTTGGTTAGTATGCATTGTCGAGAACATGTTTCACGAAGGCTCATTACATCATAGTCAATATTACAAGATTTTGGTAAGCTCCTTAGAAAGCTCGCGACTTAAAAGAACAGATTGGAAGGAGCGCCTGGTGGTAACGGAAGTAAAGCCTTGCCCTTTACAGGATAGTCTATATGCAGTAAAACAACATCGAAAACTAATACAAACTAGCAAAATCAAATACACAAAGGAACTTTTTACGATTTGTACAATCTTAAATTTCCCAACTGGAAACGTAAAAACAGCGCTTTTAGAACCACAGTACGTGCTGGCTTAACAATTAAAAAGAAAATAAATTTTAATAAACGCGGCATTATCCGCTCCTCCTTAGGTCCTTCTTTATACATTTTCTTTTGTAATAAGTATGGTGGGATCAAAAATAAACTTGATCGCGGTAGCCCATGGAAAATATGGCCATTCACTCATGACTGCACTTTGTAAAACTGCATTTGAAACTGCCATTAACTGTATTATTAATTAATATAATTTTAACATAGCAAAATTATAGTTACGTAACGAATGAAAGTATGCAGAACTTGGAACTTGTAATTTTAATGGTTACTATAAATTTGGGGTGTTAATCTTATTCGCTTACCTACTTACATGGGTGGAGAGAGGTGGAAAATGCGTGTTCAGCATGTGATCAATACATACGTTCGTAAAATGTGTTATACTAATAAGCTACACTAATATGCAAAAATATGAATTTTAAACCAAATTGATTCTAGATTCGCGCCATCAAATTTATTTTTCACCTCACTGTAGTAGTTTCTGTATATAGATTTCAATTGAAATAATAGAAGATGCATAAAAATAAAATTTATAACAATTAAAATCTTAAATTCAATCAATTAGAGAAATAAAAGTAATATTTTTGTTTGAACAAATTGTTCAAAACTTAGGACTACAGTCGTTACCGCTTGGTTTTATCACGATTGCACACAACGTGTTGAGTCGACTAAGCGACTGATTGAATTAACCAGTAAAGCAATTAAGCGGCATGTTGGTTCTTCAATTTGTGCATGTTTCGCCATGGAGCAGTTTCTTTCCACGTTTACGTTCTAGAAATTTTAGATTTTAAATATTTTATTTTGATAGTAAACAATCTACAGAGTGTTTTTGGTATTGCATGTTAGCTGCTCTATGGCCACTATGTCTTGAATGCGCCGATAGAAACATTTTTATTATTTACAGTGTGTTTTGCAAAATTTTGATGTTTCTGGATTTCGTTTTATATGTAGGTCATATCTTGTGCTCTCCAATCTGATAAGATGAAGTAGTTAAGATATTCAAGTATATATTTTGTTCTAAGCACTATTGAGATATTTATTACTTTCTTTAAAATTAGGATAAACTTATAAAAAGCACTCAAGTACGCAATTGATATGGAATTACAATTTTTTTATTATCTTGGTTAAAACTAAAAGATACAATATTTTATTTTAACATATTTGTTAAAATTCTTGTTACAAAATTTACCATGAATTTGACTGTTACTATAAAAGAGAAGCGATCGTTTACTCATTTTTTGAAGATTTTTGTTACTACAATTTTGAAGACACTTAAGAGAACAACAGAGCCAAATATAGAAGATTTGGGCCACTACATTAAAATAATGGCAAAAAAGGATTAAAATTAATATAAAACATGGGATCAAATCAATTTCTATTTATTTCATACATTGAAAATTATGTAGTAATTTTACATAATAATGCAAGTGTTCGTATTTGTATGTTTGCGTGCCACTGGAATTTTAAGTTCACGATAACTGAAGCTTAACCGAAAAGCTTCTAACTAGGTCCTTTAAAACGTCTACTGAATTGTATAGATCTGATTAGTTTGCGAGAAATATAATTATGTAGGTCAGTTTGAAGCGTTACTATTCTGCAAGAAGTTTTGTTGTTTACCGTAACTTATTGTTGTTGTGCCTATTACAAACTTATTACTTGGTGAATTAAAAATCTAACAATAAAATAAAAATAGGAAACAAATGATACACATAAAGCAGCGTTTTTATAAGTTATTGTGTTTCTGTTTGTAGTGGTGCTGTTGAACTAAAATAAATGAAGACTTTCCTTGAGAATTTAGAAGATTTAGACTTACCAAAGTAAATCGCGGCAACAACCAAAAATACTTTCTTGAACATTTTTTTGGTTCGGTATTGTTGAAATTGATTCCAATATCCTCCACGACCTCTTATACAGACTGTCCCGTAAGTTAACGGTATCCCTCGGAGAGATGATAAGTCAGTTCACGACTGACCAAAGTAATTAAATATGATCTTAGTAAAAAGAATTGGCACTATTGTGACTTTTTTGAAAATCGATGCCTTCGAACAGTTTTTCGAGTGCCACAGCTATAAAATTCCTTATTCTAAAATTCCAATTTTTGCTGCATTAATTACAGTTCAAAAATAAAATCAAGAGGATTTTGTATACCTTTAAAGAAAAAAATATTTTAGCCCGATTTATTTTTTTTTAGCTAACTTCGACGCTTCATACTGAAAAAAATATATACCAAGCAAGTTATTTTAAAAAATTGCACATTTAGTGTAGTTTTTAAAATGGTTATAACATTTACCATGTATTACTTCAGAAAAAACATATTGCTATTTTACTGCAAAAGGAGCTGATTGTGGAATTAATTCAATATTTAAAAATTCCTATGAAAACACTTGTTAAATTAAAGTGATAAGTATTTATTGAAAACTAAACAGAACACAAATAACAATTAAAGAATGTGTTCAAATTGTCTGCCACCAAGTCGAATGCAAGTGCGGCATCTTTTTAAAAAAGATCTTTTTATCAGTCTTGCGATATTTATTTGTTGTGCGGTTTCAGTAATACTCTGTCTCAATTCGTTTACGCTATTTATCTGTTTTGCGTAGCCCTTCTCCTTTAAGCAACGCTAGTAGAAAAAATCTAAAGGATTTAAATCTGGAGATCGGGGAGACTACAAAACAGGAACAAAAACGGCCGATCCATCTCTGTGGATAAGCTTGGTCCAAATAGTTTCTTACTCCTCGTTCGTAATGGACTGGGCAGCCATCATTTTTAAGCTATATTGCCCTGCCTGTGACTAAAGGCACATATTCCAAAAGATTTGCTAGCTCATTTTCTAAAAACTTGTAATAAATTTTCCCGTTTAGATTGTCAGGTAATTTGAAGGGGCCAATTATTTGGCTGTTCAAGATGCCGATCCACAGATTTATTTTGAAGCGATTCTGTGAGCGTTCTTCTCGCAGTGAATGTGGGTTTTCAAGAGCGTATGCGTGAAGATTGCGCATGTTCATGTACTTTCATCTGTCCATAAAATTTTATCCAGGAACTCTGGGTCTTTTCTATGTTACTGGAGCTTTCTTCTGCAAAATTGGGCACCTATTGGGTAGTCACGAGGAAGCAACATTTGCACACGTTGCACGTGATATGGGTGGTACAGATACCATCGTGTAATTCTGTTTGCAGTGAATTTCGGTATCCCTATTCGGCTTCAATTGCTCGCGCCGAAGTAGTCGGATCATTTTCAACCTCTTGTAAAACTTCTTCATATTAATCCATACGTGGTATTCCTATTCTAACACAACTGTGAGGCATTTTTGTCTTCCGCATGTGCTCGGTAGACATTTATAAATGTGCAATGATCAGGATGTCTCAAAGCATTCGGGTAACTTTCGCGATACAGATTAGCTGCAGCAACACCATTGCCTGTGCATTTCCCATAAATGTAATGCATGTTAGTGTATTCCTCAGCAGCATACAACACAATAAAATGAATCTAACTCTCTAGATAACACAGAAGTCCAGATAACAAAGAAAAAACTGTTAGTTTGTAAGTACAAGAATAATAAGAATGCGAAATCATGCGCAGCAAACAAAGTAGAGTAACATAATGACAAATGTTAAACGATATTTCTACTGAATTTTTAATTCAACAAGTGTTTTCATGCGAATTCCTAATTATTGAATTAATTCCACAATGAGTTCCTTTTGCAGTAAAATGGCAATATCTTTTTTCTGAAGTAAAACATAGCAAATGTTATAACCATTTTAAAAACTACACTAAATGAACAATTATTTAAAATAACTTGGCAGTTATTTTTTTTTACAGTAACACGCGTCGAAGTAAGCTAATTAAAAAATATTAACTCATGATTCCGGCATAAATGTTTTTTTTCTTCAAAGGTATACCACTCTTGATTTTATTTTTGAACTGTAATCAATAGAAGAACTATTCATGGTTGTGTAGCAAAAATTAGAATTTTAGAATAAGGAATTTTGTAGCTGTGGCACTCGAAAAACTGATCGAAGGTATCAATTTTCCCAAAAGTCGCAAAAGTGCCAATTTCTCATATTTTGATATTCTAATCAGTCTTGAGCTGACCTATCATTCCTCCATGGGATGAAGTTGACTTACGGGACATTCTGTATACAGTTTAAACAATGCCAGTTCTTTTTGAACTAAATTTACAAATGAATTGAAAATTTCACATTTTATAGTGCCAATTTCGAATGGTCACAAATAGTAGCTTTGTACTATATTTACAATTAAACTAATTCCTTAATATTTTACCATGCAACTATTAAATGTCTTTAAACAATAGTAACAAACTGAGTAATAGAAAAATTACTCTTTTTATTAGAAATTGCTCTAGTAAAAATTCTTTAACGTGAATGCACTAAACTGCAGTGTTGAAGAGAACAATCGTATCATCTAAATCAGATTAGATTTCGGTGAAGTTATATGAGATCAAAAACTTTTAAACATTGAGAGCAGACTCCAAAATATTTATGTTTCAGTGTTTAATGTATTTTGTTAAATCGTTAGAATTTCAGGTTTTAACAAACGTTAAACCCAAAGATTATTAAAATTCATAACGTTTTAAAGACAATAATTTGTCTAACCAAATTTGCTTACTTAACTACTCCTATTACAGATGCTATTATAATAAGAAAACCAAGCATTAAGGTGGAATAGGTCATAAACGTAAAAATATTCATGCATTCATACTGATACTGAATGTTACCTATAGATATGTATTTATTCCACATTCTCATTCTGTTCAATCACACCTGCTTCTAAAGCTCTATTGTTTTCAGTTCATATACCTCCAAATTATGGTAGTTTTAATATCTATAATATTCTAATCGATTGACTGGTAAATTTCCAGAAATGTTTTTTTAGCTAAACAGAAATCAATCGATCAATCGATTTTTAACGTTTTTAGATTTCACCCGAGTAGTTATCTTGTGAAGAAATGTCCAAGCCTATTGTGAAAAGCATAGTCGCTATTAAATAAACTCCTTCGAAATTTTTGGAATAAAGGGCGGAAAAGATGAAAATCTTGCGGCACAAAATCAGGAGACTAGAGCGAACGTAGAATGACCTCGCAACTGAACTCTAGAATATCCGCTTTAGTAATTTGAACAGTATGCGGGTGGACGTTATCATGCTGCAAAATCACTTAATACCGTCTTCTCGGTCATTTTTCTATAACTGTTGGCAATAGCGCTCACGATACTGATTATATTTCTTGGAATTATTTCATTTGCGTTAACATCATTTAAGTGCTATACCACAAATTATATTATTTGGTTAAAACTGACTCAAAGTCCGAGATTTTCTGATATATTTAATTTTTTTATGATTAAAAAATAATACCTTCTTCTAATTAAATGGGATACAGACCGTATTTACCCTTGTGGTTGCCCTCAAATTTGTGGATAACACGCTTGCACGGAAAGTAAATCAAGGTGAAATATGTAGCAGGGCACGATATATTTAAAAAAAACAGGAGCAAACTCATTGAGTAAGCTTTAGTAGTTTTAATTGCAAAATGTGCAGCGAATTCTGTTTTTACACGAAAGAAAAAGAAAGAAAAAGTAATTTTTCTTTTACATGATTTCTGTTTCTGTTGGTGCTGCAATTAAAAATATGCCAGCATAATATTTTCAGAGATTGTTGAGATCTTGTTTTCCTTACGCCAATTTTCAAATTTGCCGTATTTTTTTCGTGATTTTGTGAGTAACAAATTATCAATTGTATTTTCTGCCAAAACTCGTATTTCTGTTCACGTACATTCTAAAACACCTTCAGCGAAGTTCATTTTCAGAATTTATTGAAATAATTACATTTCAAATTCATTTCTTTCCATAGCTGCCTTTAATATATTTGCCAAATGCCGCGAAATTCCCTAGATTTCGAAATTTTATGTTTTTGCTTAAAAATTGTGGCAAAGTAGAAAAAATAGTGTATAAGGCATTTTGTCGCACTTACTCTTTTAGGGGCACTCATCGCAAGCTCGTCGTGCCCTAAACCCGTGCGTGCGACAAAATGCTTCTTATTAAACTCATATCATAATATACTATTTCAGTTGATTGTTTATTTATAGGTTTGACTAATTGTAGTAAATTGTTCAGTAATTATTAACATTTTTGGCATCACCTTTAATGAAGCCCTTGCGATAACTATGTACCTACAAAAAACTTTTTTAAAATTAAAGAGGGGCTTATACCTCAGGGAGGCCTATGTACGAGTAAATACGGTATATTCATTAAAGTAAAACCCTAAAGAGCCATATTGTTCAACATTAACTATATATTACCACTTCCTCCAGATTTACAGGTTTAAATCCCATAAAATATCTTTAGAGGCTCATCAATCGTATTTGGTAATTCCACACAATAAACTTTGCGTTTAGTGCTCATATGAGAACTTTTCTTTTTGAATTCAGAAACGAAAATATTATTTTTTAATTACCTAACGATGTCAGTTAAGCCTTGGGACTTGAATCGGCAAGTTATGTTGCCAACAAGTTCACGTCCGTAGCCATTAATGTAACTTTAGGACCATACATGGTCTAATTTAAAGCTTGTCGGTGATCAGCACGAACACCATCAACTACCCTAAATCGATTTCGTTCATGCATAAGAGGGAAAGTGGGCGCTATCTCGGACGTGTCTACTGATACGAATTTTTCTTTCAATATAGAGATTCTCTTTCAGATTCATTTCACATGACTTTCAGCCTTTCCCATTTTTTTCCATAATTTAATTTCGGATGTTTTACGCGCAAAGTTTTCTCTTTGATTATTTCTGATGGAAATTTTGAAACAAGAAAAAATTGTCCGCGCCAAAAGCAGTTTACCGTTGGCATTTTGTTTGTGTACGGAACAAAATGAGAAAATTTTTTATTCAATGAATGAATAACACGGTGGTCACAAGAGAAAACCCAATATAAATATTCAAAACATGTTCTCGTTGCGATACATAAGATTAGCTTTTCTACTGAATTTTTTCTTTTTCGCTCATCAAATATACGACTCTAATAAAGGAGCCATAACGCGAAATGGTTATTTTACGTGATATTTTTGCTGCCTATTTTATGTTGTCGTAAATTGACCATCAGAGATTTTTTTCTGAGAATCAAACACTAGCGAGAAAAGATTTTTAAATCAACATAAAATAAGCGAGGAAGAAAGGTATCGGCCTACATTTTATAGCTTAATTATCCTTTAGCGGTATCCATTGCCTTTGAAATTAAATTTCGTTCATTCTTGTTACATTATGTCTTCGTTCTGGGTGATTTTAATAATGGATGATAACATTTTTGGGGTGCCGTAAACAAAACACGGCTGAACACATAAAACGTGCTTTCGATCACTAAATTTTTAGTTACTTGTAAAACAGAAACGACATGTTTTACATTTAATAAAGAAACCTTCACAGATTTTTATTTTTAAGGTATTTTTAAAATTTATTTATACCGAGCTATCCAGAAAGGTTGAACGTGTCATTCTACAGTGATAGTGATATTTTGTGTCCTGCTCTACTTAAATTTCATATAGTTACTGTCAGTTTACATTTTTACAAATTTCATAGATGAACGTGCTTTCCAATGGTGCATTGCTTTAATCTCCAAAAAGCAGTTTTTATTTTAAACTAAACAGTGTCTGGGAGATTGTAGCAAGTAGGTTTGACATATAAGACGCGATGAAATGAAGATATAAAATTTTAGATAAAACAATGGTGTTTTTACAAGAAAATAATAATGAACATTTATGTTACCTACAGTTTCAACAAGAATTTCCAAATTTGAAAGTAGCCGAGTACGAATTTTTTGCACACAATATTTGAAGGCTAGTTAGTTGCTTCTATGAGACTGGTAGCGTATGAAAAAGGAAAATTGCCTGGTATTAAGGGCAGCGATTTTAGAAGCAGGGAGAGTCCGCATGGAAGCAAACCCGACTGAAACTGGCTGAAACTGGTTAGTAATGTCGATATTCTGTCTTTGTTTATTTTCAAAATTACTTTTAGAACTTTCTTATCGATCATGCCATTTCTGTTGTTCAGGAATTATTACCATATGATTTCTAGAAACTTATCATATTGCCAATGGTTTAATTAATCTTTAGATATTTTTGGATATTAAAAAAAATAATAAACCTGGACCTACAAATTAATGTACAACATTTTGAACATATTGCTCACCGGCCGCAATACTGACACAACTCAAAAAAGGTAGATTTGAGATACAGTAGAACCCCTCTAGTCCGCCTCGGCTAGTCCGTCACTCCAGTTAATCCGACCGTGGTCCGAGTCGAGAAATTTTTCGCGACTCGTCGGTGACTCACCACCCGTCGCGCCATTGTTTATAGTCTCCCGTCATCTCTCTTATCGTTTCGGATGTAGCGTGTTTTTTTGTACTGAACTACGCAGTTTTTAGTGCTTACTGTTCGCTGGTTTTACGACAGTGTTTTTCTGTATTCGTTACAGTATACGTTTTTACTGTTTTCTGATAATCCGACCTTTGCGTTCCGACCATACCCCCAGTCCCAAAGATGACGGATTAGAGGGGTTCTACTGTAAATGAATTTAAAGTTTGTCAGTATTATGAAAAAACATTATAGCACGTTATAATTAATCAAGAATTATTAAATTTTGATTATTATCATGTTTTTGGCAGCCTTGTAGGAATATGAAGCATTAGATTATAATTTGGATTTAGGCATTAGTACCAATTTTGTGAATTTTGAGTTATGCTACTATTGCCGCCGGTGAACGATATGTTGTAAAGTACACTGATAGACATAAAAACTAAATCACTTGCTTCAATGAAATGGAGTTTGTTTTTAATATTTTAATATTTTGTGTTGGATTCAGTGAAAATGAGTAGGGGAGGCCGGGGCTAGTTGTCACAGTCGCGATAACAGCCAAGATAAGCACTTTGACTGTGCGTCGGGCCAGTCTAGATAACCATTATAGGTATCTTAATTACCCTACAAAGTTTGACTATGGTCACTTAGATAGCGCCTAAATTATTCTTGATTTTGTGTTTGACATAAGTGTAAGTAAATTTTATCTCTGTCTTTTAGAGTCGTCTGGACCGTAGAAACGTGATTCAAAGTAAGTATCAATTTTATTTTATGAAAGCCTCATGTTTTAACTACAAATTAATGTAAAAATTATAATGTGAGTTTTTAAGCTTAAAATTATTTATTTGGTTTTCATCTCAAAAGTTGGCTTGGGGCTAGTTGTCACACGGTGTGTAATAAACAATATCAAAGATATTTCTGTACCATTTCAAATGGTTAGAACGTACAAAAGAAAAACAAATCGGTCTACTCCACCTACGGATATTTTAATCAGAGCTGCACGAGAAGTTAGGATCAGAAATCCGCCTCTTTCATTTGTTTGTGTCAGTTTATTTGTTTTGTTGAGTTTTTAATACATTTCTGTTTCCACAATTGAATAGAATATAAATTCTACTCACTACCATTTTTTTCTTGACCTGTGAGAATTTACCCCATATATTGTGACAACATGCCCCGCCTCGGGGCATGTTGTCACACTTTACATGCAGACAGAAAATATTTTGTTGCACATACGTCACTAGATATAACAAAATCAACTGTTCATAATCTAAATCACGACACATGTAAGTGTATATCTAAAAAAAAAGATATCCCAAAATGTCGAAGTTAAACGACAAAAAAAAGCAAACGTAAATTTTGTGACAACTAGCCCCGATCTACCCTACATTAATCTCAGCGCCTCGATCTACATGACATTCTATCCGATCGTGTCAATTCAATCCTTGCTTTGAGCCACAGCGTTTATATACTGCTTTGTACGATCCAGAAGCAAATCCGAACAAAGCCAATGGAAATTTTGAATTAAGCCAACGCCATCTTTATTTTACAAGCCGTGAACTAAGAAATTTGGCAGCAGTGTTGCTAGGCGGACATTTTGCATTCTTCAGTTCAGCATTGCATCATTGAGTTGTTGTTGATATTGTTATAAAGTGCAGTTAACGTTAGATAGTTGTGGTATTTCCAAACCTGTGTGTATTTATCAGAATATTTAACTCAATAATTTGATATTCGACAATATAGAAAGTAAGTACATTTAACCTTTGGTTCATGCTTTTCACATGAAAACTTTTTAGATGACTAGAAAATGTTGTGTCCCAAGCTGCAAATCGAATTACGAAAGTGTTTCCGTAAAGGGGCAAGCTGCAGTTACTACGTTTTCATTTCCAAAAGATGAAGAAACGAAAAAGAAATGGCTTCGAGCTATCCTGAGGAAAAATTGGCAGCCTACGAAGTATTCATCTGTTTGTATAAAACATTTTAACGAAAATGATGTTATATTAGATCAGATATACAAAAACGGGTCAACTGTTACTACGTTGCTATTAGCACACCCAAAATTAAAGGAAGACGCTGTACCCACAATTTTTCAAAATCTTCCAGTTTATCTGTCTTCAACTTCAACAGTAGTTAGACGAAAAGACCCTGAAGTAAGAAGGAAAGCGTTGCAATCAAAAGAAGCTGGAAAAATTGAAGAATTTGTAAAATCTGATATTATAAATGACTTTACAAATTTTCTTGACACTTTTCAAACAAAACTAAATGGTATAAACAGTGAAACAAAGTGGAACTTTAAAATTAAGAGCAACTTTGGTGTTTGGCTGTATTTATTAAATATTGAGTGTTCTAATAGTTCTTCTGAAAGTGAAACTGAGTTAAGTGCCGCCGAAATTTTATGTAGTGTTCTTGTGAAAAGTGATTTAACATTAAAACTCTTTATTGGAAAAGAAGAAATTTCTGCTCACGATTTGAACTGGATTCTCCCTTGTGATTTAAAATTATCTCGATGGTCGCAACTTGAAAATATATTAGTTAGGTATGCCAACGTAAGTCAACACAATTTAAGGACTTGATCTTTTGAATTTTTCTTGCAAAAGTCGTATGAAAATTTAGTTATGTGTAACGAAAAAGCTGAAGAAATGGAAGACTATCAACATAAAAAACAATTGGAACTTTTAATTGATCAGTTAAACATGATATTGTTAAAAAGATGAAAATATTCCCCAGCAACTATTTTGTTTGCATTTATGGCTTATTCATAAGTAATATCACAAGAGAGTGGGAATAAATTGAAAATAATTCGACAGATTTTTGAAAACTTGTTGCCAGGGAATAGACACGAGAGCCCGTAGGGCTCGAGTGGCTATTCCCAAATGGCAACAAGTTTGAAAAAATAACCGGAGAATTATTTTCTAATTAATTCGCACTCTCGAGTGGTATTCGGAAGATTATTTTTTAACGTTTAAATAAAAAATACAGCATAAAAATACAGTTTAATTCATTATAAACTAAAATCAAACTGGCGACAGATATCAAAACTAGAAATGTGCTGTCAAGTAACATATGTAAACAAAATACTAGAAATTATGCTCGCGGGAATAATGTACAGTAGAAAATTCTCACTATAATAATGTTGTGATTGGACAGAATTAAACACGTGTGCCCAAATACTGCTAAACGATTGGTGAATGAAATCATTAAAAAATAATCATATTCATTGTCTTGTTACATGCTCTTACAAGATCATTTGCTGCTGCCTAGTAAACGATATTTACAACAAATATCTTCTAGATTTAATGTAAAACCAGACAAAAATCTTTCAAATACAAGTCACTATTTGAAACAAATTTCCAAAAACTTGACTGTTCGAGAAAAATATACAATATTACAAATTGATGAAATTTATGTGAAATCTAAGTTAGATTTTAAAGCCAATGGAATTGTTGGCAGTTCAGAAAATAATGCTAAGGATCTGGCAAAAACTATTCAAACTTTTATGATCTCTTCTGCTTTTGGTAATTTTAGTGAAGTTATTCGACTAGTTCCTGTGAATAACACAACAGGAGATCAGTTAAAGATACTCGTTAATGAGGTAATTGAATTTGTTCAAAAATGTGGTTTTCCTATAGTTGCGATACTAACTGATAACAATAGAATAAATCAGAATATGTTCACTTTAATTTCTCCAAACGAATCTATGCCAAATCCATGCTTCCCTGATATTAATACTTACCTATCGTATGACACTGTTCACATTTTTAAAAATGTTAGGAATAACTGGTTGAACAAAAAAGATACTTTTCACACTTTAATATATCCTGATTTTGAAAATTATACAATAAAACGGTATGCATGTTTCGAACATTTGCGACTATTTTTCAAGGACGAGCAAAATAAGTTAATTAAAAAAGCATATAAGTTGAGTTATAAAACTTTGTATCCCTCGAATTTAGAGAGACAAAACGTTTTGTTAGTGGATAATGTTTTTCATATGTCAACTATTGCTGCTTTACAAACGGAAGAAAAATGTACAGATACTGCAAATTTTTTACAAATTTTCCGCATCTGGTGGGATATTGTAAATTCTAAAAACCCTATCGTAGGAAAAATAAAAAGAAATGAATGGGCAGGACCAGTTTGTAGTATTGAGGATGAAAAGTTATTGTTTTTGAAACGTTTTTTGTCTTGGATAGAAGCATGGCAGTCTTTCAAGGACAAAGCTGGCTTAAGCTCCGACACATTTGAAGCAATAAGAAGAGCATCTCAAGTGTTATGTAAAATTGCTAACGATGCTTTAACAAAATTTAATGTTTCGTATGTACTCTTGGGGAAATTTCAAACAGACAAGTTAGAGAAAAGGTTTGGAATGTACAGACGACTATCTGGATCAAACTATAATGTATCAGTTAGGCAAGTAATTGAATCAGAAAACAAATTACGAATAAGACATATTTTGAAAATGATCAATAAAAAAGAAGCATGCTTTAGCAACTTTGCTAATGAAAGTACTGAATCAAATTTATATAATGTTGACATTGATCAATTTCGCCCCATTATAACTTCAAATTATCTTGAATTATGTGAAATCGAGGAATCAAGCTGCATATATGTTTGTGGCTATGGAGCACGATCTGTTTGCAAAAATCTGGAATGTACTGCCTGTGTTTTTTTATTTGAGGAAGGACGCGGTAGTAATGTTTGCAACGAATATTTTGATTTTTTACAGCGAGGTGGCTTAAGTGTACCAAGTTACCATGTTAAGTGTGTTTTCTTTCATATGTATGCTTTGTTAGAATATATTGTAGCTAATAGCGTGTGGGAAACAAAATTTTTGCAATCTTCCTGTCAAAAAGGCATTTTAATTCAACTGACACAGTTAAGCTTAAATTCCAATAACTTTTTTCAACAATTTGAATTACATTGTCTGTGTGGCAACGATGTTTCTAGATTGTTTAAAACATTGTATTCTGTTTTTGCAAATATTCTGTTGAATAACTACACAAAATATTCAAAAGAAACAAATGGCACTAAAAATTTAGAGAAAAAAAGGAAATTAGCTACGCTAACAAAAGAGAAAAATAAACGTTAAAAATATGTTATTTGTAAATAATGTTATTTAATGTTTAATAAATACCACAAAATAAAATTTCCTGCCCTTACTAACTTTTGTTTTATTTCTTAATACTATCAGAATAATGATGTAGTATGGATCATTTCATGTTAGTTATTTTTTAATAAGTTTCGATTGCAACCGACGTGCAATGATACCCGGCCTACTTCTGTGCATTAATGCGGTGTTGCCAAGCATGGCTTCACGGCTTGTAAATAAAGATGGCGTTGATTAAGCGCATGTGCAGAATGTGATTCGTCTATCATAACTCAATCGCTTATCCTTTAAAATGTGACATTCCATCCGATTTACTCGTTTCAATCCAACAAAATCATAGAATCGACTTTACGTGTGCATCCGATCGAAATTTCAGGGCGGCCTATTTATGTCATAAAATTTAAGTGAAATTTCGAGCGGTTCGAGGCGCTGGGGTAAACGTACTCTGTGAACCTTCTGATGATTCTGAGAATGATAGTTCTCTGAGCCACTAAGAGTCTTGAAAATATCTTGGATGCATAGAATAACAAATTAGAAGGTTTTGAGAGGATTGGACAAAGAAAGGAAGTAACAGTCTTGATCAAAGCAAGAAAATTCGAATATCTCGGCCATGTCATGAGAGGAGATCGGTACTATCTGTTGCAACCTTAGAACAGAGAGTGGAAGGAGCATTTGCTACCGATTATGGACGGCAGGTGGGGAACAAAGTCGGCCATTTGCATTAGCCACGTGTGACTCATCGTTTGTTTGCCAAGTGGATTTGAGTATTTTTTTTGTGATTTAAAGACCTTAGTTTGTAATTTTTGTGGTGGATCGAGTAGAGTATAGTGTATATATAGTTTTTAAGACTTTATTGATAGTTAATAGTTGATAGTTGAAAGAAACTTAGAACTAAAACATTTGTGTAACATGGTGAGTTGTGCTGCATGTGGCTGCTCCAAAACACCCAAGACTACTTCTGAAGGGATCACGTTTCATCGGTAAATGTTTATTATTTTATTTAAAATTCAATTAGGTTAAAATTCAGGGAAAAATATTATTTTGAGTTTATGTTGACATTGACATTGACAAGCCGGTTCATTGGCGTGCGTGGGTAATTCTTGAACAAAATTACAAAGTTTTAATATTGATTTTTTTGTTTTATGAGTGAAAATAAACTAGTTTTAACTTAATTTGGCCTATAATAAAAAAATAAAATTTTCAGTTTTCCCCAAGACGAGAGAAAATTAAACGCTTGGTTGAAAATTATTACCAAACTGGATTGGAAGCCAACGAAAAACAGTGTCCTGTGTTCACAGCATTTCAGTCCAGAATCATTTGATCGGTCCTCAAATCTGAAGGTTCGATTGCAATTGAGTGCTACTTATACCAACTATTGTTGTTGAAAGATTGAAATATGTTAGTTTATTAATTATAATATTACAGTTTATTAATTTATGTTGTTATTGTAGGTGCGACATTTTACTGAAGTAATTAGCAAACCTACGCAGAAAGTACAAGAGGAGCCAACAGTTGTTGCATCTACTTCAGGACTCTCCACAGCTGAGACCCCCGCAAAAAATTTATGAAGAAAAAAATTTCTAACTTGGAAGCACTGAACAAATTAAAGAGCGGCCAAATAAAGAAATTACAAAAACGTCCTTGCCGTCAAAAACAAAAAATAAATAGTCTCAGGATGATGACAACAGAACTTAGGCAAAAGAATTTGATGTTGTCTGAACATGAGAATCTCCTCGTTGATACTTTTGGGGAAAATAAGAAGCTCATAACACGTCTTTTCAAAAAGACGACAAATGTCTCTGTGAATAAGAAATATGAGAAGCCTGTTAGAGCTTTTGCAATAACTCTACATTTTTTTTCACCTAAAGCGTATACATATGAGACAAAAATTTCAAAATTGCTTGCCTCATCCTAAAACTTTATGCAAATGGTACTCTTCTATTAACGCCAACCTGGTTTTACTACTGAATCTTTTGATTTTCTAAAAATCAAAGTTCAGAATTCTGGTAAGCAACTAATTTGTTCATTAGTTTTTGATGAAGTAGCAATTCGTCAGCATGTGGAATATGATGGAATTAAGTATCATGGCTATGTGAATTTTGGGGGTGGTGCGGACTTTGGTGACGGTTCCCAAATGGCCAGTGTTGTCTTATTGTGTTTAGAAATAGAAAAAAAATTCAGACAGGAGCAAATAATTTCAAACAGAATTTCTAAGCAAAAGGTTTTTTGCGAACTTTTAATAAAGTTGATACTTCAAAAGTGTTTTTAGACGTAAATTGTGAGACTTATGATTTACTCAATCATAGATTTCTATTAATTAAGAGTATCTGTTTTTGTTATATAGAGACTCGGATACATTTCTTATGTCGAAACTTGTCGTACCAAGAAAGTATTAGAACTTTTTCTAATAAAATTGTACTTTTTAAGGGCCAATAAATGTACTATAAGCTTTGTAACAGCATTTTTTTTCTATGAGACTATTAATTTTGTCCTTGTTGACTTTACAGTTTCAAACCATGTATTCGCATTTTTGTATTTACATTCATGAGCAAATTTTTTTGCCGTCACTGTTATTTTTTTTGCATTAACGTACTACGGTTTAAAATGAATGACGACGAAAAAAGTTTTGCTTGCAGGCGTAAAATATGCGATGGAAATCCTATTCGGTACGCCATTGACAAGGATCCGCCATTTGCATCAACCATCCCGTTCCACTGCAACCTTGCACAATGCTCCTTCCTCCCACTCTCTGTTCTAAGGTTGCAACTAATTATCCAAGGTAAAATAATGGACAAAAGAAGCGTAGAGAGATGCAGGATATTGTGACTCAGAAATCTACAAGAATGGTTTAACTGCACATCAATCCAAATTTTCACAGTAAATAAAACTCGAATATGTATGATAACAGCCAAATTTCGTAAGAAGAGGAAGAAAGAGAAGTACATCCTACGCTGTATCTCAAAGTATCTTCTGTACGTTTGAAACACACAAAAGGAAGATCAAGATTAAAATCTGAATTGATTAGGTCATGTTTGTCCGTACCATATTGCAACGAACAGGGCACCTATTGAAATTAGCAGAAATCGACCCAATCCCCAACCCTATTTTGAATACTCCTTAAAGTATGACATAGAAATTGTAAAAACGCTAACATTACCAAAGTTCCAAGCCCCTCTAAAATGGGAACTTTCTCTAAAAACTAATGTTTGCTACGGGGTATCATCATAGTCGGTAACTGTTTATTATATTTCTTGAAATATAATTTTTTTATTACTATTTGTTAAAATATTTAATTGAAGTTTAAAGTTTATTTTAATTTAAAAAATTTTTTGTTCTTTTTTCCATTTCATATGTTGGTAACTTTGTAATTGTGTGCATTTATCTACAGTTCAAACTTTTTAATAATATTAAAGGCATAATTGCCTAAATATAATTAAAATTTTTGTAATTCACGATTTAATTTCATCTTGGAAAACCATATAAGTAAGGTCATAATTAATACTAAGATTGATTACTCTGTAACCGCCTTATATTAATATATTCCTCACTTCCGTATCCGCGCGTTGGTGTTACCAACTTTACGCTGAGTAATTTCCTATTTCAGAAGATTGAGTTAGAGATGGGTAAACGTACACAAGGCATTAATTATGCCTCCCACCTGTTCAACGTTCTATTTTCGACCGAAAAGTTGAAAACCTATTTTTCTTCAGAAATTTTACGTAACGTGAGAAACTGTTATGTTTTAAACCGCTAAATATATTTATCGAGAAAATCAGAATTTAAAAATATTACATTGCACATTGCCCGTAACCATCTCTAAAATAGTTTGTGCTATAAACCGCGCAGCTAAAGTATAAGGATCTCCTATATTTATTACGGTCGAACTCAAGGAATGCATAATAAAGCTGCTACTTTGATTAATTAAACGTTTTGTCTGAAAAGCGTGCACATTGTAACAATTTTACGGAATCGTAAAATTTATAGTGGAAATGTTAACTATCGCAAATAGAACGGAAATTTTTTATTTTTTTATACTTCCTGTAATATTTCGAGTAAATCACTTTAATCGTTTGTAATTACTCGAATCATTTATTCTGTTTTAAATTTATTGGCGATGGAAGGAGTCGTTCGTTCGTGGTTGAGACGTAAAATCCATTAATCGTTCCAATGGAGAAATACATTATTGAAATAGTGATTTCCCTCAAGGAAAAAAGAAATATGACATGTGAGAATATTAAAATGAGCACTCAAGGATGTATAAGGGGTGCTTACCCTTATCACATCGCTTTTATCTTTTCAACTACAATAACATTCTTTTCGGTTCACGTGCAGTAAGTATATTTTCTTAAATTTACTGCAGTATCTCACTTTTTTCAGGCATTCTTTCTTTTCTTTTGTGAATAAACAAGGTCTAAGTCTCAAAATGTAACTAGCCACTAAAAAAACAAAGAGTTGCTGATGTATTTGTTAAAAGTTATGAAAGTTTGCAGTGTTTCACATTATTTGTTTTATTCCTTTATTGTAACATCTAGAAGTGTTTCTATTGTGAACGCAAAAATATCCATTTTCAGCATGATGGCGCAGAAGCTTTTTTTCGACACAAGGGAACAAGGGAAAAATTACTAAGTGGAAGAGAATTTTAAAATGACCAAATTAATTTTGTTTTAAAGTAAGCGTTAGGTATTTCACCATTTCGTAATAATACAAGTTAAGCTTACCAACAAAAACAAAACAAGCAACCAGTTTCTACTGTTGTCTTACGAAATCGCGGAAGTTCGTTTAACCCTTTGACTGCGGGAATCCGATATATTCGACCTAGTTTCCTTTTACTGTTAACTGTGGTAATCGCGTTTATCCTCCATCGTTAAAAAAGCTTTTTGACTAGGGTACCTTGTTTCCCTAACCTTTTGTGCGTAATTTTGTGTTAGCAAACTTCTATAAAGAAATTTACAATTATAAAGTTTAAGGGCGTCAAAGTTAATTTATTACGCAACTTTAAAGCGATAACACAAACTTTTTTTTAAATGTTATGGATAATTAGAGCGCAAGTAGTTCTGCTTAAAATTTTTCTTTTAATTTACGTTTCGTTTTTTTGTTACAATTAATATAGTGCGGATCAACAAAAAGGAATAAATTCAGGATCTCAATTATTGGGTTATTTAGAAAAAATCCACGTGAAAATTTCATCCCTAACCTTCGAGTGACAGTGGCAAGCTCCAAATTTTTAAATAGGAAGTGGGAGCTTCTGATACCTAATTGAAAGTTCTCTTCATGCTCTATTCAAAAATACCACGGTTTAAAAATTTATTGCAAAAATTAACAGTAAAAAAAATTTGATCTCTTTAGCGAAATTCTCTACAACACACTAAAAAATCAAAAACTAATATCGATTCGTTCTTATCTGATGGCATTTGTCCGGTGTAGCACATGGTAGTTATATGAGCTAGTTACTATAACAATCAGGTGCTACTACAAAACATACGTTGTGAAGATAAGTTAAAATTGACCAGCTTGTATTGATTGTTTCGGTGAAGAGCCCGGCCCATTCTTCGATATTTGAATCAATAACTTTCAAATGGCTTATCTTGGCATAGAATTCGAGGACGATCAAGGCATTTTCTTGGACCACCGTTCTTGGTTAACGCCTTTAAAAACGTAAGTTTATTGACCCCCGATAAATGCTTTCCAAAAATGAGGAGCTCGCATGCAAAACCACGCATGTCCATAATGAGTGCGACGTAAATTAATGATCAATTCTAATTGAATTTTCTTATGTCAGAATAATGCAACACCTATGCAACATGATGGCGATGTAAGATCGAGTAATCGAGCTGGCCAAAGAATGGGACCACCTTCGCCAATTCCATTTTTCCAAACTGGAGCATTAGTTCATTTCGGGCCAGTATACTGAAAATTTTCTTACCGAATACCACTCGACATTAAATTAAAATCCGGAAATAATTTAACCTCTAGTAAATATCTGCTTTACGACTCTGGATATTGTTGCTTATCGAAAGACCCATTTTGTGCCCGATGTCCTTCTATAGATACTTTTAAGTAACCGTGACAAGATTTACCACAAGCTTTACGGGCATGTGAGGTTTCTGCCATAAATACTGGACGATATTAAAATATGATTTATTGAGTTACTATTAAAATCTAAATGACAATTTACGTATTATTAAAATATACATTGTAACGTAGGTGAGATTGAGAAAACAAATTCCTGATAATAAATCGAAGTCAATTTTCAAACTGATTTAATTTAAAAAAAAAACTAATTCCGTTATTTTAGGTTTTACAATTTAAGAATTTGCTTCCAATTGTCAATATTTTTCGATTACTGAAAGAAGGTTTTATCTCAAAAATGCTACACGATGGACCATCCTGTATTGGGAAGAGATATATAGAACATTTCTCATTTTAGTGAACAGACTACTTGAAACGTTCCGTAGGACTGATGTGGATACGAAAGACAGGTAATAGGTAAATGAGGAAGGCCTATGTTTAAAGATATAAGGAAATGTCTAATGACATGAGTGATGAGATTATAATTTAAAGGTTACTTAACAGCACACCAGTAGCAATTTTCATAGCAGTTTGATTGTTTGGTTTCATAATAATATAAATACCGTAGAAAAGTGAGAATACAGACTCATCTGAATAGTAATTGACGTTTTTGGAGAGTGTACTTTCGAAATAGGAATGTAGCAGTCAACTTGCAAAACTTTGAGGGACTTGGAAGGGACTACTGTGCTACCGTACCCTTAGTAACCATCTCAGACCCAATTGCTCTGCGTACTATGAGAACACCAATTGTATTTTACACCATTTTTTTTTTGTACTTTAAGAATTTATTTAAAAAACGTATCCTACAGGACGATGCAGAATTTTATAATAAGATTACAAAAAATATAATCGGCACAGGGATGGTTATTTAACCCTTAAGCACGCGTGTCAATTTGTTAATGTTAGTGCGCGCACAGCTGCATTTGGACCGCACTTCAAGAACTTTCAAAATATCTCGTTTTTTTCTGACATTTTCTTCTACATTATTTTCTTTAAGGAATTTCAGAGTATTATTGAGGAAAAAAAACGTAATCTAAACAAATATTGTTGATAAAATATGCCTTATATTGATTTGTTTTTTAGAGTAACTAAAGATTACAAAAGCTCTTTAGTCATGTGTCACCCCAAACGACAGTATCGTCAAAAATTTAGAGATTTGCGGTCCAAACTAAATTATTTTGTACTTTCACTATTTTCTAAATTAATAGGAGTATTTTTTAATTAAATAAAATTCCTCGAAAATGTTTGAGCAATTATATTTTGAGCAATTTGAATGAAAGGATAGATACTTAACCTTCTTTTCTGTTGAAAATAATGAGCAACGTAATAATTTCATGAAAACATCAGTTGAATATAATATGGTTGTTGTATTTTCTTGCCACAAAATTTCAAATTTTTATAAAACTGAAAACAACTTTTCAACAGTAGCCGCTGTTCTTCATTGTGATATGTTTTTAATAACTACTTTGTACTGTGAGACAAGAAGATTTTATAAACGTTAAAAACATTCAATGTTCAACCGACTGTGAAACTGGCAATTAGGTTAATTAAGCCTTCAGTCAAGCGTTGAAGGAAATGCATGTATTTTCAAGCTGAAATTCTAGTTAAAATATTCAGCCCCTCGCCTTGGGACCAATATGAAATATTACCTTTCAAGAACACGGTACGCATAAAGTGAGACTAAGTATGCAAGTTGTAAGTGTTCCATATTTTTTGAACGCCATCTTCTCTTTCTCTTCAACTTCCACTAATGATAATGAATGTTTTAAGAAAATATGGAAGTTGTAAATTACCTTGTCGACATTTCCTTTCCTAATGTTTTTTCTCTTAGGGAGAGTTGTTGATCATTTACAATTTTATTTAATTGCCCGTAAAATAATTCCCTTAAGCGACTTCAAAAAGGAAAGGGTGAGGAGGATCTGTAACTTGTGAAAATACAATGTTCCTAAAACAATTTTTAACAAGGATTATAAAAAGCCTTGGGTATTCATTTTTTTTGTACAAAATTTCACCGTTAATTAATTAATTAATTAATTAATATTCGGGAATTCACCTTTTTCAATATCGATCGAGGCTAAAAAGAAAAAAAACATTTTGAAGTGCATTAAATTAATGGACCATTATGTCTCACGATTATACAGTGAGCGCCAGCCAAATGGAATAAATTAATTATCTCAATTATTGTGCATATTAAGAAAAAATCCCAAAAGACGTCATTTTTAGTCTATCACATGATATCCTGTAAAGTGAAAAATTCACCCCTAACCTCAACCCCCTTCGAGTGATAGTTGCAACCCCCAAATTTTTAAATGGGAAGAGGGGGCTTTTGATACCTCATTTGAAAGGTCCCTTTATGCTCTATACAAAACTGATAAAGTTTAAAAATTTATTGCAAAAGAAGGGTAAAAAAAAAATTAATCTGTTTAACGAAATTCGTTACGATACACTAAAAAAATCAAAAACTAATAGCGTTTAGTTCGTGATACTGAGAAGACAAGCAAATTGAAATGTTCAGAAAGTGACATAAAAACTTATCAACATTTTTCGTTAGTTGACAGTGTTAGTTTAGTTTAAAGCGCTGATTGATATATTTTTATTGTATTACATTACTAAGAACGCTAAACGCTATTAATTTTTGTTTTTTTAATGTGTTGTAGCGAATTTTGTTAAACAGATTAATTTTTTTTTACTCTTCATTTGTGCAATAAATTTTTAAACCATAGCATTTTTGAATAGAGTATGAAGAGACCTTTCAAATGAGATATCACAAGCCCCCCTTCCCGTTTAAAAATTTGGGGGTTGCAACTGTCACTCGAAGAGGGTTAAGGTTAGGGATGAAATTTTCATTTTACAGGATATCATGTGATAGACTACAAATGACGTGTTTCCGGATTATTTTTTTTAAAATGCACAACAATTGAGATAATGAATTTATTCCAGTTGAATGGCGTTCACTGTGTATATCTCACCCAAACAATGGCGAATAATGAGAAACACTTTTCTATATCAAGACTTTTTTGTATTAATTACACAAATTACAGTTAACACATTCCAATTTGGTGGCTTGTACAAATAGCCGAATCCCATTCAGACTCGGTTAATATTTAATCGAATTTAGAATTAGGTAGGCGTAGAGCAATTGGGAAATCTTGTTTTTGCTGTAGAAAATAATTCTGCAATGCGGCAATTTTCCTGTCCTGAATGTTTTCAAAAGCTTTTCCCACGATGTAAATGAAAGACACTTTTCACAGTCTGTTTGTACGACACAAAATAGAGTTTCTCGATCATCTTGCATCGTTTGGTTCTAAAATGCGCGCACAGTTTTTCCTACTCGGAAACTCGTTCGAGAAGAAAATTTGATTTTGGTTGCCCGTCACCCATCTGTGTCAGTATGAATGCAATTTACTAGTGCGCGAACCGAAAGGTGGGTGGAGTTATGATAGGACCAATATTGGAGGAACAGATATGAAAAATGTGGAATATGTAAGGGGAATATTGTTTGAATGGAAGCGAGCGTCTGGAGACCGTTTTGAGAAATGCTACTCGATAGGTCAATATTAGGCTATGAATACATCTAAATTTATACGCGCAACGGTCAAGGAACGACCGGGCAATAAAAACAAAATTCTAAAAACAATGCCAGCTCAGCATTCGGCGTGTGATAAATATCACAGCAACACGAGCAACGGGCATGAATGTTTTAGTACCTGACGCAATAAATAAGTGTGTGAGTGCGATCGTGAGTCCCGCCCTTTCAATTCCCGCGGTCCGGGTAGGACTCCGGAACGTAACTCTAGCTAGGACCGGGCGATACCCCATCAATATTCTCAGATTAAGAACAGCTGTGTACCGCCCTATTAAATCCATTTTGTATAAGGTGTGTATGGATCCGTGCTCTGATAATACCGCACTTACTCCCAAATCAAAAATTCGAAACAATCTAAACATAAAATCATCAAATCGAAAACAATTTGACTATAAAGTAACAACCGTTTATTTCAGTTGAATTAAATTTTGGCGTATACCCCAAACGATTTTTTTTTTAATTAAAACCATTTCATTAACGCAACACAGAATTTAAATTTCCCAGCGTGTTCTGTTCGGTTTGTTGGTTTGTACAAAATCACATGTCATCTTAACTCAGCGAAGCGACGATTCATTTTTCTGTGTAACATCACTGTTAAAAACAAAACAAAAAAGCCGTCAAAAGGTTTATTTCCACCGCTAGCACACGACGAATTAACGATTTACACACGAGTGCTCAAAAAAAAAATTATGAAAAACATGAATGTTAAAATTAAAATAACAAACGTTGGTAATGCGGCCCTGTCATTGCATAAAACCTATGTAACCGAGCGGCTAGTTGGAAATTCAATTCAACCACAAGGCTAAGTAACACCAATTTGTGATAGGGGAAGGCTAAAGCTGCCTGTGAACCCACGCGTTTAAGCTCTGACCAAAGAGTTATATCTTCATCTCTTTTTAATATTTGCTTTGGATGTTAAAGAAAAGGATATAAACCTACGAGAGAAGGGTGTGGGTCAATGTGTAAATATGCGCAGGGGTAATCCTTTTTGGGGTTATTTCGTGTATTATGCATGCATGACGATTCGAAACAGAGAGAAGCTCGACTTAGGTGGCATTTTCGCATTTATTTGTTTATTTTTTAAACTGGGGGTGATATTATCGTGCAATTTTGAATATAAAAATGAACAGTCTTTAAGATTTTGTTTACATAATTTATAACCCGATCTTAACTGTGCACGGCTTCGTGTTCTCCGCGCGGCTTAACTGTTTAAAAAGCTATAAATCATTCCCTTGTCGCCCCACGAGATGGAAAAGTTTAAACGAATATCTCAAACTGTCAGAGTAACTTCTGTGTAATCACTTAAACTCTTCTATTTGTGTCTTCAAAACATGTTTGCGTTTTTTAGGGCCCTAATCTTTATTGTTTTCGCATTTTTCATTTTCACATATAACCAGAAGCGCCAGACAAATTAATTTTTCCCGCCGAAACGGCTATTGAAACGGCGGTACAATTATGAAATTAAATTTAATTTGCATGAAGTGAGGTCAAAAGGATTACATTATACCTACAGCGAGTTATTCGAGTGATGATATTGATCATTTGTATTTTATGCGTCGGTATGAATTGATGTTGAAAATTAAAATAAAGATGCGAATGGAGTGAAGGATTATGGCTGTTGTAATGCTAGGAGATATCTGCAATGCAGAACTGGCGTTATACCCTTTTGCTGCCACTACATTAGTTATATTATAGTACACACCGCTATGTGACGCGAAGTCTAATTCACACCATTGAAACCTAGGATTGTTATTGTTTAGAGAATTTTATACATAATAAAGTGGTTCAGATGGAAATAATAGTTAAAAGAATTATTAGCTACTTCCATGCATATAAATAGTTTCAGTTATTTACAATAAATCAAATTTCTTAAAGTTATGAAACTATATTTTGGAGAAATCTGATAAACCGGAATTTGCCTGTTGACAATTTTAATTTTCATCTCCTGTCGGAAAGATTAGGCACTAGTTTTCTTTAGATTTAAAGCTCGCATAATGCTGAATTAAGTATGAATTCATGGAAATCGGTTCAATACTGATCAATGTAATATTTCAAATATCGTCTTGTAATTAATTAATGGGCCTTAACATCAGCATCCAAATTATCCATAACAGGGCGATACTGGTGCCCCATAGCTTAGAACAATGACCTTTTGTTAATTATGTTGTATCTTCCAACACGAATTTAATCTTCAGTGCAGGAGACCGAACACCGCTGCAGCCGTTAAAATCAGTCTTAATAAATTATGTAGTGGATAGTGTACCATGTACATTTTATCAAGAAAAACTAAAACTTTTTTCAATCGAGGTACCCAGAAAGGTTGAACGTGCTACTCTACAGTGTTAGTTTTTTTTCTGATCACAGACCAATAAGTAATTATTTTTAATCCTAACATATTAATTAAATAAATAAGAGTCATCCACTTATGCATTCTTAGATGTTTCTTATCACAAGGGCACATTTTTCCTTGAGCACCAAGTCAACTTTTACAATGGCACACTCTACAGTTTATACTAACCCATGAGGTTTCGTTCTCTTCTGTCTTCTTATCTGCTTTGAGTTATCCAGAAGCAGGATGACCTCGATATTCTCGTGTTGACAAAGTCGTCCTTCGTGGCTTCTTGCAAGCTTCTGTATTTCTATATCTACGTACTCCATTCCGAGATCTCAAGGTGCGTTTAGAAGGCCCCTCGGCACTTTGTTTTGGAAGATTTAAATTGTTTGTGTTAGTTTTTTTTAGTACGTTCAGATTAGTCTTAAAATTTGCTTATAAAGGAGAAATTTATTGTGTGTTGACATATATGAGTGTCTTCCCAGGAGTGAATACATTTTTTATATCTGATACGTAGTTCATCGATTCTTTTCTTCAAGTGTGCTTTCCATCGAAGTTTAACGTCTAATGTTAAACCAAGATATTTGACTGTTATTGGTATGTGTTTGATTTGCTATTATTAGTAAAGTCTATATGCATTCATTTGTTCTCGTTCAATTCGATTTTCTATTTTTTAGTCTACTTTTGGAAATTATTTGATACACTTTGCAAACTGCTAGTTGTTTCAGTATAATCTGTGCCCCCTGCCTGGCGGTATCAACGTTAAAGGTAATTTTTTTTCCGAATGTGGAAGGAACTCCCTCCCCCAGCTTACTTCCTAGACCACCACACACTCCATAATCGTTTATTCCTTACTACGAGGTGCGCTTTGTCCAACACCATGGGTGTCCGCTCATGACTCTAAGGTCGGTTTATCAATGTGCAGCTAAATTTATCTAGAATAATCGTTGCTGAACCCTTTAACGGGCAGATCATGTTAAACTAGCAAATAAGTTACTTAGCTGGACTCTCAGTCAATCACCTTTAGTACGCCCCGAGTACGCCCCGAGTACGTCACTCTCTTACACACACACTATCAAACACACACATATCGCACCCACACAGTATCAGACGCACACACTATTGTTATCATACACACACTGCAATTGCGCTTGTCCTCTGCATTTGTCCCACGGCGTTCTATCTCCTCCTTCGCTTTCATCATCACTGTGACAAACTCTTTCGCTTTCATCACCACTGTGACAAACTCGATGCATATTGCCTACTTCTCGCTCTTGATCCTAAGCTCCACATTTGGCGGTCACCCTCTTCCTTAAGCGATGCAAGTAGTGGCCTAAGCCGCCGTGCCCTATCAGCATTTGAGTGACATGGGAACAAGATTCGCCATGCTTTCTGTCACTGCAGGGTTTTATAACTGACACTAGAGTCCTCAGTGGTGTCCCACCAGATCTGCAACTTTTCTATAGCCTTCTTCCTCGCTGCCCTTCTGATGACCTGTCTTTGCGTGCTGTTCAGGCCATTTGTAGACCTCTTGTCTCTCCCCTGACAAAATGCCGATTAGCGGTGAATCTGCCAGAACTTCAATTGTTAAGATGAAATATATTTCACTTCTATTTATAATTATACACTACCGGTCATAAGTTTGAATACACCGTGGAAATTGAAAGTACAGTTTACGGTTTTCCTCTTGATAAGTAGCTCCAAATACTTTATTGAAAATTGTGCAGGCTACCTTCTAGAAGATACCATGTGCTACAAAAATCACCCAAATATTTTATTCTAGGGTGGCGGGTTACAGTGGCGTAACACGTTAAAGGAGGGTCATTCTGTTGAGCTTTACAGCTAAACAAAATGAGATATTGCCATTTAATCAAGGAAGGTATGAAGAAGAAAAGTACAAAACGAAAAATATTTATTTCAATCACTTCCGGATCTTGACGCAAAATAATATTTATATCGGAGTATGCACTGAGTATGGGACTATACTATATTTTTTAATTTAAGAGGAAGAATCAAATAGATCGCGCCAAAAGGTAGATCTATGATTGGCTGCCAGCCGTTTGCAGTTTGCTGGCAGCCAATCATAGATCTACTTTTTGGCGCGGTCTGCTTGAATCTTCTTCTCAAATTAGAAAATACGGTATAATCACCGACAAAATTTAAAAAAAATGTTTATATTCTGAGACGCAAGGCCCAAAAAAATATTTACACGTAATCATTGGTTCCATAAATCACTGCAAAAAATACGAAAAAATAAATAAACTTAAAATAATTTTCGATAGAATTAATCATCATCATAAGTGTGTTTTTTAATTTTATTGTCTATCAGTAGGCTGATGCCAAAAATATAAAACAATTTTAACCGTAGAGTACTAACGATCGTCAATTTGACAACTTGTTTGCGTACAATAAGCGACTTTAGTTTTAGTTTCGAATTGGGTTATAGATATGAAGCTGTTAACTCGCTGTAAACCAGTGCCCATCAAACAATTTTTTACTTGCATCAATAGTGTCACCTATTATCAGTAAATGGTCTGAATTCTTGTTTGTTTGTTTCGACAAAATTAAACATCTGTCCGTTCAAACTTAAGTGTCAACATCGACGAACTTAACTAACAATGACATGCGACGTTTGGAATTTTTGCTACCATTGTTTCGGATTTATTTTATAAATAAATAAATAAATAAATAAATGCAAAATGAGCAGGAACTTCCAGTTTTTATCTGTAAACCGTAATATCAGCAATATCGGCCATAGTCAATTTTGCTTGACAGTAAACTATTAATTTCAGTAACGTTAGTACTCTAGGGTTAAACAGTTGTATTTCTTATTGTGTTTTCTCCGTTGCTTTTATAATATCATAAAAATGTCTAAAACTAAGATGACCAGATTTCGAAGTTCGAAATTCTGGAGGTAATTGTACAGACAAAATTTCGTTACTACCTCTATCAAACGTTGTATTTAAGCTTTCCTAAGTTTTGAAGAAAAAAAATTGAAATAACATATTTTCCGAAAATATAAGACTAGTTTGCTTCAGGTCAATTTCATGTTTTGCAATTTTTAGAACATCCTGTACATTTTAATAAAACTTTGGCAATTCTTTATGACTTTCCAAAACAAGCAAAACTTTTTATAAAGAATAACTTTTTGGCGTAAAGTAGAAAATAAGAATTTTTTCCCTTCGATGTAAATATCCTGGACCGCGACCCTGAAGTGGTTGAAATAAATATTTTTCGTTTTGTACTCTTTTTCTTCATGGCTTCCTTGATTAAATATTAAAGGTATTAACTTTATTTTACTTCAAATTATAGGCAAAGCTAAGGTTTTTTTAACCCCGTAACCAAAATTGCGATATTTCATTTAGTTTAGCTGTAAAGTGTAACAGAATAGTCCTCCTTTAACGTGTTACGCCACTGTAACTCGCCACCCTAGAATACAATTTTTGGGTGATTTTTGTAGCACAGGGTACTTGCTAGAAGGTAGCCTGCACAATTTTCAAAAAAATATCTGGTGCCACTTATCTAGAGGGAAACCGTATGACAAAATATGCTTCTACTAATAAAGTTGTGAGAAGTGGCAAGAATTACCTACTTGCTTCATTAAAAATTGCTCATAATATTGACTTTATAAGTAAAAGTAACCGTATAATGCATAAGAGCTGTCACATATAACTCTACTTAAGCGCTTAATGCAAGCAGTTTAGGTTCAAAGAATAAACAATAGAGGCACATAGAGTCACATTTGTTTAAACCGCAGAGGAATTCCAAACCGAGCATTTTTAAATACTTCAATATAGCTGCGTTTGAGCTTATAGTGAAAAAGGTTTATTTTGCAAGACCGGACGGAGTCTCTTTTATTTAAGAAGCTCAGTATTAAATACGAAATATTTTACGAAATTGCTGTAATATTTTTGTAATTTTTTTACTCTACGTCTTGTTTATGACTGTTCATTATGTGAATATAATCGAACAATTTAGGAATTAAACCTTTGTCGGAAAATTACATTTCCATTTCAGTTAACAAAACTTATTTAAGAAAACGCCGCCTTTACTTCCTACCGGGTTTGAATTAAGAATTGGCAATTAAAGCGACTGTCTGATGTAATGAAGTTAGCAAATTGATTAAATTGCGTTTTTAAAAAAACGTGAACTATTTCTGTAAACGTCCTTTAACCAACTTCAGACTCGCTCACTCCCACATCAAATGCAATTTTGAAGTTGAGTTAATGTTCCGGATATAATAGATATAAATTGTCCTATTTTACCCACATCAATATAAGATCACAACCTCTAGTTAACTTTACGCTACACAAAATGATTATAGCAATAAAAAAAAATTCGTACGTGTATCAAACTGCAAAAAATATATTCTTAAGCTGAATCAACTGGAACTCGTATATCATAACGGGTGTAATTGACTTGTGGGTGGCTTTTGTCTTTCTCGACAAACGTTTAAACAAAAAATCACTAACATAGCACCGAGTTCATAAATCATAACTCATATTTAACCCTAATGGTATTAAAGGTTTTAAAACTCTCCACAACCAAGCATACGTATGTGCTTTTATGTTTTATATGAATCAATCTAAAATTACTTACTGTAACAAAATTTACACTTTAGAAATTCACTAACGCATAATTAACAATGACAGTTTTCATACCTTTTCCACCTTTTTGATATCTACTAACCCAGAGTATTCAAATAACCCACGAGATATCATGCCAGCTGTGCTTTATTTCGAAATGCCGGGCATTGCGGTTATTGACTTCAAATAAAGACGCAAAACATGATAGTACAGTTCAGCAAACTTTCTACAATCTGGTGGTACATAGATTAATCGAAAACTGATACGTGGAATGATGTAGAAATTTAGAGACCTAAACATAAGGGACTGTTGGCTCAGGCAACACTTAAACAGCGATGAGAGCTTGAAACACTTCTAAAATATTTTTGTGCAAGAAGGTGTTAGCGACGAAATCTAAAAGGCGCATAAATATATAACTCGGCAGACATTGAAGCAGCAATTAAAGCTTTAAAAGCTTATAGTTTTGACTCTAAGATTTTCTTGGAATTCTAAACAATCCTCCTATACCTTATTTCACGTTCACATTTAGTGACGTAGCGGCGTGATCAGCACGAACTTGCATTTCTATTGGTTACTATAAATTTGGGACATAACTCGCACTCGCTTACCCGCACATGCAGAGAAAGATGTTTATTATATAACGTCGTGAAATAAAGTATAGTAACTGACAAAAGATAACAGACACACCATTATGTCGGTGAACTAAAGTTACTGTAAGAAAGACGTGTCACATGAAAACACCATGTGTGACCACTATAGCAACTTTTCCGGTTAGTCAACAATCATAGTAAACTTACCGAAAACCTTGACAAATGTCAATGACAGCCAGTCAGTCTATTCTAAAAATAAGTTGAAATCGTCCGAATGAGTTTTAGTGAATGTGGAATATGCCGTCGGTTAGGTGACTTGCTTGTTTATAAACAATTGGACTTCATCCAGGCATGAAAGAAGAGAAGAAATTAAAATAGTCGACAAATAGGCTAAACAAACGAGGTACAGAAGTTATGCCTAAATAAATGCTAAATTGGCAGATTGGTAGTTCCAGAACAAAGACAAGTAAAAAGTATGTCGCATATTCGTCAAAGCATGCTAAAAAGCTTCTCACAACTAACTAGAGCAGAATTAAGACCCATAAATGATTTCCTTACTGGAATCTGCCAACAGGATGTGACATATACAGGTAGCCCTCGGTTTACGCCGGCTCAATTTACGCCGATTCACAATAACGCCGCTGTGCAATTCACCGTTTTGCCGTGTACATAATTGGGTAATTCACCGATTTTCCCTATGCTAGACTGATTTTCGTTTCAGTGTTGAAGTATTTACTGGGGATTTTTTTTCCAAAAAATGCAAGAAACCCAACTCTTTGAAATTTCATTTGTTTTTCTTAATATTTCATAATAAAAACATTTCACTTTACTTTATCATAAAATACATTTTAAAAATTAAGTTCATAATACAGTCAAACTTCCCTAAAACGAACTTCTATTTAACGAATTTATCTATATAGCGAATTTTTTTGGCGAACCCTGGAGACGTTTTTAATGCATTTTGTACCCCTTATAATGAAGTACAAATTTCCGTATAACGAATGTTTTTCCCTCAACTTTACAAATTTTCGAGATTTAAAACTATTTTTTGTTGTTTCACTGTAACTTCGGAAAAAACTCGGTTGTAGTAATATTCCTAGATGTATCCAGGGTTCAACATTTTATGAGGGATTAGCCGACGAAGTAAGTGGCACTAATTTAAGCGTCCAAAAATTTTACAATATTAAATGGAATCGACAAAGTTTTACTGAATCAAAATTTTTTTATTTTATTACAACACTTTTCCTTGCCTTTTAAAAATTGTTTCGTAACATTCATGTGGTTATTCAATTAATTAAATAACTACGTAACTGCATATGAATCCTTTTGCGACGTTGCAACATAATGTGTCCCAACGTAAATTTTGAAAGTACGTTGTTTTATGTTAAATAATGCCTAAAATCGTATTACTTCAAAAATTCTTGTGAACATAAAAGGGTTAAACTGAAACATTTTTCCCAACATTTCTATATAACGAAGTTTCTCTATAACAAATTTCTTTAAGGTCACCGTAACGCTTTGTTATATGGAAGTTCGACTGTATACGTATTTTGCATTATATTGTATTAACAAACAAAATTATTTGCTTCTTCTTCACTTATGTAGAACCTAACCCTATACATCACTGTAAATATGGGTTCACTTTACGCCGATTCGATTTGCGCCGCCTTTTGTAAGAATGGAACTGCGGCGTATACCGAGGGCTACCTGTAGTTTGTGATTTAGTAGAGGAATCGTCAGATTCGCACATTTCAGCAGCGCAACTCTAACGCTTGGTGCAGTAAAAAGAAAGCCTCCTAGAAATATTATGATAAATATTTAGAAGGCAATGAATTGAGTTGGGTTTCAACAAAATATAAGTATTATTGTTTGCAATTCAGAAAGGTTGTAAGAGCCAATTGACTCATACCTATCACAAATCATAACGACCGGTATTGAGTTAAATTATAAAAATAAGCTAGACAACTTTTCAGCATTGCCTACACAATTTTGCAACCTTCTATTTTTCCGCCGGGTTCACTAAAGCTCCAGTTTCAGCCTTAACATGAAAACCGACCATTAATCCACGCATAATAACATGGCTTTCAAATTTTTAATTCCCAAATCTAAATATGTAAAGAGGAACATTACTATTAGGAGCTACAAAATTTGAAAATCATACTTTAAATGATGATTTTTGGTTATCAAGTGTTTGGATTACAAAAACCTCGTATTATTGATTAAGAATTTTGTAATATAAAATTTGATAATTTTACTGTGATATTTAAGTTCATAATATCAGAAGCAATAAATGATATGAATTTGGTTTTTCTAATCTTGTTGTATTAGTTCACATCAATTTTGAAAATCGATCTAAGAAATTTTGAATTATTGTAAAAAATTTCGAAACAGCGTGGAATTGACCAACTTTCAAAACTTCTTATAAAAAGCAAACAAAATCAAAATGATTGCTAGGTTTCCTATCTACACACGGTATACATATTTTATTACCTCTTTTGAATTACAACTAGAAGTTGGCATAAAAATACTTACAGAACACATCCAACTTTTGTATTGAATTATTTGGCATGAAGCGCTTCATTAAGAAAAAATAGTGTCTTAGGTTATCTATTCCACACATGCTATGTAAGTACGATCCATTAAAACAGAAACATAAAACAAAATTCAATTACAAAAGTATAATTTTGAAACTCTTTTATTGGAGTGAATTGCTTATATTTAGCATTGCTTCTGGCAACCTAACATAAACGGTTCTGTTGTTCATATAATTTACATATTTATGCGTGGTTTTACTATGTAACCTGTTCTAACAGCTACAGTTTATCACAATGGTCTCGCTAGATTTTCCTGGCCTGTGTTAGGCAGTGAACCATTTTCATATCCATTAAGTAACTTTCATAATTTCAGTTTCATTCGCTACTTACCGGTACAAACAACTCGGGGCATTTCATTGAATTCACAAACCACCTGTTCAATAAATAATTCACGGAAAGAAATTTTTCTTTATATCTCAAACAAACTTAAAAGTTTTAGGTAGAACGAAAGCTAAATAAAAATGCCATTAAAAGCAACCTCAAAATGTCGTTGTAATAGATAAAGGTATTATTGAAAACAAGCAGCATTGATTGTAGAAGCAACAATAGCCCTTGTGCTGACATCAAGCGCTAATCTTGAGCACAATGAGCACAAAGAGATTAATTGATAGCCAAGTTACATTACGTGTGAAAATACGATAGAGGTTTTGCACCGAATTATACAATGGCCGCTTTTGTACTCCAGCATGCAACCTGTAATCTAGTTCATCTCTATAATAAAAGTTTCATATGTTCATTTCCTGCGCGCCGTAAAATCGATTCGGCTTCTTGAGAACCACCATCGACCGCATCAGACTAGACGATCTCCATAAGGTTTTAAGAAAATATGGAAGTTGTAAATTACCTTGTCGACATTTCCTTTCCTAATGTTTTTTCTCTTAGGGAGAGTTGTTGATCATTTACAATTTTATTTAATTGCCCGTAAAATAATTCCCTTAAGCGACTTCAAAAAGGAAAGGGTGAGGAGGATCTGTAACTTGTGAAAATACAATGTTCCTAAAACAATTTTTAACAAGGATTATAAAAAGCCTTGGGTATTCATTTTTTTTGTACAAAATTTCACCGTTAATTAATTAATTAATTAATTAATATTCGGGAATTCACCTTTTTCAATATCGATCGAGGCTAAAAAGAAAAAAAACATTTTGAAGTGCATTAAATTAATGGACCATTATGTCTCACGATTATACAGTGAGCGCCAGCCAAATGGAATAAATTAATTATCTCAATTATTGTGCATATTAAGAAAAAATCCCAAAAGACGTCATTTTTAGTCTATCACATGATATCCTGTAAAGTGAAAAATTCACCCCTAACCTCAACCCCCTTCGAGTGATAGTTGCAACCCCCAAATTTTTAAATGGGAAGAGGGGGCTTTTGATACCTCATTTGAAAGGTCCCTTTATGCTCTATACAAAACTGATAAAGTTTAAAAATTTATTGCAAAAGAAGGGTAAAAAAAAAATTAATCTGTTTAACGAAATTCGTTACGATACACTAAAAAAATCAAAAACTAATAGCGTTTAGTTCGTGATACTGAGAAGACAAGCAAATTGAAATGTTCAGAAAGTGACATAAAAACTTATCAACATTTTTCGTTAGTTGACAGTGTTAGTTTAGTTTAAAGCGCTGATTGATATATTTTTATTGTATTACATTACTAAGAACGCTAAACGCTATTAATTTTTGTTTTTTTAATGTGTTGTAGCGAATTTTGTTAAACAGATTAATTTTTTTTTACTCTTCATTTGTGCAATAAATTTTTAAACCATAGCATTTTTGAATAGAGTATGAAGAGACCTTTCAAATGAGATATCACAAGCCCCCCTTCCCGTTTAAAAATTTGGGGGTTGCAACTGTCACTCGAAGAGGGTTAAGGTTAGGGATGAAATTTTCATTTTACAGGATATCATGTGATAGACTACAAATGACGTGTTTCCGGATTATTTTTTTTAAAATGCACAACAATTGAGATAATGAATTTATTCCAGTTGAATGGCGTTCACTGTGTATATCTCACCCAAACAATGGCGAATAATGAGAAACACTTTTCTATATCAAGACTTTTTTGTATTAATTACACAAATTACAGTTAACACATTCCAATTTGGTGGCTTGTACAAATAGCCGAATCCCATTCAGACTCGGTTAATATTTAATCGAATTTAGAATTAGGTAGGCGTAGAGCAATTGGGAAATCTTGTTTTTGCTGTAGAAAATAATTCTGCAATGCGGCAATTTTCCTGTCCTGAATGTTTTCAAAAGCTTTTCCCACGATGTAAATGAAAGACACTTTTCACAGTCTGTTTGTACGACACAAAATAGAGTTTCTCGATCATCTTGCATCGTTTGGTTCTAAAATGCGCGCACAGTTTTTCCTACTCGGAAACTCGTTCGAGAAGAAAATTTGATTTTGGTTGCCCGTCACCCATCTGTGTCAGTATGAATGCAATTTACTAGTGCGCGAACCGAAAGGTGGGTGGAGTTATGATAGGACCAATATTGGAGGAACAGATATGAAAAATGTGGAATATGTAAGGGGAATATTGTTTGAATGGAAGCGAGCGTCTGGAGACCGTTTTGAGAAATGCTACTCGATAGGTCAATATTAGGCTATGAATACATCTAAATTTATACGCGCAACGGTCAAGGAACGACCGGGCAATAAAAACAAAATTCTAAAAACAATGCCAGCTCAGCATTCGGCGTGTGATAAATATCACAGCAACACGAGCAACGGGCATGAATGTTTTAGTACCTGACGCAATAAATAAGTGTGTGAGTGCGATCGTGAGTCCCGCCCTTTCAATTCCCGCGGTCCGGGTAGGACTCCGGAACGTAACTCTAGCTAGGACCGGGCGATACCCCATCAATATTCTCAGATTAAGAACAGCTGTGTACCGCCCTATTAAATCCATTTTGTATAAGGTGTGTATGGATCCGTGCTCTGATAATACCGCACTTACTCCCAAATCAAAAATTCGAAACAATCTAAACATAAAATCATCAAATCGAAAACAATTTGACTATAAAGTAACAACCGTTTATTTCAGTTGAATTAAATTTTGGCGTATACCCCAAACGATTTTTTTTTTAATTAAAACCATTTCATTAACGCAACACAGAATTTAAATTTCCCAGCGTGTTCTGTTCGGTTTGTTGGTTTGTACAAAATCACATGTCATCTTAACTCAGCGAAGCGACGATTCATTTTTCTGTGTAACATCACTGTTAAAAACAAAACAAAAAAGCCGTCAAAAGGTTTATTTCCACCGCTAGCACACGACGAATTAACGATTTACACACGAGTGCTCAAAAAAAAAATTATGAAAAACATGAATGTTAAAATTAAAATAACAAACGTTGGTAATGCGGCCCTGTCATTGCATAAAACCTATGTAACCGAGCGGCTAGTTGGAAATTCAATTCAACCACAAGGCTAAGTAACACCAATTTGTGATAGGGGAAGGCTAAAGCTGCCTGTGAACCCACGCGTTTAAGCTCTGACCAAAGAGTTATATCTTCATCTCTTTTTAATATTTGCTTTGGATGTTAAAGAAAAGGATATAAACCTACGAGAGAAGGGTGTGGGTCAATGTGTAAATATGCGCAGGGGTAATCCTTTTTGGGGTTATTTCGTGTATTATGCATGCATGACGATTCGAAACAGAGAGAAGCTCGACTTAGGTGGCATTTTCGCATTTATTTGTTTATTTTTTAAACTGGGGGTGATATTATCGTGCAATTTTGAATATAAAAATGAACAGTCTTTAAGATTTTGTTTACATAATTTATAACCCGATCTTAACTGTGCACGGCTTCGTGTTCTCCGCGCGGCTTAACTGTTTAAAAAGCTATAAATCATTCCCTTGTCGCCCCACGAGATGGAAAAGTTTAAACGAATATCTCAAACTGTCAGAGTAACTTCTGTGTAATCACTTAAACTCTTCTATTTGTGTCTTCAAAACATGTTTGCGTTTTTTAGGGCCCTAATCTTTATTGTTTTCGCATTTTTCATTTTCACATATAACCAGAAGCGCCAGACAAATTAATTTTTCCCGCCGAAACGGCTATTGAAACGGCGGTACAATTATGAAATTAAATTTAATTTGCATGAAGTGAGGTCAAAAGGATTACATTATACCTACAGCGAGTTATTCGAGTGATGATATTGATCATTTGTATTTTATGCGTCGGTATGAATTGATGTTGAAAATTAAAATAAAGATGCGAATGGAGTGAAGGATTATGGCTGTTGTAATGCTAGGAGATATCTGCAATGCAGAACTGGCGTTATACCCTTTTGCTGCCACTACATTAGTTATATTATAGTACACACCGCTATGTGACGCGAAGTCTAATTCACACCATTGAAACCTAGGATTGTTATTGTTTAGAGAATTTTATACATAATAAAGTGGTTCAGATGGAAATAATAGTTAAAAGAATTATTAGCTACTTCCATGCATATAAATAGTTTCAGTTATTTACAATAAATCAAATTTCTTAAAGTTATGAAACTATATTTTGGAGAAATCTGATAAACCGGAATTTGCCTGTTGACAATTTTAATTTTCATCTCCTGTCGGAAAGATTAGGCACTAGTTTTCTTTAGATTTAAAGCTCGCATAATGCTGAATTAAGTATGAATTCATGGAAATCGGTTCAATACTGATCAATGTAATATTTCAAATATCGTCTTGTAATTAATTAATGGGCCTTAACATCAGCATCCAAATTATCCATAACAGGGCGATACTGGTGCCCCATAGCTTAGAACAATGACCTTTTGTTAATTATGTTGTATCTTCCAACACGAATTTAATCTTCAGTGCAGGAGACCGAACACCGCTGCAGCCGTTAAAATCAGTCTTAATAAATTATGTAGTGGATAGTGTACCATGTACATTTTATCAAGAAAAACTAAAACTTTTTTCAATCGAGGTACCCAGAAAGGTTGAACGTGCTACTCTACAGTGTTAGTTTTTTTTCTGATCACAGACCAATAAGTAATTATTTTTAATCCTAACATATTAATTAAATAAATAAGAGTCATCCACTTATGCATTCTTAGATGTTTCTTATCACAAGGGCACATTTTTCCTTGAGCACCAAGTCAACTTTTACAATGGCACACTCTACAGTTTATACTAACCCATGAGGTTTCGTTCTCTTCTGTCTTCTTATCTGCTTTGAGTTATCCAGAAGCAGGATGACCTCGATATTCTCGTGTTGACAAAGTCGTCCTTCGTGGCTTCTTGCAAGCTTCTGTATTTCTATATCTACGTACTCCATTCCGAGATCTCAAGGTGCGTTTAGAAGGCCCCTCGGCACTTTGTTTTGGAAGATTTAAATTGTTTGTGTTAGTTTTTTTTAGTACGTTCAGATTAGTCTTAAAATTTGCTTATAAAGGAGAAATTTATTGTGTGTTGACATATATGAGTGTCTTCCCAGGAGTGAATACATTTTTTATATCTGATACGTAGTTCATCGATTCTTTTCTTCAAGTGTGCTTTCCATCGAAGTTTAACGTCTAATGTTAAACCAAGATATTTGACTGTTATTGGTATGTGTTTGATTTGCTATTATTAGTAAAGTCTATATGCATTCATTTGTTCTCGTTCAATTCGATTTTCTATTTTTTAGTCTACTTTTGGAAATTATTTGATACACTTTGCAAACTGCTAGTTGTTTCAGTATAATCTGTGCCCCCTGCCTGGCGGTATCAACGTTAAAGGTAATTTTTTTTCCGAATGTGGAAGGAACTCCCTCCCCCAGCTTACTTCCTAGACCACCACACACTCCATAATCGTTTATTCCTTACTACGAGGTGCGCTTTGTCCAACACCATGGGTGTCCGCTCATGACTCTAAGGTCGGTTTATCAATGTGCAGCTAAATTTATCTAGAATAATCGTTGCTGAACCCTTTAACGGGCAGATCATGTTAAACTAGCAAATAAGTTACTTAGCTGGACTCTCAGTCAATCACCTTTAGTACGCCCCGAGTACGCCCCGAGTACGTCACTCTCTTACACACACACTATCAAACACACACATATCGCACCCACACAGTATCAGACGCACACACTATTGTTATCATACACACACTGCAATTGCGCTTGTCCTCTGCATTTGTCCCACGGCGTTCTATCTCCTCCTTCGCTTTCATCATCACTGTGACAAACTCTTTCGCTTTCATCACCACTGTGACAAACTCGATGCATATTGCCTACTTCTCGCTCTTGATCCTAAGCTCCACATTTGGCGGTCACCCTCTTCCTTAAGCGATGCAAGTAGTGGCCTAAGCCGCCGTGCCCTATCAGCATTTGAGTGACATGGGAACAAGATTCGCCATGCTTTCTGTCACTGCAGGGTTTTATAACTGACACTAGAGTCCTCAGTGGTGTCCCACCAGATCTGCAACTTTTCTATAGCCTTCTTCCTCGCTGCCCTTCTGATGACCTGTCTTTGCGTGCTGTTCAGGCCATTTGTAGACCTCTTGTCTCTCCCCTGACAAAATGCCGATTAGCGGTGAATCTGCCAGAACTTCAATTGTTAAGATGAAATATATTTCACTTCTATTTATAATTATACACTACCGGTCATAAGTTTGAATACACCGTGGAAATTGAAAGTACAGTTTACGGTTTTCCTCTTGATAAGTAGCTCCAAATACTTTATTGAAAATTGTGCAGGCTACCTTCTAGAAGATACCATGTGCTACAAAAATCACCCAAATATTTTATTCTAGGGTGGCGGGTTACAGTGGCGTAACACGTTAAAGGAGGGTCATTCTGTTGAGCTTTACAGCTAAACAAAATGAGATATTGCCATTTAATCAAGGAAGGTATGAAGAAGAAAAGTACAAAACGAAAAATATTTATTTCAATCACTTCCGGATCTTGACGCAAAATAATATTTATATCGGAGTATGCACTGAGTATGGGACTATACTATATTTTTTAATTTAAGAGGAAGAATCAAATAGATCGCGCCAAAAGGTAGATCTATGATTGGCTGCCAGCCGTTTGCAGTTTGCTGGCAGCCAATCATAGATCTACTTTTTGGCGCGGTCTGCTTGAATCTTCTTCTCAAATTAGAAAATACGGTATAATCACCGACAAAATTTAAAAAAAATGTTTATATTCTGAGACGCAAGGCCCAAAAAAATATTTACACGTAATCATTGGTTCCATAAATCACTGCAAAAAATACGAAAAAATAAATAAACTTAAAATAATTTTCGATAGAATTAATCATCATCATAAGTGTGTTTTTTAATTTTATTGTCTATCAGTAGGCTGATGCCAAAAATATAAAACAATTTTAACCGTAGAGTACTAACGATCGTCAATTTGACAACTTGTTTGCGTACAATAAGCGACTTTAGTTTTAGTTTCGAATTGGGTTATAGATATGAAGCTGTTAACTCGCTGTAAACCAGTGCCCATCAAACAATTTTTTACTTGCATCAATAGTGTCACCTATTATCAGTAAATGGTCTGAATTCTTGTTTGTTTGTTTCGACAAAATTAAACATCTGTCCGTTCAAACTTAAGTGTCAACATCGACGAACTTAACTAACAATGACATGCGACGTTTGGAATTTTTGCTACCATTGTTTCGGATTTATTTTATAAATAAATAAATAAATAAATAAATGCAAAATGAGCAGGAACTTCCAGTTTTTATCTGTAAACCGTAATATCAGCAATATCGGCCATAGTCAATTTTGCTTGACAGTAAACTATTAATTTCAGTAACGTTAGTACTCTAGGGTTAAACAGTTGTATTTCTTATTGTGTTTTCTCCGTTGCTTTTATAATATCATAAAAATGTCTAAAACTAAGATGACCAGATTTCGAAGTTCGAAATTCTGGAGGTAATTGTACAGACAAAATTTCGTTACTACCTCTATCAAACGTTGTATTTAAGCTTTCCTAAGTTTTGAAGAAAAAAAATTGAAATAACATATTTTCCGAAAATATAAGACTAGTTTGCTTCAGGTCAATTTCATGTTTTGCAATTTTTAGAACATCCTGTACATTTTAATAAAACTTTGGCAATTCTTTATGACTTTCCAAAACAAGCAAAACTTTTTATAAAGAATAACTTTTTGGCGTAAAGTAGAAAATAAGAATTTTTTCCCTTCGATGTAAATATCCTGGACCGCGACCCTGAAGTGGTTGAAATAAATATTTTTCGTTTTGTACTCTTTTTCTTCATGGCTTCCTTGATTAAATATTAAAGGTATTAACTTTATTTTACTTCAAATTATAGGCAAAGCTAAGGTTTTTTTAACCCCGTAACCAAAATTGCGATATTTCATTTAGTTTAGCTGTAAAGTGTAACAGAATAGTCCTCCTTTAACGTGTTACGCCACTGTAACTCGCCACCCTAGAATACAATTTTTGGGTGATTTTTGTAGCACAGGGTACTTGCTAGAAGGTAGCCTGCACAATTTTCAAAAAAATATCTGGTGCCACTTATCTAGAGGGAAACCGTATGACAAAATATGCTTCTACTAATAAAGTTGTGAGAAGTGGCAAGAATTACCTACTTGCTTCATTAAAAATTGCTCATAATATTGACTTTATAAGTAAAAGTAACCGTATAATGCATAAGAGCTGTCACATATAACTCTACTTAAGCGCTTAATGCAAGCAGTTTAGGTTCAAAGAATAAACAATAGAGGCACATAGAGTCACATTTGTTTAAACCGCAGAGGAATTCCAAACCGAGCATTTTTAAATACTTCAATATAGCTGCGTTTGAGCTTATAGTGAAAAAGGTTTATTTTGCAAGACCGGACGGAGTCTCTTTTATTTAAGAAGCTCAGTATTAAATACGAAATATTTTACGAAATTGCTGTAATATTTTTGTAATTTTTTTACTCTACGTCTTGTTTATGACTGTTCATTATGTGAATATAATCGAACAATTTAGGAATTAAACCTTTGTCGGAAAATTACATTTCCATTTCAGTTAACAAAACTTATTTAAGAAAACGCCGCCTTTACTTCCTACCGGGTTTGAATTAAGAATTGGCAATTAAAGCGACTGTCTGATGTAATGAAGTTAGCAAATTGATTAAATTGCGTTTTTAAAAAAACGTGAACTATTTCTGTAAACGTCCTTTAACCAACTTCAGACTCGCTCACTCCCACATCAAATGCAATTTTGAAGTTGAGTTAATGTTCCGGATATAATAGATATAAATTGTCCTATTTTACCCACATCAATATAAGATCACAACCTCTAGTTAACTTTACGCTACACAAAATGATTATAGCAATAAAAAAAAATTCGTACGTGTATCAAACTGCAAAAAATATATTCTTAAGCTGAATCAACTGGAACTCGTATATCATAACGGGTGTAATTGACTTGTGGGTGGCTTTTGTCTTTCTCGACAAACGTTTAAACAAAAAATCACTAACATAGCACCGAGTTCATAAATCATAACTCATATTTAACCCTAATGGTATTAAAGGTTTTAAAACTCTCCACAACCAAGCATACGTATGTGCTTTTATGTTTTATATGAATCAATCTAAAATTACTTACTGTAACAAAATTTACACTTTAGAAATTCACTAACGCATAATTAACAATGACAGTTTTCATACCTTTTCCACCTTTTTGATATCTACTAACCCAGAGTATTCAAATAACCCACGAGATATCATGCCAGCTGTGCTTTATTTCGAAATGCCGGGCATTGCGGTTATTGACTTCAAATAAAGACGCAAAACATGATAGTACAGTTCAGCAAACTTTCTACAATCTGGTGGTACATAGATTAATCGAAAACTGATACGTGGAATGATGTAGAAATTTAGAGACCTAAACATAAGGGACTGTTGGCTCAGGCAACACTTAAACAGCGATGAGAGCTTGAAACACTTCTAAAATATTTTTGTGCAAGAAGGTGTTAGCGACGAAATCTAAAAGGCGCATAAATATATAACTCGGCAGACATTGAAGCAGCAATTAAAGCTTTAAAAGCTTATAGTTTTGACTCTAAGATTTTCTTGGAATTCTAAACAATCCTCCTATACCTTATTTCACGTTCACATTTAGTGACGTAGCGGCGTGATCAGCACGAACTTGCATTTCTATTGGTTACTATAAATTTGGGACATAACTCGCACTCGCTTACCCGCACATGCAGAGAAAGATGTTTATTATATAACGTCGTGAAATAAAGTATAGTAACTGACAAAAGATAACAGACACACCATTATGTCGGTGAACTAAAGTTACTGTAAGAAAGACGTGTCACATGAAAACACCATGTGTGACCACTATAGCAACTTTTCCGGTTAGTCAACAATCATAGTAAACTTACCGAAAACCTTGACAAATGTCAATGACAGCCAGTCAGTCTATTCTAAAAATAAGTTGAAATCGTCCGAATGAGTTTTAGTGAATGTGGAATATGCCGTCGGTTAGGTGACTTGCTTGTTTATAAACAATTGGACTTCATCCAGGCATGAAAGAAGAGAAGAAATTAAAATAGTCGACAAATAGGCTAAACAAACGAGGTACAGAAGTTATGCCTAAATAAATGCTAAATTGGCAGATTGGTAGTTCCAGAACAAAGACAAGTAAAAAGTATGTCGCATATTCGTCAAAGCATGCTAAAAAGCTTCTCACAACTAACTAGAGCAGAATTAAGACCCATAAATGATTTCCTTACTGGAATCTGCCAACAGGATGTGACATATACAGGTAGCCCTCGGTTTACGCCGGCTCAATTTACGCCGATTCACAATAACGCCGCTGTGCAATTCACCGTTTTGCCGTGTACATAATTGGGTAATTCACCGATTTTCCCTATGCTAGACTGATTTTCGTTTCAGTGTTGAAGTATTTACTGGGGATTTTTTTTCCAAAAAATGCAAGAAACCCAACTCTTTGAAATTTCATTTGTTTTTCTTAATATTTCATAATAAAAACATTTCACTTTACTTTATCATAAAATACATTTTAAAAATTAAGTTCATAATACAGTCAAACTTCCCTAAAACGAACTTCTATTTAACGAATTTATCTATATAGCGAATTTTTTTGGCGAACCCTGGAGACGTTTTTAATGCATTTTGTACCCCTTATAATGAAGTACAAATTTCCGTATAACGAATGTTTTTCCCTCAACTTTACAAATTTTCGAGATTTAAAACTATTTTTTGTTGTTTCACTGTAACTTCGGAAAAAACTCGGTTGTAGTAATATTCCTAGATGTATCCAGGGTTCAACATTTTATGAGGGATTAGCCGACGAAGTAAGTGGCACTAATTTAAGCGTCCAAAAATTTTACAATATTAAATGGAATCGACAAAGTTTTACTGAATCAAAATTTTTTTATTTTATTACAACACTTTTCCTTGCCTTTTAAAAATTGTTTCGTAACATTCATGTGGTTATTCAATTAATTAAATAACTACGTAACTGCATATGAATCCTTTTGCGACGTTGCAACATAATGTGTCCCAACGTAAATTTTGAAAGTACGTTGTTTTATGTTAAATAATGCCTAAAATCGTATTACTTCAAAAATTCTTGTGAACATAAAAGGGTTAAACTGAAACATTTTTCCCAACATTTCTATATAACGAAGTTTCTCTATAACAAATTTCTTTAAGGTCACCGTAACGCTTTGTTATATGGAAGTTCGACTGTATACGTATTTTGCATTATATTGTATTAACAAACAAAATTATTTGCTTCTTCTTCACTTATGTAGAACCTAACCCTATACATCACTGTAAATATGGGTTCACTTTACGCCGATTCGATTTGCGCCGCCTTTTGTAAGAATGGAACTGCGGCGTATACCGAGGGCTACCTGTAGTTTGTGATTTAGTAGAGGAATCGTCAGATTCGCACATTTCAGCAGCGCAACTCTAACGCTTGGTGCAGTAAAAAGAAAGCCTCCTAGAAATATTATGATAAATATTTAGAAGGCAATGAATTGAGTTGGGTTTCAACAAAATATAAGTATTATTGTTTGCAATTCAGAAAGGTTGTAAGAGCCAATTGACTCATACCTATCACAAATCATAACGACCGGTATTGAGTTAAATTATAAAAATAAGCTAGACAACTTTTCAGCATTGCCTACACAATTTTGCAACCTTCTATTTTTCCGCCGGGTTCACTAAAGCTCCAGTTTCAGCCTTAACATGAAAACCGACCATTAATCCACGCATAATAACATGGCTTTCAAATTTTTAATTCCCAAATCTAAATATGTAAAGAGGAACATTACTATTAGGAGCTACAAAATTTGAAAATCATACTTTAAATGATGATTTTTGGTTATCAAGTGTTTGGATTACAAAAACCTCGTATTATTGATTAAGAATTTTGTAATATAAAATTTGATAATTTTACTGTGATATTTAAGTTCATAATATCAGAAGCAATAAATGATATGAATTTGGTTTTTCTAATCTTGTTGTATTAGTTCACATCAATTTTGAAAATCGATCTAAGAAATTTTGAATTATTGTAAAAAATTTCGAAACAGCGTGGAATTGACCAACTTTCAAAACTTCTTATAAAAAGCAAACAAAATCAAAATGATTGCTAGGTTTCCTATCTACACACGGTATACATATTTTATTACCTCTTTTGAATTACAACTAGAAGTTGGCATAAAAATACTTACAGAACACATCCAACTTTTGTATTGAATTATTTGGCATGAAGCGCTTCATTAAGAAAAAATAGTGTCTTAGGTTATCTATTCCACACATGCTATGTAAGTACGATCCATTAAAACAGAAACATAAAACAAAATTCAATTACAAAAGTATAATTTTGAAACTCTTTTATTGGAGTGAATTGCTTATATTTAGCATTGCTTCTGGCAACCTAACATAAACGGTTCTGTTGTTCATATAATTTACATATTTATGCGTGGTTTTACTATGTAACCTGTTCTAACAGCTACAGTTTATCACAATGGTCTCGCTAGATTTTCCTGGCCTGTGTTAGGCAGTGAACCATTTTCATATCCATTAAGTAACTTTCATAATTTCAGTTTCATTCGCTACTTACCGGTACAAACAACTCGGGGCATTTCATTGAATTCACAAACCACCTGTTCAATAAATAATTCACGGAAAGAAATTTTTCTTTATATCTCAAACAAACTTAAAAGTTTTAGGTAGAACGAAAGCTAAATAAAAATGCCATTAAAAGCAACCTCAAAATGTCGTTGTAATAGATAAAGGTATTATTGAAAACAAGCAGCATTGATTGTAGAAGCAACAATAGCCCTTGTGCTGACATCAAGCGCTAATCTTGAGCACAATGAGCACAAAGAGATTAATTGATAGCCAAGTTACATTACGTGTGAAAATACGATAGAGGTTTTGCACCGAATTATACAATGGCCGCTTTTGTACTCCAGCATGCAACCTGTAATCTAGTTCATCTCTATAATAAAAGTTTCATATGTTCATTTCCTGCGCGCCGTAAAATCGATTCGGCTTCTTGAGAACCACCATCGACCGCATCAGACTAGACGATCTCCATAAGGTGTTGGCTTGTGCAAATCAGAACCTATTTCGATGAAGCGTTATAAGCGGATTTCGAAGCTACAAGTTGAGAAAGGCAAACCATGCTGAAGATGACGTTAATTTGATTTAAAGGTGGTTCGCTTTAGCATGTTGATTTTGACTAAGATATCGCAAGATGAAATTTTTTAACGCCGACGGTGAAGCCGGAAAAAATGAATCGAAATCGGATTTAAAAGCATTCGACGCAAATGTAAAAATGCCATTCGATCGAAATAAATCAGTTGGAATAAGTTAGACAGATTGGTTTTTTGTAAGTTCTCCTACAGTTTTTCTATCTGAAGTTTAGAGGGAAGATAGTTATTGCCGCCTTCAGCAAAAAGATTTCATGCAGAAAACACGCAAATCTCTCTTTGGAAGCGATCTACCGAGAATTCATGTGATGTTGGTTTTACTCCACTCGGTGTTAAATTACATGTATTTAACATTAAACTTAACCCAATTAACAAATTTTCTGTATTTGCATAATGAAATCAACTTGTTATTCTTTGGATGTGAAACATGCTTTTATGAAAGGCTCTTTTTCAACTCACACACAAACTTTATAGTAGCTGGTTGATGGTAATTAACTCGTTTGATATGTAAATTACTGTTCCCTAAACTATCTACAGATTCCAAGTAAAACGTTGCCGCAGTCCAGATTAACATTAGCTTTAAATCTCAAGAACGTAATTATGTTTATCCTCCGGCACCGACACAGTGCACCTGAGATAAATACTTTTTTTACCCTTTGTAGAGAATTTTGTGTAATTAAAAGCGGTCATATCTTTATACCGATTTATACTAATTATAATAATACATAAGTAACTAAATTATAAAGTTTAAATCTCTAATGACTACTTACTGTAACATCAAACAAACTAAATTTTTTAAGTTTTTTAAGTTAATTGTCTTAAGCTTGCAGTGACGGTAATATTAATAGCTTGATAAATTTGAGACAAATTGTTGACAAACTTTAAAAAATAAAATTTTACATTAAATGACCTTAATAATTGTCCAATTTACAACGAGTTTAATAGTATTAATGTGAATGTAACTGTAAAAACTATTGTTTTTTTTGACTAACAACATAACAAAACGCAGAAATTTATAATAGGCTTGCACCTCAATGAGACTATGATTAAAACTGAAATTACCGTAGTATATTGATTTAACCATATTGAGAATTGAACTGTAGAAGTTTCTGTCCAATTTTAATTAAATTTTACAAATACATTGATAACAAAAATAACAAACTTAGTTCACCAAATCTTTATTAGCTTTTGGCACTTTATTTCAGCAATAGTTCAAATACCGAAGCGGATTGCAGTATAACTTTTAAGAATTATAATACTATCTACCTTTTTACAGGGCCGAACTTTATATGGGAAACACAGAATTTTAATCTAATCAACTGAAAGAACAACCGCAATGAAAACGACATTAAATTGGAAACACCAACATTAAACCGCATAATAAATTCATTTCCAATTTTATACATACGGATTTGTATTTTATTATTCAGACAGATATACAAACGACGTATTTAATTATTGCAAAACGTAATCCCGCAAACTACGTGCGAGGTGAACCTATGAATATATACATAATTAACGTTAGGATCAAAATGTCCACTGATGATTAATTTATCTTCTGACTACGAATTCCAAGAGATATATGCAAGCAACTGAAGTGTTTCAAATAGCTTTCGCATAAATTAAATGTTATAATTTAACCAGAGAAACCATAAATTATTATCGTAATACGATCTGTACATATCCGTCTTAACATTATGTCATGCACTATTTATTAACAACATTAAGACGAACCGTCATTTTGAATAATATTAAATTAGTTAATTTAAAATAAACTAAAGTCGTTAAGGGAAAGGATATATAATTTTGCTAATAAACAAATAAGCAATAACAAACACACAACAAATAAACACTAAATATTACTGCAAAGATTTACTTTTAAATTAAGGTTAAGTAACAAAAGTTAGCAGGTTATTGTTAGATAGATTTATTCAATATCTAAAACAAGTTTTTTTCTTATTGCTAAAAATTACAGGATAGTGTTGTGCCGTTTAATGATAATAGAATATTTAAGAACAATAACAAAAAAAACAGAGGCAAATACCAAATTCAGTTGCCTGAATTGTCCTTGCTGCAATTTATTTATTAAAATGTTGCAGCTGCTTGTCAGCCCGGTTTTTAGAACTTTACCTCGTCTGGCATTTCATAAAAGAAAAACTGTTATTCCTTTATGACCAAATTTTTATGTTCAAGTTTCTACAAACGGTTTTTTAGCAGCTTATCCGGTTGGTGTTTAAATGATTCAAATTACAATGTTTGTCATTTTAATTTAATTAGGATAATGTATTTAATACAATAAATAATTAATATACGGAACATACACAGCCTTTTCGAAAAAAACTAAGTTATGTAAGATTAAGGAATGAACAGTTAAAACCATTTGCCAATAAAATCGGACTAAGACAGTGAATATTCTCAGTCCACTGTTTGATGCTAGACGAAGTTATTAAACAAAGTAAAAATAAACTAAGATTACCCAATAATATTAGAAAAGCAACTGTAAGAAAATATTAACATCTTAATGAAGGATTGAAATTACTAATTTTAAAAATTAATAAACAGAAAACTGACACAATGATAAACTGACAACAAAGTAAAAAACACAGCATATAAGTAGACGACCAAGCACTAGAACACGTAAATAAATTTACACACTTAGGAGCAATAATAAGCAAAGAAGGAACAGTCGAAGACGAGTTAAACGAGAGAATAGCAAGAACTAGTAGACTGTACAATAGTAAAAGAGCAACTTTTTTGGTATGGTACAAAAAACACCATAACTAATAAAAACAGAAATAGTTAAAAGAATTACAAAACCGACACTAACAAATTATGCGCGTGAATCTTGGACAACAGAAAAACGGAAAAGTAGATTTACAAGTTCTTGAGAAGAATAAAAGGAAAAACAAGAATGGATGAAATTAGAGAGCAGGTATAAAACAAAGTCAACTAAGGTGGTTAGGCCATGCAATGAGGAGAGATGGTAACAGACTAATAAATTAGAGAAATATTTGATGCGAAAGAAAAGGGAAAAAGAAGAAAGGTAGACCAAAAAGAAAGTGGAAGGAAGAGGTGTGAACAGCAGCTGAGAAAAGAGGAATAAGTTGGGACGGTATGAAAATTTCAGCATACTACAGAAAAAAGTGGAAGGAAATATTGAAGAAAACAAATTCAACTACAACACAAGTCGACACCGAAAGGTACGCAAGTTTCCCGGATTAAGTAAATAAGTAATGGAATAAGCGAGAACCTTACCTAACCTAACTAAACGTACATTATAAATTATTCTACCTTATGCTAATCAAACAAATTCACTGTAATGTATTTAATTGACCAGAATTATTGGAACAATTATAAATTAACCATAACGCATAAAGCAATGACGTACAAAATAAATGTTCTAACTTGTTCACCGAAATAGATGAATCACTTCATAGGAGAAAGTCAATACTAGACGGAGAATTAAGATACAGAATTGTTAATTTCTAAAATCTTTCAATAAATAGGCCCGCTTGTTTATTTTCTTATGTCGAGAGCCCTCTGGGTTGTGATAAAGTAGAAACAAATATTTTCTGTAATTGCACAGGGTTTTATGTGTTTTGGCAGGTGTCTGATGCGAAATTTCTATGTTTTAAAATATAACCATAATCAAATTTGGTTTTGTAACTGAATTAAAAAAAGCTTGAAAGCAAACTTGTTTAGGTATTTGTTGATGGTATGTAGTTGCCAGTAAGTTGGCAAATTCATCAGGCCAGAGCGGTGGCAAGCTCGTTGGGATTCCTCAATATCCGTTTATTGTATGGAAGAAGATGACGATAATGATTTTATGGGATTAAAACTTAGCTCAATATGTATATTCTTAATCAATAGTGAATAGTAGTAGGTATTGTTGATCGGTTTGTCGAAATTCTGTCCAGGGCTGTAAGACTGTGGTTCTGACTTTTGTGTTTAAAATATGCAGCTGTTTATAAAATTTTCGTATCATTTATCAACCTAATCTATTACAGTCACTGTAACTCACTGTGGTGTCAAGATGACGAATTTGGCATTAAGTCGAAAAAGTGAGAATATTACTTCCAAGGCATTCAGTCGAAACCGCGACCGTAGAAAAATTATAAACGCTTGCTATCGTTGTTTTATCAGGCTTTCCCATACTAAAATACAAATTTGCCGACTTTCGAAATCTGCATAATATACCAATTATCGCTTTACACTAAACTTTCTTATTCTTTATATTTGCAGTTTAAATTATTTTTTTCGGTTCCTGAGTTTGTAGACGCATCATCTACTGAATTCGAACATTTTCAGAAAACCCCTCAAACAACTTTGCAAAATAGCTTGAAAGCACTTGAGTTAAGATATTATAAGAGTTAAACATTAGTCATTTTAATTCAATTTCAATTTATTACATCAGTTCTGAAGAATTACTTAAATGCAAGCATCCAATTTGTATTTGAATGAACAACCATTAGTATTGTAAGTTCTATTGAATATCACTTTGAATACATTATTGGAGGTTGCAATAAAACATTATATGTAACTCGCAAGGAATTGTATACTATAGACATGTTCCTTGCAATTTTATATTTTCTTGAGAGTTGCTAAATAATGTTACTTCATATAATGTAGTTCTGTTTTTCATTACTTATTTCATTACTTACTTAGTGGATATGAAATAAACTAATAAGTTCAATGTTTTTCCAATAAATAAATGGATCAATGTAAATGTTAAACTACTCCATTTTTACACTACAATCACTTCTAATAGCGCACACATTGATATACAGAGTGCCCCTTAAAACGTGGTGAAAACTAAAGAAATGATTATTTGGGTATTTTTTTTAAAATTAGCTCCTTTAATGTTTTTTCGAATATCGCTTCGTGTCGGAGATACAGGGCGATAGATGTGTCCCAAAAACACAATGTTTTCATGAATAACCCAAAAAATCACTCCTTCAATTTTCACCATGTCTTTAAACGACACCTATACCTTTATGTGATATATTAAAAACAGTTTTAAGCTATCCGTATCATTGCTTTATTGTTTCTATGTACAACGTATGCAAATAAGTCAACTAACACTAATCTAGCCTAATTACTAAATAAAAGATCAACTATGTCCTTCCTAAAGGGTTCATCAAAACTAAATTTTTATCTCATTAATTGACGTAACTGCTAAGAGGAATTCTTTAATTTAAGCAGTTTCAAAAAGATTTTAATGAGCTTAATGTTCGTCCGAATCTCTGCGGGGGAGTTATTTTATTATCAAAAGGAAGAGATGAAAACTGAAATAAAAATTTCCCCGTTTTTGATATACATATAACGTCATTACTTTTATTACCTGACCTTTTAATTTTAATTTAATAATTTATAATTTGCTTAATTTATATTACCATTCAGCTTCCCATTTTTGTCCATCGTTTTCTAATTTCGTGACAAATTGGAAAACTGAAGATACACATTGCGAAAATCTATACGACTAATTGGAAAATTGCATGCCGACAAATTAAAACCAATTCAAATATAAATATTTGCACAGTCGTCTTAATAAATTAGCAAAACACAGAATTTGCATTTACAAAACATGTTTAATTTTCAACTGTAGCTCATTTCTCTTGGTGGAAACTAATAATCGAGAATACGGCGTTAAATCTACCTTCCGTAAACGTGCGCCTCTTTATATAGACCAATGCACAGGTTCGTAGATAGAGGAGAGGGGCATGTTAAGAATACTAAACAGTCATGTCGAATCCATCACGCCACCTCTTGTAGGAAATTAAATTAGCTACTAACCCCGCACTGTCATATATCGCATGTCAATTTCCCCTCTTATCCCACCCTTCAGCGGCGTGATTTTTTCGAATAATAAAAAAATACCGATCAGTATGGAAAATCATGTAACGAAACGATTTATTGCTAAGTGTGTGCTTATATGAGTTATTGGTTCAATATTTTCTTGTTTGTATAGGCCTCTGACCTGTTTCCACAATATTTTTAGAGTTTCTTTCTTGTGAAAGGACTCGAACCGATCTAAAGAAAGCGGAAATCGATACCCACCGCAACATAATCAAACTGCAAATTGTTTTTGTGCACATAAACACTTGCAGTAAGACGAAATTGTTTTCATTCCGGAATCGACTTTTAAAATGAATTTAAACGCGAGACGAAAAGCTTTGTTCTTGAACTAATAGCGCTTCGCGGAGCAATGCAGCGAAAAACTGCAAGCTACCAATTTAAGCGATATGAAAAATTATTGACTAAAGGGGCTAAATTTAATTAAAGCGCAGAATGTTGTAATACACTTAATGAAAACTAAATAGATACATGAATGTCACTAAAAGTAAATATACAGAACCTTACAAGGTTTAAATTACTTTGATAAAACGCCAGCAGCATATCCCTGTTTCCTTTTCCTTTCTGATATTTCATCCTATATCCTAATTAGTTCCTACCGCAACGTGTTCCTTCGCCGATAACACGGCAACGAGAAATTTCGCAATTACCCAAAACATTTTTGAATGTACCTAGTCTTGGTGGGTGTAGGTTAGCTTATTTTAAAACTGTAAGTCACAAAAGTAATTATTATTAAACACTAGGTACAGAAAAGATAATGCAATTGAATTAATTAACGGAAAGCGTCATTTAAACTTTAATCATAGAATCAAGAGTAAAAATGTTTTTGTGATTTCACGTGAAGGGATTTGCATATTAAAAGTTCGTGGCAATTCTGGAAGCAAAACGGCGTATATATGTCCTCGTTGGTTGTGTCAGAATTACGTACAGTGAAAAGTGAGAATATTTATGAAAACTTCCGCGTTTTCCATTTATTCGTATTATGCGAATGTAGATAGATGCATGCTATTGCCAGACTGCTCTATTGAAAATTTAATGTATGACCTCAATATAATATATGTGTGAGTGTTATATGTTATGAATTTTTATCGTAAATATCCGCCCTGCTATGATATATAAATATTTATAATGCATTTTTGGAAACATGTGAGAAGTATGAGAGAGAATTTCTTATTCCATAAAAGTCCTTAATATAATGGGTGTTACAGTTGATAGTAAGTAGATAGATAAACTGTAAGTAGATAACTTCGTAGTATTTTTAAGTTTTTAATGTTTCATAGTTTTCCTGTACACTCTCAAACAATTTTAAAAGTAAAATTATTAGAATAAAGCGCTTTATTACTTTTAATGCATTGGTTTATTAAAGTAAGCTGAAACAAATCGTACGAAATATTTTTAATATGGCATTATGTTCTTTAATTTAATCCACTTATCAGCTACTTGGTTAACTAATATCATATAAAAATGCAATGCGGTTAAGGTTGTACCTATAGGAGTATGACAATAGGGCCCCCGTATTTGCGAGTGATTGGTTAGGAGCCTTTTCGTGGATACCGAAAACCGCAGATGGTAACGAACGCTATAAATTGACATCCTGTAAGTAACAATAAGAAATTGTGTTGTAAATTTAATTTGGGAATGTAATAATTGTAGTGTATTTGTAACAATAGCAACATAATTTACTGATCAGCTGACTTTTGAAAAAAAAACTTAAGCTCAACCGCATAATTATTATACTGGGGTTCTACTTTGCTGTAAAATGAAACGAAGTTGGAAAATACTACTGAAGTGGTAGGAAAGACTAGTAAATTCATTATGTTGAAAAGTGCAATTTTAACTAATTCAATTGAAGAGTACACGGAAAAAATGGCGATAGTCACAAATTCAACATTTTAGACTTAGCTCACTTTATTCACTGGGGTTTTTGCCACTTTCTCACACTTTGAGCCCAAAATACTATTTTCTCCGTTTATGTAGTGGAAGCAAAATAACACTTTCACTCCCTAGGGAGCAAAATAATTGTATGCTATATAAACATGTGTATACTGTTAAAAATGTTTAAAAAATAATCACATAGCATTTGGCGCTCCCGTCTATGTAGAGGGAGCAAACTGCTATTAGTAGTAGCACTACTTTGAAATGCAACGGAGCTATTGATTATGTACTAATACCGCGAAACCAACTAAAATCAATCAAAACGCGAACGAACTCGCATGTAAACAATAGCCCTTTTAACTAATTTGAATCAGTAGTAGCAGTATTTCCGTGTCGTGCAGTACATATTGGTTTTGGCGCATAGCATTTAGCGCTCTCGTATGAAAAAGTAATATGTGGTACACGGGAACGAATCAGGGTTTGCCGACTCGAGCACTTTGGCGCCCTCGCTACGCTCAGGCGACAAACTTGCACTTGTCGTCAAATAGCTATTTTGCCCCCTAGTTGCACAATGTACTATATTAATAAGCGCTAGATTGCATTACAATTTACGATTTTTCAATTTTATGACAATTCCCCTTTTTCCGTGTACTCTTCAATTAAACAAATAAAGTTAAAGGCAATCAATGCATTTCAAATATAGGGGCAAGGAGTAAAAATCAAACATATGTGATGGAAATTCTGTTACAGTTTTGATATATAGTTTTAGTATGGTGTGTGCCATCCACTAGAATCATCGAGATATGCTACGAATTACATATCTTGTGGTACATTTCGCCATTCTTCCACAAGTGTCTCAGCAAAATTCTGAAGAGTATCCGGTGCAGCAGGACACTTTCTAATTTGCCTGTCGAGTAAATTCCAAACATGGACTCATGGCTAGTCACCCCATAACTTGGATGGTATTCTCCTGTTGAAACTTTGTTGACAATTATCCTGTTTCATGATAAATCCGTCGCCGAAATTGTTTGCAAATAGCACAACTTACTCCCGAGGAATCGTCTCAAAGTAGATTTGTGCGTTGAAATGCTTGGGAACGACGACTAAATCGGTACGATACTGATACCACCCCACACCATAGTCGATCCACATCCAAATCGGTTCACTTTCAGTACACATGCGGTAGTATAGCGCTCTCCAGAACTTTTGTACAAGCGTATACGACCATCCCAATCAGTAAAAAGCACAGAAGTGTGGAAGTTGCCATTACATATGCTCGCAATCAAAATTCGGACAGATAACTTTGTGAATTCTGGTCAAGCCAAGAGCTCAAATGAGCCTGCGAGAAATCAGATTGACTTCTCTGAGTCGATTTCTAACTGCCCGAGAGGAAATTATAACACATGCTGCATTACGGAGAAAATTTTGTATGTTACGCACAGTATTAGTTCATCGGCGACGACAAGAAATGATGAAATACCGGTCGTCCAGAGTGGTGATTTTGAAGCCTTTCTCAATTTACAAAATAATGACTTTCTAACCCAAACTTAATTTCTTCTTTAATTGTTTACATTTTAGTTATGATGAACAAATTTTCAAGCATCCAGTAAACGAATAGCATCAAACGTGTATTTGATTATTGATATTATTGAAATTTATTAGCCAATTGCGCCAGGGGCTTGCATTTCAATATTTATTTTTGAAGTTAACAAACCTAATTTTTTGAACATTTAAAAACTAAATTCTGACTAATTATCATCAATTTACTTGCACATAATTATTATGTATTGACAAAATCTGCATTCAAAAGTGCACGTAATTAACAATTCGATAACATTAATAAACCAGCTAGTCATAATGCTCCGATCGGTAGAGCGACTTCACAACATGTGCAAAATTTGCAGACATAAAATGCTTTTTGCAGTAAACGAAATTAATTAACAACAAATCAATTTTATGCCATAACGCTGAAGTATTGTAAAGGAAAAGCGTCATTAAAATTGAAATAACCATATGGTAGTTAAAAATCGTTAAAAACTAATAAGATAGAAAAGTATTCTAATTTCAATATTATTGTTAACAAGGAAACTTCTAACAGAATAAAACGACGTCCTATATGAATACAACGTTAAATAATTACAACTTCGTGCTTCAAACGCCTTTTTATCACCTCTAGTATAGCAATTTAGCTAACAATTTACAGTCAAAGTAGAGTAAATTACGCAATTTATGGGATCACATTTTTCAAACCTCCATTTTCCGCAATCTGATAAACCGCTATAGAGGTTATTTAACCACGCAACTTTTATCCCTCGAGCAAGTAAGAAACTTCAGAAATTACAAATTTAAAACGAAAATGGAGTGTGCAATTGCAGAAATAAAATAGCAGAATTTTCTGGGAGAATAAGTCGTATATTTGTAACAAGAAATTGTGGGCGGAAGGAAGTAGGCGATAGTAATTTGTATAAGAGAGAATAGTAGAATGGAAACATGACAGAACGGGAGTAAGGTTTAAAATGCATTGCAGTGGCGTACGTTTGTTACCTGTTTTAAAGCCAACCTACGTGATAAATACTCGACAAAATTTATATCTTTCTCCGCATCGGATTATTTACAGCGCAAAAAAGAAATTTTCTCATCGTTTTAATGCGAAGACATTGTTTTTGATGTTCCACTCAAACGTAATTACTTTAGATGTATGCATGGAGTTACAACTTGCCCGTTGTTTTTACGACTCATAAATACAAGGGTTACCTGAACTAACGCACTCTTCCTTTTATTTCTCCGCGTGTTAGTTTATTTAACGGGCCCGAACAAGGAAGATAATAAAATATTCAAAGCGTGCCACTTTCAGTTCTTCAAAGAAAACCGTTTTCTTATTTGTAGTATCGTTAACGGATCACTCTTGAAGCCATTATTCAATCAGGTAAACAAAGCCAGAAAGACAAATAAAAAAGATGCTTGAAAAAACGAAACCTGTCCGCTAATTGCAGCTAACAGAGCACACACATGGAAAATCTCTGTTTGACATATTACGAAGAAGACTGAGACATGTCTATTTCATTTCCAGCAGTTGTATATGTTCAACGTGTGTCTATGGTTGGGAATACTGTGATACGGTTCATATCCCTCTAGGGTCCGTGGAATTAGCAATTAGGGGCCTGTTTTCATCCCAACTTGCTACTATATAGTGGCGCAAGTTTGCACCAACTGCTTGCTTTATATGCGAACCTTTACCTTTTGCTCTATACATCTTAATCGTTTAGCGGCAGTAATAGGTTTTAAATCCTTTCTAAACTATTCTCGTGACGACTTAAAAATGTTGTAATTTCGTGATAATTAAAGTTTTGTAACACATTGTCATTGTTAATATTCCTGAACTTTAATTTGTACCAACATTCAGTTACGCAATTCAGGCACTGACTAAAATTAATATAGAAAATATTCAGAACTAGCGGAGTTTATAATTTCTTTGGTACTTCAACAATATTAGTTTATGTCAAAGATAAGAATTGCCATATTGATAGCTAACCTCCGATCATTCTAACAATTTTCACTTTGGTTACTGCAGCTCGAAATAGATCCACTGTTGTCGTATTAAACCATGTCCTCAAGTTCTTTAACTATGACATCCTTCTCCTTTCAGGATGATTAATAATCACCATTTCGCGCATGTACGTCGATATTGCTGTTAGTAGGCATTCATAATGCTCCCTTAAAAATAAATGATTCGCAATAAATAACAGTAATAACAAGTAAAAAATAGATCTCCAATGTGATTACAGAACATCAATTATTATTGAGATATTCTACGGACCAGGATAGGAATATAATCTAGATATGAATTGAAAATGCACGAGAATAAATAAATAAGTAAATAATCCGCTTCAGTTGCGGTAATTACAATCAAGTTATCATTATAGAAAATCATAAAATATTTTTTTTAGGTAAAATTGCACAATAGATTTTTTCTACTTTGGTATCATAAACGAGTATTTGTGAAACTAAAAGTAGTATCACAAAGGAACTTTTTCTACTTTGGTATCATAAGTGAGTTTTTGTAAATCTAAAAGTAGTGTCACAAAGGAACTTTTTGTGAAACGGCTTTTGGTTATTTTTTTGATACTTATTACGTTGGTATTGCTGTAATAGCACGCTGGCCGGCGTCGGGCATCTCTACCGAGCTCCTGCCAAGGTTAAACCAAGTGTACAGCTTAATTCTTCCATGACTTATTCACAAAAATATCAAACTCGAGATTTTAAATTTGAAGTTTTAGTTGACATATGACAAATACCAATACAACCAGTACCCAATGCTAAAAATCTCTAGAATATTTAGAAAGCACAATTTTCACATTATCATGAAACTAAGAGCACCAAAGTAGAAACAATAGTATATTACACTAGTTTTATAAGACGTATTGTCGCACTCGTGACATTGGACTTATTCGTGCGACAATAAATCGTCTTATAAAACTTGTATAATAATATACCATTTTGTGAAATTGTTTTTGTTTTTTTCTTGATACGTATTACGTTGGTATTGCTGTAATAGCACGCTGGCCGGCGTCCGGCATCTCTAGCAAGCTCCTGTCAAGGTCAAGTCAAGTGTACAACTTAATTCTTCCATGACTGTTTCACAAAAATATCAAATTCGAGATTTTATATTTGAAATTTTAGTGGACATATGAGTGACACATGCCAAATACCAACACAACCAGTACCTAATCCTAAAAATCCCTGGAATATTTAGAAAGCAGAATTTTCAAATTTTCATAAAATTAAGAGCACCAAAGTAGAAAAAATAGTACACTTACACTTGTACACTTGTTTTATAAGACGTATTGTCTTATAAAACTTGTATAATAATATAATATTAAGGGTGTAGTATGTTTATACAGGGCATTCTACAACAGGTGTAAAAACGAATGTAGATTTTTTTTCTTAATTCATCTCCATTTCCGAGCCATCTGAATTTAAAATTTTGATAACCAGAGTAATAAAATATAAGAAAAAGTATTGAGATACAAAAACCAAATGGAAGGAACAAATACGAAGAATGGGAAATACAAGAGTGCCGAGGCATATATTGCAGTATAAACCTAGAGGACGACGAAGTATAGGACGTCCCATAAAACTGTGGTGAGACGGAAGAGGTGCAAGACCTAAATCGTAATAGCGCACGACGACGACTGCAAAAATTGTTCAAAGTGTCCCCCTTGGTAACAGATACAAATTTGCGATTGAAGTATTACGGGGACGTATACCTCTTGAAAAAAACTGTTTGCCCTAAATATATTGAACTGCATTAAAAATTCTTTCGGTCAGTTGTTCTGTGATATTAATGTCAACAACATACACCAACGGCTTCAAATGTCCCAATCGATAAAAATCCAATAAATTTAAATCCAGACCTTGAAAGCCAGTCGATTAGATCACGTCGACCAATCCATTTGCCACTGTAATTTCCATTGAGTCAGGTAATCATATCTTTCAAACGCCTGGGACTGGAAATCAACAGGAACCTCTTCTAATAATGGTTCTACATTATGTTCGAATAAATGCAAATATGCGCTAGCATTTAGATGATTGTGAATAACCTGAACCGGAAGTAGTTGACTATTAGATATGCCACCCGATACATTAGCGATAAATCTTCGTTGAAATCTTCTTGGCCTAGTACAAAAAATTCCAATGGCTGTACGTACTCCACTAATTCGAAGAATATGTTTTACCTGTAGTGAGTTATGGAGCGCAAAATTTAACAAAACAATCCATGTAGATATAAGCTTAGGGTGACGCAAAAGGCTATGGAGCGCCTAATACGTGGTATCTCATTGAAAGATCGGAAAAGAATAGTTGGATCCGAAGAATAACTAAAATAAAAGACGTTGCAGAAACAGTAGCAGAACTTAAATGGAACTATGCTGAACATGTCGCAAAATATACTAAAGAGAGATGGTCTAATTCTCTATTGAAATGGAGGCCATATCTATGCAAGAAAAATGGGGGTCGCCCACCAACAGGATGGACAGAAGACGTTAAAAGATCAGCAGATCAGTTCGAGTAAAATGGAAAAAAAGAGGGAGACGAGATGGAATGGGCGAAAGAAGATGGTTAATACTGATGATGATTGTTTTGAGCATAATTTTTATTCCTATGTTTCATTTTTTAATTAGAGATAAAAAGTAAAAAATGAGGTAGCTTCAAAAAACAAAACTTTTAAGTTAGTTGAAGTTAAACCACCCTTCTTGCAACGTTAACGTTACATGTGATCATTGAAAGAATTTCATCCAGCATGTTATAAAGAATGTTCTAGTGTAGTTTGTTCTTTTTATTTTTTTATCTCGAATTAAAAAATGAACTATAACTTAATGTTATTTATTAAATTATTATTCAACATTATTATTATCAACATTTGTAAACTCAAAAAAATTTAAAAATTATTTTTTCATTTTATCTTAGAATGTGACAGCCTGGATTGTGATTGCATTTAATCTATTTCGATGTTGTATATTATTTAGAAATCAATGAACTGGGTACAAAAAGAGTCATATTATTACTAGACAAAATTGTGAGTATTATCTAAAAAGTAGTTCCTTCACTTTAAATAGGTCAAAATGTGCAGTAACTGGTACCTGTTAATTCATTGGTACATCTATCCTATTACCAAAAGATTTCAAGACTTGCCAGAAGAATCGCGCAATTATTAATGCATATCTGCCAACAACATCAAATGCGCATGCTCAGCTATTCTGTCGGAAATAGTTTCCAGCAGGAGAACACTACTTGGATGTTCCCAAATGTGCGATAATTTGAACCGAACTGGTAAATATATTCTTTCTTATTTAATCTTCTACTAAGAAGTTTAAAAAGTATTAAACTCGTTAAGTTAGAAGGAACTGTAAGATACGTAGTTAAGTAACAAATTTTGCAGTAGGTGTTCAAAGAAATGTTACTTAATGTTGTAGAATATATAAATGAGCTTCAACAATGTATTTGGAATGCGTCACTTCGCAGACAAATGAATCTTTGTCGGAGGGTCGGGTATGTGCCTACGGAATTCTAAGATATATCACAATGTTCCTATGGATTACAGTTTCCATGTTAGAGCGTTTATTGCAACCTTTCCGTGTGACAACTAACCCCGTCTCCCATACTTAGAATACAAATATCATAAAAATGTACAGTGGCCCAAATCGAAAACAGAGGCAACGCTCAATTTCTCCAAAAACTATGCACCGTTATTCACCGTTTATTGTTATTGTTTGAGATTTGTATTGCGTAAAATTACGTTTCCAATATTATCAATATCAATGAGTGTTTAAAAATTTCGGTGCATTTCTATAAAAGTATTCCCCAACCGTTATTTACCAATAAAAAATGAACAAAGTTGAGTTTTGTTAAAAAGGGTAATTAAGCATTTCTTGCACAGAACGGAATATGAAGGTAGTAGAGAAAAATTAATAAAAGAAACTAAACGAAATGAAAAATTGAATCACGTAAAGTCTAAACAGCAGACGCGTTTCCCCAATTCCGTTTGATGCCCTCCAAAGATGAATGAATGAGATATAGAGATTTTAATTAAGTATCACGTCGAGATCTTTATTAAATTTCTTAATTATACATTTCTTGCTCTCGTGTGGTAAAAGGGATATTATTTATGCACGTTTTCATTATGCAAAAGTATTCATTTCAGAGTATCAAAAGCGCGTTGTTGCTCTCTTTTCAAAAACTGTTCAGAGTTTGCAAATTATTAATTTCGAGAATTATAAGCTTGTTGCGTCCCCTTTTTCTTTATATTTTAAAACAGACGGACATATCCCACTGTTATTTCCCTGTTCTTTGTACTCAAAAACATTTGCACGCTAAGTAAAAATTAAGCACTTGTTAAATAGTCTGACCCCCTGGAGTCGGACCTCAATAAATCTGTCATGTGTCAGTAGCGATATTCGACATTGTTCTGATAAGTGTTTTTGTAGAATTAATGGCATACATGTGTGTAGCCAGGGTGTAACCGACCCATTGCAGATGATTGTTTTTTACTTAAAAATCAGTGCCTCTGTAGCCTCCATACTGAACGGTTCACTCTTTGTACCTTTGCGACAGTATGAAATAATATTATAATCATCGAATAAGCAACCAGTACGGTTCATTCATTTATAAACATCAAATCGTTATAATACAACAGTGCTATTATAACCCTATACTGAAAGGTTCAATTATTGTCCCTTTACGACAGTATAGAAATAACTTGTACAGCGACGAACATTTATAATAAATTAGTCATAGTTATATTAACATCCGTAGTTTTATTTCCATCAAATCAAAATATCAGTTCCTCGCGTTTAAGTACTCGTGGAACGTGGGCATTTCCGAAAGATCAACTTTCAACAAAAAAGTTTAAATTATTGCTCACGCGTAAACAAAGCTACTTGAAAAGGATAAAATTTCCACGTATATTTATTACTTCTGTATAAATAGGAGTGGAGAAGTAAGAGGATGTACTCTTGCTGAATTCATCTTCCTTGAGTACCTTTCCCTTTCGACTTAATCTTAATCATACGGCAAATACATGAACCACTAGCTTGTTAATCTCATTATCCATGCCCGTATTTTGTGGCTGCCCTCTTAACCTCTAATATATGCCTTCAGATTATTTCCTTCCATGCGAATTCATATACTTACTCAAAATTATAGATAATACTTAAGACATTTCATTGGTAATAAAAATAATTTTCATCTGGTGCTATACAAATAAACTAATATTAACTTATATTGAAAACATATTACATATATTTATTTATTAATTTTAATGATTACATCAAAACAAAACTACGTAGAAACGGACACTGAAATACATGGAAGGCAAATAGAACAAGTACAGAAATTATTAATACCTCGGATGTTGGCTACAAGCAGATTTCAACCTTGATAGAGAAATTATGGCTAGAATGGAAATTGCCGGAAGCGGTTTTATACAACAAGATCAAAACATTCAGATAAGATGGCACATAACAAAACGCTATGTTGTGCGACTATTGCTACTTTATGAAGTGGAATCATGGACAAATTAAAAGTTCTTTATTTGCGGTTACGTAGGAAAATATGTTCTAATTATCTAGTAAACAATGAATACAAGCCACATATAGCAGTACTAAGAAGAATAAAAAAAGATCGAGACATAATTAGTCATAAAAAGAAGAAAAACAGCTTGTTATTGTCACATCCTGTAAAATAATAGATAGAGACGGCGGACGGTGGACGGTAAAATCCGCAACCTCCAAAATTTTTTTGTTTATCTGAAGTTTTGTGAATTATCAATTTCAAAAGTCGCTTTTTAAACGTAGTTCTATCATAATGTTTATAACCTTTCTCAACAAATTCAAATTTAATCCATAACAATTTGTGATTACTACTGTTGTCATATTTGTCTCAGGTTTTTTGTCAACCAACTGTACAATCAAGCACAAATAATAATGAAAAGGAAAAAAGATGGAAAATTTGCTGTAGGTAGAACTACTAAATTGTTAGTAATGAGAAGTTAATTTTTTTTCATCTCTATATTGGAAATATGTTAAACTTAGTCTTATGCAAAGATTAGATAGATATTACAAATGGGTCATATTATTCTAACGTTTTTTACTCCGGCGAACTTCACTGCTATCGCCTACAGCAAAATTTGTTTTTTTTTTAAGCATCCGTTATTAAACTGCTCACAAAATATTGACTTTTGTTTGTTAATACCGTCAATCATTTTTGTATGCCATCATAAAACATTAAGATTTTTGTAATGCTCACTGAGGCTAAACAATAGTTTTTATAATATTCGGTTTGGATAGTCGAAAGTAAATATCAGACTTTCCAAATAACTCAACGGAATTGTTCCGTAAAATTTCCTCTACCTCTACGTACTTTACTTTGGAATTTAATGTATCAGTACTTTTCAATAAACAATGCGTTTATTATCAAATTAAATCTGGCACTCTCTTTTGAACACCCGTTTTACGTTACATTCTCTATATTTTGATAATACGTATACATATACCAAAATGTATCGATATCCTTAATTTATTCAAAGCAATTTGATAAAATCGACAACGGAACATTTTTATTTAATTCTGAAAATAACTGCTGTCGTGTTGTTTTTTCCAGAATTCACTAAGTTGACAAGTTTTTATTTGTCAATTCAATTGGTCACGGTTGCAAAAATACACTAGGTCATTTACATTTTATTCTTCATATTGCTAGTTTTACAAAATATAAGTTGGGATCAATTTCATAATGGAATTATTTAAAGGTCTTGTAACATTTTACAAAAAAATATATCTCTTGGCAGTTTTAACTATCTGCCAATTAAATTGTCAATGAAATGTATTGAATGTATTTATAGCTTGAATTTTATGTTTATTATTTGTTTGGTGATTTCTATAGAAAACAGTACTTCTTCATTGATTTTTACATTTTTGTAAAGATATTGTAACCAGAAAACACTATATTAAAGCGAGTTATGCACAATCAAAGCATTGATGAATTAATTCATGAAAAAATTTGTGAATGTATAGAAATATAATATCTACTTGTATTGCACGATCAAATATTTTATTGCGATTATTCAGTGCAACCAAACATACAAGAGTTACTTTTGCTTGCTACCAAACTGTTAGATATCAAGATGCGGTTAAAAAATAGTGTCACTTCACGTATCAAAAGTTGGTACTAATTTTTAAATCAAAATGCCAACAGGATTTCTTCAAAACATGGTGATAAATAGAATTGATTCTACTTTGGCAATTTATTCATAAACTTATTGGAGTGAATTAATTCCCGGCAATGTTGTGTATTACACCCATGAATAAATTCAAAGTGAAAAAAATCAACGATTCTTTTGACTATGTAATACTGTCATAAGTTGAATAATAAAGGATTTTAGTGAATTAATTTCTGCTTTTTCATTTTCGTTGCGCAAATTTTAATGATTATTATATAGTTCCAAGTTAGGGGGTTCACAAGAACATTTTTCAAACTTAAGGGCTACAAGTATCAAAAGCGTAAGAACCGCTTTATATAAAACTGAATACACGGTTTACAATAATTTGTTGAGCGTGAGCCACAAAGAATGAGGGTTGACCGAGCCTGTATCTATATTACCAAAGATTTCGATTTTGATGTTTACGTTAGATTTCGAACAATCAATATTTGAAAACAGGTCATAGCGCATGATTTTTCGCCCAAATATGTTGCGCCCAAATACGTTTCACCGAATCCTAAAAGATTTATTGGAGAAAAATTAGTAGTTGGTTTAGTAGACTAGTTCTAATAGTAAGTAATTTTGATTAAATATCCAAAAGTTCGGTTAAACTGAATACCGATATTGTAAGCAATTTCCTAGAAAGGTATGATAAATATTGTGTAACGACCGCCATAACGATAATTACCGAAAAGAAAACAAAAAAAAATACGGCAAGACGTACAAACTGTAATTAATCACAAATATAATGATACCCCTCTTAAAAAGTAAACTGTCAAACAATACAGGCCTTATATTAAAGGAACCAACGACGATTATAAACGAATATTTACCCTGTAATAAGTAAATATTTGTTCACTTTCATTAATTTAAAACACAACGCCTCTGGTGTGTTTCAAGAGATTTTACCTCATTTCTCATGGGAAACATTTATCACTTTGTGTTAAACGTAACGCATAAAAATTATTTTTCTTTGTCCTTTAGTAAATGGGATAATCTTCATAACGTCTAATGCCTAATGCATTACCATTAAAACTAGATGCTGTCGTTAGAATATCCTCGTGAGAGACAATAATAGGTGTCATAACAATTACCATAGCGAGGTGAATTATATAAGGAGGGGAGGAGAATTAGCTGCTTAACACCAACCGATGGAAACCTATGTCCTGCTAAATACAGTTATTATTGTAGATGGATAGGATTATGGTGATTATTTTTCTTTTATTCACTCATTTGAAATATTAATTTTTACATTAGTTTGGTTGTCCTACTTCCGATACATTTTTTTTTTGATAACAAATGGACAGGAAATTACTTGCTTGTAGACTACGAATTCGTAATAGCGAAACTTATTTAAACTTACAAAGTCATTATTGGGGTTATGAAAGTACTCCAGTTAGGTATGTAAAAAAAAATTATTTGTACACATACTAACTTATCGCATTAGCAAACGAGTGTATGGATATTTGTCGACTTATTTATTTATGTACAGGGTTTTCCAATAAGAGGTGTTATTTTGAATAGCCCGTTATTTCGGTAGATGTCACTTTTGGAGCTGTAATTTTTTGACATTTGACAAGTAGAAACTACGCCATTAATAAAAATGGAACGATACACGCTTCAACAACGCATTGAAATTATTAAAATTCACTATAAAAATGGTGAAAATTTGGCAGAGACGGTTCGTAAAACTCGAACATTTTTGGGTCGTCGTGAAGCACCTTGTCGGACCGCAATACAGAAATTGGTGGAAAAATTCGAGCTGTTGGGACAAGTTAGTGATGTGAAGAATAAAACCCGTGCACGTCGCTCAAGAACAGCCGAGAATATTGCTGCTGTAGCCGAAAGTGTTGAAGAAAACCCAGGTTTGTCCATTCCTCGTCGTTCTTTGGAATTAGACATTCCAAAAACGTCATTACACCGTATTTTGCATAAAGATTTGGGTCTTAAGGTTTATAAAGTTCAGTTAACACAAGAACTCAAGCCGGCCGATCATCAACAACGTCGTATCTTTGCCGATTGGGTCCTTGAAATGCATGAAAATGATCCGGAATTCCATCGAAAAATCATCTTGAGTGATGAGGCCCATTTCCACCTGGATGGCTTCGTCAACAAGCAAAATTGTCGCATCTGAGGCTCAGAAAACCCAAGAGTTATTCTGCCCTCCTAAGAAAGACCCCCGTATCTACAGAAATTTTTTTTTTTTTTAATTTTAGTACTTATCGATTCTGCTCGATTTATATGACATATTTACTTAATAAAAAGACCGTAAATGCAATGCTTTCTTGCATTTACAGTCTTTTTATTAAGCAAATATGTCATATAAATCGAGCAGAATCGAATAAGTACTAAAATTTCAATGTTTTTTTTTTTTGTAGATACGGGGGTTTTTCTTAGGAGGGCAGTATTGTTGAAAAGCCTCTCTATCCTCAACGTGTGATTGTTTGGTGCGGTTTATGGTCCGGCGGGGTCATTGGACCTTACTTTTTCGAAAATGAGGCTGGAGCACCAGTTACGGTTAATGGATTGCGCTATCGAGAGATGATTAATGATTTTTTATGGCCGGAATTGGATGGTATTGATCTGGACAACGTTTATTTTTAACAAGACGGCGCTACGTGCCACACAAGCAACGAAACCATTGATCTTTTACGGGAAAAGTTTCCGGACCGTGTTATCTCTCGAAGAGGTGATCACAATTGGCCACCGAGATCTTGTGACTTAACACCTTGCGACTTCTTCCTTTGGGGCTACGTGAAAGAGAAGGTCTACGCCAACAGCCCAGCGTCGATTCAAGACCTGAAAGATGGAATTCGTGAGGCTATCGAGGACATAGGGCAGCCACTTTGCGATTTGGTTATGGAAAATTTCATGAAAAGGATATGGTCCTGTAGGCGTGGTCGTGGTTGTCATTTGGCTGATGTTATTTTCCATTATTAACGGCATACCTTCCTCTTTATAATGAAATAAACATCCGATCATTTATCTCAAAAAATTAGCTTTTTCCTTTGAATATTAAAATAACACCTCTTATTGGAAAACCGAACCGTCTCTGCCAAATTTTCACCATTTTTATAGTGAATTTTAATAATTTCAATGCGTTGTTGAAGCGTGTATCGTTCCATTTTTATTAATGGCGTAGTTTCTACTTGTCAAATGTCAAAAAATTACAGCTCCAAAAGTGACATCTACCGAAATAACGGGCTATTCAAAATAACACCTCTTATTGGAAAACCCTGTATTACATTGGTTACAAATCATTCATCCTACATCCAATCACATACGTATAATAATTTTAACACTTGTTGTACCGGCAATATTCACGGATAACTTTGTAGCGAGATCGGTAATGTTTGGATTTGCTGGAGTAGGTATACACAGGTAAATCAATTTAGCTGCACCAGAATGAACAAATCACATGCATGCAATACCTATACATTTATCCAAACGTATATTTTCCTAAATCAGAATATTGTGAAACTTTTTACTTGATAACCATTTTTGCAATTACCGCCAAAGTAAACTACTAATTTGGTAAGTTGATGAGTAATTAACCCATTTATGCCTGTCGTTTGAATGGACGGGCAGTGCAGATTTCCACTGTAAAATTTTTATCAATTACTCATGATTGTGTATAGCTGGTGCACTTACCGAGACATAAACAAAGGCTCTTGTAGCGTTTTTTGTCTTTGTAGTAGTAGTAGTAACGTTAACCTTGCACAAGTGAAGGGAAAAATTATTCGAATGCTAGGTATAAATGACTTAATATATCTTTCAACAAAAACAAAAAATCTAAGAACTAAGAATTAAAATTATGCAAAAATAGGCGATTATTGCATATTTATTTGTTACTTTTTTAAATTAATTTATTCAAGTCATTTAGTTGCTTTGAAAATTAATCTTAACTGGCTCGCCAGTGCAAATTTTAAAAAAGTTAGTAACGTTGTTGACGATACCAGTTGTTACTATAACAGATAAAATGGCCGCTTGTAGCTAATAAATGTATTAATTGATTTAAAATCAAAATTTATTATTAGATGGATTTACTGTAATAGGATGTATTATGTGGTAATTTTGATTTACTAAGTTGATTAAAATCACAATTTTTCTGGTGGGAGGATGATCTAGTTTAAAATTCTTTTAGGAAATCATTCATTTTGATTCAAAGAACCATTTTCGAACATATCAATTCGAAGTTGAACATGCAAGTATCATAATGTTGAATTATTAATATAAAGGCCTTGAATTCGTTACGGTTTAAAAAGGGGTTGATGGCGGTGACTAATTGTTTGCTTGTAAATTAAGTGCTAACCTATGATTTAACAGTTACATATACAGTACACCCTCGTTAACAAAAACTCGAAGGGGCAGGAAAATTGCAAGTTCGCCTTTTATTCATGTCAATCAAGTTATAAGCTTTAACTTACTTAAGGTAGGTGTCCAAAATTCAGACAGTGACCCAAATTCTAACATGTTTCTAGTTATTTGTTTAAAAATTTTTTTTTTGTCTTAATATGTTATTATGATTTGTTTCATTCTTCGGCTTATCTAAGGCTTGTTCCATGAACGCTGATACCTAAATAATTAGTGGACTATGTTTGAACCGTAACTAACTCATTATTCTGTTGCATTCACTGTAAATTTCATACACTTCACTCATTCATATACTTACACTTGACAACACGCAGTATAATTTATATGAACAAACAATTGTTAGAAAGGGAGAAAATATTAATCATAACATCTAACCGGTGGTAGGATAGTAAAATACATGTTGTGTTTTTACTAACCGAAATTATCAGCTCTGAGGTTCCAAAATTTTATTCGAAGTTCTTGTTAAGGAGAATCCGTGTTAACCAGATGACATTTCGTAAGAAACAATAACAAACCGGCCGTGGCCATAATCGTGTTCGTGTTAACGAGGGGTTATTGTATCTGCAACTTATGTGAGCTAAATTTTCTTCAAGGTTTCAAAATTATTACAGTTAATTTTACACAACATGAGCTTAAATTTAAATTGTAATCAATGTGACTATAGATTTCCATAATTGTAAACACAAAGTGACAAAACAACATTTGCATTAAGAATAGGTATATATACTTTTCTAAATATTTAGCTAGTTACGCAGGATTTCGTTTCAATTTTTTAATTTTTGTTACTCAATTTGCTACAATTAAAATAGAATTACTAATAGGAACAAAAAAATCCTGTGCAGTAATTTATTAAATTGTTTGCAGATTTTCCAATTGAAGTGTATCGATCAATAGTATTTCACTTCAAAATTTAATTTATACCTTATTTTAATTTGATCTATCCTGTAAATAAAAATCAAAAATGTTGAAATAGAACTACACCAGCAGGTACTCATACATTGCGTAACATAACTGGATGGGATTTTATAAATTTAATTTTGCTTTAAATAATGAATTTGTAAATATGCGGAAAATAAATATGCATTGTTAAATATGCTTTACAAGCCGAATAGACAAAAACTCTCTAAAAATGTCGAATTTCTCATTTAGAACAAAATAACGTTATATTCGATTCTAATGAGTTGGTAAATGGTAAACAGCGAAATCATAACGCCTTAGTTAAACGTTTTATTAAGATGATTGTGAATTATGACGTTTAGTCGCAGTAACAAGCACAACTCGAAAAGTCTGTTACATAAGAGATACGCGACACCCGAATGTGCCATTTACTTAATTCCACAACCTCATGCCTTTAGTTTGCCATGTCGGCTTTAAGAAGATGAAGCGACCAACTTTTAGGTAACATATATTACCCCAGTTTCCTTGACCCTAAAACTTTTCCCTAATACGCAAGATTTCTTTTTTGCCCAGTTTATCGGATATTGCCATAGGAATCTTCCCCTTCCAAAATTGAAAGTATGATAATAATAATTTTGCCTGTTCTTTTAGAGTTTCTGGTCGTTTTCCTGGTATCTTTTTAACAACTTTAATGAGCGAATTTCTCTAAATTGTGGGAGTTCAATATTCTCGTCAGTTAAGGCTACCTAAAGGACCGATCAGTTTTGTTTACCACTCGAAGTTGTCAACGCCAGTCGTTCTCTATCTAGGAGGTATGTTGTATACGTCAATAAACGCATATTTGAGCCGTCTCTGTTGCTCGCATTACCTTTTCTTCTATTGCGTTTTTCGTGACGCATAAACTTCCTAAACTTCGAATACCAATACACTGATCCATCGAACCGAAAACTGTCAACCGCAGGACCAATATATAGTTTTCTCTTTTTTCTTATTGAAAATATGTACCTATATGTATTGTACACATGCGTGAAAACCAAAAGAGAATGAATTGTGAAAGGTTATAAATTTTAAATTCATTTTCGCACTTTATTTGTCAGTTTTACTGTCGCGGCATTTTCATGCTCAATTTTATACTTAATCAATTTATTTTTGCGTTGATTAAAATCTGACAAAACAGAAGATATTTGAATGCGAAATGTTTTATTCAATACGTACGAAGAGAGAATCAGACAAAAGAAACGGTAAACGGTAGGTATTTGACACAATAATAACGACGTACTTATTTTTATTTTAGAGATTGTTCTTTGAAACTTTAAATGGTTTAAAGTTTTCCACGTTTGTGTGAAGATCTCGCTGGATAGTGTCAGTTTTTCACTTTAGACTTACAATCAGTGATTTAAACTTCCGATTTAAGTAAATGGTGATCCTGAAAATAAGTTTTACTGACAGGGCTTTATTTACTATTAATGATTATAGTATTTGCAGGGTGATTAGGTACTATAAATTGTTTTCTCTACCGACCATTATAAGTTCAAATACCCACTGAAAATTTTTTAAGAATTCTAAAATCAAAACCTAGAAACTCACTAATAAGCATACTACAATTTCAATTAGTCACTACGAGGTTTTTTTTTACAATTTTCAAAATTGAGAGTTGGTCTACTTTACTGTATGCCGATATAAATTTATATCTAGGTAATACGCTCTCCTGTAGTAAAATTGCATACCTTTCTTAAGAGCAACCGTGTTACTTGATTTTTAAACTGTGTATGCGATTTTACTGCACGCGAGTGTACATACTTTTTTGTATCGATTTAAATTTGGTTCCAATCAGATATTGAAAACTGAACAACAACACTCAAAATGCGTGGTAAAAATTCTGAAGTTATAACAACTACTATTGAAAACATCCTCCGTTCAATCATCTCAAGTTTGTTGTGTTTGTTGATATATAAAATTCCAGAAACGACCTACGCTAAAACGCACCTTTTGTCAGAATACAATTTAAAAAAAAAATTCGTTGTAAACACCTATTTTCGGAAAAATATACTGATTTGTTTTGTTAGATCTAATAAAAATACATATCTGCTCACTGCATTTCATCTAGCTTATCGAAATAGTCAACTTACTAATCTCTATTTTTTCAATGTTAAAAATGTATATCCAAATAATTGAAAAAACTCTATTCACAATCTACAACATTAATTTTGAATTTCTTTGTGATCGTTATAACGATAAGAAGTTTTGGAATACATAATAAAAATATTAGATCAATATAAATTATTGAAACCTTTTTTAAATAAAAAATGATTATTTGGTTGTTACATTTTGTGGAAATAGACACATAATAGGTAATTGTGTTGGTTCGAATTTTTCATTTAAATATATCCAATAACTAACATTTCCCAACATGCGACGTTATCCGTTTCTTTTTACTGGATTTGTCCTTAAATTGTTATTATTACCTAAAAATAACTAACTGAAATAAATTTCTTCTAAACAAAATCAATATAAGTAGTCGAAAGTGTGTATTCGCATTGCAAAACGTAATCATGGAAATCTAAATTTTTTAAAGCCCAAATGCATTCTTCAAAGCGAGAAAAGGGTGAACAATTAATTTGTGCGATACCAAAAATGCTTCTGTAAAATGTTCAAAGAATACTTAAAGCTTAGGAATTTTCGGTGAACAAATGTTGTAATTTAAAGAATATTAATATTCAAAATCTTCAAACGTGCCAAATTTGAACATACTGGGAGATTTTCTTTCAAGTAAACACATCATCTACGTACCTATACTTGAAAAAATAACGAATCAACGCATTGTTTAATTGCTATCTATAGGTAACAAAGTATACATTGATATTTACGCGTTAATTTGACAAAAGACTGTACGAGCAGGAATCTGACTATTCAATGTATAATTAATAGCAATTTGTTCTCTGAGTTTAACATAAAATTTCAATTTCTTTAATATAACCAATGAACAGTAAGACGAAAAAGTTGCAATTTCGATGTGGCATCAGAATAGTAGTAGTTTGAGCACTATGATAGATTTACTTTCAATAAAATATCCCAAAAGACCTATTCCTTGTATAAGAACTCTCCACAATATTGTTGGAAAATTTAATCCACAAGATTGCATAATAAATGTTCATACGAAAAGGACTAAAACCAATCAAGTTCATTTTTCTTGAAATTTAGCTTTTAATACCATTTGGCAGAGAAATTTGTAAGTTTTCGAAAATTTCAAATATCTCAAAAAAACGAAAATGTGACTTTTATCGTTCTTCCCGTATACCCTTCATAAAGAAAATCCGCTAGTATCCTTCCGAGAAAAATTTCAATGTATCAAAAACTTCAACATTAAGGGCAAGTACCCTCAGAACGTTGATATGTTTAAATCTAAAATTTGGCTTTTCAGCAATAAATGAAAGAAAGAGATGCATGGAATATGTTATAAGAATCTATTTCGCTTAATTGTAGATTGAAAAAATAAAATTATTACTAATAGTTTAGAAGTTAGATTTATTTATTTTCTCGCATTCTCAACCCTTTTATTCTTAGAAGAAAAAAATTTAGTTTTCACCATTCTATTAAGAAACATGTTCTCTAGGAATTCCCCCAATATTAATGCGAATTTTTTTATAAATTAAGAGTAGTGAATTATTTTGTAGTCAGTTACAATTAATGACTACGCACTTAGTACCATCAGAAGGTATGGTTAAGAATAGTTATTCCTACACTTATCGAGCATTTTTTACTGATGGGAACCTCAATTCGGTCAAATTTTTAGGTCTGTTAATAAACAACATACTTCCAGCAATAGCATATATGTATGTACTTACAAACACGCTAATACACCGTGATTCACGTAACTTTCCCAGGCATGCGCCCAATGCATGCAACTCAATATTCAAAAATCACAACATGCTATGGTACAAAAAACATATATTTACGATTTGTATGTTTGGAAACCCCTCACAGAAATAACAGTCAAACTGACAATTTAAATTTGCAAAATGTATTCAAACGATGAACGAGTGGATATGAGCATAAATGAGCGTAGACACCCAACCAAGGTAGATCACCAGGAGGATTTATTGAGATTGTGATGAAACAGAATTTTCGAATAATTGTCATTATTATGCGTTGGAAAATCCACACTGGATACGAGAAAGTCATTTTCAGAACGTCTTTTCAATCAATGTGTGGTGCGACATAATATACGATTACATTATTGGTCCCTATTTTTTTGAAAATAATTTGATGGCTAATATTTATTTAAATTTCTTGAAAAAAAACATTTTACCAACACTTTTTGAAGATATGCCCTTAAAAATTCGTTGAATTATCTTCACATACTTTTCATTTTCATAACTGTTGTATTTATTTTTAATGAATTAAAACTGTTTCAATACATTCTGCAAATTTAAATTGTCGGTTTGACAGTTATTTTTGTCAAGAGTTTTCAAAAATATGAAATTTAAATATATGTTTTTTGTATGTTATGATTTTTGAATATTGGGTTGCGTGCATTGGGCGTTCAATTATTTAACATCAACACTAACAGTATCATTAAAATTGTTCTTATATTTAAATAATTTTAGATTTTATTCGCAACCATAACTCTTGAACATTACCCGTCACAATGAAGAACCATAACCTTGCGGTGTGTAATGTTGGTTGCCTATAGTTATCAATAGAAATATGCAAACAATGCGTTGTGTACTTGAATGAAGATATTCCGGTATACGTACTATAAGTACCTAAAAGTGACAAAGTGGCAGCAAAGTCAGTGATGAAATAAAATAAATTCAGCAATGTTACGTGATTCATAAATTCATCATAACTGGCACTATTCCGACATCAAAACTGTTTGTCACAAAGTGTTTATGTCCTCATCCGAGTTTAAGCCTCGAGGAAGACGCTCGGATACTAAATAAACCAGCATTAACACAAACAGTTTCATAATACCATTATTAAACTTTTTGAATTCCAAACTGATCGATCGAACTCAATCAGAAATTAATTTGTGGCTCATCCCAACCGAAACGTTTTAACATCAATCGATTTGTTCGAATTTGCAATGAATTAAAATCACCGGAAAATTTCCAGAGATATGTTTCATAAACAAGCCGATTAGTTTTAAGGAAAAATTCTCTCTACATTTCATTCGTAAATTAAAATGTTTTCTGCCAGTTAACCACATTACTCGAAATATAAAGATACATTTCACGAGAGCAAAAAAGTTTGTAAAACCACCGTGTTGTTTCACATTTCTTTTTGCCCAAAATTGAATTAATAAAAACAAAGTAGTAATTTCTTGTTTTAGTATTGCTTTAACGCAGTTATAACCTGATTCATACACTACAGATTCGTGTTATTTCAGTTTGCGGTTTTAATAAAGGACCTTAATATAATAAAGTAACACGACTCATTACACGTTAATATTACAAACTTGCATCTAATTTATCTTGGAGCGAGATTGCACTGGGATGTTTTTCATAATTACACCACCAGCATTAAATAATAAAAGTTGACGTGACGTAATAATTTAATAGCAAATTGGTACACCTCTATTTATTATTCGCCCCTTCAATGCGGTTTTACTGCGTCAGAGGTATGTCTTATTAAACAGTCGAAATTGTTGGAAGAAGGGTGGGTCATGTTTGATGAAAGACTGGGATCTCGTTCGGGTAAAATTTGTGTGAAATGAGAAATGGGGAATAACCTGAAGGATGAAATGGGAAAATTATCGTGCGAATCAAAACGTAAATATTAAAGGGGTTTCGTAAGTGTAAAGTTCTTGTGAATGTAAGTTTGACAAGTATTGGAAGGGACACCTTATTACCAAACAGGCTTAAAGTCGGTGTTGTTGGTTATATAGTTGACGTAATTTGTAATCGATTTTATATTTTATCTTGATGTTATTTACATCATGATCTTCAATAATAGTTTATTCTATTTGGCATCATTTTCTTTCGACCTCAAGTTGCATCAATACGAGAAATGCTTTAAAATATGTTTAATAAACATGCTTAAAAGATGCTATCTAACAGGCACAAAACAATTGTACCATACATTTTTTCGACTTAAAACTCAATATATCAGAAACAAAACAAAATTTACAAAAAAATATTCTTTTATTTTACCTTAGATTGTGACGTTGCATTCGAGATTTAATTTTTACAGCTGTTATAGAATACTCTGAATAAAAAAGGAATTTTTTCTATTTTAAAATAATAGAATTTGAAGATAATTTATAGTTCTCACGCGACTGTCACTTTTACTCAAACAAAATAATGTCGAATGCTTTAAAATGCATGTTCAGGAAATGAAAAAAATGGTGCATGTATCACGAAACTGAGGTATCATTTATTTCCTAAGTTCGTGTAAAAAATGTAGAACGAGAATTATGGGCGAAAATTAAAGCTATTTGTTCGTATAAACACGTATCCTAATATCGTCGGTGCTCAATCAAAATCTCATACGTCACTTTTCAACGATTTCGAGTTAAAACGTTCTTGCAGTAGAAAATTCGATTTCAGTTAAAAGACTTTTTGTATCTCAATACGTATATGCAAACTGCCAAAAATAATTGTTTGACGTCAGAATAAGAAAAGAAGTTTTTAAGCTCTCCCGAAACTAAGTAATTTTGAGCTACGAGGTTTTGACGCCGTGAGAAGTTATGCCTCTTCAAAATTTTTGTTTTTTACTTTGTATTTTGAACATTGGCAAAGATGGAAAGATAAAAATTTTAAAATGTATTTTCTAACGGGAATACACCTTAAAAATTGTTTTGCATATCTGTACAACCCCTATTTAGTTTTTTAATAGAACTTTTTATGCATCAGGAAGATATTGATATAAGGTTCCTGTCTTAAAATAAGTCAAGGAACGTGCTAGTGAATTTTCTACATGTAGTTGGGAAACAACTTGTATACTATTATAAACTAAACAACATTTGTTTTTAAACTAAACAAACTTTTTATCCCCGCTGAAATTCAAATAAAAATTAATTCTACTTTTAATGGATTATTAGATTGTATTAAAAAACCTTTATTTACCATTTATCGAAATAGTTTTTATAAGACGAATATTAATAAATGCAAATTATTTATACGTCCTACCTACTATTATTTTTGAATGTTTACGAAATGCTATAATTTTTGCATTAAACAACCGGCAACGGTGCTGTCATCAATAACAATAACAAAAAAATTACATTCTGGATATACTTTTGTCATTCTCTTGTTAATCTGTATGATGATATTTTTTTATTTGAATAACAGATGTACAAGTTCAAACAATAGTAGGATAATATTGAGGTTTCGAAATATGCGGATTTTTAAGACTTAATTTTTTGATAAATAGGGGAAGATTTGGAAGTGTTTCATTTTTGTTTCATACTCCCCCCCCCCCCCCAAACGTGTCCATCTTTGTTAAAAATATACTTTCAAAAATATCTAACCTTGTTGATAAACTTTAATGTAGTTGAACATTAAACCATTATCAATGGTTCCAAAGTGACGCCCCACGGGTCAAATGCGGTGGCGATTCCACCTAATGCGACTCGTGTGCACAACTACTTGTATTATTTGTTCATTTTATTTATGGATCTGCAACGATAGATAATAATTTTGCTGTTATACCTACCAGGAATTAAATGTATTTTTAAAGTAAAATACAGATGTTTCAAATCGCTAAAATATTATTTATTTGTTGATACTTACAATAATTTCTACCTTCAATATCAAATTATTCGTATTACTTTATTGATGATTTGTCTTTAAAAAGATTGGAGTTAAAATATATGGTATGTGATAGTAAAGAATTGTTTCGTGTTTTGTTTGTTTTAGTTTCAAAACTTTTTCGCAATATTTACCGTTATAAAATGAAACCTAACCGGATGAATGGCTAAGTAGTAAGAGAGCCAGCCAGGCCTTGTGCGTTTCGCATCGAGGTGCCGAGTTTGAATCCCGGAGTGATCGGAATTTTTTAGTTCCATTTTTTGGGGTCGGTACTAGGCCTAGCCGCCATTCGTCATCAGAGTACAGTTAATGACGTTTTCCCTGAAATATCTGGACGTTTGGGGGGAAGTAACGAGTCCTGCACACAGCATCAACAAGGTTTGCACCAAATCTGTACCCCGCATGCGGTCCAAGTTGTGCAGTTTATGACCGACACTGGTTGCAACACATACCTCGACACCTAACAGTATAAGAAAACAAAAATCAAGAGAAGAATTAAACAGAATTTGGCACTAATAGTTAAGTTATGAAAACCGTTGACTGTACACAAAAAATAAGTTGGTGTAATTTAAAAGTACGTTTAATTTTAAGAAAAATGGTATATGTGTTATGTTTCTACTCAGGTTATTTGATGAGTTGTAATAAATTTAAAATCGGCGCGTGACGTCACTGGTCCTTGTTCATCGCAGCGGCCTATCCTGCACGTGTAAAAAATGCTCCCATTCATACGATAATTTACCTACCTTTAAACTATGTTTTCGAAATTTTGTTACGAGTATTTCGACTGTTTTTTTTGTACTGAAGACGATAGTGGAACCAAAATTTTAATGAAAATAAAAACAAGAACCTTTAATCACAAAAAAATTTTATATAAAATAATATAAAATTACTCACATAGACGCGTTTCGGTGGCTATGCCACCATCTTCAGTACAGTAGATGTACTGAAGATGGTGGCATAGCCACCGAAACGCGTCTATGTGAGTAATTTTATATTATTTTATATAAAATTTTTTTGTGATTAAAGGTTCTTGTTTTTATTTTCATTATCGACATCACAGGGTCCACTATATATATTTCAAAATTTTAATATAGCGTCTATTTTTTTTTTTTTTAATTATTATATTCTGTGAGCTACGACTGATTATACGCACACTTAAATAACATAGAGACGGAACGCTCAGTTCGCGCTGTTCTTGTTTAATATTTAAAAAAATAACTAAACACCGTATTAAAATTCTGATTCGTTTATCGTCTTTAGCACAATCATTCACACAGTCTCATATAAATTAAGCATTCACAATATTATTTTTAAGTAGATAAATTATTGTGCGAAGCGAGTAGCTGTTACACGTAAAAGATATGCCGGTCACTTGCGTCGGGGCCAGTGACGTCACACGGAAATTCTAAATGTCTTAATATCTTCTAAACCAATTTTTTTTTACATTGAATTTTTACCAAATAGTTTTTAATAGTTCTGACATTAAATAATAACTTAAAAAGATTTTTTTTGTATATCGTGCTCCTTTAAGGTGCAAAACGGCTCTATCAACAATCTAGAGTCTGCCTAAAAGAGGAAATGTTGTATTTTTTTTTACCTTGACAGCTTTATATATTAACCTAATGCAACACATGCGCCCTTTTTGTTTTGAAATATATTGCTATATGTTGGTCTATGTTAGATACTCATCTTTCGGATTCCACAACAATCACTAGTTGACAAGAGCGTAAAAGCATAGCATAGATAATTTCACAACTCTGATGGCACCTTGAAAACGTATGGAGGGGGTCGCCATATCTCCGATGAGCCAAACGTTCCAACGAATTCCACTAACAACTTCATAAATGATTTTCAGTTAGTTAGAAGATAAGCAACAACGACATAAACTATCCGGAAATTGTCTATGCCATGGTTTTATCCTGTTGGTTAGTTTATCGTAAGCACAAGGAAATTCCATTTGCATCCTAGCATTAGACTCAAACTCGTTGTACCACATCACTACTTTCGCCTTCTTCTGGGCTGATATTATTTTCGTACAAATCGACAAAAACTCCAAATACCCCAAACTTTGGCCGTGAGAAAATTTAAACGGGAATTTCAACTCCTATCGTACAAAAGATGAGAGGACGTGAAAAAAGTTTCATTATTTATTATTAAAAAGAGATCTTGTATAGCAGTAATTTTCGATTTGTATCTTACGAACCAAAAATATGGTAGAAAATATCATAATTAATCTGTTACAAGTTTATATTTCTTCAAATTTTTATACCTTCTCTGATAACGCAAATATGCAACCGTAAAATCAATCTGCAATTCAGCACGTACTTCCTGCGCATTTAATTTTAGGGCCGGTTCTGATTACATGCCTTAAAATGAGTCACGAACTGCAAAATTACCCATAGGAAGAGCGTCAGAACGACAATTGCTTTGAACATTTATCGATTTTACATCTCATATTCTCTAGAGTATTCGACTATTCAATAATCCACTGCTAGAACAGTCTTCAGTATGTTTTCTCAGCTAAAATCGCACCCGGGAGTTTATCTCTCTAGGGTTACACATCGAAGCCTGCTCTCACGCCTTCCCCTCATCCTTAGGGAGTATACGGTCACGTGAAATATAATCCAAAATTATTGAATGAGCTCTCACATATAAGAACTAAAATGACGCTGTAAATGAAATTTAATTTTCGTCGACTGCAATTAAGTGCAGCATGAAATGTTTAGAATAACAATAAAGGAGTAATATTCGCTGCGCGAATAAAATTTTTAAGTGTCATGGCTCTTAATAAAAGAGGTAATTCTATCCCAGTAAAATCGGTCTACACTGCATAAGAGAAGTTATTATTATTTGCTTCGGTTAGAACGAGTTGCGTTTAGACACGTAGCCGCAAAAAAATAATCAACGTCTCGTTTTTTTCATTATATTTAACTGTGTAATATGGAATGCCATAAAGACACACACATCGATGGAAAGCACTCTGAAGTACATTGACATTAAGTGCGTTCGAGCAGATTTACAGATCTGATGTAGGGGTGATTGAAATAATCTCATCCACTCAGCTTAGCGAACTCAATCTGGACAGCACAGTTGGATAATCATTTTGTAATAGAAGCCACGGATTAGTACGATTGCGGTACTACTGAATCGTAAACTACATATCCGCCCTTTCTTGTGTTTACTTAGCGTATGAGTATACACAATCAGGATAACTGCGAAATTGAAACGTTTTGTCGTTATTGTAGTGAAATGCTATTAGCTTCGTGCTGATTTTATTAGCTTTATTTTTTTTTATTTCGTTACTGGTTTCATAGTAGCTGATTCGATTTAATACAATTGCATTGGAGGCTGCTTTATTTTCTATTATATTCCTTTGCAGAACATGAATTGTGTACATTCAGTTTAAATAAAATCATTTTATTTACTGTTAGAAGTCGAGTTTATATCTTTTTTATTTAAATTACGGCTAGCGGGGAAAATTGCATTTAAGGAACAGCTAATGAAAAATATCAAAATATGGTGAAAGAAAGTATTTCACCAGGGTGCTTGTGAAGCTCTACGAGAAAGAACAAAAAAAGTTTGAGGAACAAATAATTAGTACCATGAAGATTGAAGAACATCATTTGGGAAAAAAGAGAATGTATTAGAAATGATTGAACACAAACAATTCAGAAGACCGAAAGAACTAAGGACGGAAGTAAAAAAAAGTAACTAAGGCAAAAAATGTGAAGAGGTCGATAATATCAAGAGCAGTCTGGAGAGTATTACCAAGGACAAGACAAAATATACAAGCAAGCTGCAATTTGGCACTACGTAGGGTAATAGTGGACAGACAGCAACGTAGAGTAGATCATAGTAGAGGAGGTAGAAGAAACTATTAAAAAATATGAAAAACCACATAGCTTCAGGTATTGGCGACACACCACCCAATGAAATGAAGTAAATTTATAAAATGCCATCAGAATGAAGATACGCTTGGATTGCCCCTATTTACTAAAAAGGAAACCGAAAATATGTCAATAGTTATATAAAAACACCAATAGAGGATGAATGGCACGACATAGAGGAACAAAGTGGATTTAGAGCAGCCAGGCCAAATTCTACACAAATAATATATTTTGCCTACGGTCTCTTATAGAAAAACAACAGGCAGGGATTCTGAAAACTCAGTTGATATAAGGCATATGATAGTGTGCCAAGACACAAGATGATAACACTACTACAACAAACAACCATAAACAAACACTATATTAAAGCTACAAGAAACCTACATGAGAACAAGAAATCAGCAGTAACGTCGAAAAATGCAATATCAGAGGATTTACAAAATACGCGCCTCCACACACTCTAATTTGCGGATGATCATGTAATCATTGTAGCTACATGACTAGAATGCTCAATGAAGAATATAGAAAATGGAGACGAGTACTTAATGATCGGCGCCGAAGGAAATAATTTAAATATTGAACGGATACCTGTAAGATGCTATCACGACTTTAAATATTTAGAACTAATATTCAGTAAACTACCAAACTCCGAAAAGAATATCGAGCAAAGAATTAACCAAGGTCGGAAAGCCATAAAACAACTAAATGCTGTTTGGTGAGCAAAGGAAGTGATGGAAAGAAAATGATATATCGATCCACAGTAGAGGGCATAACACTTTATAACGCAGAAGTACGAGAAGTAAATAAAACACGGGAAAAAACTGCAAGCGCTAGAAATAAATGCGATGAGACGAAGCTGTAGAGTATTCAGGTTAGAACGCATTCCATACACAAACATAGAAACCAGCATGGAAATAGAAGATGTAGATAGAGCCAAGAAAGAAAGACTAACATGTTGTGGCAATTTTAAAATTTAAATTATGCTAACAATTTTCCGGTTAAACGCATTTCATTATTTTGTCATCGTCGATAATACTGAATTTAATTACTTCCCTAAATCATGTAATAATTTAAATTTGACATAATTAGTGATAATCGATTTGATGATGAAACCGTTTACGCAGGTATCGATGTAAATAATAATAGCCTTACTCTATGTTCAAATTAGTGGGTTAAATAACATTATAAATCCTACTAATAGAATAACCATTATTTAATAAATCTCGTCGCGTATTATCTTATAAAAATTAGTATGAACAACATTCACCTTATACCAAAGTCAAAAAAAGTTTGAATATTGAGATAAAAAAATTTAATTTTTCAAACAGCCTCCAGCTTATGTAAACAATCATAAAACATTGTTTCTTGAACTAAACGAATTTTTTAACGTACATGAATAAGTTATGATTGAGGTCACTAAACGAATACTTATATTTAAAGAATTCACAAAATTCAAATATTAAGCAGAGCTATAATAAGACCGAAAGTCTCAGAATACTGTAACAATAATGGAAAAGTTTTTTGTAAATAATACTAAAATTACTACTTGTTATGATTTGAGAATATTTCTTTAAAATATCACCATTTTTGAAACTGCTTTATTTGAAGTAGGTATACGGTATAAGTATAGATGATGAACTTTGGAGCAGAAAATGCTTAGAAAGATTATAAGGAGAATATATGAAAGGAAATTGCAGATGACAAATACAGAAGTTTAATGAACTTTGAAAGGGGACGATATAGCAAAGATCATCAAAGAACAAAGACTCTGCTGGTACAACCATATAAGACGAATATGAGAAACAACAAAGAGGTGCAGAAAATTATAAAATAGATTAAGTTAAGAAGGAAGAACATCAATTAACTCACCATACCATGCGTTTCTGAGGTACGGCATTGCATTAAAACAATCAAGCCAACTTAAACAAAATTAAACTTCATTAATGTAATATAGATGACAATTATGTGCTAATTACATTACGGTTGTTACGCAATCAGAGTAGATGTTCAAAATGTCCACCTCCCACCTTTGCACATACTTCTAGTTGATGCCTTAATGACTGCCTCACTCTTTCAAACACTCCCGACAATTGCGTAACTGTTTGGCAAGCATCGTCAATACGCCGGTGTAACTCCTCTACAGTCTCAATGAGAGTGATGTACACAACACTTTTCAAAATGCCCCAAAGGAAGAAGTATAATATATTCAGATTTGATGATCGTGGAGGCCATAGAATAGGCCCACCTACACCTATCCATCGCCCCGTTAACCGTTTCGCCCTTAAAACAGAGAGTGGGAGGAAGGAGCATTTGCTACCGATTATGGACGGCAGGTGGGGAACAAAGTCGGCCATTTGTATCAACCACGTTTGACTGACGTTTGTTTGCCAAGTGGTTTTTGAGTGTCTTTTTGTGATTTAAAGACCTTAGTTTGTAATTTTTGTGGTGGATCGAGTAGAGTATAGTGTATATATAGTTTTTAAGACTTTAGTGATAGTTAATAGTTGATATTTGAAAGAAACTTAGAACTAAAACATTTGTGTAACATGGTGAGTTGTGCTGCGTGTGGCTGCTCCAAAACACCCAAGACTACTTCTCGAGGGATCACGTTTCATCGGTAAATGTTTATTATTTTATTTAAAATTCAATTAGGTTAAAATTCAGGCAAAAATATTATTTTGAGTTTATGTTGACATTGACATTGACAAACCGGTTCATTGGCGTCCGTGGGTAATTCTTGAACAAAATTACAAAGTTTTAATACTGATTTTTTTGTGTTTTATGAGGGAAAATAAACTAGTTTTAACTTAATTTGGCCTATAATAAAAAAATAAAATTTTCAGTTTTCCCCAAGATGAGAGAAAATTAAACGCTTGGTTGAAAATTATTACCAAAGAGGATTGGAAACCAACGAAAAACAGTGTCCTGTGTTCACAGCATTTCAGTCCAGAATCATTTGATCGGTCCTCAAATCTGAAGGTTCGATTGCAATTGAGTGCTACTTATACCAACTATTGTTGTTGAAAGATTGAAATATGTTAGTTTATTAATTATAATATTACAGTTTATTAATTTATGTTGTTATTGTAGGTGCGACATTTTACTGAAGTAATTAGCAAACCTATGCAGAAAGTACAAGAGGAGCCAACAGTTGTTGCATCTACATCAGGACTCTCCACAGCTGAGAGCCCACGCAAAAAATGTATAAAGAAAAAATTTTCTAACTTGGAAGCACTGAACAAATTAAAGAGCGGCCAAATAAAGAAATTACAAAAACGTGCTTGGCGTCAAAAACAAAAAATAGATAGTCTCAGGATGATGACAACAGAACTTAGGCAAAAGAATTTGATGTTGTCTGAACATGAAAATCTCCTCGTTGATACTTTTGGTGAAAATAAGGAGCTCATAACACGTCTTTTCAAAAAGACGACAAATGTCTCTGTGAATAAGAAATATGAGAAGCCTGGTAGAACTTTTGCAATAACTCTACATTTTTTTTCACCTAAAGCGTATACATATGTGAGACAAAAATTTCAAAATTGCTTGCCTCATCCTAAAACTTTATGCAAATGGTACTCTTCTATTAACGCTCAACCTGGTTTTACTACTGAATCTTTTGATTTTCTAAAAATCAAAGTTCAGAATTCTGATAAGCAACTAATTTGTTCATTAGTTTTTGATGAAGTAGCAATTCGTCAGCATGTGGAATATGATGGAATTAAGTATCATGGCTATGTGAATTTTGGGGGTGGTGCGGACTTTGGTGACGGTTCCCAAATGGCCAGTGTTGTCTTATTGTGTTTAGAAATAGAAAAAAAAATCATGCAGGAGCAAATAATTTCAAACAGAATTTCTAAACAAATGTTTTTTTTGCGAACTTTTAATAAAGTTGATACTTCAAAAGTGTTTTTAGTTGTAAATTGTGAGACTTATGATTTACTCAATCATAGATTTCTATTAATTAAGAGTATCTGTTTTTGTTATATAGAGACTCGGATACATTTCTTATGTCGAAACTTGTCGTACCAAGAAAGTATTAGAACTTTTTCTAATAAAATTGTACTTTTTAAGGGCCAATAAATGTACTATAAGCTTTGTAACAGCATTTTTTTTCTATGAGACTATTAATTTTGTCCTTGTTTCAAACCATGTATTCGCATTTTTGTATTTACATCCATGAGCAAAATTTTTTGCCGTCACTGTTATTTTTTTTGCATTAACGTACTACGGTTTAGAATGAATGACGACGAAAAAAGTTTTGCTTGCAGGCGTAAAATATGCGATGGAAATCCTATTCGATACGCCACTGACAAAGATCCACCATTTGCATCAACCATCCCGTTCCACTGCAACCTTGCATAATGCTCCTTCCTCCCACTCTCTGTTCTAAGGTTTCGACAAAACAAAGTCCTATGAAAAAATCTTTCACTATACACATCCACACATTAAAAAAAAGGTTATTGCTTGATTTCTAGATTCCAAAATGCCACAGCGATTTAGATCTGCCCATACATATGTGTTGTGGAAGTTTGTGACGCCATATCGTGTAAATTCTGCTTCATTGATAAACAAAATTAAATTAGAACATAATTGTCGTGAACATCACATGAATAAAGTTTAATTTTATTTAAGTTCATTTAATATCATTAATACAAAAACCGTTCGTACCTCCGAAACGCATGGTTTTCGGGGACATGTTTGTATAGACTTCTTTAATTATCTGAATGTGTAGAATAATATTCCCGAGTTTGTCAAAACATTTTACAGACACCCAGTATATGTGGATAATGTTATTTACCTAGCTCAGCAAGTTCCAAATGAAGCCAACAATACACACTTCGGAGATATTTATGTATTTAGTTGATTGAAAAACTAATTATTATAAATCCACGATAATTTGCCTTCAATAATAAAATGCTTCTCTCGCTGATTATTAAAAACAGTAAACGTTTTCCGAGTGGAAGACTTCCTGCGGACACAATTTTCACCAGGCTAGAGATATTGAACTTGTTGATCTCGCTATCACTCGTAGATAACCCTGCATAAAAAAGAGCTCTGACATCGATTTGCTAGTTTTTGTAGGTAACAAACTCATTGTAAGTGCACAATTTTCTTATCCGACAATTGTTTGCAAGTTTGTAGAGATCATTTTTAGAAGCGGTTTAAGCACTAGTTTGATTTTCTCACAGGTTACCTTGATTTAGAAAACATACACAACTGATCCGGCGGAACTGTCGGCAGTTATCCCCAAAGTTTTGTATGTATATCTAAATGCAAACATTCATAGGTGACTCTTGAAAAATTGCATTTTCTTTCTCATACATGTTCATCCACTACAAGGGTAACAATGTTAATGTCCATTGTTCTTCTACTTTGACGGTAACATGTACATTTTTGCGATTCAAAACGAAGCAAATAGGGATGGACACCACTTTCAGAAAATATTGTCAATGCATTGGATCTGATGAACCCTTTTTTGTGTTAAAAATTAAAATCAACAAATAAGCTTCTTTCGTGCCAGTTTTGCTTGAATTATCCTAAGCACGGAAGTAGTCAGTGATACATGAATATAACCCATTTGTAACGATCGCAACGAGTAAAACGTGCGTCGGCGAAATTAATTTACAAATCCAAGTAATTATTTGTCTTTTCCGTAAACGTTTATTTTCAGCGAAAATGCCTCGTTCACACCTGTATACAAACTGAAAAATTTAAATCAAGTTCTTAATTAACGCCCCTAATAAGTTAAAAGTTGTACCGAAGGCAGGCTCGTAGATCATACCAAGTTATTAATTTATGGCAATGAAAGTTGTATACGTGCAATGTAGTAAGCAGTATACAATGTCTGGAAATGAAATACGAGCACTTAAAAGTCTGTAAGATAATTTAATTGCGCCTAAGTGAATTTTTCCATTATTATTTGCCAAAAAATACTTCGTCAGGATATAGAAAAGAAGATGGAAAGTAGTTTAACGCTTCAGAGCTTCACAGCACAAATAATCACATTTCATTGGAAATAAATCCTTACAACAAAACACTTTTTCATTTTAAAAATTTTTAATTCTCTTTGGACTCTAATTAATCGGATTAGAGTCTCTTAATCCTGGTACACCGAAGGGAGCGGATGCTAATGAACTAATATGGATATATTCCTTTTGAACGTAATACGTACAAATTGAATTAGCCCATGGTCTATTCAAGAAAAAATTAGGGTTGAGCTACGGTAGGAACCGGCGGGAAACGCTGCTCTCTACTTGCGCAAATTTGTCAATTGAAGTTAGAAAATCGATTCGCCGGTAAGAAAACTCTTTAATTTACTTTTTATGCGGTTTCTTATAATCAGAAGTAGCGAACTTTAACTGCTTAATAGCTTTTTAGACCATTATTCTAAATTACAGTCTTACATTATATCAAGCAGATACGTTTGCTTTAGTTTTAAAACATCTTTTTAAAAGGCGAAGGAAATCTGTATCAAAACATTTTTTTACATTATAGCAACTTCTACAAATTGTGCCATTAAGAAATTGCTATTTTTTCTTTATGAATTGCTTTCGTTCTACCTTGAACAGTTTATCTTTATTGCTTTAGTTCCTGTATTATAGAAAGAGACATATAGGGCAAAATTATGGCACTTTTTCGTCGACATCAAATAAAAAATGCGAAAGAATGAGATGTTTTTATCGAATTTTCTTGCGAAGTTCTAATGTTAGAAATTGTTAAAAATATTTTGTTCTTGTAAGTTGTGTTGTAATGTAAAATAACTTGTCTGTAGAATTACAAGGTAAACAAATATAATCCAATTACTCGATGAAACAGTAGGATAGAATATTCTCAACTAAAGGGGCAATCACGTTAAAGTAAGATTTGCAGATCGGTTATATAAAGAACAAATGGTACTCCATGTTGTTTACTTCTCTAGAACAAATTTCAGCAGTATTTATTTTAGAAAAGTAAAAAGGTTTATGTTTTCATAACTCCTTTAGAAATTCTAACTGAAGAGGAATAATTGAAACGTTCATGCAGGTTAAAAATAAGATACTCTGAAGTACTTCTGTAATAAAAATAATAAATTATTTGTTATGAAGTACATACAGGTAAGAGTAACGAAAAGTGAAAGGAACCTTAATAAACAATTCATATTGAATTAGAGTAGATACATATCAACCTAATTAGTTATTTTCTTCTTGTAGCTATAAATACAATCTATTGAATTTTCTTGAAATGTAAAAGACAAAACTTGGTATTAATTTAACATGTGTTTTGAGAAAAATGAGCGAAATAAATTAGTTCTGTATCAATAGTTATAGGCATACCTAATAGAATGACGAAAACAAAAATTCAAAATTGCAAGACTAATGATCGATTTTACTTGTATTCTAGTTGCATCTAGAAATACTATCTAAGCTGTACCAAACTGTTGTTGATCCATGAAGATCAATCACAATTTTTTAAGTGAAGAAAGTATTTATATACTTATTTTTTTCTTCAGTGAACGTTAAAGTTCGAGTTTTAGGACAAAATTAATTATGACCGAAAAAATGTAACAAAATATGACAATTAAGGTTATTATTTATTATCAATCATCACATTTCTCAATCAATTTGAGCATCGTGTTTATCACAATAAATTTAATTAAAAACTTTAAAGTTGCATTCCTAAACAAACTGATACCATGTGGTATACAGGATCGAAAACCATTGAGGATCATGGTATCGGAACCTATGAATCAAATATACTGAAGGTTCTAATAGTGGTGCAAGTTAAATCACTTGATAGAATTTGTATAGAAGAGAGTATTAACAACGGAACGTCAAAGGAAAATAAACTGACATTTTGATGTGAGTACCATCTGCAGAATAAGAACCCAGTTGAAGACTAATCAACAGTCACAGATGAGAAATAAATACTAAATCAGCATATTGAAAGTAACCCTAGTAGCAGACTTGACGTAAGATCCCGACCTTGGACCTACGTTGCGAAACGACTCAGTTTCGACTCGGAAAAGCCGTTACATGGCAACCTAGGTTCGAGGTCGGGATTCTACCTAGATTATAATATGCAGTTCCTACGTCGTTCCGACTTTTGTGCTACTAGGGAAGCTCCAGGGCAAGATAGGCGAAACAGTTCACCAAAAAAATACAGGCGATCCTCGACTTTCGCACATTCTACTTTCGCACAATTCGTTATTTCCCACATTTTTAAAAATGTTTATCGATAATGCAAAAAATGCAATTTTTATATATTTTTACATCCCTCTACTTTAAAACATTGAACATTCGTACAATCTCTAATAGTAAAATTATTTAACCCGAAACTGTATGCCTTCTAAATTTCAATAAAATTTTCATAAATGAATTACGCGCGCATGAAAGAACTTTGCATTTCAATCAAATATCGAATATATTACTAGGTAAAAATGCGCATTACAAACGATACTAAACGTGCAGGTTCACATTTAATATCTTTCGAATTTAAAGCAAAATTCAAAAATAACATTTTCATGAATGCCAATAAAAAATTTGCCGCATTTTCTCGCGAAAATCTTTTTCATAAATTCTTGAGTCGTTTGAAAACTTGAGAAGGTCGCGAAAAAATGTTTCACATATTTCATTAAAGATATCCAAGGAGGCATACAAACTTAGCTCCTTATCATAAATTCTTAACTTAAAGGTCTTACAGTTAGGCTTATCCCCGAAGCTAATAAAATTTTAGACCTTCTTCCGCATTTTCAAGATCAATCTTGTTGTCATAGGGAATTGCATGGTAAAAATTGTACCCCGTACTAACTTTTGTTCTAATGAAAATATTTAAATCATTCTTTGAACAAAGTTGGAAAATTCTTTAAACTATCGAATAGATTCAATATCCGAAACTGTCGAAAAAGTTTTGAAAAAAATATTTTTGTAAAGCGTTTTCTTGCCATTATCATTTCTATCGTTTTAAGAATGTTCATTCTTCCTGTCAAATTTAAGAATTGGTCATTCTTGAGTTTTAAGAATGTTCACTCTTGTCAAATTTAAGAATGTCATTCTTGAGTTTTAAGAATGTTCATTCTTTATTTTAAATTTAAGAATTGGTCATTCTTGAGTTTTAAGAATGTTCATTCTTCTTGTCAAATTTAAGAATTGGTCATTCTTGAGTTTTAAGAATGTTCATTCTTTTTGTCAAATTTAAGAATTGAATTAAGAATTGATTTCAGAAATGATTAGTTAGAAATGATAGGCTGCAATGTCGGTTGACTTTTGTCACGTTGTTTTAAAAGCTAAATAGCGAAAGCTCCTCGAGGCTATGATTACATTATCTTTTGGAAGACAGAACATGCAAACATTTATTTATAAAAAAAACAAACCGTAAAAACCATTAAAGCACAAGTGACTCAACAAATTAACAAAATTATCACAAATTATCAAAAGAATTGTTCAAAGTGTTTTCCTTCGACTGCGAGACAATGTCCCAAGCGATCTTGAAAATTTCTTCGAGTGTTTTTTAAAGTTCGCACTGTAACGCCCTTAGTTCCTCCACAGTTTCTCGTTGATCTCTTATGAGGTAGTAAACTTGTGTTCCTAAATGCCTCCATAAGAAAAAATTTAATGGTGTTAGGTCAGGACTTCGAGCAGGCCAATGGAATGATCCATATTGGCCAATCCAAATATCAGAAAATGTTTCCTTTAAAAACTTTCTGACGATGGCAGCACTATAGGCTGGTGCTCCGCCATGTTGAAATATTATTGCTCCGTTGCATCTTCAAACATCCAACTGCGAGCCTACCTCCATTTTCCGTCAATAAAAAATGGCCCTACTAAGTGATTCCATAAACAAAGTGACAAAAGTCAACCGACATTTCAGCCTGCTAGAAATGAAAGGGGCAAGAAAACGCTTTTGTAAAAATATTTTTTTCAAAACTTTTTCGACAGTTTAGGATATTGAATTATAATCTATTCGATAGTTTAAAGAATCTTCCAACTTTGTTCCAAAAATGGTTTAAATATTTTCATCAGAACAAAAGTTAACACGGGGTACAATTTTTACCATGCAATTCCCTATGGCAACAGTTAAAAAAAAAAACGCACGGTAGGTAGTTACAATATAATCAATGTTAGCGTATGGAAGTAGATATGTAATTCAGAAGGTAGGTTAGTACGTACCACCCATCGAGTTTCACATGCCACGTTATTACTGTGTCTATATGCTATGTATCATGTCATTATGTATAATATTCCTGGTAGTGTTTGATATGCTAATTTTCAAGTGATTCAAAGGATTCTGTCTTGAATGTGTTTTGAATACTGCAGTTATTTGAACGAGTTCAATGCAATTTAAAAACTTGATGTTTAAATCATCACCTTCGGGATACATTTGAAGATGTTCCGAATCAACCGTTATTATTCGTCGACATATTGGGATCGTGACAAACGTTGCAGTAGTTAAATAGATCGGTTTAGCTTCTGGATAAACGTTCGATTTCGGATAAATCTTGAGCCGCGTTAATAAAGTTGACAAAGTAACAAAATTTAGGGATCGGCACCCTGCTGTTACACTCTAATTTATTTTGTATTGTGTAATCAGAGTGAATGCGTGGGGAAAAATAATTACACGTGTACCGAAGTGTGAGTCACCATTAAAGTGATTAAGTATCATGTGTACGGTTTAAATTACGATCATAATCCCCACTTTGATGCGTATTGAAACGAAATTAACCCAAGATTATTTTTAAAATTGATGAAGCAGGTGAATTACGACCGTCATAAAACGACCGGTGGTAATAAAAACAAATCAATTTCTTACAAAATATTTACACTGCAGCTGAAGAAATGTCTGTTGTTTGAAAAAACAACACACACACACAATATCACTTCCGTTTCTAGCCCCCCTTCAACTGATGTGACACACTTTCACGAACATCAAAAACATTTCTTTTGAGTCGATTTATCACAATTTATATAAACTGAGAAACGTCTCACGAAGCAAAATACACACACACACACACACACACAGGCGACGTATTTTCGCATTTATGAGGGGGTACACTAATATAATCACAAGAAAGCTTGTCGGCATTTCATTATGAAGGCAAAACCTAATGGAATGTAATATATTCGCAATTATACGCTGTGACGATTCACATCCTCCTTTGATCGCGGAAGTCAAGAGATGATGGCGGCTTGTATGACAATTTCCATGCTCAAAATAAATTTAATAATTATTTTTATCTTCCCACTCAAATGCCGTTTTATTTTGACCAACTACGAAACAAAGTTTGTTTCCATTTTATTTGCCTCTGCAGAACCGCTACACAGATTTCGAGACCTGAGGGATCACTTCACAAATCGGTTTCAGAAATGTATAATGTTGTCGAAAAGTCGTCAAACTGAGTAACGACTTTTCCGACACGTTTATATTTTTGCGCCGAATCTTACTTCTGTGCTCGCAACGTGACTCTTGAATTGTATAGGTTGTGATGAAAAGACTTTGATGTAGAAAACGGAAGCTGGCGAATGCGACTTTATCACTTAAACTAACCTTGGCTATTTTATCTTTCAAATGCTCAAAATACCTATTTTTTGTTATATTCAATACCAAACTGCTTTTGTTGAAGTACAAGTTTTCTAGCTTTTATTACTCATATTGTTGATACAGTAATAAAATCTCACAAAGTAACTTAGCATTAGTAGCTCGTTTCAAAATGTAAATAAATGTTCAAGAAATATTTAAAAAAATATATATCTTTGTAGTTTGTAGAGTACTTTCTGAGACAAACCTTTTCAACTGATTTTTCTTTACCTACTATTTTTATTTTTTTACAAAAATGCAGGCTTGTACAAAATTTTATTCGGTACTAAGTGCTTATCTTTACTTAGTTTAGTTACTTTATTTTTATGTAATCCGTTTTAATTTCAATAATTTATTTTTCTCCGTGGACAAAAATTATTTAAAAGCAAAGCCTGGAAATACAAAGTAAATTCTAGAAAAAACACTCGTTAACTTAGTAAACTAAAAGAGGTGCCGGCCGTTAACTTAAAATGATAACAACTGTGCACAATATCTTCATTTACATTGATGGTGAAATAGTTTAATTATAAATTTTACTGTTGTAGCATTTTTATATCTTACTAGCTGTCTTCTGCGACGTTGCATCGGTAAGATTTCATATTTCAGATTGGCTATAATTAATTTTTTAATTCACAGAAGTGATTCATGATTGCCATACATGTCGGTTTTATATTGATTATTTCCTTCACGCACATAAAAAGTCGCAGTCAACATGGTTTTCCTCGGTTTTATAGCGATTCAATTTTGACGTTTCAAATGTGTCAAAATTTACCCGATTAAATTTTGATGTTTCAAATGTGTCAAAATTTACCCGATTAAATTTTGATGTTTCAAATGTGTCAAAATTTACCCGATTAAATTTTGATGTTTCAAATGTGTCAAAATTTACCCGATTAAATTTTGATGTTTCAAATGTGTCAAAATTTACCCGATTAAATTTTGATGTTTCAAATGTGTCAAAATTTACCCGATTAAATTTTGACGTTTAATCGCTTCTGAATTTTTTTTGCAAATAAATAATTCGTTCTAAAATCTATTTATTCAGATTAATAAGCAGGAAATAATCATGCCGAATACCCCCCTTGCATGAAAACGGCCTGATTAAATTTTTAGGATTTTGTGGCAACGTTTTGCCATAAAGAAATATTTCGCGTAAGTTTTCCATCCAAAATCCCTCGTGCTTCGCACTCGAGATTTTCTTACGTGGCAAATTGACTCAACATATTTCTAGGCAAAATATTTTGACAGAAACGTCAACATTTATTCAGCAATTTTGATGCACTTCGGATATTACTGTTGATTAAATTATGGAAAATAGGCAGTCGCCATATTGCCAAAACAGCTGATAATATTAGCGTGTCATCGAAGCTAATTTTCGTAAATTACATTTATATTAAAGTTAGAAACAGTTCCTATCAGAACTCCGTGTTTGATTTGTCCGTCTAAGAAGCTTTATTCTGTATAAGTATGAGTAATATGTATAAGTAATAAAACCAAATGTTATCAGAATTTTTGTGTTTTGCATTGTAGATCAGCGCACTTTTTTGGTTCTATTACAAACAGTTCTTATCAGCTAGTTTTTTTCTCATTGAATAAATGTTAGAAATACTAAAATTAAAATTTGGCACCAAAAACTACTTCCAAGATATATTTCAGTGTAATTTGTTTTTTTTAATTTCATGCCTTAAAGGTGTTTATTGGTATTTTTAGTTTGTTAAGCCACTACTAGAGGGTAGGGACATTCGGTATGGCGCCAACGTTTTTTCTTATAGAAATTTTTTCGCGCGTGGCTCTAATGTCCCCATGATCGATTCGCCACCTGGTGGATTTTGTTCGAGTTCTTCCGTGATAAACACCATTACAAAAACATATTATAAATGCCTCAACGTGAATTAGGCTTTGATAATTTACAGCTCTTCAATTTCAAATTTCGAGTTTTCAAGTAATCTAAGTCATAGGAAATAAGTGCAAATTTTGAAGCCATCATCTTCTCTTCCCGTCTTAGGAATGTTTGCCTGTTACGGTTTTCACCTTGTCCTGGGCCTTCCTGAACTCCTTCTTCTTTATTTTGGAGCCGATAGCGTAAAGAGTGTAAAAGCGTATAAGAAACAGACAAACATACAGACGAAGTGACTGATAAAGACACAAACAGACAAATAAACAGACAAGCAGACAGGCAGAAAAATTATGTTTTTTCTGCAGAACGCTAGAGAATAATTGTGCAAAATGCAGCGCCTAGGGATGTATCACGGATGAGTAAACAACTAAACGTCATTTTTTGTTAAGGTAATAAGTACTATATTCTGAATTAAACGAATTCAATTCTCCTGCGCAATTTATGATTTGGTTGAAGCTATTTATAAGAGCAGACGTTGTAAATTATTTGAAACGCACCTTTTTTCGAAGTTGTAAATTTATCTAGCTTGTAACACATAACTTGTTATCACTTTTCTGAGAAATTATTTATTTAGACAATAGACAATTATGTCATTCCCTTCATTGCATTAATGATTTACAGTACCCTATAAATTTTAAAATAATCTACTTTAAAGTTAGCTATTATGGTTTGTCGTTTATTTTGACTTATGGTTTTAGCACCCTAATGTTACGAAAAAGCGTCTAAATTTATGTATTATAAGCAAGTTAAGCGACTTTATAACCCTCAGAGTGGATTATACCACACATTTGACCATATCTTTTGTTACATTGTTACCTAAAAAAGCAGAGACCCTTATCACACTCCACACGCAGCCATAATCCACAACTTGTATAGACTTCTAGATCGTTAAAAGAAAAATACTTTCTTCAGTTTTAATTTAAAAGTTATCCAAATAAAGTTTCTAGAGCGCGTGTTTTTGTGCACTGAGACCTACACATTGATCTTCCCCCTCATTACTCAATGTGCTTGGAAGTCACACCCGGATTATGCGGCAATTTTAAAGGGGTGTGAGGGTTTATTTAACATCAGATATCTCCTGTTACATCTGTCACCACCGCCAGCAATTGGAACTTTTTGATTCTGCTAACTGATAGGGGATTGTAATGCGTTCTATAGAAAAGTCGCAATATTTAAAGAGCAACAGGCTTACAAAGTATTTGACTTGAATATCGCCTGAAACTTAACGAAGAAATTTGTATTCGTAGTCGGCTAACGCCAACCGGAAAAGTGATTTTTACGTGTGGTGACTTTAAAAATCGATTTCGTGTAACTCGTCACGAATTGTTAACGAGTTTTCGGTAATTAATTAAAACTTAATAAAAAATACGATTAAAAAGTAAGTCTTTTTAATAGATGCACCCCATATTTCAAACTCCGGAATCCCCCTTAAGCATCAGCGTGCAAATTATCACTCCTCCACTTGGTAGAGCACAAAGTGAATGTTTGTCTCCATTTCGAGTAGGGAGTCTCTCTATCAAAGGAACAGCACTCCAGAATCACATAACAATAGACCAAAGAATATATTTTTCAATCATATTCATTCTTTTATGCAGAGGCGAACGATTTTTTGAATCAAAAGAATTTTTTGCGATGTAATATGCTTGTAGGGAGGAAAGAAAAGATGAAACGACAAAAGTATTCATTTTAACGCAAACAATGACGATATTTTATGAAATATCAATTCCTCTATTGTGTTTGTCTTGAAGGATCTTTGGTAATCAAATATGCAAAAAGGAATCAAGCTGGAATATCTTCGCAACCTTTCCGAACTTTAAAGAAGCATTGCATTTAAAAAGAAATTTTCCGTGTCTCTCAAATTTCTCATCAAGAAAAATAAAAACAGCACTTGCTACCAAAATATTCGTTGGTGATATATCTCATTAAGAAAGTAACAGGTTTGCGGAGCTATAAAAAAATGTATCTACACAGTTTTGTTATCGGGCACTTTGCGAGCTATCTTCAAATTAAATTTTCTGAATTTGTGCGTTTATCAAACTTTTTATGATAAAACGGAGATCGTCATCGTTTACATCTCATAACCGCTTCAAATTGCAGAATGTTCTTTACGAACAAACTTGTTTCATGAAATTTGTATTTGGAAAGTGAAAAGTAGTTTCGATGAATCGCTTTTTGTCATCGGCTACAAAATAAATTTTACCGCAGTGCACCAGCTGAAACGCAGCAAAAATCCTTTTACCTAATAATGTTGTTCCCCTCTAAAGCTTCCCGCAATCATTATTTTAGAATTAATATAAGCGAAATGGTGCGTACGGCGGTCGTTCGTTAGTTGTTCAGTCAGTGCATCTGAATGACAACATGCATTCAATCAACCATTTTGTATTCGTACCCCGAGGGTGATGAGAAAAATGTTACGCCATTTTCATTAGCGATACACATTCAGGGCTTGACTGCGATGCAAACAAGTATTTTTAAATAGCGTGTTTCCTGTAGATAGGGAAATTACACCTTTTGAAATTGCGGCTTTTTTAAGAAATTTAAGGAATCGTTTAGTTGAAGATTGAAAAATAAAAGAGGTTCAGGAGGTAACACAAAAGCTTCCAATTTTAGTACGAAAATGACTTCGATATGCGTGCACAAGCAATAGGAAGGCATACATTTTTCAATACGAATTGAAACGAATCAAGCAAAAGATTGCAATATTGATAAGAGTTTTTGCCAAAGTAGTTTTGCCTTTTGCAGCTTTCCGGGGATATCTCTCAAAAGACGAAATTTTCTTCTGTGATTAACGGATGATTTGGAAAGGATCTCCGCCAAACCTTTTTTAATCAAAAGGTTTTAAAGCGTTTTCTTGCGAAAGAAGAAACTGGTAAGGTGTTCTTTGGCCTCTGTAATTTGCCGAAAACTGATTATAATTACATTTTCAATAAAAAGCACGATTGCTTACAAATACATCTCTACGTAAAAAGCACTATATTAAGCGGGCGGACATTTGTTTATCAAAATGTGTAAAGTATTATTTTTTATTTGCTTGTTAAATTAAGTATACATTAATAATATAATATTTGTTTTATGCATTTTTCCACACATTTATGTTAATCATAATTACTTGTGGTTTGATTTCTTTACATTTTCCGTTACTTTCTATTATTACATGTACTATTGCGGCCACCGAAATGTGCACGATACCTGACACAAATTTCCCTATTTTTCCATACATTAAATCTGGCTTTATACAGTGACTTTCGTGAAAGGGGTCAAATGTTTTTATTTTGTAAAATATATATAATATATAAATTAAACATTACAAAATCAAAACAAATAAATTAGGCAATAGTAAATTCAAATTAGTTAAAAAAGTTTATTACAAAAATTAGAAAATCAGCAATTTTTGCTAATCAATTGTTAAATGCCGATGAAGAATTTCAGAGTTCTGTGAGCAAGCAAGTAGGGCAGTTTCGAAATCAGAAGACAACTGGCCGTTAGCTGCAGATTCACACGTAAGCAAAAGTTGCATTTTTCAATTGAAAAAACGTTGGCATAAAAATTGACTGCAACGGCCAGTTAGAGTAGGAATTGGAAGAGTATCTGAACCTCATGAAGATGAAGATTTGGTCAATTTTATCACACAAAATCCATTTTCGACAGCAGTAACAGCTCGTGAGGAAAATCATTTTCCGGGTTCCGTTAGAACGTCACAACGTCGAATTAAACAGCGCAAACCGACTACAATTTGCTAATTAACAATTCGATTTTTTAACAGGCAAGAAAAGTAATTTAATTTGGAGCTTTTCAATAACGTATAGCAGCGCCGTTTGCTGCAATCACAAGCTCTAGCCTTCTTCTCATGGATAAAATTAGTTTCCTCATGTCATATTCCTCCATAAGGTTCTCCCAAGCGTTTTCAATAGTGTCCTCAAGTTCCACTGCATTTCTAGGTCTAAAATCCCCAGAATATAATTTTTTCGTCATATATCCACAGATATTTTCAATAGGATTTAGATCCGGACTTTTGGAAGGCCAAGGTAGTAAATTAATTTCATTTTCATCCACCCACTGTCTTGCAATCCTTGCAGTGTGAACGGGACAATTGTCCTTTGTAAGAAAAAAAATTGTAAATGTATTTTTAAGCTAAAAATTAAATTAATTTTCTTGCCTGTTGGAAAACGAAATTGTTGGGATAGGTAGTTCTCACGGATGGTAACATAACATTTTCCAATATGTCTCTATAGTGTTCGTCCGTTAAACGTCCATCTATTTTCCAGCATACTCCAGGTCCATTAGCACTTATCCATCCCCAAAAATTAACCGAAAATCGACCAGAATTTGTAGTCGCATGTGTGCAATTTTCATGAAATCTAGAATTTCCTGGTCTATAAACGCGTAATTTTCCATTATGACAAGATTGAAAACATTTTTCGTCTGAAAAAACTACAGAACTCCAAAATTCATCATCGGCATTTAAAAACTGATTAGCAAATTGTAGTCGGTTTGCTCTGTTTGCGTCAGTCAAAAATGGTTTCTTCGCAGCTGCGTAATTCTTTAAACCGCTCTGTTTAATTCGACGCCTTGATGTCCTAACGGAACCCGGAAAATGATTTTCCTCACGAACTTTTACTGCTGTCGAAAATGGATTTTGTGTGATAAAATTGACAAAATCTTCATCTTCATGAGGTTCAGATACTCTTCCAATTCCTATCCTAACTGGTCGTTGCAGTCTATTTTCGTGCCAAAGTTTTTTCAATTGAAAAACGCAACTTTTGCTTACGTTTAAATCTGCAGCTACAGCAGCTAATGACCAGTTCTCTTCTAATTTTGCAACGGCTCTACTTGTTTGCTTCCGTGAAAGGTGTCGTGGCATTTTTTACGTTCGTTTGCAAATATTTGTCATAAACAAAATAATATTGACATTTGGCTGATGTTTTTTAGGACGCCTATGATATAAAGCAAAAATCAAGTTGCTAAAAAAAATCGTTTACATTTCGCTGGCCGTAATGGTACAGGTAGCCCCCGCAAAGCACGGTACTCTTTAATACGGTTTTGCCCTAACACTACTTAGAAATTAGGGGAATTATCTACATAACACTGCATTCCTGCAGCGCAGTTTAACATTAACGCAATTGGAGAATTGAGAAAATCCCCGATAACACGGCACGTGAGACTAATTGGTAAATGAAGCACCAGTTGTGTCAGAGTTGGGTGCGGAATTTTGATAAATAACCATAATTCTCTTAGATACCAAGAAAATTAGCAAGCTTTTGTTTTTTATTCCAGTTTATCGTAACACAGCATTTTTAGGATCCTAACTGCCGTGTTACATTGGGGTTAGCTGTATATAAAAGGTAGGTAGCCAGACATTATTTAAAAACGGCCTAGAGCATCTATGGAATTTGTTAAGTCATGTCGTAGATTAACCAGTGTAACCAAGTAACACAGCCTTCTAACCGTTTCTGGAATTAAAAAGGTAGTAGAACACCTATACCATTGCCAATCTGATAATAAAATTTCACTGGTGTAATCTGCACATGTTCAGCAATTTTTTGTGATATTTAAGAAAGATTTAAAAATGGTAGTAGTGTTCGGAAAATGAATTTTAATTTTTAATTTTATTTTTTTCATGGAAAAGAAAACTCACATTAGAAATTCGAGCATTCAGTTTTGTGCAATATCATCCCCAAATTTATTTCACTTTACATATTTTAAACAGAAATATACCACGTTCGACTTCTAACCGAAATTTTAGACGTTTGTAGTTTGGCAATTAGGTTTGACACGCGAAAATAATTATAATGGTATATTTGATACATGGTAGACCACTTCGGGATCTAACATAATACCTAAATGAAAATAAATTAGTAGACCTAAAAATTTTTTAGATGTCCACTTCGCGTGCAATCGTTGGTTGTAATGCGTAGACTGATATTCGCGTAGGCTGCCATCAATTCAAAGAGTTATGTTTAAAGGTTTCAGAACAAAATCTGGTCCGTGTTGAAATGATCTCCCTGTATATTCGTTCTTTCACCAAGCGCCATTAAATCCATGTAATAACAAGTCCATAAAATCGAATTGTACGAGCTGCATATAAATTTTTACGTTCGATTGGATAGTATTGTAAAAGAATTTTCTTTATAAGTATTTGACACGTTAAAAATTCCCTTTAATATTGAAAAAGGTAATTATTTCTAAATGTACTTTCTCTATTACATATTACTCCGGTTATCAGTATTAACAACTACAACCGGTCATTTTATCTTATTATTATTGGTTTAGTAGGGCGAATGTACCCGTTGACCGACCTTTCACATAATTTTGAAATTATAGCAATCGTATCTGAAGAATAGTTATATTAAATGAGGTGTTATGAATGAAGTAAGGTAAATTAATCTTTATTTTATTATAAAAATGCATCGGAAATGCCTTAGTTTCAAATATAAAATTTAAAAATTGTTTGTGTCAGTAAATACATAGCTTTCCGATTCTCGCCTGAAGGGTGTATGTTGGTTAACCGCTCGAACATTTCTGATCAAAAAATGTGCACATATCAGAGAATAATTACGTAATCATGTAATTTTTGAAAAGGCCGCGATTAGGGGGCGGTCGGATAACAAGTACTTTCACTCTATACTATAACGAACCACAATAGGGACGACATCATAAATTGTGGATCATAATGCAATTAAACAAAACAACTGTAATTAATAAAACAGACAGAAAATATTAAACAGCTAAAAAATTCTGTTCATTTGTTTGTGTTAAGTTTGTGACAATTTATTGCAGAAACGTAGAAAGGCAGTCAGCGTGATGTAGTGATCATGATTTTACTTGAACCAAAAAATAATGAAATGAAATTACTACCTAGCGACAGTTGCTGTTAGCCTTTTTTGATTTTCTATTTAGGGAAATCATTAAAGTTCCATTTTGAGATCTTTCAATCAATAAAAGTATTAGGAATATAATATCATTGAAACACAGTCAAGTAAACTATTGAAAATTTTTAATTTAGGTTTATTAATTTTTCTAAATCGGTTCCTAATCAACGCCATAAAAGTTTCATATTTTATATAAACCAACATAATATTTCGCAATTAGTTTATCAATCACGAATTTCTTTCTATTTGAAGCGTTAATAAATAAAAAAGGTTCTGCTTATTGGTTATAAGTTGTTGAAATATTCACTTATTCAGAATTGCAGGGCCTTCAAGGAAGGACTGTCTAGGAACTTAATTTATTATTTGGAAATACTGAACTTACAATAAACAAGCAACAAAAGTATACACTATGTTCACTTCAGATATTTTCTGTATGGTCCACCATCTGCTTGAATCGGCATATAAACGTGTAAAGAAATAACAGAACGATTGCAAGGACGCACGAGACAGGTCAAGTTCTACCAAATCGAAAAAAGTTTGGTGGTCCTCCCATGACTGCGCGTACGGTTGAGAATGAAGAAGCCATTCTAAATGCTGTTGCAGAAGATGGTGCCAGAAGCTTTGCCGAAGTTGCTCGCCCATTGTGTATTTCCGAGTTTTGAAAAATACCCGACAACATCCGTATCATTACATTCGTGTACAGCATTTACAGCCACATGATTACCTTGCTAGAAGGGAGTTCTACGAAATTAAGCCTCTTAAGAAGGGCACGTTTATGCTTAGGGACATTTTGAGCATTTGCTCTAATTTGTTTCTTTCCATAGTTCCTTTTGACGAAGTTTTTTGACTGTTTTTATAATTTTGATTTCCAATAAAATCGTTTCTTTTCTGAACCGCCAATTGTTGTTTTAATTTTAAAGAATTCAAAGATAAAACCTTGCTAACCTAAAATTATTGACAGTGACAACTCTGATCTGTCAGACCAACAGGCGGACTAGTAATATCTTTGAAACTTAGCAACCAGTATTATTTTTAGTAACACTTGGTGCTGCCCTTCCGGGATTGGTGGATTTAAAATCCTATTGACTCTGTTATGCAAGCAGGAGTAATTTATTTTCTTGCATTTTCTGACAACCTATTGTCGTCGGCACATGTCAGTTTTCTCTAGGGCGCGAGTTGTGAAAGACCCTTTATATCTACAACATTTATTTACGTATTACAATCAATAAGATAATAGCACGAAAGAATGATTAAAGCACAACGTGTAACGGAGGGCTTTTAATTCCATAACATAATATTATACGTGTGGTATAGTAAGTTCAGTGTTTTGTGACCCTTACGCAAAACGTCGAAAATTGATTCACGCCAATGCCAGTGCCAGTGTCAGTGAACTGCGCAACCTAAAGCCGTTTCACTGTACAGTACACAGTTTATGTCTCGTTTTCTCCACGTCAATTAAACTTTTTAGGTTTCATTGATGATTTTCCTGTGTAGTTTTGGTTCCGCCTTCTCCAAATTTAAGGGGCAAGACAAACTGTAAGCAGTTTGCGGTTTCAATTTTTCCCACAAACGTAATTTTCATAAGTAATATCACAAGAGAGTGAGAATAAATTGAAAATAATTCGACAGATTTTTGAAAACTTGTTGCCAGGGAATAGACACGAGAGCCCGTAGGGCTCGAGTGGCTATTCCCAAATGGCAACAAGTTTGAAAAAATAACTGGAGAATTATTTTCTAATTAATTCGCACTCTCGAGTGGTATTCGGAAGATTATTTTTTAACGTTTAAATAATAAATACAGCATAAAAATACAGTTTAATTCATTATAAACTAAAATCAAACTGGCGACAGATGTCAAAACTAGAAAATGTGCTGTCAAGTTACATATGTAAACAAAATACTAGAAATTATGCTCGCGGGAATTTTCTACAGTAGAAAATTCTCACTATAATAATGTTGTGATTGGACAGAATTAAACACGTGTGCCCAAATACTGCTAAACGATTGGTGAATGAAATCATTAAAAAATAATCATAAGTAATATCACAAGAGAGTGAGAATAAATTGAAAATAATTCGACGGATTTTCGAAAACTTGTTGCCAGGGAATAAACACGAGAGCCCGTAGGGCTCGAGTGGCTATTCCCAAATGGCAACAAGTTTGAAAAAATAACTGGAGAATTATTTTCTAATTAATTCGCACTCTCGAGTGGTATTCGGAAGATTATTTTTTGGTGTTTGAATCAAAAATGCAACATAATAAATACAGTTTAACAGTTTAAAATAAAACTGGTGACTGATGTCAGATAATTCTCGCGGGAATTTTCTACAGTAGAAAATTCTCACTATAATAATGTTGTGATTGGACAGAATTAAACACGTGTGCCCAAATACTGCTAAACGATTGGTGAATGAAATCATTAAAAAATAATCATAAGTAATATCACAAGAGAGTGAGAATAAATTGAAAATAATTCGACGGATTTTCGAAAACTTGTTGCCAGGGAATAAACACGAGAGCCCGTAGGGCTCGAGTGGCTATTCCCAAATGGCAACAAGTTTGAAAAAATAACTGGAGAATTATTTTCTAATTAATTCGCACTCTCGAGTGGTATTCGGAAGATTATTTTTTGGTGTTTGAATCAAAAATGCAACATAATAAATACAGTTTAACAGTTTAAAATAAAACTGGTGACTGATGTCAGATAATTCTCGCGGGAATTTTCTACAGTAGAAAATTCTCACTATAATAATGTTGTGATTGGACAGAATTAAACACGTGTGCCCAAATACTGCTAAACGATTGATGAATGAAATCACTAAAAAATAATCAATAATCTATTGTCGAAAAATTAATATTGAAATAATTACTCCATAGCAACTTTAAAGCACACCGGCCGATAAAGGCTAATTTCAATTCGCTATGGAGGTACAATAAACCAGACTATGATTTCAAAATTAAATAAACGGGAATATGAAAATATGTAATTTAAGGCAGTGTTATTCTGCTTCAATTATCGAATTGGTATTATGAATTCTGTACCTGAGAAGCAGAACGATGTATGTCCACTTTTTCCAACCATGAAATTTTCATGTATATTGATTAAAATATGTCCCATCTACACATTACAGGGGGAATTATGTCCAAACTTGGAATTTGTGTTGCATTATGATGTATCTCCAAGCATTACTTTAAGGCAACACCAAAGATATCGAGTCATTAATTTGAATTTCCTGAACATTGTCACTTTTGGACATACATCGTTCTGCTTCTCTGGTACAGAATTGCAAAACTACTTAGTAATTTTGAAAAAATTATCAACGCGATCTGAAAAATGATCAGCAAAGTTTGAGAAAATGATAAAACGAAGTTGATGCCGCTATTAACTATATTTCTACGGATCGATTAGTTGACGTAAGTAATTTGATCCAGAAGAAAATTGATATTTGCAGAATCTTTTAGTTGTAAATCGATTAGCCAGGAAATTTCATGTCATTTCCTGCTAGATATTTCTGTTAACCACAAATAGCAAACTATTTAGTTTTTCTATTCCAAATCTAAATCGTTGTTCTTTCCACAAAAATTAAATAAAATATCATTAGGTTATTATTATTACTGAAAAATAACTGAAATTTATTTATATGCTTTTAAAATATATTTTCTTTCATACGAGTAAAATCGTACACCAAAAATAAATTATAAAGCTTTGTATTCTTTTTCCGGCATCAATAAAGGTAATATAAAAGGAAATGAAATTTAGTCACCTTCCTACTTTTCAAACGTATTGAAGCCCATAATTTTAATATATTTCAGTTTCTTATTACGACAGTCACTTTCAACAATTATTATGAAATTATAAAACTAAATTTTACCGCAGTATAAATTATCTAACATGCCGTGTAATATTTTAATTTGTATGAGCTGGTGTGTAAACTGAACATTCAAATTATCCAGCACAACTCTTACAGAGCTTTGAAGTAACATTATATGAAATGAAAATCTAATTACAAAATTTTTAATGAGCTTTATTACAATATGTATGAATCAAATCAAATATATTTCCTACAGAATGTATTTAAAGTAATTAAGTGTGATCTGAAGAAATAATTTAATTGTTAAAGGAAACTCACGTTTAAGTTGCCTGACAGCCAGATTGTTTCTTGGAAACAAGCAAAACATTATGAAACGAAAGTTCCTCAACCGGAAAAGTTTATAACTAGTGAATGTGTAAACAAGTTTTTGCTTAATGAGCATTTCTAAAAAATTGTGTAAACGGAACATTGCTGAAATTGATTTGATTATGTAACTGAATTAATTGGTACCATCGCGGTGATTAAAATAATTGCAATATTTCAAATTGTTTGTTTTCTTTTTTATTATATTTTTTAGTATTGTAACGTGTCGACGCCACTGAGTTCGGATGACATCAGAACACCACTTAATCCCGTGAAAATGGCAGCCAGTCACTTTGAGACATTGTAATGAGAAGCCCCGTTTTTAAGTTCATGTTATGCTGTGTGAATAAATTGTCAGTCAACAATGAAGATTATAAATCAAACTGAACTTAATTGTTTTCTTCTTCTGCAGTATTTGTAGTTGATGTTTACTTAAAAGAATAATTATTTGATATTAATGAACTGTATTACTTATAAAATTATTATGATTATGCCACTCATAGTGCTATTTTTCCCTATCCTAGCGACCACTTAATAAATGATAATCAGCACTGGAGAAAGATTAATAAGTGATAATCCCTCGTGCCGCTCCGCAAATCTAGTGTACCATGCTGAAATGTCACAGTTAGAAAAAATGACGCGTTTCGGTGATTGTTCGTTAAACAATATTGATGAAAAGATACAAAATCATAAACCCTGTAACACTGTAAAATCTCATAAATATATTTGGTCCCAATTTACCGAGTTTTGCAACTCTCGGAATTACATTTTGTCCGAAAAACTATTAAATTGTTCATTTGTGATATAATCTGACGAATAGAATTCGTAGAATCGTGATTATTGATAATCTCGATTTCACTTGTTGTATTATATATGAAAATTCTGACTGTATTATAACTACTCGACTAAAAAATGCAAAAAACATTGACTTGATGAATAAAGTCGCAAACATTAACACTATTAACAGTTTAAACTTACCTTATTTTAAATTTTAAAACAAACTGATCAGCATTTCATTCTTAAACTGCATTGTTTGACTTAAAACAAAAATTTAAAGAATGTACTAAATTACATATTTCGTATAACTCTTTTATTCAAGAAGTTGTGGATTCGAAATTATTCCATATAATTTTTCATTTGAAATTTTAATGTTAAAGATTGAAGGTACATGCAAATATTCTACTTTGTTTCTGCAGTAAAACTTTACTGAAACAAATTTAAAGGAAAATTATAAAGACTGCCTCTAGCATTTTGCGACCTTTCAACTAAAATTACAACTCAACCTACTCAATTATTATGTAAGTATAGTTACCTCCTTCCTATTTACATGAGTTGGACACTTTTTAATCATCCTTACACAAAGATCAAACATGTTTTAGCAATTTCTTACGTTGTGTTACGTTATTACATATCTTACCGGAATTTTTACGAAGTGCAAAAACTTTCTTTGCTACTAATAAAATTATTTTATTAACAGAAAAAGGTTATTGATAAGGTGTAAAAGTACTATAGTTGACTTTTAAATGCACGGGGCAGTTACTAGACTGAGAAAAAAATTTTCTTTTAGTTTATGTTGGTAGTAATGAATACTTAATAACAAAATTTATACAATTTTGACAGATTCACTTAAGTGTTACAGAATATTCAAGATAGTTTTCCTTATGGGAATTTTTTTGCAAAATGATTTTTTTTGACATTACTCATATAATCTTAAAGTGTCAGATGAAAAATGTCAATATCAGTGCATTACTACTATAAAGTAAAAAAAAAATTCACAGCCGTGTAACTGTTCCGCTCATTTAAAAATCAACTATAGTATAATTTTACTTTTCCTGAGCATATTCCAGCCTTTCCAATTACCTGTCCTGTCAACCGCTAATGGCATTTATCAAACAAGAAGTGATTGATTTAATTATTATTTGCTTTTACAAACTGAAATCTTTTTCAATCGAAACTGCACTTTCTGAAACGAATTCGTCAATCGGTACTACAAACGGAATATTACAGTGGGATTAAGATTCGGATATTTTCGTACGTTTCTTTTTGTTAGCCTTTTGTTATATAATCCAGCAAGAGAAAAATGCTGACTCATTGTGTACATTCACATCAAGAATTTTTTTTTGTTAAAGTATCTACCATTCTTCCGGAATTTCATTTATATTTTAAGGTCATCCTTTTTGTGTAAACATGGACTTTTTATTCATTATCAAATAATATAAATTAAAAAATTGACTGACAATTTAACAGCTAATTGCGTTCCAGAAAACTGAAAATTAATACTGAAAAGTTAATTTGATGTTTATTGTACTGTCCACGTAAGCAACGGAAATCTCCGCTTTGCTTCCATTTTAAATCTGTATAATCCATCTTTCATCTTCAAGCTTGTTTTAAATTCTCGTTTTTCATCTCAAGAGGGACAAAAACCCCGTTCGATTATAACCTTAAGAGCTGTGTACGTTCAGATTAAGTTTCAGAGTCAATCTGGAAGGGTCCATTGCACGTTTTTGAGCTAACAAACATCAATTATCTTGCCTCCAACCGTTTGAGAATTTTGACCAAAGCGGGTCAAACTTCGTTGGGGGTTTAAAAAATACAGCATGTAATAATTTTATCCTGGACGAATCCTTTTCTTTTCACCATCTTATAGATTATTTACTAGATTCTTGTTTGCCGAGAGGTTGTCTTGGTTTCGGTTTCGTTTCATTATGCGGAGATTTGAGTTGATGCCTACCACTGGCTCTGTCGGCTGCTTTTTGTTACTATGGATATACAGCCATATATTTAAGGACTCAGCACGGATGAAGAGGATTGGTATTATCCTTTAATAAATTACTAGTTGTAAACTAAAGTCTTCGTCGTACAATATTTATTTTGATGGATTTAGACGATGAAAAATCCCATATTAAATTTTTCTCGTGCGATTGCGTTTTTATTAATGATTAGAAAAGAGCTTCACTGATGTGGTAGCAACAGACAGAAATAAATTAGCTGTACGTATCGTCGAAATATATCTTCGCCTGTCATGAAAATAATGAATTTCAAGCAGAATAGGGACGAATATAAAAAAAGATGCATAAAACGATACCGGCAAAATGTTTTTTGCTGTCCCACGTACAAACTAATTTTCTGATAAAATAAACAAGAATATGCCATTAACAGGATAAATATACGACTCCAGTCATAAACCAAATTTGTTCGTTTTAAAATCTTCACAGCCCTCATTTGCTATCAACACGCAGTTACGACGAGCTAATTCATGAACTGTAATTCAGACTATGACATTATTTGACATTTTCCTCGTCTCAACTGGGAGACATTTGAATGTGAAATATTTAGTTTAACGTTCCAAAGCTACTTGCATGTCGCGATACAGTTTCATGGGGGTTGATGTTTAGCACGACAGTTTCTTTTTTGACATCTCTTGACAACTACACTGAATGTTTGCTTGCGAACAGGAAATGCTTTTAATTAACACGCGTTATCCGCAAATAGACCAGTTCATAGTTTGAATAATGAATAGGGAAAATTGTGTGTTGCATGTGTGCCCCGGGTGTACTTTTATTTCAATTATTAGTTTATTTACTATAAATTTGATAAGAATAGTTATTTATTATTAGTTACATATTAAAGGCATAATCAATGTTATTAAAGCACGAGGGAAACGTTAAAAGCACGAGTGCAGACGGAGTGATTTTAAATTCCGGGGGACTGTAATCTAATATACCCGTGGTACACTCGCGTGCATTAAAATCGCATACACTTCAAAAATCAAGTGACACGGTTTCCTATAAGAAAATCTGTAAAACCATGTTATTTGATTTTTGAAGTGTGTACGATTTTACTGCACGCGAGTGTTTTATTTTATTTTGCTCCTGAAATGGTTAAAATGGAAGAATGTAATCGATTGGTGAAATAATTGACCCCATGGGTTCTATAACATATATAGAATGTTAACGACAAGTTCGACAACTAAAGAACCTTTGACATTACCTTTGAAGTTAGCTTTTCAATTGAAACGTGATCGCAGACATCTACGCAGACATTTAGGGTAAAGCGATAAGAGTTGAACCACATTTGAAAACTGTAAAATATCAACTTTATTTTATTTCCAAACGTTATTAAAAAATTTGTAACAGTACAATATGTTCCAGTATTTTTTCTTATGGGAATGATATTGAAAGAAAAATATTAAATCAAAAACAAAAGAAAGTTAACAATTATTTTACTCAAAGTGGTTTTGTTCTTCTCTAGTATGTAGGACAGGTGGACCAACTATGGAGGGGGAGATGGGCTCAATTTGAGAAATTAAATCCTCAAATTGAAATATTTTTGGATTTCTCCCAAAAATGATTAGTTTCAGATTTTTCGAATTCTTCGCCGCTCACTTTCAAAGCTCTCTTCATGCTTTAATCAAAAATGCTATGGTTTAAAAATTTATTGCAAAAATTAACGGTAAAAAAAATTCATCTGTTTAACGAAATTAGCTGCAAGAAACTAAAAGATCAACAAGTAATAGCGTTTCGTTCTTGATAATGTAATACAATAAAAAATATTTCAATCGGCGTTTTAAACAAAACTGCCACTGTAAACTAACGAAAAATTGTGGTTAGTGTTTATGTTACTTTATGAACATTTCAATTATTTTTGCTTGCCTTCTCAACATCAAGATATTAAGACATTCTGTATAAATATGTTGCTATTTATTATTATACTGGGTAGTTACTCATAATTATGCAACCTGTGGAGCAAGATGTTTGATAATAAATGGAAAAGAATGAATCATACTGACTTCCGTCATTACCTATTATACAATAGGAAGTAATGTGTTAATGATAACGCTAACGGTAAATTGAAAAACATTGAGTTTATCGTTAACGATAGCGGTTTCATTGATACTTCGATAAATCTCTATAAATTATCCTGATATTCGAGAACAATCCATGCTAATACGTGGGTGCCCCAAAAATATTATAAATTATTTATTGATCTCAAAATTCTGGCCAAAAATAAACTTGTTTTCCCAGAACGATGTTTGTTTATTTAACCGTACAAAATTTTATTGACAGTTTTTCAATGAATGCTATATTTTGGGCGATACTAAATTTAATTGAATACTGCATACACTGTAGTAAAGTTAAGCATATCACAGAGAACAGTAAGAAGTGTATTTCTTGCACATTACTGAAATAAAGTTTTCGAAAAATTGCAAACTAGTAGTGCGTCAGCTTGTTTCTAAACCTTACGCTCTCGCGTGTCTCTTCATAATGTCAACATAAATTTTCCATTATAGGAGATACTTTTATAAAATATGTGCATGTAAATGAAATGCTACGTCTGTAGCTTTCCATAAAAACAAATCTACCCAAAACTGATTTGTAGCACTATTATAATCTACAGCCTCTTCTAGTGCAATCAACTAAATTACATATGCTTATACTACATTGGATGAGTGCAATGGGACTCTTGACCCGTGTCCATCAGAGTTCATTACAGACACGACAATCCACTTAAACCCCCCAGGTGCGTGCACAACAATGTCGATTAATCAAACTTTAATTGATCTCCCAAACCTTCTCTGATCATGTTTTAGCATACCCTGGTTAACCGTGGCGGTTACCAGTCGCCATTAACTTTGGTTTAAAGTGTGGATTAATGTCAGAAGGAGAAACTGTTTAACGAAACTGCAAAACGTTGGTCTCTGTAAAGGATCTGCAAATGAAGTGCTATTAATACACATGGGAAATATGAATTCTACTGTTTAATTTTCAACTTCAGTTTGAAACTTTCCGACTACTTGTTTGCTTTTTAACATTAGCGTAACGTTTTTTATTTTGTCGTGTAGCTTCCGCTAGTTTTAACGTCTGATTTATAATTTATCTTGTACTTTGGAACAAGTATTAATGTAAAAGTTTATAACATCTCAATTTCCTATAAAGTTTCTTATATCTCGGTGAAATACAAAATGGTATCTTTGTAAATAGAAAACTTTCTCAGCGTTTAAATTCTGAAGTGTGCAAAAGTAACTTTTTTAAATAATTGATGTACAATTCGGCTACGGAATAGTTAACACCTACATTTATCCTGCTTGTAGTTTCTTCTACTTTTGACATGTAAAGTTACGGAAAGCCGATTGCTAAATAAAAGTAGGCGTTTACTATTCCGTGGCCGCTATTGCACGTAGAAACGTAATATTACGTTGTCTGTTTGTTTAAACCTGAGTCTTTCTATTATTAAGGCGCGATATTTCCAGTTAATAATAAGGTTACTAATAATCCGTTTTTCCACCTTCTAACAGAATAACAACTGCGGAACGTGTTTCATTACAGTATACAGGGTGTCCCACGAGTGGTGTATCAAACTGAGAGGGGTTATAGAGGGCAGCAAAACAAGTTATTGTGCCGTTTTGGCGGTACAGTAAATAGAAGGTTCGCCGTGTATTGGACATAATCAGCCATGTTGGCATCGTATTGTGGAGGTTTTGGCCGGTATTTGCACCAAACGTGTCGAAAAGTTAGAGTAAATAAAGTATCCGCAATATGCCCAAACAAGTCATAAAGCGCGTGCAAGAGGAGGGAGGTGTCATGGCATTCAGAACTCAATTGCAATCGGTTAATTATTTTTTCATGGTGCTATTTTCCTTTACAGAACTGGCGGATATGCATCTAATTTATGGGGAAGCTGAGTGTAGTGGCAGAAGAGCTCGGTTGTATATTTAGAGTATTCGCAACGTCGTCAACCGTACGATGCCATATTTTCGCGTACTCATCTTTGCCTTCAGAAAGTTGGCCGCCTTCAACGCCACGCAGATGCTGCTCGAACTTACACCCTACGCACCCCACAGTTTGAGAAAGATGTGCTCCAACGGGTACGTGAAGAACCGTCCAGACTATTCCCCTAGATGGCGTTCTTCCCGTTTGTGGTTACAGCAGAACGGATGAGAACTACTTCAAGCGTAACGGCATGTTTAATAGCCGCACTAGTCATATCTGGAACTAAGGCAATCCCCATGCAATCGCTCTTTGCAAAAATCAACATCAGTTCGCGTTGAACATGTGGGCCGGATTTATGGGAGACCATCTTATCGGGCCGTATCTGCTTCAGTCTCGTCTAAATGAGCACATTTATGGAGAGTTTTTGGAAAATGTTCTATCAGAGCAGAGAAAGTGTCCCGCTCAACATTAGGCAACATATGTGGTTCCAATGCGATGGAGCTAATGCCCACTTCGCACGCAATGTACGCCAGTACCTTAATAGTGTATTTCTCGACCGGTGGATTGGACGCGTTGGCCTTGGCTTGCGCAATCCCCGGATTTGGCTCCACTAGACTTTCTCCGATGGGGTTATGTTAAAGCCGGGTGTACGAGACAGCTGTTCGCACGGCAGCTGGCAAATATTGCAGAGTCCGTGCGTCAATGCATCACCCTTGTGTAATGAGCAACTTGGACGACATTTTGAAATAAATAGTGTAGACTGACACAGATAAAGAATAAGTATTTTAGCTGCTTCAATAGTATTGGTAGAGTTGTGGTTGTTGGAAAATCCCAAATTCCTGTCCGAAGATTTAAATCATCAATTTGTCGAACAACCAATGACAACTCTGTTAGTAACTTGGAAAGATCAGGCTTAAGTGTAAGATATTTCGTTACTGTCTCTTTCTTTCTCTCTGTATCAATGTGTGGGTAGTAGCTAGTTGGTTCTTTGACTCGCAACCTGGCTCGCATCCTAGTTATAAAGTTGGTCCAAACCTTGCTGATGCTGGTGATATTTATGCATGTGTTGTGTACAAGACTTGTTACTTTGTCCAAACTTCCACATACCCAAGTAACACAGGACGTCCAATGGACGTACATGCTGGTCCATTTCTTATCCATTTATGGACGATCCACAAGCGGATCTATAATGGACGTCCAATGGACGTCCAAGCTCATTCATAAATGTACATTACAGCAACAACAACAACAAAAGGCGCCAAGCGGCGCATGTATTTGCAAAAATTGTAGCATCAAATTGGACGCTAATAATGTACCTAAATCGTATTATTCAAGGACCGAGAAAAAAAGTGCAATTGCAGCTTTGATTATATTGGTAAGTTAAAATGATTTTAAAGAAGTTGTGTAATATTTTCTTTTTTTAGAAAGTTTGAAGCTAAGTAAATTTATTCGAAAATGGTGGATAAGGACCGGTGTTGCTTTGAAATGATTTTTTTTTCAATGTTTCTAGTTGTTTAATTAGTTAATAATTAATTAAATTCTGTATGGTAATTATTTTTGAATATTCATATTTTTTAAGGTTTAGTTTCTAGTTATTTAGTTTGTTAATAGTTAAAGGTAAATAGGTAAAGTTGTTCACTGCAAATTATTTTTGAATTTACATATTTCTTTGTACGTATTTTTTAAGAATAAGTTTCATGTTATTTAATGTGTTAATGGTTAGTTTTAATTGTTAAAGTTGGTTATTGTAACGATTTTTGAATTTATAAATTTTTTTAAGGTTATTTATTTCCGAATATATGCTTTTTTCCACTTTTTATTTATTTATTTTTTAATCCCACAACGTTTATAAGTACGTCCATTAATATCCATAATTCGGGTCCAAATGGACATACATAAGACGTCCAGTGAACGTCCAAAACGAATCCGTTTACAATACCAAAGACGTCCAATAAGCGTTTGTCGATGGACGTCCAGGAACCGGCACGATATGGACGTACATACATTGAACGTTCGAAAAGATCCCAAATGTAGTCCCAAAAACGTCCACAAACTGACGTCCAGATGTACGTCCAATTTAGTCTCAAATTGGACGTCCATTGAACGTACAGTGATCCGTTTGTGTACGTCCAATGTACGTCCATTGGATGTACATGTGTTACGTGGGTATTTTAGGGGGAGCGTCATTAATTGTACTTCCAATGACGAATGGTGACTGGGCCGAGTACCGACCCCGAATGAAATGGAGAAATTCTGACCTCTCCGGGATTTGAACTCGGCACCTCCATGCGGAAGTCTGATTCTGAGACCACTGAATCGCCCAACTGTTATACAGACTAAAATATTGTTTTTATTAAAACTTATTTACAATAATTAATTGGGGAGTTCAAATACTATTTGCATCTGTCTTGAACCTCCTCATTCCTTTTGAATAATTTCCAGATAAAATGTGTTGAATGGATAAAGGTAATTTGTTTGTTGTTAAAGCGATTCATGTGGATATTTAGTCATCGGTAATATCTAATGAATTTTCAATACGGGATCGAAATATAAGGAGAATGTAAAAACAACAACTAACCACGCAAATATACGATAGATATAAATAGCAGTTTCAATGTTTTGAAAAGTAAGCGTGAGAATCGCAAATCAGACCCAAAAACGTTGAACCGTTTAAAGTACCATAAGTTCTGAAGTGAATGTTTTTGGTTGCGTAGTTCACTGTGAGATGCTTTACATTTTCAAGACTACTGATTAGCAGCGTTATAAATATGCGAAAGAAACTAATTACAAGTGAATTGAATAAAAGCAACATTATTTATTTAACCTCTTTTGATATATTGGTAAATAAATTTGTGGTTTCAATTTGAACGAAAAATGCCATAAAAATTGTTTCTTTTTGCAAAATTGTTCTACAAGATGTTTTTCATTTAAACCCTTTACTACTTGTTTAAAATTTAACGCGAAAGTATACCTAAAACACCTCTCTGCTTCAGGAAAAAATAATTTAAATGAACTGCAACGTTCTACTCAATAAAAATTATAACTGTGCGTTTGATTGAGTACCACTTGTCAGAAATTATATCGACGTAAGATGAAGTGCTATTGACGTCAATTAACTCCGATCGTCATTAACTGTATTAGAATAAAGCACAACGTTTCTCCAATAAATTTCTAAAGGAAAAAGGTTGCCGTGATGTTAATCACGCGGGACATTTAGTCATCGGTAATATCTAATGAATTTTCAATACGGGATCGAAATATAAGGAGAATGTAAAAACAACAACTAACCACGCAAATATACGATAGATATAAATAGCAGTTTCAATGTTTTGAAAAGTAAGCGTGAGAATCGCAAATCAGACCCAAAAACGTTGAACCGTTTAAAGTACCATAAGTTCTGAAGTGAATGTTTTTGGTTGCGTAGTTCACTGTGAGATGCTTTACATTTTCAAGACTACTGATTAGCAGCGTTATAAATATGCGAAAGAAACTAATTACAAGTGAATTGAATAAAAGCAACATTATTTATTTAACCTCTTTTGATATATTGGTAAATAAATTTGTGGTTTCAATTTGAACGAAAAATGCCATAAAAATTGTTTCTTTTTGCAAAATTGTTCTACAAGATGTTTTTCATTTAAACCCTTTACTACTTGTTTAAAATTTAACGCGAAAGTATACCTAAAACACCTCTCTGCTTCAGGAAAAAATAATTTAAATGAACTGCAACGTTCTACTCAATAAAAATTATAACTGTGCGTTTGATTGAGTACCACTTGTCAGAAATTATATCGACGTAAGATGAAGTGCTATTGACGTCAATTAACTCCGATCGTCATTAACTGTATTAGAATAAAGCACAACGTTTCTCCAATAAATTTCTAAAGGAAAAAGGTTGCCGTGATGTTAATCACGCGGGACAGGCTTTTAATTTCAAGCGAATTTTCGATTAAAAAATAATTTAATTACGAAAAGAACGTTCGAATTGTACAGAAAATTCGTCAGCAGTTTATATTTTAACAAAGGAAAAATCGTTTTGTTAAATCGAGAAAATGCGAACCATTTTTTTTAAAGCTTGTATTCTTTGATGAGATTACGTGCGTTCGTGTTCGTTTAAGGTTGTTGACCTTACACATACCCTTAATTAGTTCTAGACTTGAGAAAAGGGGAAGTAACCCATGTCCGCTTAAACAAGACCACAAGATCTTCCTCTCTTAGTGCTAAATGCAAACTTGACAAATTTCCTTAATCTGCTAGCAACTTCATTCCTACATCATCTTGTACTGCTGTTTCGGAAATCAGGTATAACTACATTAGCAAGAACCCCAAAATTATCAAATTTTGCTAAGAATGAACTATTTGAAGTATAGGTCTTATTTCGACTTTAGAAAGTAGATCAAAATGTACAGAAGTGCATCCACAAATTACCATATATTGATTTTCTTCGCAAAACAAATTACTAAAGAAAACACATTAAAACGAATCGGATAAAATCGCAGCTAAACATTTCATTAGAACGCGATCACGTCACGTAAAAGCAATTTTGTGTAACTTGTCGATTTAAAAATAAAGAAATAAAGAAAAAACATTTGGGTCTTTTCAAAAATTACATTTTATTGTTTCACGACAAATACCGGTCTTTAATCTGCAAAACAACAATACCAAAAATATAATAATAATTCTCAATCAGTACCTACTTCGGAAGATTACTGTGCTTCTTGGTTAGATTGAAAAATTATTGTTAACCTTATTGTCTAAGGTTATAATTTACTACAGGTTACCACTAAAATTTAAGAATGACAAAAACTTTAATTAATGAATAACACAGTTTTTGATATAATTACTTATTCATTATAATCCTGTTCATAATGATAATGTTAATGTAAATCAAGATATTAATCCCACATTATCGTCATGCTGGTAGAGAAAACGTTTCAGGGCCCCAAGTCCTTCATTTCAACAAGGCTGCATGCCACACTTTTAGCAAATTTGAGTGATCTATGCTACATATCACTGTGTGATATTCAACAGGTCTCCTATTTTTGTGATAGGTATTTTCCCTAAAATGAAGTCACTATCGCCCCATAGCGTTATTAATTTTGGAAATTATTGGTGTAATAACAGCACAAGCCACAAGTAAATTTATTATGGCAGCATCGTGATCACATGCTTGCCACGAGAAAATTAGATTTTAATATTGAAAACAGCAATGAACACTGTGATTTCGACTGTGATGATTGTGTGGTAGACCAGGATTATATGCAATTCGAAAGTAGTGAAGAACATTCATCAGATGAGTCTGAAACTTGTTCAGACTCATCTGATGAATGTTAAACTTTTTATGTGGCATGTATCGTTTTCCTCAAAATATATTGTTGTAAATTTCATCGATCATATTGCATATCTCTACCATCATTGAATGTGTAAGTAGAATAATCCAATTTCACTGAATCAAAAAAAAAAAATAGCAAATCGAGACACAACTGATTCCCTACATTTCTTTAGTGCATCACACTTATCAAGAAATAGGGGCTGCCATACCAGGATACACCACTGAGGAGGTAAGAGATAATGAACCCGAAAATTTGAACAATTTTTCATACAATAGTGAAGATGAACGTTATTTTTATACCAAAAAGGTATGTACAAGCCACAATTTTTGTAATAAATAATTAAAATTATAGTTACAGTTTATTTCATTTATACTAAAAATGAACTTAGCATAGTTAAATATATAATTTAAAAAATTGTCCACACAAATAATATAAATTTACCTTGAAAATTGTCCTGTCTATAACACCATGAGATAGACAGGACAATTTTCAAGGTAAATTTATAGTTAAATAAAACGTCATTACAAATTTCTTATGACATTAAATGTTATAAAAATCGTAAGGTTTGGATTTTGAGATTTAACCGAAAACGAACTTCATGTGGCATGCAGCTTTATTGCCCCAAGTCTTTCAAATGTAGTTCATATGATTTCTTTTTTTTTAAATCTAATGGTATTGTTATTATAAAACTTTTACAACGAGTTCCTCGGGCATTTATATTCGTTTTGTATGTAATTTTTTGTTTTTGTCATCTTCATACAAAATCAAGAAAAATAAGTCTTATCGTTAATATAAATTATCGTAAGAAACAAGTTATGCAAGTACAGTTGAAACCCCTAAATACAATAAAAATTAAAAATTAAGTTATACATTCAATTTAATATTTAGGACAAATTGTAAAACTGAATCAACTAAATCAAACAGCAGCAATAAAAATCAAAGTAGATTGATTGTCTCGGGTAGCGTTTGGCAAATATCTGCAATTAATAACCAAATTATTTAATTAATTAGATATCGATGTTGCCATGTTGAAACGACTTAAGCGACAAAAAATCGAAATTGAGCTAAATACACATCTGAAAAGAGGAGTTTGAGACAAATCTATTCCTAAGTTGAATGGAGTAGCGCCAATGTTTTAAGCGAGATTTTTGCTGATTTCGGCAATTAAATTTGCCTAAGCCCCCTCGTTTTATAATTGGCACTGATCGGTTGATCACTCCACGACTTTATTTTGTAATTCTTTAAAAATCTGCTAATGAAATAGCATAAAAAAATCAGATTTACGTTTAGAGTGAAAAGCTTAATGCGCACTAATCTAATAATTGACGCGAATTTTTCTTTACGTTTTTTCCGAATTTCTTAAAACTTAAGAATCATCGCTTAAGTCGTTTCAACATGACAGTCCATGTACAGTTAAGGGACTGAAAAAGAAATAAATCGTTGAAAGGTAAAACTAAGGTGAGAGGCGTTAGAAAACAAGTAGCAAAGTTAAAATTGAAAATTGCAAACCATAATTTCATATAGCAATATGATAGATAGAATAAACTCATAATAACATGGAGATCATGGAAGCACAAAAAAGGAAGATTCCAGATGAGATGGACAGGCGATCTGAAAAACATGCAGAATAGAACTGGATGAATGATACCAAATATTGTGAGGAACGCCGAAATCAAGAAGAAAAGAAAAACAGTTACAGTAAAATTTCTCTTAACAGACACCCCTATAGAACGGACTGTTTTTAATGCACGAAAATTTATTATAGAGCATATGTACTAAGGAAACCTCTGAACAACGAACACCCGTTACAACGCTATAATGTTATTCAGAAATTTACCTCTCTATAACGTTACAAAAAAAATACATTTTTACTGTAATTCTCTATTATGTTAATACATCTAGCAAATAGACCATATCTTAAATAAACTAGTAAATTTTCCGACAAAATCAGATGTGATCATGGTTTTATAGCACCGATGAAGAAATCGGTCTGTTCAGAGTGCAATCGGTACAATGGGGAATCGTAGATACTATGATTTTTAGGTAAAAAGATAACATTAGTTTTACCGCCAATAAATTATTACTTCGCATACCCATAGTTTAGAAATGCAGTTAATTTACTATCGGATATTCACAAAAAGAAAAAAAAGTAATTTTTCAGGTACAATTCCTTTCTATGTTGTTGGGGGTTTGTCTTAAAAAAAAAGATGAAATGAAAAAAAGATGTTACATGCGATTACCTACTTTGTGAAGGGTCAAAATTTAAACAAAATGGACGCCTATACACTAGTAAATACAATAATTCGTTTTGTGGTTACTTTCAAATGTCATTAGAAACGATGGACTTATCAAAGTAACCCCAATAGCAGTTTAAGCTTGATAACGATGATTCCATTTTTTTCCTCAAAAATTAACGATTGCATTTTTATTTCAAGTTCAATTTCAGCTAGATTACAAAAACCGATATTCTAACTATTTTGATTTACCTTTCTCACTGCTTAAAAAATAATACATAGGTTTGAACTGATTGAAGTAACCCCATTTTACGGGACCTTATAACTATGTAGTACTAATCACAGCAAACTATATCTACTACTTCAACTTAATAATAAGTAATCTTTTTCATTTAAACTTGAATGCGCTAAGAGCATAATTACCAAATAATTGTGCAATCAATAATGTATTTCAAACGTGCTACAATATTATTGCTCGATGCGATCACCCTAAACATAATAAGTACGTGCGAAAATTATAAACTAAATAGTTTTATAAAAGAGTAAATTTAAAAAAACTCAGACAATGTAAATATTTTTCTGCTATTTTTAATAAAATTCCAAACAGTGAACAAGGGGTCACTTAGAAAATAAATAAATGAAACGTGATGAAAATGAATTCAGTTTCAAGAAGTTTGAGAACAGCTCGATTGGAAATGACGAGAAATGAAATTATCCAGGAAGAAGTGGGAATTGCAAAAATATAATTGACGAATAGTAGGAAAACAATTTGTTCGTCTTGAACGTGTATCATAATTATTATAACTACAGAAATTTTTTCTTATCTTTTGACTTATTTCTATACACAGTGTCGGCCCAATCTTTGTTAAATGTGGACGTTATTAGCTATCACCGTTATTTTTGATAAACAAAAAAAGTTTATTAACAAAATTTATATAATATCGTGTTCATCAAAATGTTCCCTTCGGTAAGCAAAAAGGGAAACCACAGAGAAAAAGACCTGCAGTTGTTGTTAAGGACGATCCTTTGCAAGTTGTGGAGTGAAAAGGGAAAAATATTCAACGGTGGATCATTAACAAGTGACAAGTCTTAATTCACACACAGATAACTGAACGCAAAATTCGGAAATAGCACAATCCACTAGATGCCAAAATTATGGACACACCACCAAGAATGACTAACAAAATACCAACTGAAGAGTCAACCTATAGTAAGAAGACCTCCACAGTTAACAGAACGAAACTTTCCGCCTCTAAGTTGTTCGCAAAATAACCAACAACCCCATAACCAAAATATACAAAATTGGCCCTACTAGAATGAAGCTCTGAGCCTCCAACTCCTTGGCGAAGTTGAAAATTCAACTGATTCAACGGAACAGCATAATCTTAAATATGGTAAGTACCGCCAATAGCAAAATATTCTCATTAATGGTCAATTTTCTGCGATTACCTTGATGGAATGCTAATAAGTTGCAAAATTGGAAATTAAAAATGGATTTTTTTTATATTGAAACAACATATTATATCGTCGTAGTAACTGCAATGGGTTGTATGTCAAATATATTAAATTTTACCGGAACGACAAATAAACATTTGGCCTCGCGTTCTCATAATCATGTTTTTTATTCGTCCTATTGAAAGAGGGAATTTCTGGCTTCTTGTTGGTCTATGTATGGTATATTGGTGTAGTTCAGTGGATTAGCCACGATAGTAAAATAAATTAAAAAGGCGCATTTTTTTGACATACAACCTATTGACATTACCTCGACAATATGTAGATGTTATGCAAAAATTCCCCACCACTCGTTCTAAAACACTTAATGGTACAGCGTAAGATGGATAAGTAAATTCTTATCCGTAGTTCTAGCAGCCATCACGAACAACTAGAATTCAAAACAGACTTATTGAAAACTACAACAACTCAATTTGGAAAGTTTATAACTCCATTAATCATCTCAGCTATTTTTACTATCCTCCAAGACACAACGATTCTTGAAATCTTTAGATCAAAATTTTATAGTAGTTCGTGGTGATAATGTCAAACACACTCTCTGGGGCTCGCGACTAATAGCTACAATAGGCGGAGAGCCTTATCAAATCATTACAGATAATAATTATAACTCTCTATCTCCCGGCAACCCAACGTACTGGCCATCAGATCCACATGCATCGACTTATTATACATTTTTATCTCAACTAACTATATGAACACCACCTCCAGTTGTAATCTGATGTATAACCATTCTCCAGTAATAGCGACATAACTACTAATGCCTCAATCAGAAACAGAAAAAAGCATCACCGCGCCCTAGAAGTTTACCCCAAATACAACCATTCGCACTTTAAATGCAGAACCCGAAATACGAAGATTGAAGAGAAAGTGACCAAAAGACTTACCAAAATAATTATAGGATGACACTATTGGCTTGTGGCATGGATGTTATTCTGATTGCTAATAATGAAAGATTTAAAAAAAAATTATCTACCGTGAGCGTTTCATTTCAGAGGCATCTTTAGCCGTTCTTTGCAAAAAATTAAATCTTCTTTTAAAAAAAAAAAATAAATTTTAATGTTATTTAATAGAGGGTTTCATGGTCGTTACCCTTTGGAGTGGATTCTATTGACTTCTTACTGTTCCTGGGAAAAATTACAATACTCTTTTCTTGTTAATTTCGGACGTATAAGAATATCGGTAGTTTTTCATATACGAATGCATTAAAATGTACATATATGTAGGTATCTATTTATATTTTACATGTACCAATATCGGGAACTGTTTGAAACCGAACTAATCGAGAATTAAATACATACAAAAAAATGGTAATTGGTTTCAAGAAAATCAATTTCTCCGTTTTTTAATAAATAAAACGCGATTAATAAATTCAATTATGTTTATAAGAAATAATTTAAACCTCAGGAAAATGAAAAATTATGTATCGTTTCGCATAACTTGAAACCGCATAAAAATAAACTACATAAAGAGACTTACTCTATCAAGGAAAAAAGCGATCATTTATGTAAAAAAAAATAATTTTTATGTTGGTGCTGATCATTTAGAATTAATTTTTATTTGTTTTAATTAAAGTTTACTTTGTTTTGAAATTTTCCAACCGGACTACAGTGGATCTGAACTAATTGAAGTCCGACTATCCAAGGTATAGCTGTATTTACATTATTTAGCTCATAAAATATTAATTAAATAGGTATTTTGATTCCTAAGTAAATAAAGAGAAAGAGAAAGATTAATTTTCTATAGCACAGTTTGAGTAAGATAAATTAGTTTTGTTCTTACTTCATATTAATAAGTCTAATGTTGCACAAGACAAACATTTTTGGATGGGTCATTTTATTTAATACAATTTTCCGTTGTATTTTTTCTCGATTTTTCAATGTGAAATATATTTTTTACACTTGCTGTTGAGTGATTTATGCTGAAATTATTAAGGAAGACATTTTTTCATCGCATTTTCTCTCTCTCCTGGTTCTTTGTTTCGTGTAAAGTTCATATATACTATATAGAAATCCTTTTTATATTTTTCTCTTTTCTCCTCGTTTTCTGCGCTTTCATTTCTCGAAATTGCTTGGTTGAAATTACGTACGATTACTTTTATATACAAAAACTCGTTCATCCAGAAAAATTATTCACTCTTCCGGATATATTTAAAAGCTTTGTTTTTCACATTCTGACTTTATGCATTCACTGAAAAAAGTACTCAAGCAAACAGCTTATTTATTATACATGTGCTAGGATTTGATGCTCAAAAGAAAAATGCTCGCATTGTGTATTGAATAATTGACTGGAAAATCTTGTCAGGGTGGAAATCAACTGTTGCCGTTCGATCTCCTGGTTGCCGCATTTATTTTTAATTATGCACATTCGCATTAATTTATTCATTATTTTTGCAAAACAATTTCGTTGAATGTGGGTAGATATTAAACTACCCCCATAAAGCTGGGGTTATTACAGAGGTCATCCTCTGGTGTTTATCGTCTGGGTTGCGTTTGATATTGTTAAGTTTCAGCAAGTTAATGAAGATTGTTGTATGTGAATTAATTAGAATTACTGAATACATTTACACCAACACACCTTTGTGTTTACACAGAAACCAGCCATATTTTGCATTTACCCGGGGTCCGTTCGGCCTAAATTACCCTTTCTCTGTCGTAATTTACCCGAAGTTCCCCAGCTTAACAATGTCAGATAAATTTAAAAAAAAGTCAACAAGAAAATAATTCGACAAATCGTTCGCGTTACGGAAATGACTTATACGCACACACAATAGAATCAAGATTGAAGCTTGTGTCAAACGTCCGTCCCACAAGTGACATCAAATAAATTCCTGACAGTGCAAACTGACCATGTCGGCGTGATTGACACACCAATAAAAAGTATCCAGAGATTGTAAGATAACAGGCAATAGGCCTCTTTTTGGCACTTCTCTTTTATATCACTGGAAGAGACGATTGATGACTCCATTTAAGATGTGGAGGATACTGATGGAGGCTATATTTATCGTATGTAACACTTACTTTCGTGAAATACCTCAGGATTTTTGCATTGGTTAGCAAAAGTATCGATTAAATTCCTGTATTTTATAAAAAATGAAATATGTTAAACAAATTCGTATATTGAAAAATAATTAATAGTAATAATTGCGCAAAAATTTACTTGGAATTATAGTAAACTCGCGTTATTGCGAACCCGAAAATTTTTAGCCTGCTCCTCTAATGTAAGTGGAATTTGATCACTATAGAGAGTTACACAATAATTTCAATATTGTACAGAATCTTGAAATACTACAACTATGAGGTGTTTCTATTAACACTTTATGTATTTATTTAAAATATGATATTTGTACATAGCTCAAAACTGCAAATAAGAAGTAAAATTAAGTGAATTTACTGCTTAAATTTATTGCACATAAGAAGATTCCCCCACCACCCTGATGAACACGTAATGCCATTCAGCATGCAATACAACCATAATAAATTAACTTTGGATGTCCTCTTTATCTTTAGAAATGTCACAGACTAATCATTTAACAAATTAAATTAAATTAAATTAAACGCATCCAGAAGAACATTAAAACCATCTTGCATCCTTAAAATTTTGCGACTCACCTCGTTCTACAATTAAACGAAACAACAAATGATTAATGAATTGTAAAAATAAATTAAAATTATGTTAAAAAATATTCAAACTGACTTTCGTGATTTTGCAGAAATGTTTAAATCTTGGTCACAGAATGTCGGAAAAGTTTCTAAATTATCTGCACTATACGCATTCTGTTGGTAAAATCCATTACATCTCGAAAAGGAATTTGGTACACTTTATTTTTAACAGCTTCCCACAAGAACAAATCCAGTAAGGTCAATTCCGAGCGACGAGGAAGCAATTTGTTAATGCTGCTTCTTCTTGTCCAATTTGTTCTATACTTATGGTTCACCTAAATACAGTCCACGTACATGTAAAATGAGGAGCAATCTAACCTACAGGAACATTTTTCAATAATATTGTTAAAGTATTTCAGCGAAATTAAATATGTATAGTGATCACTTGTTAGATTTTGGTTGAAAGAGTAAAATTGGTTTCATAGGTATATTGTGAAATCAACCTCATATGGGCATCGAGTGAGGCTTTTCTAAAGCATGACAATTAAGTTATTTTAAAAATTTACATTTGTATTAATTTTCTTTTGGATAAATTTTCAAAACTGAATTCGTCCAACATATTTCCTTGTATATTTGCAGTAAACTTGTAAATTTAGTTTTCTTTTGAATTCTACACACAGCTGCCTTTACTCGTTATTTGAATACATGTCGTATACTACATGACTGACACTACCGTGTTTATACTTTATTGATTAGAAAAAAATAATATTGCTACAAATTAAGAAACATATCACATCCTTGCTGTAAAACTTTAAAATCAATGTGAGCTTGAGAGAATGTTAAAGAAAGTGCTAACTTGTCACACCGCACTACACTATATCTAGAGCCATCAATCGACAGGTATACGGGGGCTGTTGAAGATCTCTTTAATCGAGCTAAACGATTTCAGAAAAGTCTGCGTTATATCAATAAACTTAGAGTTAGTAGCAAATATTGCATTCAAAGAAGCTTGCACATTAATGATGGTTTTATTTTCAAGTACTACATGTTACGAAAAAAAACCGAATATCTGAAATAATTTATTAAATTTTTTATTAAACGTGCACACAAATAACAGTGGGTCAAGTGAGCTATAAAACTAGATGACTTGTTAATTTGCCGCCACTTATAATTGTTAAATATTTAAGGTTATGAAACCAACTTAACAGTTGAGAATTGTCAAAGTGATGTTCCTTAACATTTTTTTCATAGTGTAGGCAAATATTAAAGCTCACTTGAAACACATTCATTTGTGTGCACTCTGAATATTAACTACAATGAATGTAGTTTTACCGAGAGAAAACAAAATAAAATCACATTCAGGAACTAGAAGCAAACTGCCACTTTAAATATTTTAATAAAACCAGCAATTTTTGTAGCACATATGGGCTAAAACTGACTTAACATAAAAATTAATGGATGCTCCTCTCTAGTGCAAAACTTTAAATGATATACATGCGCAATTGTACTTTACATACCATATATGCCACACACTAAATGCTCACAATTTAATTAAATAACTCTATTCCCTACGTGCTCTTTATACACCTCAACAAATGGTAACTAAAACAGGATCTAAAAAAATAGTCAGACTTTAAATTTAAAAAAGTAGGAAAATTGTAGGAAAATATTCAAATTGGGTTGTTATTATAATAACAAGCGCTTCAGCTGCAGAGTGATTTTGTTGTATTGAATACAAGCTGCAGGCATTAAAAATAAACAGTTTCGATCAAAGTCATAAATCAAGTTGCCAATAAGCGTCCATTACGATCACTCTGTGTGTCTCTGTAGTATAAATATAGTGTGGCATCGGTAATGTATTTCAATTCTCTAAATTGCCACCCTTACGCTTGTTTTATATCTTTAGAAAAACGGCTGTATCTATAAATTTATAATTTCCAATAAACGAAAAACAATTCCAAGTGCAAGTCTTACGACCACTAAATTTGTTTCAATGCATTGTTTACTGTATTGCCGGGTTTCTCTACCCGTTACTTCGCACTGAAAAATTTTTACTGTATTGGTACGATCGTGAAATTTTATTTCCAGTCGTTGAAACGTGTATATATATTTGGTGTTATTACATAACTTTATTCTCACATTGCACGGTACATGTTTGCCTTCGAATTAAATTTCGATGTCACAATAGTTTCATGATGTAGCATTTTTGAAAATATTTTGTAAAATAAACCCCAAGAAAATGTATTTCTTAGATTTTTGATCTATCGATTCGGGTATAATTAATTGTATATGCGCCTTTGTAAATTTTTTATGGGTTAACCGAATTCTACAATGAGGAAATCAATATCAACCCTTTTCGTATAAGCAAGCATTGTCATGAATATTATTGGGTGATTTAAGAATGGAAATTGATAACTCCTCGCCTACATTTAATATTATTAAATCTGTTTGAAATTGGCAAATATGATTATCGACAATAATTTGATATGATTATTACAAGTAACTGCTTGCAAAATTGACACTTGCACGAAGGCAGTTTATCCACGAATAACAAAGTTTGAGTTAGGCAACTTATCAAATAGGTTGCGAGTCATAATTAAACGCACAAGGAAAATTTTTGGACAAGAAGAAACCACGCTATTATCACATATTTATCGCTGCCTGTTAATCTAAAAAATCTATTTCGATAACTATCAGGGTGGAATAATTAACGTTAAGGTATGAAGTGTATGTAATTACCGATAATAATAATTGAACCTCTGGGAACTACCTCTGTGGTAGTGATAATTTAAAAGAGTCCAATGAAAATACAACATTAAAATCGAATAATTAGGCACCGCAATAAATGAATAAATAAGTACTAAACAGAAAAAACGAATATTATTAAAAACTGCTACCAAATAATATCAATAAAATTTCAATAAAATTGCCTCCAAACTAACTGCGTTATTCAAATTACGTAAACAAGAAATATCTATGAAACCGTTAAATAATATTGATCAGATATTAAGTGGCCAAGATGTACGTCTAAAAGTGCGGTGTTAATCAAGTGGCCGTTGCTATTAGAACTAAGGAATCGCATCGTGGAAGCTGCAGTAATTATCGAAACTAGCCCTGTTGCCATACCGTGCCAGAGAAGCATGGATTAATTGCGTCGCGTCGTGCTAAATACTGCATTCTGCTAACGGAGGCGACTTCGAACATTTACTTTAGATGATTCTATTAAAAATACATAGTTAACCCTTAATATCTCGTTAATAAATCGATTTGAGGTAGATACATTTGTTTGCTTATTTTGATCTAGGAAACGAGTCCTTACCAGGTAATTTTTAAATTTATAGAAATTTCTAAGCAAAACAGCTTACAAGACATATGAGAAATATTTTATATAGTACACCGTAGTACATCGTCAACACGTACAAAAAAAGTGTATGTGTTCCATAGTCAGCAATTGTCTTATGCCGTGTGATATGAACTGTTTAATTTTATTCATAAGAACTCAACAAAATCAGATGTCTTTTTGTTTTTAGGATAAGTGTTCCTGTTGTTGGGGTACACATTTTAGTGTGTGCTCAGAATTTTAGAAGTATCGAGAAAAGATGGTAAACCAGGGCAGCATTTGCTTTTTTAACTCTTAATTTTTCTCTTTTAACTTATTGTATATTAATTATTAGTAAATTTAAGATCTATCCCGCTCCCATGCTGGATAAAAAGAGGTACTCTTGTTACATATCGAAAATGTACACCGTTTTTTAAATATTGCAGTTTTTACCTATCGCCACGCTTGGGACACTTTAGTAAGCCGAGAACTCGTGGGAAGCGATTCCTCTAGTCACAGTTAGGGAGAAGTTTTTAATTTTATTCAATATCGACAAAATGTCCACCAAAATTTGACAAAGTGAAGTGTGACGATAGAAAATGTCATAAAAAATACAGCGATATTTCAAAAACAGTGCACAGAGTACCTTTTCTATTTACTCAGCATGGGCGGTCTTAATTCCAATATATTTACTACATTGACTAAAGTAGTTAGGACTTATACTATCTTCTGGATATGTTTAAAATTCTAGACACACATCCAAAGGTGTCTTTCAACCAGGGGAACAGTTACTCTAAAAAGCGGAGTACTATCTAGTCTCCTTCAATTATTATTAATAAAATTAATGATACCTGGGCCCGTCTTTTGACGGTTGTAATTTCAGCAATGAGTATTTTTGAACCAGGGACATAAACTTTTTTCTTTATCTTGATCAGTGTTGTGGGTGTACTTTTGAATCACACTGTAAAACAAGCTTAATAATTATTATTCTCGTCGCTTAATCATATCTCAAACTTTTTTTTCGGAGGTCATTTGGGAGTCTTATTCCAGTTGCAAGAACTGCTGAAATTTATCTTCAGAGATGCTAGCTCGTATTTTATTGTTTTTGTAGGAATTTCGAAACATCCTCCTAATTCTCCTAACAAAAGCTTGCACTTGAAAATATAATCATAACATAAAATGTTATGCTATATATACAAATATTTTGTCTTATTCATTTTTTACATCCGTTTTTGAAGGTGTTGATCTGCAGTCAATAAAAAATTCAACGAAATTGATTTTAAAATATTCACATAACAGTTTTCAGAGAGTTAATCTTAAAAACGCATTACGACTTGCGGCCATGCAGATGTCCATGGACATACACACATCCACATCTAAAATGACATATTACTTAAACTAACTAATAGTCTAAAAAATTTAAAACAAATTAAATGAATCAAAATAAAATAAAAACTGAAAACTTATAAAAATTCAATGATTCCAGAGCCTTCAGCATTCATAGTTTTCCACTGCCAAACGACAAAACTTATACAGAGAATATTGCATAAGTTTAGACTGATTGATACATTTTTTTATGTAAATCATTTTAATAATAAAAATAAATTAAAGTTGTTTAGAATTAAAAGAGAAAAATTAAAGAAGTTTTTCAGAAAATGTTGGATTTTGTCCAAATTACATAATATTATATGCACAATATTGCTAATAGGTGTAATAACTATAACATAAAATTTAAATTAATTATAACTTTATCGCTAATTCAAGCGTAGTTAACGAGCTGCGACACATGTGTGTATCGTAGTGTTGTAAAAGAAATCGCCGATCGTAAAATGGTTTGGTTTTTGCGGTAACTCTTGTAATTTATTCGTCGAAACGACCGTTTTCAATTAAAGCGACAAATCGGCCCCCTATTCTCCACCGGCTTAAATATACGACCTATTGAAACGGGGTTAAAAGTATTCGAAAGATTCATCTATACAAGAACCTTTTGGCACTATATTATTCTTATCGGCAGCCTTAAATCATAATTCTGGTCTTCCACTCCGGAATGCCGCAGATTCCGGCAATCGTGTTAGCGAAGTCATAACATTCCTTCAAAAAGACGAGAGAGTTTGGGGATTGCAGAAAATAAAATCAATAAAAGGGATTTCATTCGTTTACATTAAGTGGCCTTTTGATTTCTTTTTTTTGTTCAGAGTTTAATTTTTTTCGTTTATAAAATTTAATCGATTTTTATTGCTTTCTTTAAGTGAAACATTTCCGTGCGCTGATCGTTTCCGTATCAAATCCAGGATATCCTTGTTTATTCAGAAGTATCCGAACAGATTGGATAAACCTTTCAGATCATAACGCTTTCAAAATTAATCACCTTTTGATTACCGAATTCGAAAACTAATTTGATCACAACAAATTGTGCCAGCGGTTGCCTTTGAAGCGACGTTTGCTCAAAAATGGTTTAAATTCTAATAAACTCAATAACCCCTTTTTAATGAAGGGAGGAAATGTGCGTGTATGTATCTGTGAATATGCGCATAGATCTCGGGATGTGTGAGATTTGCGGTATGGTTGATATCGAGCGAATATTTCTACTTCATGCCGATTCCAAATTTGTAATAAATATCTTAGGTTTTCTTTCAAACGCTCATAACAAAAAGTTCATACAACTTTTTTGGAAGCAGTTCAATGAAAGATTGTTCTATAAAAATTTTAATATTTCAATCAGTAAAGGGGGCTTTCAAGGTTGCAATGTTTCACCGTAATGGCTAAAATTAATTACTTTTAAGATTCGTTTTAACTCTTGTCCAAATTCCACAAAAGTTCTGAAAAAGTTTCATTTTATGAATGAGAACCAGGTGCAAGAAAATACAAGTCCAGAAACGGTTTACAAGTTACGACCTACATTTAGGAAGTGAGCGTATCCATTTATTTCCGAAATTAATAATTCAAACTTTCGAAAATCCAAAGATGGAAAGCTTTTAAAACTGCTATTTTCATGCTTCCTACGCATTTAATTATTTGGAAATCGTAATTTTTTCCGCCTTTTAAAACTTGTTTCCGGAGAGCGAAAAAAGAAATTACTCACCATCTTTCCCGGCTTTCGCAAAATCCAATATTACAATGACCACGAAAAAGATCCTTAAGTAAAACATCTCGAACATTTTGATGTGTAATTGTCGGAACTATGCACTCACAACACGTCTCAAGTCATAACCAGTCTACCGAGAATTCCGCGAAAATATGGTGACAGCACAGTCCGAAGGGGCACATTTTTAGAATCACACTTTTACCATTACCCTGCAGGGAAAACTACTTACAATATTTTTATGTACACGAACTTGTTTTAAAGGAACGGGGCTTTTCGTTTAATCCGTTTCATAAATTTTCTATAAATCCTTGTTAAATTTCGAAACCTGTTAATTTAAACACACCAATTTTAATTAACACTACAAATATTAGCTATAACTTAGACCTCTAAATTAAACTATTACATTGTAATCTCGATTCCGCAGGGTGTAATTCAGAATGCGGTGATCGTAATTCCAAATACTGCCACTTAAGTTTCAAACCGTAGCAACTCTTTAAACCGAAAGTTCTTTTTATCATCTCCATCGTCACTATTACCCCGGAAAAATTGTTTTGCCAGTTTTTGATCCTGCGTTCTTGGTTGATTTAATTCACTTTGTCACCGCGCAAAGTTCACATCAATTATGAAAGGTTATCTGTAAACACTCATAGTACGGGAACGAGAAGTTCGCTAATGATTTATTATCGATTCAGATGCGGACGCTAGTGGCGCCTACATCAAAGTCCCCCTGATACTGGCCGTACTCAGGTCTCGCCCCACTAGCGTCGCGACGCCCTCCGCGCATGTCTTTATCATCCCTTATCCATACCTGTACACAACAATCTGATTTTTGCTTATGGACCTTAATGGTTCATCATTTCAGAACAATATAAAATGATGTGCCGGAGTCCATATTGTCCAGAAACGGCAAGTTACGACTATTAATATTACCGATAATGACATTTAATGGCGATGATTACAATGAAGGTAGGTAAAAATCTATTATGTAATAGGTTCGACGCTTTATGAAATTTCAGCATGTTAAAAATGAATGTTTTTAAAATGCATCTGTTTAATAATTTATGAGTTGGGAAATGTCACAGACAGGATTTGTGCAAGGTACGTAACCAATAAATCATATATCCTGTATGTTCATTACAAAATATAGCAATTATTAAAAACGTGTAACAAATCAGATTTTATACCTCTGTCTCACTCATACTTCGTTTCGTCGCAGCATTTTAACAGTGGCAATTCGATTATTGAGTCGAATCAAAATGATGTAATTCTGATAAATATTCGTTGCACAGTTTTCCATCAAGTCACTTTTTTGTGCCAACAAATGTTTCAAGCACAAACATATTAAAATGCTAACATATAACGCAATAATTCAATTAGATTTTATTTGAAAGATGTTTGTAAAAAATTTTATTTGTGGTTCATTAAGAGAGAATGAACACTTAAAAAAATTAACTTAGCAAACGGATGTTTTCTTAGAAAAAAATGCGTGAAAGATAAATTGCTGCGTTTCAAAAAAAGTAGCTTTATTTAATGAAAATGATGTAAATGAATCAACGGAAGTCACGATTTATTGTCGGTGCATTAAATAGCGTTTAATGTCTTTATAATTTAAGTTTCTGTTGATTTGTCGGTTAAGGTTCTAGTTTTGTAAAGGGCACGGGTTTTCTGAGATCTCACAAGGTATAGTTAACTTTTGTCATAATTTGCAGTCGATTCAATTCATTTGATGAAAGTTTCAAACTTGAAAGTAGTTATTCCAAGCAAGAGAATAATTAACGAACCGGCTGTTGAGCTTTAGGTGTACTTATCTAAAACCGGCGGTACATTGAATTATTAAATTGTTCTATTTTAGAAATTATTTCAACTTTTTTCTTGTAATACTTTTGTGATATTAGAGACAACGACTGTCACTGTTTCGATAAAAACCACTATTTGTTGGCAAAGTTTTCAGTAACTACTTATATCCGCTTGTTACCTTGTCTGCTTGCTTGTTAGTTGAACTACCTTCATGTTTCGTCATTTAATTCAACAGTGTGCGCAAAACTCCATTGAAAACAATTTGATTTATCGTTATTGAACTGACTAGTGATCACCAAAAAAGTCTATTGCGAGTTGTTTATCGATCCTTGAAATTAGATCACTGACTACATAATATAAGAATGCGAGCTCTCATGTTTTATACAAACCAGTATAAAGAAATTAATTTAGCTGCTGGTTTATTATTTACATTTTTGATGAACAAAATATTTAAAAAAAAAATTGAAAACGTAGAAATAAGTTTACAAAAAGTGTTGAAAGGAAATGAAGATAAGAACTCGCAGAAAACGTTCAAAAATTTGTCAATTTTATTTGAAACGGTTCCACTAAAAGCTATAAAAACGTGAAACTTCGGTAAGGAGATGGATGAACACACTGAACAGCTTGTTTCGGCAGTTTGTGGTGGTTGTGGGTGATGACAAGAAACTTAGGAAGAACTGTGGTAAGAGAGTACCATCGATGGACGAGAACAGTGGATACTTGACAACAAACAAAAGTAACCCCGACAACATCCAACTGCAGCATAAACTCATGGGAAGAGCGGCACAAAATTTTATTCGCCTATTCCAAACAGAGTAAAGAAAGATTTATATTTGGTAATACTAAACTTCAATTTTTAGTTTTTCATCTAAGGTACCTATATATATAAGGCGCCAAACAGCGCATGTATTTTAAGAAAGTTATAGCGCCAAATAGGACGCACAGTTACAGTCGGTTACAGCGGCAGTATTTCAACTTAAATTATTTAATTATTACTTAATTATTTAATTATTTAAATTATTTAAATTATTTATTAATTATTATTATTTATTTAATTATTCGCGGGAAGGCGGTGGCTAGCGTTGCAGACAAGAACATCTGCGGGGAGGTCCATCCGGGCATTTGGGGCCAGGCAAAGTTACTTGTGGCCGGTGGATCAATCGGCGGCCACAGTGAATGGACGCAACAGTTCCGGGTCCATGTAAGGCACAAGCTCTAATGGCGGAGGCCAGGGCTGCACTTGGGCTTGCAGGTCAGAGCGGGCGTCGTCAAACAGTGGGCAGACAAGGAGACGGTGGGCGGGATCATTGTCAGCATCCGGGCATGCGGGACAGCACGGGAGATCACGCTTCCCCAGCCGATGCAGGTGGATGCCAAAGTTCCCATGTCCTGACAGTAGCTGTGTGGTTGTGAAGCTCGGCTTCTGACATGGACGATCAGGCACCCAGGGAAAAAAACCAAACGTGACCCATCCCTTGGTGGACGCCTCCCATCTCTCCTGCCAACAGTCCCACACCCGAAGGGTCAGATATTCCTTGGCATGGGAAAGGCTAGGAAAGTCCTCCATTCGAAGCATATCGTCCTGAAATGGTGCATGGCCATTCTTTCGGAGGCCTGTAAGGGCAGTTCTCCTCTGTATTTCCAGGTCCAGAGGAGGGATTCCAGCCAGTACTCCCGCCGCATCCGTGGAGATGGAGCTGTATCCTTTACAGATTGCTCTGCCACCTGAGACAAATACGGCCAGCTCAAAAATAACAAGAAAAAAGGCTTTTCCCGTGCGAGCGCGGCAGTTTTCCATTGGAGGCGAAACCGAACACGGGAGGTTATGCGAGGTTATGCGAGTAATAGAACGCATAAAAAACAAAATAAATGATTTGCCATATCATTATATGATATACACCGGCTGGCCGATTCAGTGGTAAGAGAGTTGGACTTTCCTGTTTTCCGCGCGAAGGTACTGAGTTCGGTTTCCCATAGAGCACGGAATTTTTCCGTGCCATTTTTGGGACCGGTACTCGGGCTAATCGCGATTTGTCATTGAGGTATAATTACTGACGCGTCCCCTAAAATATCTGGACGTTTGGGCTAAGTAACGAGTCTTGCACACAACACTTACACACTACACCACTAGCGTCAGCAAGGTTTGCGCCAACTGGTAACTCGCATGCGGGCTAAGTTGTGCAGTTAACGACCGACACTGGTTGCAAAACACACCTAGACACCTAATGGTATTAAGAGGATAAATATAAATAATATATAGATAATATTCTATCTAGAATGTTGTTGGTACTTTTTTCCTCCGTAACGCTTTCTTGAAAACATCTATTTAAACATTAGCTTACTTTCTTCAAAATAATAATCTGTGAAAATATGTAAATATAAATACAGTCGAACTCCTCTATAGTAGCCTCCTCTATAATGATTTTTCTCTATAGTGATGTTTTTGTCAAGAACGTGAATTTTTGCACGTTTTGCATACAAAAATACCTCTATATTATGATATTAAGTCTCTATATAGTGATTATTCTTAAAGAAAGTACCAATATTCTCGGGGAACGGAATTTTCGGAAATAGAAAATACAATGGATGTATTTAACATCTAATTTTTTCCAAATGTCGACTACCTGAAAAATCCTTAGAAGAATTTCTTGCAAATTCCATACTTATGGGAATTTCGATTTTTAAAAATACTGCTGTGCAATCAACTTGGACAGATATTTTTTCAAACATAATAAATCTTAATTGTTTTGTTTCATTTTGAATTTCGATTGGTTTTTAAAGTGACTGCCAAAACTGTAAAATTATACATGAATTCTATATAGTGAAGTTTCTTTATAGTGATGTTTTTCCATGGCTTTTCGAACATCACTATAGAGGAGTTCGACTGTAATATTGTTGGTGTAATAGCAAAGAAAAAAAATTAGCGCACGGGAAAGGTTAAGGGGCATTTACATCAAATAAACGTACGAAAATTAACAACCTTGGCAAAAGTGGTTGGTGCAATTGTTCCAAACAAAAATCATATGACTAATCGCTTTTGTCAAATTTGTTAATTTCCATACGTTAATTAAATTTAATTGGATCTAAACGCCCCTTTACATTTCGCGGCACAAACAAACGTGAAAGGAACTATTTTCAGGGAGATCTAATAAAAAAGTTAATTTATTAATTTATTTTATTGTAGAATGCTTTTCGCTAAAGTTATTGAATTTTTCGGAACACTGTTCTAAATAACGCCCGTAAACAATTTTTGTGTTGAGGGAATGGTTCTTCTGCGATTATAATTTTGTTCATAAATATGGGGTTGTGTTAAGGAAACAATAAACTTCAATTTGACGCTTGCATGCACAATTTTTATTTGTTTTATTCAAAAAATCTCCCACAAACTTTTTATTCTGCAGTAAATTTTAAATTGTAGTTGGTGTTCTTTAAAGCACCAAACTCAACTTAAAATAAAGTGCAGACACTATACCTTATAAGACTCTTAAAAAGGTTGAGCAGAAAGAAGAAGATATTTGCGTTTTCTTTTGTTTTTTTGTGTTTTTTTGCTAATACCGTTAATATAATTATTATTGTTTTTCATCATCTTATTTGACTTTGGTAGGTAATAATTATGTGCTAACTAATTATAAATATGTAGGCCCGAAAAATTCTCAAATGCAAAAGGTAGAAACAATTCGAGGTGCAAATCTAATAACATCGTAACTCGATTTTTGAGTAAATTTAGTTTCAATAATCATCCTATGTAAAAAAAATTCTCTTTTTAACAGTGAAACCGATTTTTTGTTTAAATAAAAACTTAGTATATTATGGGAAAAAAAAACTATATCATCGTATGTTAAAAAGTTAAGCAGAATGATAAAAATTCGAAACTAATTTTGTCTGTCCTCTAAAGTAGTGAAGAGATACGATGTTATTAGATTCGCACGTCGAATTGTGCGCTATGCTATGCTATGCCAAACTGAAGCGGGCGGTAAAAATTAGTTTTCGAACACTTTTTTGTTAATGTACATGTTTCCGATTTTCACTTTTTAATTAGTTAGAGGTATTGGAAATTGATACATTTGAAATTGGTTTGCTACGATTTTTTCCCCTGAAATCGAGTAATCTTTGCTGTTGCCTCTTAAAACACCAATTATCAAAAAGGCAACAAGCAAATTTATGAATCTGAGCTAGTGTGCCTGACAAAAAGTTTGGAGGTCCATGTAGTAAATTATGGGTATCACATTTTAATACCTAACACTCCAAATAATTAACTTATATTATACCCTTTTACTTTACTTTACTTTAGGCTTAAGGCAAGGACAAATGTCACTGAAAAAATTAAAATTCATAACAGAAAATTTTTATTCATTAATTACTGGCCGATGTGAATTAATTGTTTGAAATACTGCTACCAATGAATTACCGAAAAACTGCTTCACACTGTCAAGCAGTTTAATTTTCGTCGATAGAAAAGTATAATTTACGATATTCGCCTTCTTGAATGAACGGAAGGAGAAAAACGAATCCTCCTTTAAACCAACTACTGTCTAATTTGCAAATTGTACTCTTGTAAAACAGTACTTTTAATTCGTGATTTTATTTCCCTTGTTTCCCTTTAATGTAATTTTAATGACTTTTTCTAACCTTCTTTTGCGTTATTTCAGCCACTTTCATAAAACAAAACTGTTTAATGCAATGGGAAAACTCCTAAGAATGAATACTAAGTAAGTATCAAAAAAATACTTCTGACGCAGATTACTTAAAAATATCCGTAAAAATATTGAAAACAATACACCCGTTTTCCTCTGTAATCGTAGATTATCCCCAATAAAGTAAGATTTGCGTTCACCTTTAATTAGAACATTTAAAAATAGAAGCTTCAATAATTTATATGAAATTTCTTAATTTAGAACAAGTCAATCAAGTGAACTATTGTGAACTCAAAGCAGTGAGTCGCTTATAAACTCCCACTGCCATTATTGGAAAATTTTAATTATACTCGTTTAAATTGTAATTGTTTTGGAAGCATGGAGGTACTTGTGATGTGAATGTGAATAATAAAGGGTCACGTTAATTGAAATTAAATTTTAACAATTTTTTCTGAAAAATGGAAAATAACTGATTGAATTTCACGTTATGCTTAAAATAACTACTGTTGATTTTTGTGTTAATAAAATAGTAATCTCACTCGAACGTGGGTTGAAAATAACTGCCAATTCAACGACTTTCATGAGGTACACTATGATGTATGGTAGTTTTAGAAAAGAATTAAAATGTTAAGTTTTAAAACTTGTGGTAACTATATTGTCAATATAAACGTTCGCAGTTTCTCCAAAAGTTAATTGAAATGAATGTCGTTTATTAGACTAGTATAGGGTACAGACACCATTTGTAGTCACTGTAAGTTAATTTGTATTTGAAGAAATTAATAAATGACAAATAATAACCGTAAGCCACATTATTCTATTTATATCTTGACCGAGTCTTTCACCTTTTTCGGGTAATTTGTTCCTCAAATAGCATTTTCAACAGCAATTTTAGCCAGTTGTTCTTTCTATCAGACTACTTTTCTATGGTTCCAATCAGCTGATTCTTAAAAATAACAAAACAACACGACAGATAACCTTATTTTACAAAAACACGTGGTTTTGTACTGTTATTAAATAAAACAAACATTTTCAAATTCACAGTAATAAATCAGTAGGTAGAACAATTCGTTGTTTCAAATTTTAAAAAACTTTTGAAACAGCTTGAGCAGGAATATTAAATTTTTTGTTTTTTAAGGAGTGTCCTATAACTTCAAATTTCTTCCACAAATCACACACACCATTTTGTCATAAACTAAACCCCTTGTAAATCATAATAACATAGTTGAAATTTCTAGGAGTACCTGATAAATAGATCACGGCGTTCGAAATACTCACTAACTTACTTTTCCTTTTCAACGGAAATAAACTAAAAAAACAATTTGGTTAATAGCTGTCACATTGAAAAACTTGTAGAACTTTTAAAAAATTCATTAAGTAAGCTAAAAGTGTGGGAAAAATTATAATTATAACAAATTTACTTACATCCGAATTTATCACAGACGGAATCAGAAAATCTCCACAATTTCAGGACCATTTCTAGAAATAGTTTGATCATTTTGTTGATCGACAACTTCATCTCGTCACGTTAAATTATGTAATATTTCCTATTAATTTACAATATTAAACATTCACTAAGCATGAAAAGTTACTAAAAATGTATTCTCCAAAAAAATACAGAAAAGGCACACCGTAATATGTATGTATTTTCTTACTGCAAGGTATGATGTTTTGCAGCTAACTTTTAAGAAATTCTAAAGTAATATATCTATTGTCAGTAAAGCTTGAAACGGCCCTTCGTTGAAAAAATATCGACAATAAAGCAAATCACAACATTCCGTCCAAGTGTATCCGGCAAAATTTTGTTATTATTACTTAGCGCTGGTCCCAAACAATACCGCCCATGGAGGTTGCCACAAAATCTGCATACTTAAACCAAAACGTCACTTTGCTTGGGTTAATATTGTACGTGCTACTCACGCTTAAGGGAGTATTCTAGTCTAGAGGCATGAATTTGAGGTGTTTTTCGCGTGCTCTAAATAAAAAACAAAAAATATTTTTACTATCCATTTTTTAACAATACATAAAAAATTAAAAAAGTGAAAAAATTGAAAACTCAAAATGTTATAAGCTGTTGAAGTGGAGGATTGGAAAAAAATGGCGCGCCAAGTCTGCCACGATTGCAACCCTCCAAATGATGTGAAACAAAAAAGTAAAAAAGATTATTTATCTAGATAAATGCTGCTATCGTACTAACTAAAAAAAACTAAAAAAAACTTTTTTTTCGCTAAATTGTGGATGTCCGAAAAAATAATAAATTTTTTTACTATTTTTTTTACTTTTCTGAATTTTTTAAAAATAGTAAATAAATTTAATTTGTTATAAATCATAGTTAGTACGATAGAGACATATATAGAGAAGACTCACACCAAATTCCAAGTAAATCGGTTAAGTAGAACTTGAGAAATCATGGCAAACATCTTGAAAAAAGTAGTTTCGAGAAAAACGCGTTTAAAGTTTCGGGTAAAATTACGCCCAGTGTTGTTCCGGCCCAGCCGGTTTGGATGTCGTGTCACTAAAATAGCTATATCTCCGAAAATAATTAAAATTTTGACAAATCCTTTTAAAGACATATTCTTGAAAGGTTCAGCTTTGAAAATGTGAGAAGAAAAAAAATTGATTTTTTCAAATTTCTACACTAGAATACCCCCTTAAAACAAAATGTTTATTCATTCCTAAAGTAAAACATCTATTCTTAATAAATTCTTAGGTGATATTTTTTTTGAGTGTAAATATTTAAATAAATACCGCGTTCATTTACATTAGTATAGCAAGTTCAGTATCTCGTGACCCTTTGCACAAAACGTCGAATTGATTCACGCCAGTATCAGTGCCAGTGCCAGTGAACTGCGCAACCAAAGCCGTTTCACTTCACAGTACGCAGTTTAAATCTCGTTTTTTTCAATTCAATCAAACTTTTTAGGTTTCATTGATGACTTTCCTGTATAGTTTTGGTTTCGCCTTCGCCAAATTCAAGGGTCAAGACTAACTGAAACTGCTATATTATCTACATTATTATCGTTAAATAAGTTTCCTGAGATGTTAACAGTTCGCGTGGCAACACACAATTATTGTGATCATGTCAAATCAGAAGTTCCTTAATTCGGATCTTTTTCTTACGCAATCACACGCAACATGTTCGAAAGTATCTTTTTTTATTCTTTGTAAGAAAAGTAGAATTTTGTTGAATTCTTTGTCTTCAACAAGTTACTTACTTACTTAAAGTTTCGCAAAATTTAGGTTTTAATAACATGAATTGCGTTACGTTGCTTATGTATAAGTTTACCCTGAGTGAAATGAGTTACTTAACGTAGTTAGCAAGTGCTGCAATAGAAGAAAATGCAGTTACTTGGTAAACTTCTACCAAGAGAAAATGATGGGATCTTTAGTGCAGATTATTAAAAACGATCCAACTTTCCAAGTTCAACTTTTCTTTCTTACATCGCCTTATGTGTTAACGTAGCATATGTTCTAGTCATGAAAGTTTTTCGAAAGTCGTATCAAAATAAAAAAGTCGATAATATACCTTTTTACTCGTAAATATACAAGTATTGCAAAAAATAAGTCAAAGTTCATCAATTTACTTGCACTAAAACTGCTAATAATGCGAACTGTCTTTACCATTACATGAAATACTAACTAGTTCCCCGAGGCTTTCATTAAAATTTAACTTTATTATCTCTTCCTTAATTATATAAATTCATAATTTTTTGCCGTTCTATTAGTACTGTTGAATTGCAAACATGCCAAGATATCGAAGATTAAACGTTAAAATAAAATTCGAAAGCTCATTTGTCGCAATATAAATTTAGAAGGCCATATGAAAAGAAATACTTCAGTGACGGTACCATCGCTCAAATTAAATCTCATTACATTTATTACAGAAAGCAGATCGTTTTGTCTCTAACGAACCGTAATTCTTTTTACTTCCGAAATAAATTTTGATTAAAACTACGTTGACCTTGCGCAAGGAATTGAAATTTCAACGCTGTTACTTTTGATGCAAGAACTGAAAGCTTATTTAACATCTGATCAGTCGAAATTTAAAGTTTTCAAAACACATTTTTATTAGGACGTTTAAATATACATGTCTGCGATTTGCATTTTTAGACTACCATCAGAAATTATTTAGCGATAATTCATTATTTGATGTTACAGCTACCTCACTGTAAATTTAGGACTACAATACGAAAGTTTCACTTCAATCACTTTGAATAATTGAGCATTAAATTTTGCCGTTTAAAGCAAACGTAACAAAATGATGCAGAGTTATTGAAAATAATTATTATTAAATTATTATAATTAAATTTTAATTAGATTACAGAATTTTTTAATGCAACGACACAATGATCCAAATTATTGATTATTAAAATCAAAATTAGGTTATTCGAATATTTTTATTCGTTTTCCATTATAATATTGGCAAAGATTTGTGTACTATGTGATATTAACGTATAAACTTCCCGAAGGTACAATTTTACCTCTTCATCAAAGATCAATTTTGTTACAATTTAACGCATAGTTTACATAATATGCTTTTATGATCATCAAACTATTCGTAAACTTTTCTTAGTTTCAGGCAAGGATTTAATTATACCAACTTTTGATAAAAGGAGTCGATTACTCCAGAATTTTCTAGCATACCTATAGCTACCTATGCAACGCATTTTATTAAAAAGTTTTGGCGATCGAATTATACTTTGTTCACTTCTCATTAAATGTTAAACAATTTTCAATCAAATTTACAAATAAGATACTTAAATAATATTGGCAAATGTTTATATATTGGCTCCCGCAGGCTTTCTACTTTTATTGACCCAATGTATGTATATATATTGTTACCAACCAGTTCACATAAAATAAGAACTCACGGCACAAACACAAATAAAAATACGGAGCTTGTTGTAAAAACACGTCTGGTCATTCCTTTGTATAAAAGGTGACGTTTCTATTTATTTAATTCCGTCAAGGCAACCGAAAACATGGCCAGCTACAACGTCCGTGCTCAGTCAAGCAGCCGCCGTGGCTGCATAAGACCGTTTAGGTAACACGCCCCTCCCTAAAGGCTGAGCACGGTGTTGGAAGTAGCTGTTTCCTTGGGTTATTTATATTATATAGAAAATAGTTTATGGTTCGCTCTGCAGGTGACTAACTGTTCCTCGAAGTGACGCGGTTCTAGTACGCCGGCATCTTTCATGTCATGCCGAAAGCGGGGAAGGCGGCGAAATGCGGCTCTTCGCGGCGCTGTTCGGTCGCTGACGATTCCATTGTAGTTCGAAGTCAGCGTCGGGGCTTCGGGAAGCATGGTCGTCAAAAGAATAAGATTATCCATAACACTATAATCAGATTCTAATTGGGTAGTTCCGAAATCGGGTATCAATGACTCAGTTTCAACTGGTTCGGCGTCATCCGAAACATCCAGGTTACAAATTAATAGCGGAGGTACTGACAGTAGTCTAAGAGTGTTTTTGTGCAATTCTGCGAGGCCTTTTATCAATTTGGATAAATGCCCACCGAAAGATTGCACGTGTTTGTTTTCGAGTACTAATTCCAGTTTGACCAAAACGTCAGAACGTAGTTTCTCAAAGCGGGTCCTGGCAACATAATGGGTTCTTGCAGTGCTGCGTAGTTGCACTCTGTTACCGGGTCGGTACAGCGGTGGTCGGTTGCGTGGTTGCTTGCTACTGGTTCAGACTTTGCTGCAGGCATCCATAGTTCCTTGAAGTGACGCGGGTCTAGTACGCAGGCATCTTTCGTGTCAAGCCGAAAGCGGGGAAGGCGGCGGAATGCAGCTCTTCGCGACGCTGTTCGGTCGTTGACGATCCCCTTGTAGTTCGACGCTGGGCGTCAGAGCTCCGGGAAGTGGAGTCGTCTGTTACAGTGCTTCGTAGTTGCACTCTGTTACCGGGTCGGTACAGCGATGGTCGGTTGCGTGGTTGCTTGCTACTTGTTCAGACTTTGCTGCAGGCATCCATAGTTCCTTGTAGTGACGCGGGTCTAGTACGCAGGCATCTTTCGTGTCAAGCCGAAAGCGGGGAAGGCGGCGGAATGCAGCTCTTCGCGGCGCTGTTCAATCGCTGACGATCCCCTTGTAGTTCCACGCTGTGCGTCGGAGCTCCCGGAAGTGGAGTCGCCTGTTGCAGTTGTTGTCGTATCGTGTAGCGATCATCGGTTGCGGGCGCCACTGGAGGTTCCTGATGTTAGGATTTGACCCCCCTCCAGAAGGGCATCGCGGCATCGGGGTCGTTGGTGGAAGTTCGTAGGAAAATCATTTCTCTCGTGCCCCACGTTGGGCGCCAAATGTTACCAACCAGTTCACATAAAATAAGAACTCACGGCACAAACACAAATAAAAATACGGAGCTTGTTGTAAAAACACGTCTGGTCATTCCATTGTATAAAAGGTGACGTTTCTATTTATTTAATTTCGTCAAGGCAACCGAAAACATGGCCAGCTACAACGTCCGTGCTCAGACAAGCAGCCGCCGTGGCTGCATAAGACCGTTTAGGTAACAATATATATGTATATATTACTGTTCGTTGCTGTCCATTAAACTCGTGGAAGTAATAGCTATTCACAAACCCGGTCAGGACCCGAAATTCACTCAGAATTATAGGCCAATCAGGCTCCTTTCGACTCTCGCCAAAGCAGCGGAGGCCTGCATACACACAAGAATCAAGAAAGCTCTGGAGGAACTCAACATAATTATTCCGGAGCAGCTTGGATTCCGCGACAGACACTCTGCTCCCGATCAGGTTTTCAGGATCGTGGAGTACAATACGCAAGGACTCAACAACGATCTGTACACGGGCGCTGTTTTTTTCGACGTCGCGAAAGCGTTCGACAAAGTCTGCCACGACGGGCTCGTTTTCAAATCAATTAAATTTAACTTTTCTTTACCCCTTGTGCGCCTTATCCGTTCTGACCTCACGGAACGCGAATTTAGAGTCAAGGTTGATGGCACGGTTTCCGCCATAAAACCAGTCTCCTCTGGAGTCCCTCAGAGATCGATCCTGGGGCCGACCCTGTTTAACATCTATATGGCGGATATTCCAATCCCGCCTCACCAAGCCATTTTAGCGCAGTACGCCGACAACACGGCCTTCCTAACTCGGTCTTCCAACCAGATAATGTCACACGTCGCCTTCAGCACGTGGCTGTTAGCCTGGAGGAATGGTACTCCAGATGGCGTATAGTGAAAACGCAAGTCGTATTTACTAGTTAGTGTATGCACTCACTAAAGTTAACACTTCAACTGTAACATATATACAATATTCGCAAAGAATCAACGTAATAATTCCTTGTTTATGTAATAAATTTGGGTTCAATTCCAAACGGTTAATTTACAAATCAAATTTTTTTCCAGCGAATATTTTAATGAATAATAATTTTAGAAACTCAAAACTTTTACGATTGATTAGTAAATGTTGAAGTTCTCTAATCTTAAAATGAAATTGCTGGGAGTTGTTCTCTACGGACATTTTCTGATGACCAAAATATCACATACACATTCTAGTCGTAACACAGAAATCAGAGTAGATTAGAGTTGGGGAGACGAACTGTGTGCAGCAGCAACCTCGAAACACGAGATGAAGGATGCCCCGAGTGTGTTCGATAAATTCCCAGAGAGAGTAGCTCGGTTACGGCTGCAATTTTTATTCGTCAATAAAAGCTTCAAATTAATCTGTGTGATTTGCGTTAGTTCGCTTTTATCTGTTGAACTTTTGCGCTGAAAGTTCCGGAAAAATAATTACATTTACATGTGCATCGCTAAAAATAAATCTCTTTCTACGTCTTTTCGGATCTCGATTTGTTTTAATGATCAATACTGGAGTATGTCTACCTCTGACGTAAGTTATGTCGTACATTATGTCACTAACTTATTTGTCAACGTCAAAAAATAGCAAGGTAAGTTTTGATCGATTGAAGCACCAACCTTGTTGACATGACAAAGTTTACGTATGTTTTCTGAAATTGGTACTTTTTTAAGTTATGATCGACACCATTTGCCAGATTACATTGAAGAAAGCGTAAGAAGGTTCTTGTCACGCCCCTTCGAGAGAAACGCTTATATATCTATACAATCAATGTGCACGTGACAAGTTTTTTTCGGGAAAAAATCAAACGGCGGACGTTAGTTCGGGAATAGCAAATTTGATCGGGTCAAATTTGTCGAACGTGACATTCAACACTTAGATAGAGAATGAAAGTTTTTGCTGATGAAGGTCAGTTATAAGAGTTAGAAATCATCAAAATATTATTAACGAAAATCTGGACAATCGTTCCTTACAAAGAGAAAAGCGATGTGTTTTAGTACATACTTAATTTAAATAGGTAGTAGTAAAGAAGTAATGCTGAAGCTGTAAATTTGATTTAATGTAAAAAATGGTGCAGTGCGCATTAGTTCATAAATCTTTGTTAATAACATTCCACTAAAAGTACAATAATTGAATAATTCACAATTATTTTGATATTTTCTTGATGTTTTTGTCTCTCTTTTTCAAACATTATTCTTTTTTTTCTTCTTCTGCAGCACCACGGAATTTCTGTGAATTCTGTTCAATTAATATACAGAGTGCACGACTTTAATTGCATAGTACTTCAATAAAAAACAAAACAAAAAGTCTTGACAAACAGTTTCTACCGCGGGATAAAGTAAGTTGAAGCGTCTATTAAGTGGAAAACAAATTTTGACTCAAGAATACCATGGTGAAATAATATCAATAATAATATTAATATTAATAATAATATCAATCCCATATATTCTACTATTAATTAAAATATTCTCAGTTTACTTGATGAATTTCCAGTAAAATGGTTACAAACGCTGTAGTATAATTTGATAACCAGCAAAATATGGATGTGCTTGGCAGGCTTAATATTTGAACTGAATATGTTATTTTAGATTCGTAAAAACTGTTGTGGAAATTTTGAAAACGGTTAATTAAAATCGTATATAGTGGCCGAACATTTATTTGTTAACACGGAAAGATGAGCTATTGTTGTTACCGATAATCTTACAAGAGCACTGATTAGTGCCGGAAATTTCTCGAAATGCGTAGAAATTTATCGCTGGAGTTTACCAGATTAGGTTGTTTCTATGCAAGAACAAAAAAGTCCAACTATTATACCGGGCGATCCAAGTCATCTGAACCTGCCACTTCTTAGTGATACTTTCTGTGCCGTTGTTCTTATTTCCGTCATAGGCACGCACATGAAAAATAGATGGGGATGAAAGAACAGTAAATTATTTAATTAAATTTACGAACACAACATATCACAATTAACGATGATAGAACAAGAATTTTATTAACCCATTTTTGTAATCCTACATTTTACAACCATTTCAGTGAAATTATATTTATCACTAAAATTTTTAGCTAAATCCGATGTTATCTTGTAACATTGGGCTGATAACTAAAACAGTCAAAGCTGCAAACGTCGGGAATGATGCTGCATTGAAAAATATTGATAAAGTAGTAAAGACTGCAGTGCTGAAGAATTTACTTTGACGCCTGGAATAACAACATGTAACAGAGCTAATTTCAGTTACCTACTAAAAAGTATCGGGAAATTTTGGACTTGGTTCCGGAAACGTACGGCAATAAAATTTTCTAATAGCTGTTAGTGTTGTACGATTTTCACATGAATATGAAATTTAAAATATTTATTACAATATTTCTCGATAGACAGTGGCACATTATTAAACCACAAAGTACTTCATTAAAATTGGATAATAGAAGTTACAGAGCATAGGAATTACAACTCGAACAAAAACTTAATTTAGCCTGAAAATGTTCAAACTTTTTCTTGTTCTGTTCTGTTCTATTGGATAAAGCACAATTATTCAGCAAACTTTTCAATTTTCATTGACAATTACTTTATTAACATGAATTAAAAAGTTTTCTTTCTGGAGATTGATTTACATCGAACTTTTTTATATAAAAAAATATTTTAACAATAGTACAAAGCAATCGCTACAAAGATTTATTTACATGAAAACTATTATGAATAAAGCATGCAGAACGTACAAATACAAGAAAATTATCGGCAAAGTTATAGAAAATAGTTTTACATCAATTTCTATTTAACATCGAGTAGTGGTTACTTAGTTTTGCATACAACATTAACAACCCTTAAATAAATACTATTTATCCTAGTCTTTGCTGCTTTATTTCATAAGTTTGCACAACTAGATCAAAACGAAACTCGTATAATACAGATAAGTACTAATATAAATTAATTACTTGTTATAGAATTGAATGGAATTCAATATACTATCATCAATGTCATTAAAACTTCAAATAACTATTATAGAAAAATAATGCTATAAAATGATCACACAAGCTATTGATCTAAAACTTTTTGTATTTTAAGCATTCCATTTGTTAAATTACCGCAGAATATTATCCCACCCTGTGAGGTAAAAAAGTGAAATCGTTGAAATATGAGGTTTATCTCAATTTATACTAATTATTCTCAGAATTATTGGCTACGATTCATATCTTGATCGCAGTTCAATTTATTGGAAGAATAACTGTTCAAATTGCATGTATTCACATTATCGATCTAGCAATTAAGTACATGACGAATAATTTGCTTTAAAGGTAGATAAAGTTTTGTTAGTGACAATATACAGTGTGTCTGTCATTTAGCGAGAAAAAGTCATTCGTGAAAAAGAGTTCTGCTTAACTTGGTAAATCATAAACAGTTGTTAAATTTATAATGAAATGTACAGGGCACTCTAGAAATTAGAGAGTCCATTTTTGTGAGAGCGTTATTTAAAAAGTTGTTTCAAAATGTAACGAAAGCTTAAATACAGATTGTGGCTTAGCAAATAATAAAAGTACATTTGCACATAAAATGACATTTTATTTATGTCAAGAACTATTCAACGTAAAGGACTTCCACTTGTACATATTTTCAGTTTTTTTTTAAATTTCCCATAAACAGATGAGATCAGCTTCCACAAATTTTTGTTTTAACAAATCAATATTGTCATCCCACTCGTTTTTATAGACTTTTGCTTCAAATATGCCCACTGGTCGGGAAAGTGAATGTCCAACCACTGCCGAACTTGTAATGTAGTGTTACAAAAATCTTAGGATTTTCCTGAGCTCAGTGCATGTAGTTTTGTGAAAAGACTACCTCGTTAATTGTAAAAGTTGACTGATCCATAACTAAAACGTTTCGAGAAAAGAATCGATCTCCCAATATTGTCTCACCCATTATTAAACAAAAGGCCAAACAATGAGCATCATGTCCGCACTGAAATTTGTGAATAAATTGTGGTTTATATGCATGAAATTTATTGTTGGCCAAAATCCTCTGAGTAAGAGATTTGTTAATATCCAAGTTTCTTGAGGTTTTCCTTCACGACCATAAAACAACTTCCTTAGCATGCTGAATAGTTCTTGACATAAATAAAATGCCGTTTTTAGTGCAAGTTTAGTTTTATTTGTTAACTTATTTTTATAGTATATTATACATTAAGGTGGAGAAGTGTATGTTTATAACCTGAGGCCTGCGTTTAGATCCTGAGGCGCGCATCATCTAAATGTTCATCTTATCGCAAGATGATAACAGGAACATAAGTAACTTTTTGATCTTTCAGTATCTTTTTAGAAATTGAAGGGTCTGCTGCAAAAAGGAGGTAGCTCCATTCTATCGCTGTTGGGAGGTAGCTCCAAGAATCATTCACGTACCGTCATCTGGACGATATTTTTTGAATGAAAATACTGTTCTAATATGTAAACACCATAATTGAAAGTAAGCAACAACAATATTTTTACATACCTAACTTAAAATTCGAATTTATTAAACTTTTTGTTTGGTTTCCTAACAACTGGAAAAATTGGTGCTACTTCCTTTTTGCAGCAAACCCTTCAATTGTGAAAAATAAAAGTGGATAGCTAAAATTGTTAATAGTGTGCATGTCTTCCTTAACTCTGAATTCAACCATGGTGATGATTAAGTTTATTAACAAATTTTTCTTAAGGGTCTAATCTTAATTCATCTGGGACGACAGGAGGATGACGACTGTGCTCTTGGAATTCTTGTGAAAAATGTGCAGTCTGATTTAAATTCCGACTGCATACCCATCACTTAAATTTTAGAATATCGACTTGTGCATTGTATGACCCAGGAGCCATCTCCAACAAAATGTGTCAACAAATTCTTGAAAAAAATCATACATTGCCGTTCGAAGTATCATTTTTCACAAAAATAAAATTGGTACGCGCATCAGGGGAAGAGGCTCGCTCAAAGATGGCGGAATATGCATATCGTTTCCTTCATCTTTTCGACACCGTTTTGCGACCAAAACGCGAGTCATAAGTAAAGAGAACTTCAAGCCGTTGTCAATTAGTCGAATTGACATGTAGTTGTGCAACCTGAAGACGTTTCCTTTGATGCATAGGTAGTAGTCCTCTGGTATGTTTCCGCAAAGTAAAACCACTACCTACCGTTTGATCATCTCCGTACTTATTTCAACCCCTCGCATTGTTTGCAAATGATATTGAAGTTCAACCAACGTCGATATGCAATTCCCTATCGTGTGTTTTTTAATGCCACAAACAGTTAGAAGGCTGTGAAAAAAATATTTTTTTACTTTATGTTGATAGTAAAGGCATTTTACATCCGTCGGGTTTAAGGTAATATTAGTAATATAGCTTTAAAATTTTAAAATAAAGCACAAAACCGTTCTGTCGAAAGAAACAATATGACTATTTTTAAAGAAACTTCCGATGAGGAAAACTTCATTTCCAATATTCTGTCAAAATTGTACAGGCTGACTACTACCAACATAAACTAAAAGAAAAAATATTTTTCACAGCCTTCTAACCGTTTCTGGCATTAAAAAAGCACCATAGTGTGTTGGGCACTTAAAAATAAACATCAACTACTGTTTTCGATGCAATTTCGATTCCGATTCTACAGCTGCACAGATCTCCCAGTATCTAGAAACCAATTTGAAGCCTTCCAACATAAGATACATATACTGAATACTAATTAAGTTCATCCTCAACTAAAGCAAAAAAATGAAGGACGTCCGCAACCGTTAACAGCATTTCTTTATCACGTGAATGCTTTAATTAACTATTAAACTCTATTCTAGCAATATTGCACAGAAGTTAAATTGCAGTTTATCATAAATAAATAATAAGAAACTCTACTGCTGTTTTATACCGAGTGATTTTTTGTCAGAAAGAAAAGTGTGGCTTAGATTAAAAACTTGCTCAATGTCTAACACACGATCGCGCTCTGTGTGACAGTTTTGAAGTAACAAACAAACATCATTGGATAAAGTTGCGCCCTACGTTTTGTTTGAATCGACTTGTAAAAAAGTAACTGTCTCGACGTGAAGTTTACAAAATTAAAACTAGAGGAACTTTAGAATAGAATACGCAGTGATAACAATGACAAATATGCATTGATGAAATATTTCAAGTTGATCGGTTTTTTGCCTGAGAGTGTATTTCCCTTGCCAGATTGTGCTATTGATGCATCCCGCCTCCCTGGTAAGCTTTGCTACTTGTTGTGCCACCTCTGCTTCCGTGCCGCCACTGTTATGTACAGTGAGATTAAAAATGAACTGGACTACGATAGCCCCACTCTCTGCATGCGTGATCGTACTTTAGGAAACTACACTTGAATTAACTGTAATTGTAATTCATTTGACACAATCTGACAAACTACAGTAAATTCATACAATAAATTTATAGGTGACATTCATTTCAAGCGTTCCCGATAATAACTTTATTTTTGATCTCACTAGATAACACTTCTAGATAAATATTATTAATATTATTATAATAATTATACAGGGTGAATCTAAAATGAGCGGCATAATTTATTCGCTAAAAGAATAAGATTCAACTTGGTAAAAATATCTTCCAGGTGATGCAGTTTTAGCCGAAAAAGTTATGAAATTTCACTGTTTAAATTGCCAGCTTCTTCAAAGAGATTCGCATCCTGATGTTGGCATGTCTTTTTCTTACTTTTATATGCTGGGATTCTTACAGTTCGCGAACAATAATCTGCTTCGGTTAACTGAACAATACTTATTTCTAGGTTTCGCACAACCGGTATCCATCTTTATGTTAAAATTACTTCTAATTTCTTCAATTTCTAATAATTTAGGGCTGATGTGGGGTTAGTATTGCGTGTTTAGATCTAATATCCTCCTCTTCCTTTTATCCTTCAATCGGTACTTATCCACTTCTGGATGTGGGGCTCTTCTAACAGCTTCTATGTTTGTATATTTAGAGCAGTCTGGATCCAATTTTTGGCAACTATCTTTTGCTGAGCATTTCGCCATTGCTTTGGGGCCATTTTAGTTGAGCTATTTTTTAAATTACATTTGTCACCTTTTCTTATTTTTTCATTGTTTATCCGGTCTCTCAGGCTATTATGAACATAGTTGGTTCCATTGCTATCTGTAAGAGTTGCTGTTCCTATACCGTAGGTTGTCACTGACAAGATACATGTGTTAAATACTTATCTTTTGAGGTTAATAACCCTTAGATTGGTCTTAGATTTAAGATGCACTTATTCAAGTTCGTTGAACGCCGTCCAACTTAGACTTATTCTTGTGAATATTTCTGATCTTTGATTTGGTTTTCTTAGCTTGATTGTGTGACATTTTCAATATGCTCACATTTCATAATTGATCGTGTGGTTCTGTTTTTGTGGACATACCTTGGTATTGCTGATTTGTTGGTGTCCGCTACTCCGTTGTGGCGCTGTTGAGCGCTTGTACGATTTTTATATGTAATACATAGGCACAAAGCTTTAACGGGCTCATCTGGTGTTAAGAACTCGGCTGGTGCCTTGTCTTGGAAATATTTGAAATGGATAAAAAAGGCGGATGTCGATACTTGCTGGTTTTGCCAGCAGGTAGACACGCCAGAACATACTTTATTCATTTGTGACGAATGGCAAAGCATCCGAAGAGATGCTAGGATTAAAATGGGTTGTAATATAGACCAGAATAATATCTCTGAGTTATTATTGGATTCCGAGGAATCTTGGAAAACAGTAACCAACATGATGCGGGACATTATGCGTGGAAAACAGCAAGAGGAATTTCGTAGAGAGGAACTCGTCAGAGATGATGTGATATCAGATTCTGACGAAGATTGAAGGTTATAGGTTGTGTGATTGAGAGAATGAATGTATATGAAGTATTTTGAATAATTTTTTCTTTTTTCGATCCGTTTGAAATTTTTTAGAAACGTCAAAATTTACCAATCGAAGATTTTTGTAATTTTTTGCTCGTGAAGCGTTTATAGTAATTATTAGGAGCAAATAAGTTTTATTTAATTTTGTAAAGTCGCGAGACGGATTCCATCAGTTTATTTGTAAAGTTACGGCAAAAAATGTAAAAATTTTAGAAACGTCAAAAATTATTCAATATACTACTTTTATTTTAATAGTAAAAATTCTAAGCCTCCTAGGTTTTAAATTTTTAATTATTTATTTATTTCTTTTAATTATTTTTGAATCATATTTAACCAATCTTATTGAGTCATTTAGGTTGTAACGAACATCACAATTAAAGATGCAAGTTCATGTGAAGCCTTGACAGCCAGGGGGTCTATTACCAAGGGGAGTCAAGGGATACCTTCTTCACAATTCAATCTAAGATGATCAAATAGGGAGAGAGTGATAGAGAGTGTGAATAATAGGTAAAGGAGGAAGAAGATGAAATGAGTAAAAGTGTGTGTGAAAGCAAACTAATAAGAGGCAATTTTGATGATAGAGGGAGAGAGTGATAGAGAGTGAGAATGATAGGTAAAAGGGAAAGAAAACGAAAGGTGAAAAAGTGTGAGTGAAAGCTTACCAAAAGATGTGATCTAATGATAAGATGTAAATGGAATTAAAACAGAGACACTCACCTCGAAGTAATACTTGACGTAATGTTAATGTGGTTCCCGGGGTGAGGAAAACGTAAAGGGGAGGAAGTTCGAAAGATTTACCTCCTCTACAAAAAAAAAAAGAAAAAGGATGGTGCCTTGTCTGTAAACATTCAAATTCGACCTCTAAAGCTTCAGTTTGCAAACTTATTACATAAATAGTTATTAGGTTACCTATACTTAGATATTAGTTCTTGTCAAATTTACAAACTGTCTAACGCATGTCGTCATTGTTGTAACATTTTCGTATAAGAGTTAATTTTAAACCATGAAAATTTATGTTTGTTTTTGTTAATCAATTTTATTATTTTGAGAAAGATTTGTAGAAGAAAATAAAGACACCTAGTCATTTCTTCATTATTCTGTTATTAACTCCTATGAAGATTTCAGTTTTAATTGTTTCTTTATTGACATCTTCGTTATAATATCTAAGTGTTGCCTATAAAGACTTTTCTGGCAAATATTCTAAAATATTTTTTTCTTCGTATCAAGAGTATGTACTTACAACAAAATTAAAATGAGAACATATGAATAACCAAAAAAAAAACAAACATTAAATGTTATGTACTGTTATCTATAATAAATCAAATTTTCCAACGATAACATTTCAAGCATTTTATTCTCAGAAATAAAGTTTGCGAATTGGTACTTTAAGTGCAACTGGCAGATACCTACATTTAACTTTACTTTTATTCTTAGTAAGATTCTTCTTGGGCATTAGAAAGACGAATATTTGTAATACTTGACGGTTGGTGATATTAAATTTGCTGCAGGTAAATTTAAAGAATTCTACCAGTCACTCTGTTTGCTATACATTACTAAATTCCTGAAGAAATTTCGCCGAGATCAATACAAAGACTATTAAAAGCAATGAAGTACAATGGGGTCGATTTGCTTTTAGTGTCACTAAATTTTCTATAAATCATCCGTTAGTTCCCGTGAATAAAAATATAAAATTTCAGCTGTGTCATCTCTGACAAATGTTATCAGGAAAAAACATGGAAGGTGTTTTATTTTCACCTTTTAACTATACTTTGTGCTGGGACAATCTTTTTCCTCCAATCATAAATCCCAGCAGTGGCCGTAAAGTTCACCCAGTGATAATTCGCCAATAACCCATATTTACAAAAATAAGGTTACTCGCCGCCAATTTACTGAAACGCTTCACAACATCACTCATGTTAGTGAGCACGTAATTTAAGTGTTGCTTGTTTGTCTAGGGAGTTTAACAAGTACAATATGCGACTGTAAGTATGATAATTGTTCACAGGTGTTTCGCGGTAATGTCCTTAATTATGAATAACGACCAAACGATTATTCTTCGTTTAGGATTACATAAAATTTTGTTCAAACAACATTTTCGGTTCGCCGTCATGTGAACAATTTATTATCATCCTTTTAAAGGTCAAAGTTACGTTTAAGAATTTTAAAAAATCGCACTGCCGCTGTTGTAAATTTTCATTCATACGGTAAAAAAGTTCTTTTAAGAGCCAACTTGCGTTGTTCCTCCTAAACAAAAGCGACCCCTTTTTGTTAGCATTTTTTAGGTTAACAATAAAAACCTCTTCTGCATACATATACCTAAAAAAGCGGATCACTAATTAGAAAATGATTTATAACTATTTCATCGAGGGAGCGACGTGGAAAGCAATATGTTGCACCTCGAGATAAAAAGAAAAATGCGTTAACCGAATTCCTCTTGGGAAAATCGATAGGGATAGATCCCGAAAATACACGGGTAAACCTGTCGTCTAAACACCGCATAACCTACCGTGATAAATGGAAGTTGGGATGGGAAGGTAATACAGACAGGGGTAAATATGAAACATTAAATTAAGACTGGTTTCATTCTATCGTAATAGAACATTGCTAGTATTTTTCCAGTGGTTTCTTAAATACTGGTGTCGTCTATTTTAATTTGTGTTAGCGGTTTTTAGTTTAAAAACGTTTAGTCAAAAAAGACTTGACCTAATTAGATAAAAAGTTAAACGAGCGGAGATCGAAATCCAATTTCGCTAAAAACTTTAAAAGCTTGTATTCACGATGAGCGATGTCTTAAAACAAAAGCTCATTAGAGGGAAAATTTGTAAATGAATGGAAAGACATTTGTGTGTTATTTTATCAGTTATGTTTCTCTCGAATCGGTTGACGAAAATGGTTTACCATATAAATTGGGATAAAAGTTTTGTTTAAACAAGACCAAAAACAAATTTAAAAGTAATTTAGGTTTAATGTTTTTCATTAGGATTTAAGAACTTGCGATGGATTATCCTCCAGAAAATATAACAACTTTCTGTCTCCTCTTGCAACTGTGTTCATTGTCTTAAAATTAATCATCAAATTCGTCACTTTTCAAGTCAAAAATTTTCTTAGTTCAAACTTTCCTTAATAAAATTTGATTGATCGGAGAGGCCGAACAAAAGGTTTCTTACTCTAACGGTTTAGCTGACCCTCTTCAACTAAAAAAGTAAGCAAAAACCTTTTCTCAATCATTCAGTTTTGGAAACGTCAAGATCAACTATTTTAACCACCTAAAAGCTCAAGCAAATAGGGATATCCTTACAAGCATTAAAAAAATTTAAAGCTTTAAATATATTTTTGGGCGTCCGTCCAAAATTATTGATTTTGAATAGGTACACGTAAAGCGCCTAGAAACTCCGTCGTTTTCTTGATTTATGAATAACCATATCTGTAAAAGGCAGGGACTTATATCGGTCTTCCACAAAATGATGTAAACTTAGATCGCTATTCCAAAATACACCATATTTTTCATAGCATAATTGAGGCACTTCTAGAATTATTTGGGTAACTACCGTCGCGCAGTTGATTAGTGCGTACATTAGTAACCAGATTCCATTAAAATCACGATTTTCATAGATTTGGACATCGGTCGTTCTTGAAAAAATTTTCATGTTCAGTAAACTATCGGTTAATGTGATAATGCGTTTTTCCATTACCAAAAAACTTTGAAGTCGGCAAAATAAGTATTGTTTGATTAATAATCCAAGTTTTTTCAGGTGCATGCTAACCATTGATGCTAAACTCATTCTGTTTGCTCCATCTCACTCTAATACTATGCGATTTAATTATTTGACATCATATTGTCTTTCGCGGCATGGCAACAATGTGGTGTTTATATTTTGGACAACGCAGGCGCAGATGCATGTTAACCATTGATGCTAAACTCATTCTGTTTGCTCCATCTCACTCTAATACAATGCGATTCAATTATATGACCTCATTTTGTCTTTCGCGGCATGGCAACAATGTGGTGTTTATATTTTGGGCAACGCAGGCGCAATTCGTGTCGTTAACTAGTGTTGGAACTTAAGAGGGATCCTCACATTCCTCGACTTTGAGATTGTGTAAACTCTCATAGCTGTTACAAACTTCATCTATCAATAGAAAAATTAGCAGGGTTGATGGTTTCATCATAAAATAATAATAAAATAAAATAAAAGAATAAAATAATAGCCTGTTCTAAATCTTCCATCGGTATTCTCATCTCAAGGAAAAAATAGTTTTCTCATTATAATTCTCATATTTATTGAAATTTTTTTGATAACTTTTAAGTTATAGCAATAAAAATGTAATATCTACATTCCGATTTAAACAAAAATCGAGATTTAACTGTTGTTATATGTTATAATTGACGATGGCATTGCAGTGCAAAACTAATTGTTCGATTTTTCCTAGTATCAAATAGAAATTTTCAACTTTGACTAAACCGATAACTAGAAAATTAAATGCAGATTCAGACGATACGGCACTTTTTATTTATTTTTATATGTTTTATATTGAGTTTCCCATAAGAAATTTACGTGAGGATCTCGCTTAAAAACGCGTATGTAGTGATTGAATTCTCGCAAAATTCAGATGGTGGCGTGGTAATAGTTAATCACGAAGGTGTATAAGTGCTATTTAAAATAATGTTTAAAAATTTGGAGTTTAAAGGTTAAATTGCTGCTTTAAACTCATAATGAACATAAAAGTTATAGTCTTTAGAGAAGTGAAATGCAAATGTAATTTGTTCGAACTTAAGGGAGTATCTGTGGAACACTTTCTGGTATTTTTTCCGTGGTAACTTGTAGCGAGCAATCTACTGTATTATTCACTCAATAAAATTATTTTATAACAAATAGATTTTTTGTTATTGCCATCTTTTCTTTTAAGTTTGCAAAACACAAAATTAAAAACTAACAAATTGTTTTGACAATGCTAAAAATTTGATTCAGTGTATATTTCACTTTTAACCTGAAATGTTTGTGCCAAAGTATGTATTGTTTTTTTATATTTTTATTGGCATGTGAAAACGTGGGGTTATGAAGTAAAGTATACATTGTATCAAATTTTCAGCATTGTCAGAAAAAATTTGTAGTTCTTTATTTTTCTCCCAGAACAACGAGTCTTTAGTTTATTAAGTAATAATTCAATTAATACTGCCTGTTACGCTCTTTTAGAAAGCAGTATATTTAATCTTGTACAGTTTTACATCGTCAAACAAAGTATCAAAGCGAATAAAACAAAAAGTAAACTCATGTGCGAATAAATTGCAATTTGATTAATCCGCACCCAAGTAATCGAGACTACACCGTAGTTCATTGTGTTATAAGCAACGGAAATTTGATATTACTTAAGAGGATCTTCTTGATCCTAAATCTAATGTCTTGTCTATAAATTTAGTCTTTAATAGTTGATCACTTGAGATCGTAAACTCTGCTAATGTTGTCTTTAAATGCAAAAGGATCGTGTAAACTGCGCACAGGTACATATACATAAAATTCAATTTATCTCTCTGTTTCACCTGTTAATTAATTAAATGAATATTATAAACTATTGTAGTGAATGATAATGTAACATAACATTAATTTAATTAATTTAATTTGATATTCTAGAACTTATAAAAGCAAAACTTTTTGTAAACTTCAAGTGTAACGTATGGTTATATGAGAGACAGGAAGGCATTCATCAACTTTTTCCGATAATTTATAAACATTACAGTTCGTTTTTCACTTCCATGCACATATCCGTTGCAAATCTAAGAATGATAAATAGCTTTCGCGGCTTGTTTATGACGTATTGCTATCATACATTATTTTTATGTTATGGCTAGTACGCTATTTAGGAACAGTTTACTTTTTTTCTTTTTAAGATTACACTTCACGCCTTCGCAAACACATCAACAGTTTAAAACTTTTTAAACCGTCTCATCCTATATTATAAAATAATAAATCATTTTGAACTATCTACCTGGATTATACATGTAGTTATTATTTTAACAGTACCTTACTACAAGAGTGGATTTGATTTATATGTACATGGTTTAAATAGGGTAGGCACTCTGCGATTATGCACATTATAATTCTGATGCAGTTTACATTATTAGAACAAACTAATATCTAATATCGGTGAGGTAAACTAAGATTTAATTTGTACTTCTAGAAAGTTTCCAACGTTTACATTAATTGTTGATAATAGCTATTTTAGTTCCGAAAGCGTCACTTCGTGTGAAGCGTGAATTTTGACAAACGAGTCGAAGCGTTGACGAATAAGCAATATTTACAATAACTTTGATATGACACTTTTAGACGATGCAACAAAATTATACTTATATCATCAAGGTTGAAAAAGGTTTGAATGTGTAGATTTACTAAGACTCAAGACCCGTGAACTTCATGTTGTAAATATTTTTGGTTGTCCAACATCTCATCCATTAATTTTATTCGGATCTGAACCGCTTATTAGAAATTCTTACAGACTATCCACAGAAAAAAAATTAGGTTTGAAACCTGAGGGCGAAGAAGTCACTGTGTTCTGGACTGGAGTGGCTCAACGATCCATAAGTCATCCGGATTTAGAAAAATCTACACCTTAAGCGCACGCTTAGGCCTTCAAAACTTTGAGCGTGACTATTTGGCTGTATCAGTAATAATAAATGCACAAGAAACATTTGGGAACTAGGTTCAAATAAAAATAAGAAATTAATGAATATATGCTGCTGTATGCAGCAAAATTCCTGCTTGATTTAGATAGCGGGTAAACGTTGCATCACCACAATATCATTGTGAAGTTCCGCAGTAGACATAATTTCAACGCTAAAAGAACAAAGTGAATTGGACGTTGTAAGCACCGCCCTCCACTGCAATCTTAACGCAAACAAATGTAATTCGATCAATACAAGCATTAGTGAACTCGTAATTATAATTGTGACGCAGAATTATCTCAAATAAACTGTGTTTACAACAAAATTACTATTTTCTATTTCATTCTGATAAAAAAGGTGTTGATTTTAATGAATGTATGAAATTATTAACAATAAATTATGAAAAAGATATTGAAATTCAGTATTTCAAAGATGTGCTTCCTTCATTAAATACAACATATCAAATCCCTATAATATATAAGTGTAAATTAAATAAATAGACAAAATATTGTCACACGCACAATTATACTTTTTAGACATTTCGAAATGTTCATATTGAACTGAACAGACCTGCAAGAACCATAACATGATAAAGTGAAAATATCAAACAATTAATAATTTAATAACTAGCATTTTGTAAGTTTGGCATGTTTTGTTGTAATTTATTTCGTTATTATGGTTGTCTGTTGAAACTGAATGCGATTTTACACGGATTTAAGCGTTACGAAGATTAATCGATAATATTGTTTCATTGCTCGTTCTGCAGAGCTTAACGTTCAAACTTGTTTTCGTGTTTTGTAAAACACCAATGGATGATGAAATCAAATATTTTGGAAAAACTGTTTCAAATGTTTTATGCGTTAGTAATGATTAAACATCTCAAATTTAAAACTGGCAATTAATTTGTCACTTGAAAATGGAAGCTATGATTTGGTTCATTTTACTCTAAAAACAAGGAAAAGAGTATTCAATTGTTAAATGATATAATTGAAAACCAATATTTACACTAAACATTGACTGGATGAGTGTATTGTAAAAACGGCGGCACGTCCGATCATACATCGTAACGCAATTATACAGAATAGAAAAATATTGTCCGCTTTTTCAAAACACAATCTGCGGAAGTATAAAAGCAACACTAAAAATTAAAATCAATTTATTACAGCCAAAGAGATGTTCGCAACTGCGAATTTTGAATTTAAGGGTACAAAGGGAAGTAAATGGTAGAAAGTATACAACAAGTGATAAATTTCCCAGACCAGAACGCTAGTGCAAAAAGGTTGGATCATTTATTTCATCAAAAAAGGAGAGATTGATAAATGCTTACGTACTAAAATATTTTACTCATTGTAATCAGCACAATTGCGTAGGAAATATTAACAAAAGAAAATCTTACAGCAATAATTTTCATCCTAAAATTTAACTCATTGAATTGTTTATAATTTCTGAAGTTTTCTGTAAATTAACTCCACCGTGAAATGGTTTATGTATGCCTTGAAATGTTTCATTATTCGTTTTGAACGAATTTACCTTGCCCGTAAAATTCATATTAAATTCATTTAACAAGTACCTGCTACCTGCGACTCTGTCAAGAAGATAGCTTTCAGAGATCAGTTTAGAGCTATTTTTGCGCCGTATCAAATATCGTGGGAACTGAAATTACATGTGAAGTTTCTTTTTGATATTTTAATTGAACTATGCCGCAACAGTGGCGGTGGATGTGTGGTGGAAAAACACGATTAGATTCGACAAGCATTATAAATAAATGAGCCGACACACAGCGAATCACAAGCATCTATTATGAAGCATGTTTCAAAAGAATTCCCAGAAGAGGGAGGAAATCACTTTCATAGTATTAACTTATTGTTATCTGCTGTTTGTGTTTTGTATTGAAACTTAAATTGAGTTTTTTGTTGTTTACTTCGGTTCTTACTCGTACATTGGAAGTACCCTTAGTATTTTCTACAAGAGCAACTTGGTACCAACTGAACTAACTTCATTAAATTTTTTGTTCAGAATCAAAGTACGGATTTAACTCGCTTTATTTTTAAGCGTCCATCGACAAAAGATTTTTTTGTATTTGGTGACGGTTTTATATTTACGGTAAGAGCAGTAAATAAATAACTAAAGGATAACTTCATTCTTAGTTTGCTACAATAATATAAGGTTTGTGTCAAGCTTAACAACTCCTGGAATACATGAATCTGTATGTCGTTCAACAAATCATCATTATTTTATTAATAATTATATAATATAATATATTATAATAATTAAAATACAGAGGCAAAATAATTAAGGTTATGTAATTTTGGACAAGATATCTTCGATTCTACTTCGTAATATTTCGAACAATTTAAAATATTGTGGGAGTTATGTGTAGGAATTTGTACGGACGGTGCCCCATCAATGGTAGGCTCATTTAAAGGATTTGTGACCTTAGCTAAGAAAAAAAACCCTAATTTGTTTTTTGCACAGAGAATATCTAGTGTCTAAAACATTACAAGCAGTATTAAAACCTGTACTAGTCAAAGTTGTAAATATAGTAAAAAAGCTTTGAACATCTATAGAAGGCAAGTACGAATATTTGCTTTTGCACACTGAAACACAGGGAAAAAGTGCTATGCCGATTCTTGGAATTTAAGAATGAATTGGTGACTTTTTCCAAAATGAAGGTATGGATGATTTTGTACAATGTCATCAAAATGATATTTGGTGTGCTAAAATAGCATATTTAGCTAATATTTTTGATTGCTTGAATAGCGTTAATGCCAACATCAAGGAAAAAAGAAAAGTTTTTGACATCCACTGATAAATTGACAGCCTTTCGGAAAAATCCCATTTTAGAAGAAATTAACATTTCAAGAAATGAGGGAATACTCCTTTCCTTCAATACATATAGAGAATTATGACTGGATAGAAATTCCTTTGCCACAATTGATACATCCAAGAATACATCGAGTTGTGAATTTTCTTATCAAGAAGAGGAACAATTGATTACCTTGTCAACGGATTGTACTCTAAAAATAAAAGTCTCAGAAATAACTCTGGATGAATTTTAGATTTTTGTTCAAGACGAATACCCAGCTCTCTCCATAAGAGCACTAAAAATCTTATTACAGTTTTCAACGCTATATTTATGTGAGCTCGGTTTCTCGATACCTATTCTTGGATACCTATCGTTCCATTTGAATTTAAGAAGAAAATTGAGTTTTTGATGTTTATTTTTCTACTACGCAATTCGAAACAAAACATATTTTTAATGAACTTCTTTGGTCCACTTTTGTTATAAAAGTTTTTTTTCAAAAATTGTATAGCATACGGTTTCCTATGTACAGCCGGTGTCCAGTGTTATTGAGGCACCCGGTATATATACCGTAATATATTTTGATATATTTTATTTAATTAATGTTATTTTTAATTTTTAATAAAAGTTACGTCTGTATGTTTTTTGACTCTTTGATTTTGGTGCTTCGCAAATTTTTCTTATGATCAAAAGTGCCCCTGACTTCAAAAAGGTACTGTAATTCTGCTTATAATGTTATGTTGCAATGTTTTTCAAAATTACAAACCGCAGAATTTTTTAATAAATCCTGTAAACTATCAGTGACTTAGTTTGAAATTATCTTATTATAAATTAATTATGAAAAATTATGTTATTATTGTTTGGAAAAAAATAACAATGAATGTGTCGTATGTGTACACCATGTAGTATGTAGTTTCTATATTTGGTCATTGGAAAATAACAATATTCATTTAATTTATTTACTCAAACTCGTATGTAAAACTGATTGTTTAGTTTAAGTTATGTTATTAAATCACGTGCAAACAAACAGATAGACGAAAAGGAAGACAAACAAGTAGTCAAATAGTACGTACACATAGTATGCACATTCAAACAAATATATATGCACAGAAACGTACGAAATTCATTGTTTTTTCTTTGTTAATGAGCGTTCAAAGAAACCAACTCCATACTTCGCTTCTTTTAGTAGAATAAATTAAAATTCTATTAAAATAAATATTATTACTGAATTTATCTTTATAAAGGCGTTTTTTTAATTAAAAAAAGGCATCGGTTATTTAGCTAATGAAGCATACAAAGCATAAATATAAAACATAAAATATGCGTCTGTAAGTATCGTTATTCGAATATAAATTCGTTAGTTCTACGTTACATTAATCAACATTGAAAATCACTTCTGTGCACAAAAATGAAATTATGCGTGGGAGAGAACGAGACAAAATTACTGACTTTTAATTTCGCCTTTTCCCCTATTTGTAATGTGCTCAATAATAGAGACAAGTGTTTATCCACACATTTAGGTGATCAGATTTGTAAATACTTCAGCATCAAGAGATAAATACGTGCCTGTCAATATTTCCTTGCCAAAAAGCTCGACACAAAAGTAGCGGTAGTAAATCCCCTGTGTCCTTAAACCACCTTCTCTCCTATGGCTAAACCTCTTGAGGAAATGAAATAAGCGACCACCGGCGTTATATCATTTTGTCATATATCATGTTCATCTCTAATTAGAATTCATTGCTACCGGATCCGGAGTATAAATGCGTCTGCGCATTGTCTCACAGAGAAAATTCCATTATGATAAATGACCCCAACGTTTAATTGATATTTACGATTTAAAAGAGTGAACATTGACTTTTATTGTGGCGGAAAAATCGAGTTACTTTTACTACTGCGCATCCAAGTTGCACTAGCCGTAATTGATCAATCAGCTGTAATGTGCAAATCATTATTGGAGCCCTAGTTTTGCTCATAATCTTCTCGATTACGCAAGAATGGTCGCGCGCCTCTACCATTAATTTCAAATAAATCAACAGATAGATTCGCATGTTAGCTGATTAATGGTTTGTGCTGAAAGTTTCTTTAAAATGAAGACTCTAATAATCGCCTGTTACCTTGCAGTTGCGACTAACGTCGGTGGCGTTACAATCACGTGAAATTAGATTATTTTTGGCACGAAAGTAAACTTTTGACATCTGGATACATAATTAGATGAAACATTGCACGAGAAGTACAACCTTTAATTAAAACCACAAAATGAAACAGAACTAAGTTGGGCTATGCGGTTTTCTAATTTACTGTGTGTTAAGGGTGAAATGAAATCTTGAGGGTTCATCTCTTATCCTTATTATTTTAGACTTTTCGCAGCTGTTGTATGTCATTTCGTACGCTTCATATAATGGCTTTAATCGTTTTGTTCGGTGTTTTATTGCCATCGAGAAAACTGAGATCATTAAGTGAGCAAAAATATACTTCTAATATATCAACGACCAAGCTGAAATTATGAACGTTAGACGTTAATTGTTAAATTGAGTCAATGTTACAAAGGAAACTTCATACATACAGCTAAATGATCTCGGTATAAACAATGAATAAATAAATAATAACCAGAATGAAGGTAATAATGTTAGTACATACTTTCAAAATGCATTATGCATTTCCTCTTTTCACTGATCATTCCGCCGTTTTCTGAATTTACCAAAAAAGTTTTTACAGGTTGCCATTAAAGAACAATTTTTGGAATTTATCATTTATGCATTCTTTCTGTCATACCCACTTGCTTATTCTGTTGCTTAGAACATCGATATTTAAACCTTATCAAATGTAGCCTTTGCTATCATATTTTCATCTCTGCGCTTGATATTTTCATGTAAAATAAATTTAAAAGATTTTATAATAGCAATAGTTTTACATGCTGCACATTTCACAGGTATGTACGATAATCGTTTCTTTAACCGGAGATTTCTTTTACTATGTTATTTAAATGATTTTATTAAAATAAAGTTAGAACTCCACGGGAAACAATTTATTTAGCTGTAGCTATTGCACCATCTTTAACCACTTTATTTGTACCATAAATACTTATTTATAAGGTTTGGAATAAGTGAATAACCAAGAATGTGCTTTATTGGCGTTTTTAAATAGGTATGTCGCAATACGCAATTCAAGCTAAGCATGCGACTCTAGCGTAAATAAATTCAACTAAGTAAACTTTTTATTGTGACGTCACGTCTTGCCACGTGCGTTTGTTATTATTCGAGTTTTATAATAATTTGATTAGTTTTCGATAATTCTAAAGAAGAAATGAACTAATTTGTAATTTGTTTGTTTGATATCAAGTTGTAAAGTTGTAGTAAAAAAAATACTTTATTTTATTTACATAAAGATGATGCAACATTTTTGTTAAATAGTTTTATGTCGAGAAGCTTTAAAGGTTTTGCATCGTCTCCTAACGTGATCCCATTTTTCACATAGTTTGCGCTTTTGTTAATCTTTCAAATCCAATTTTGGCAAATGACAAATTTGTAACATAATTTTCCCATAATTTTCCCAATTTTTATAATGCCACATATTTACAAAAAGTCACTTTAACCGGCGACGTGCACTGGCGTTAAAAATTTCTATCCTGGATATGATCTCACAATGCAACAGTTACCTATATTATCGATACGCGGTAAAACTAATTTGAATTCCCAATTGTTATTTTCGTTACAAGTTGCGAAACTGGCACTTATTTTGCGAGGAATAAATTTGGCGATACGAGGCGGAGCGAAGCGAAGCCGAGTAAGCCTAATCCACAACGAGCTCCAATATAACACTTTCGAACGAGTTGCGAACACTTTTTTTCAGACGACCCAACAATATACACACATCGGAAAAGTCTAAGGATATTCTTATAAAATCATAAAAATAAATTTATTCTTTCAACGTTAATTTTTACTTAATAACTACATTAAAAATATTGTGTTGTACAATGGAACAATAACATTTAACTTTAGAAGAGATGAGTCGTGCTGTAAATCTAGTTACGACCCCAAGGTGCTCGGTCAACCCTAGTCGGCGAGGTATTACTTACAAGAGTTACTGTAATCCTTCTTTCTTTAAACCGAAGATGTTGGAGGCGCCGCTGTTTTTTTTGGTGGTCGGTGTTCAATCGAAGATCAAGGGAAAGCAGAAACTCTCGTTGATGGAAGGTTACAAAAAAGAATAGCACGATTCAACACATGATGGTTCAGTACATGAGCAAATGCAAAATATTAATAATCAAAAAAAGACAAAATAAGTACCCACACACGGCTACAATAAACAAACAGTGCAAATTACAAATACACATTAGAATCAAGTAGAATAGTAATAAAGGGTTTTCCAATAAGAGGTGTTATTTTGAATAGCCCGTTATTTCGGTAGATGTCACTTTTGGAGCTGTAATTTTTTGACATTTGACAAGTAGAAACTACGCCATTAATAAAAATGGAACGATACACGCTTCAACAACGCATTGAAATTATTAAAATTCACTATAAAAATGGTGAAAATTTGGCAGAGACGGTTCGTAAAACTCGAACATTTTTGGGTCGTCGTGAAGCACCTTGTCGGACCGCAATACAGAAATTGGTGGAAAAATTCGAGCTGTTGGGACAAGTTAGTGATGTGAAGAATAAAACCCGTGCACGTCGCTCAAGAACAGCCGAGAATATTGCTGCTGTAGCCGAAAGTGTTGAAGAAAACCCAGGTTTGTCCATTCCTCGTCGTTCTTTGGAATTAGACATTCCAAAAACGTCATTACACCGTATTTTGCATAAAGATTTGGGTCTTGAGGCTTATAAAGTTCAGTTAACACAAGAACTCAAGCCGGCCGATCATCAACAACGTCGTATCTTTGCCGATTGGGTCCTTGAAATGCATGAAAATGATCCGGAATTCCATCGAAAAATCATCTTGAGTGATGAGGCCCATTTCCACCTGGATGGCTTCGTCAACAAGCAAAATCGGCCGGGTTTTATTCTTCACATCACTAACTTGTCCCAACAGCTCGAATTTTTCCACCAATTTCTGTATTGCGGTCCGACAAGGTGCTTCACGACGACCCAAAAATGTTCGAGTTTTACGAACCGTCTCTGCCAAATTTTCACCATTTTTATAGTGAATTTTAATAATTTCAATGCGTTGTTGAAACGTGTATCGTTCCATTTTTATTAATGGCGTAGTTTCTACTTGTCAAATGTCAAAAAATTACAGCTCCAAAAGTTACATCTACCGAAATAACGGGCTATTCAAAATAACACCTCTTATTGGAAAACCCTTTAGTATAACTTATCTACGCTATATTGTAAGGTTGTTCCGGTCGTCGCAGCTCTTCATCCAGAGTAGTTAACCTACAGGGCTTTCGGGACACTTGAGATAGGGATTTTACATGGGCGGAAAAACGTGCGACATACGTAGCACGGGTTGCCTACATCACAGGCATCCGCAGCACGGATTGCATATATCACAGGCGTCTGCGCGGAATTTTCCGCGGATTCTCGGAATTTATTGATTACATTGATTACATAACCACACATGATTACCGCCAATTTCTCGGAATTTCGCGCGATTAATTATAATCCCGCGGTTTCATGGGATTTACATGCATGTAGTTTATTGATTGACGCTAATTGATCTGATTTAACATAGGATTGCCGGATATTGGACGTCTGAATGTCTATCATTGGATAATTAAACATGTTAAAAATACTGTTTTTAACATGTTTAACCAAATTTTGCGCGTTGAAACCTGCACCCGCTGTCATGCTAGTTTCACCGGTCCCTGAACTCACCACCCGGGCCGCAGAGTCGGTCAACTTTCGCATCTCGCGGTAAAAACCACATCGCAAATTTAAGAGCCGACACGTTTAAAAATCATATTCACGTGAATGGTGGCGTTAAATATCCACCGGAGACCCCTAAAAATTTCCCCGCAAAGAAAAAAAAACACACGTGAGTGCTAGGCGTATTAACCCTTTAAAGGCCGCAACATAACATCTAAAATACACGAATTGTTTAGGAAACAATTTGTTAACATGAAGATTAATTGAGGTTAAACTCGCTTAATGTCTCTCTCATTGGATGATTAAACATGAGTTAATGTTGAAAACCGAATTTTTAACTAAATTTTACAGGTTGAAACTCGCGTGTTTAAACCACTCCACAGAATTACCGGAATCCGCCCACTATCTGGCTCTCTTTCTCTCCCATGTGTAGGCATCTCTCTATTGCAGGGATTCTTAGGTCCGTAGCCGAAATGCGAATTTGACTCGAGCACACAACCATAGCAAGATCAGACTCCTTCGGTTTAACCGAATGATTCCGAAGCAACCCGATTGAATCAGATCAGACTCGCTAGCCCGCGCGCTAATAAAGAGGCGGAATCCCTTGTACCAGTCATTTATCATCCGCTCTTCATACAGTTCGGTTGGTGCTTCATAATTTTTTTCAACGTGATTTTTCAAGGTAAGAAACTAAATTGTCTTCAACATGTTGTTATTTTCATTCGTGCGTGTGTGTATGTGCTTAGATTTGTCATGGAATCAACGAAAACTTCAATCAAACTGCTCCAGGAAGCCGCAGACACAATCACCCATGGTGATGCCGCCAACATCGATTGTTTTATGCGTACGGGTTCAAAACACCTGCGCGTGTTAAATAAACTGCGGTGCAACAACCAAGGATCCATCGGACAGAAGCAGAGCCTCATAGCGGCAATTGGCCAAATTAAAGGCTTAATGCTGAAAATTAAAAATCTGCGGCGAGAAGGCGGCGGCTTGCAACGGCGTGAGCGACGGTCTGATAGGGTGAGATGGGCTGAAATTGAATCCGCATTTCAATCAAGGATTCGCACCGGAGCTATAATCAACCTTAAGCACATCGATATAAATTCATTTATGGCTGATGCCGAAATGTTAACTAAGGTGCGGGTCGCAAATGCTGTTGCTAACCACGATAATGTCAAAATTAATACCATACTCACATGTGAGTACAGCATTATCAAGGCTGGTGAAGAAATGCGCGAAGTGAAGTACTTCAATACGAGGAATGTTGCGATCTGCGGCACTACAGATTTGTCAGGATGGTTCCGCAATGGCGTGGTCATGCCAACTCTTCGCGAGATGGAAGAGTTCCAAGGAAAGGGGTCCGGCTGGGCTTTGCGGCGAATCGTAAATTTAACTGTAAATATAAACAGGTATAACCCGCTGCGTGCCGGGTCATACCTTGATCTACCAGGACCGATCAAACGGAAGCGAGCATGTGTCAACGTTCAAAATGCGGATGATGAATGTTTCAAGTGGTCGTTGCTCTCGGCGCTACACCCAGTAGCCCACGGTAATGCACCTCACCGCGTTGCCAAATACACACGGTTTGCAAACGAACTCAATTTCGCTGGAATCGAGTTTCCCGTAACACCACGAGCGGTGCCACAATTTGAACGTCAGAATGATGTGTCAATCAACGTATACATTCTACGTAAGAAGAAGGCAACGTTTTCCGTCTCACCCACACACATCACTATGAATAAGAAGGATGTTCACATCAATTTACTCCTCATCCAAAGTAGTTACATTGATGATGATGATGAACAAATTGAATGTGCCGATGAGGATGACGAACCACTAACATTCCATTATGTGTGGATCAAAGACCTGTCAAGACTCGTTAGTAATCAACTGTCAAAATATAAGGTCAAGAAATATATTTGTGACCGATGTCTGCACTATTTCAACACTGATGCAAAACTGGACAGCCACCTTCTCGATTGCGGACAGATTAATAAGTGCCGAGTTAATCTGCCTTCGAGCACCAACAACATTATCAAATTCAAAAACCAGAGCCACAAAGAACGGGTGCCATTCATCGTATACGCCGATTTCGAGTGTATCTTGAAACGTGTGACCCCCGATCCGGTAAGTTTACATAAACGAATTGTAAATTGATTTTAATTATTTTTTATTTTCTAGAATCAACCTAATAAAACCAATGTGGTTCAAGTGCATGAGCCATTTAGCATTGGTTACTACATATCTTGCGGTTATGACGACTCAAGATCATACTATCGCAGCTATCGTGGTGTGGAGCCGGCTAAATGGTTTGCCACCGAACTAAGGCGGTTAGCCCAGGACTTGGAGGCTGCATACGAAACACCCGTTCCTATGACTCAACTCACGCCTGACCAACAACGTCAATTCATCGAAGCCACCACATGTCACATCTGCGAGAAACCGAGTTTGTGGGACTGCGCAGTAAAATGTATTCTATGCGCGTGGAAGGTGTGGACCATGTGAAGAAGGCCAAGGGTGTGAGTGGTGCTGTGGTTAGGAACACAATAACATTCGATGACTATGTTGAGTGCCTGCGCGAAAGTTCGACCACCTGCCGAACACAGCACCGCTTTAGATCTGTGCGTCATGAGGTGCAAACGGTGCGAGAACTTAAATTGGCCCTTAGCCCCTATGACGATAAGCGCTGTCTGCAGCAGAACACAACCGATACATTGCCGTGGGGTCACTATAAACTGGTGCAAAATGACACTATGGATGTGGACTAAAGTGTGTGTTGTACATAATTTAAGTTTATTTATAGTTATTTTTAATCAGTAGATAATAAGCGTTTATTTTTAAGGCTGCACCTGTAAATATTTTTTTAATCTGTAGATAATAAGTGTTTATTTTTTAAGACTGCACATCAGTAAATATTATTTTTGAAGCTGTAGATAATAAGTATTCATTTTTAAGGTTTCACATCTGTAAATATTATTTTTAATTGTTTAAGTGTTGTCAATATTACCATCTGTATGTAAATTGACTTGAATATTTGTTTAAAGACATGTAATTTACCCATAAGATTTTCCTATGTAATTTGATTGGGAAAAACATAATTTTAATATATTTGTATATTTATATAATTATTTGTAAAATATTAAAAGTGGGCAATTAGACCCGCTCAAAATACATGCTTTTACATAAAGTGTTTTATAATACAACAACCCTATCAATCCAACAATTGTCAATATCGTTGAAACCAACTTATAGTTTAAAATAGAATTTTGAGTTTCAAAGTCCGAATGCAGGTTTCAAAGTTCAAATCCAAGTTCAAATCTTTTTTTTTTTTTTTTTGTTAAGAGGAGGTAACCTGTGTGACTACTAACTTCCTCCCCCATACGTCTTCCTCACCACGGGAACCACATTAACATTACGTCAAGTATTACTTCGAGATGAGTGACTGTTTAGTTCCATTTACATCTTATCATTAGATTACATCTTTTGGTAAGCTTTCACTCACACTTTTTCACCTTTCGTTTTCTTTCCCTTTTACCTATCATTCTCTCTCTATCACTCTCTCCCTCTATCATCAAAAATTGCCTCTTATTAGTTTGCTTTCACACACACTTTTACTCATTTCATCTTCTTCCTCCTTTACCTATCATTCACACTCTCTATCACTCTCTCCCTCTTTGATCATCTTAGGTTGAATTGTGAAGAAGGCATCCCTTGATTCCCCTTGGTAATGGACCCTCTGGCTGTCAAGGCTTCACATGAACTTGCATCTTTAATTGTGATGTTCAAATCTGAGTTTCAAAGTTCAAATCAAAGTTCAAATCTTAGTTTCAAAGTTCAAATGTGGGTTTCAAAGTTCAAATCCAAGTTCAAATCTGAGTTTCAAAGTTCAAATGCGGGTTTCAAAGTTGGTACTATAAGTTTCAAAGTTGAAATTTTAAGTTTCAAAGTTGGTGCTATGAGTTTTCAACATTTTTAATTTATAAGTCGGTGTGGCCTTATTGAAATGCAGTATCGTTTTGGATTCAGTTGCATGAAGATGCTGAGTGAGCAATTCACCAAGCAAGCAGACGTTCTGCGTCAAATCGTTAAAGCTAGCGATGCGATTCGGCGTAAGCATAAAATGATAAAATTAAATAGAGCTATGGCTGAGAGGGAATTAAGTGAAATACTTAAACCTGTGACAGTTCCACTACAACAACTTGTACAACAAAAAGCAACGGCCGAAGCGATGGAATATGGAAAAACTGAACCAAAATCTGAAGAATGCGGAAAGGTCAAACCAAAATCTGATGAATGCGGAAAGGTCGAACCACATGAAGAATGTGGAATGGATGATGCGTTGAATGAAGATATTGTCACGATAAAGAAAGATTCCTTAGACCAATATCTCGAGATGTTGATGGCTGATAGTAAGCGAGGATTAGACACAACCTATGGCATACGGAAACTTGAGGGAGATCGGCTAATGATTGGTGATACGCCGATTGATTTTACCCCCAATCTTATTCGCGTGGGTGACGCAAATTATCCCAGAACTGAAGGATTGATTGAGCTGCTGTTCAAGCAGGTCCCTAATGCCGATCTGCTTAGCCAAAGTGATTTGGAAGCATATGAAAAAATTGTGATTGCAACAAACGCTCATCGGAAACGTTACATTGTAAATGGTTCTACTCGTAGTGACAACGGTTTCAAATTTAAACACTTTATTGTAAAAATGATTAAACCACCAAAGCGTGAAGGAGGCTGTATACTACCGGAGAATGTGCAAGAACGAGTACAGTACACTTACTGGGATGACCCTAATGATCTTGTACACCGTCTGCACATGCTCTACGCATCACAAGCATCTGGAAGTCCAAGTCATTCAAATGAAATCATGGCGATTATCAACGCGTTGCGTGAAGCTGGATACATTTCCTAAGATGAGTGTCAACCAACACGTACCTGAGTGTAGGCTTGATAATCAAAGATTGGGCCTTAATCCCATGTGATTTTTTAATGTGCGATTTGTAACCATAATGTATTTAGTGGTAATTTAATAAAACTAATGTAATTATCTTCTTTTTTTTTCAACACTCCCTGCAAAATTCGGTTTTCAACACCATTGTTTCCTACATTCAGACGCCTGATATCCTACAATCCGACGTCAAATCATTAGCATCAATAAACCGTGTGTGGGAACCCATGTAAATTCCAAGAAACCGGAAATCATCATAATTAATCATGCAATCGATAAATCGCGCGAATGAAATCAGCAGGCTAACGAGTCTGATCTGATTCAATCGGGTTGCTTCGGAATCATTCGGTTAAACCGAAGGAGTCTGATCTTGCTATGGTTGTGTGCTCGAGTCAAATTCGCATTTCGGCTACGGACCTAAGAATCCCTGCAATAGAGAGATGCCTACACATGGGAGAGAAAGAGAGCCAGATAGTGGGCGGATTCCGGTAATTCTGTGGAGTGGTTTAAACACGCGAGTTTCAACCTGTAAAATTTAGTTAAAAATTCGGTTTTCAACATTAACTCATGTTTAATCATCCAATGAGAGAGACATTAAGCGAGTTTAACCTCAATTAATCTTCATGTTAACAAATTGTTTCCTAAACAATTCGTGTATTTTAGATGTTATGTTGCGGCCTTTAAAGGGTTAATACGCCTAGCACTCACGTGTGTTTTTTTTTCTTTGCGGGGAAATTTTTAGGGGTCTCCGGTGGATATTTAACGCCACCATTCACGTGAATATGATTTTTAAACGTGTCGGCTCTTAAATTTGCGATGTGGTTTTTACCGCGAGATGCGAAAGTTGACCGACTCTGCGGCCCGGGTGGTGAGTTCAGGGACCGGTGAAACTAGCATGACAGCGGGTGCAGGTTTCAACGCGCAAAATTTGGTTAAACATGTTAAAAACAGTATTTTTAACATGTTTAATTATCCAATGATAGACATTCAGACGTCCAATATCCGGCAATCCTATGTTAAATCAGATCAATTAGCGTCAATCAATAAACTACATGCATGTAAATCCCATGAAACCGCGGGATTATAATTAATCGCGCGAAATTCCGAGAAATTGGCGGTAATCATGTGTGGTTATGTAATCAATGTAATCAATAAATTCCGAGAATCCGCGGAAAATTCCGCGCAGACGCCTGTGATATATGCAATCCGTGCTGCGGATGCCTGTGATGTAGGCAACCCGTGCTACGTATGTCGCACGTTTTTCCGCCCATGTAAAATCCCTATCTCAAGTGTCCCGAAAGCCCTGTAGGTTAACTACTATCCAGATTTATTTCCACGTGGTGAAATCATCCTTATATAAATCGCTTATTAAAGTTGGTGCGGAGAGCCTTCGGTTATTTGTAGCCCATTATTTTCCCTTGGTTGATTATTTTAGGGAAAATTACCGCTTCCACGTGAAATTCTGGTTAAGTCAACCACTTCTGTCCATTTCGACTTTTAGCGCACGTCCGTACCTACTCTGAGACTGCTGTCACACTTCACACTTCACTTCTTATCAGCTAAAATCGTACAATTCTTCTTTTCGAGAAGCGAAACTTTACTTTAACGCGGGATTTCAAAAGTTTACGATGTTTGCAACAGTGTCGAAAGCATTAACTTGTTGTGTCTTGAAGTACCAAATGTACCGTAACAACCTTCTTCAAGCTGGCATGAAGCAAATCGATACAGCTGAGAAGACAGACAGGTATTTCCCAAAGTGTCATCAGCCAGTTATGGAGGCGTTTTGGAGAAAATGTAAGTTCGGCCGAACAACATCCAGAGCGTGGTCACGACGGATTGTTGGCTTGAACAGCTAGAAGACAACCTACATTACAGCATCTGAGTTGGTTATGGGAGTTACAGCGGACGCATAACTTTATCGTTAGCCGAGATACTGTCAATATACATTCTCTACGACCACTCAGATGTCCACCTCTTTCTAGAGGCAATCGTTTAGCAAAATTAGACTGGTGTCCAACTTTTCAGAACTGGGACAAAAATCATTGGGCTACAGTTTTGTTCACTGATGAGTGCAGATTTTGATTTTGCCCAGATTCTCGTCAGACTGAGCTATCTGCGTTCTATTTTATTCAGTTAACGAATGTGATCAATATTATTATTATCGTTATTATCGAAGCGTATAATTAGTGAAAATATTTAGAACGTATGTATTTATTATTGGAAAAATTGCATTTTTGATAAACGTCGCCGTCGAGTTCAAATGAAATAGGTACAATTTGACCCAATATATTCAAAAAAACAATTAAAAAATTTAAGAATGATTTATCCAAAGTACAGAGTATACCAATATGTTCTGTAGAAATTGTAATAATGATATCACTTGCTACTTATTTTTACAGTATGAGAAGGCTAGAAATTGGATGTTGCCTTTTTACTTATCAAAAAGTGTTTCTAACCTTCATGAAATCTGAAAGCAAATGGGTACTGTGAATGTTCGCATTTCAATTTCCCGCATGTGTTGGAAGAAGTAGGAAACCCTATTCTATTAAAAGAAACCTATATTGAAGAATATAAATGCGAGGGTAAATTACCCCAAGTAAATACTTTAAACTTATTCTTATCACACTATAGTAATCAGGTACAAGAGTACTAGAAAATTTTCAAGTTTTCAATTTTATTTACAATTATCGAGTCATTTGGTTAAATGTATTGTAGCATGGTGAACTGTTGCATTTTATATTTATTGGTGAAATTGAATTATTCAAATTGTCTGCTGCACGTTAGCAAAATATATCACTGAGACAATTAACGTCAATTATGTTCTCCATTTGAATTTAAACTTAATATATAATGTAAGCAGATCTGTCGGGGATGCATTAGTGTAACGTCAATTGTTAGTGAATAAAAAAACTTTTTAACTGTAGTGGGACATTGCCGTAATGACATTAAAAGAGAAATATAGCGATCGTTTTGGTAGAACCCTCGTGTACTTTTTCCGTTAGTAAAACTGAGCTCAGTAAAAGCAATAAATAAATAAAGTACTAAAGAGCTTTCAAGTTGACAGATTACCTTTAAGAAGGGTGCACGAATTGTATTAATGGAGATATCCATGATTAATGTTTATACCAATGTAAACAGCTTCATTTCAAACTTACTGCTTGTGGAATTCTTCTAGATACTCACAATTTGTATACATAAGCTAACTTGATAACCTTCATCTCTCGAGACAATAATATAACCGCGACATTATCTTTTTTAGTTTCCCAACACAGCATATGAAACATTAAGGGGGCCGTAAAAATGTGAAACTATTTTATCTGGAGCATATATCTTTAAGAAGTACGATATGGTAGCCTTTACGAAGTTTCTACAAACAAATTTTTTTCAACATTTTGTAGATTTTAAATTTTATGAGCATATTTTAAATTAGTTTTAACGTGGTAAAGATTCCGTGGAAAACGTGTAAAGCAATGTGTGTTGGTCATTCACAGAGTTTATAATGGCTCCTATTTTATACGGACTCTTAGGAGAAATTTTTCAATTACGCGCTGTCTGTTGTACAATTTTATACTCACATATACAAGTCATATCAAAAAGAAACTCTTTTTCAAATCCTTAGCTTTCAACTTGGCAAGTATACAAAAGAAACATTTAAACTTACAGAAAATCTATTTACTCGGATATTCTTGTCAGACCTGATTTTTTATGCTCGAAAAGTTTTCATCCAGATAAAAAGAACAATAAGAACAGTATTATTGAGCATTATAGGGTAACGGTTGCCAAATACATAAAGAATAACTGCACCGCTAAGAATTGATAACTCCGGGAAAATATGTCGATAGCCATCTCTTGTGTAGAAAATTGATAGGGGCGGAACGAACCCACACACATACCATCCATCCCTTGTAACGTATAATTTATAGAAAATGTACTTCCATTGTGATATACGCTCTCTTTTTTTTCTTTTTAGTCCAACACGTAATTTCTGCATCGGTTGATTTGCACCGGACAATGTGTAATCATTCTTTTTTTAAACCATTTATTTTTCCAGCACTAGCAAGTGATTGAAATGATTGCGGCACACTAACTAAATTGTGGTGAATATGTGAGTATACTAGACGTAATTAACCAACCCCTTTGAATTTCGCTTAGAGGGTAAACGCAGCAGTACGTTGTTATTAACAACAGTTTGTTATGCAGAGTTCAATTTAAATTATAACTAATTGGAAATTTTAGTTTGATTCAAACGCAATATGAGACAGGATTTCACGCAGATAAATAACGCTGATTTAACAAACTAGAATCAAAATAATTAAACTGTAACAATTTAATTAATTTAACTTTTAAAAACTTAAACCAGTGAAATACTAATTAGGCTCATACATCGAATATCTAAACTGTTTCGTCTTTCATTTATCCTACCTCTCTAATTGAAATTTACTAATATTAATTGCTTCTGTAACAAGATAAGTATAATATGAGTTTTTAAAATTTAACGTATTAAATAATAACATAATTATGTGGAATTGAACTACTAATCATAATGAGCTGCAATAATATGGAGGGTGTAAAAAGTCTAAAATAAATTTATTTAATAGTAGTACAATTTACAATGTATTTTAAGCGAATTATCAATTTGTTTTATATTCTCAGGAACACTACTTACCAGCAAAAATGCCTGAAAATTTCTACAGAGTATTTATATGCCACAGCCATATTGCAGAGTCCGCCGCAATACAAAGCGGCTAGCCGCTTTACAAAGCAGATTTGTTTTGTAAAACGGCTGATTAACGTTTAGGCAGATTGTTGTAACAACACGTTTAATAATACGGCGGCCCTTGTTTAGCCGGAAAGTTGATTATGGGCGACAACATGTCTTACAATTTGACTGAAAATTTTTAGTGTTTTATGAAGCGTTGCATAACTCTCAGTCCGTTTTGTAAAGGAGTGAAGAATTGTTAGACATTTTATTAAAAAAAAACCTTTTATATTGAGCTAAACATTTTCCTTACATTTATGGCTTTTCAAATATGTCATAACGATAAGACGTAATATTGTGTGAAGATTAGATTATTAAGGCGCTAAGTATTCTAGGTTCTGCTTAATGGATTAGTCATGCGCTTTAATAGTAAATCATGAACTTGACGAGTCGTGCATAAATCACATGCAATTTATTCAAGCTAGAGGAACATCGTCCAATAGCTCGAGAAGGTTATGTAATATAAAGTTTCTGTAACTATCGTCTGTTAATCGTCTTGGTAAAATAAAAGGACCAATTAGAAACTTCCCACTATAGCAGCGCAAACATTAATTTCGAATCGCAGCTGGTGTCCAGTTGAAAACGCTAAATGCGGATTGTCTTCTGCCCAGCGATACTGGTTGTGTAGATTTCCAAAGCCGTTTCTCGTACATGTAGCTGCATTGCTAAATCGAACAGAGATACTAAAAAATGAAACCTACAAAAATGTTTCTGGGCTGGTTAATCAACAGGGAAAATGGTATGGACAAAGAAGCTGTTCGTAAATTACGCTTCTAGTTGTTGAATGATCTGCATTAACTGTTGCCTCTAATCATCGGGATCTGATACATAAATTCTCACCAACTGTATTCAAAATGGTGTCGTCTAATTTGCGCGTCGAAGAGATCGGGGTCTTCCTCAATGGGCAACTGGAGTGTTACGTGCTACCGTGTCTGTCTTCGCAAGTTGCTGCTGTAAGAAAGTAAACGTTTTAGGTTGTGGCTGTTGTCGATTTGGATGATATTCTTGATATAACCTTGTAATCTCCTATCCATTGTCATTAGCACGACCGTACACAAAAATCATTTCTGCTTTTCTGCGAAATGAAAACTTTATCATTGTGTTATTGGAACTAAATTTCACCTATTTCTGTCAAATTTCAATAGCACAATTACTGAAATAATCTTTAAAGTCTTTAAATGTGACTTACAATTAGATTTCAAACTTTAAAGCTTTGTATTTTCAGACCCGGGTTTATTAGAACGCTTTGATTTAGTTTTGTCCGTAGAATACTCATTAAAAAAATTCTTTCCTTGTTTTAGTTACAGCCGCTATAATGAGTTACACGAACAAGTGCAACATATTATATTTAGTTGTGCGGAGAAATATTGATGGAAAATGAGCCGAGGAAGAAGAACGTTCTGGCTAAAAAATTTAAGGCAGTGGTTTGGACAAACAACAAAGCTACCGTAAATAAGATAATGACAGCTAACATGAGAGCTTCGTTAGATCGACATAGCACAGGGAGAAGTTTTGTTAACGCAAAACTCAACTTAAAATTTTCTTAATATTTCATTCATTTTAATGTTCTTGTAGTAAGAAAATAGTTCCTTTTAGATATTACTACAATACTGCAATATTTTACTCTATCATTATCAGTAAATCCACTACTGGCGGAACATTTACTTTGTTAGGAATATCACATTGTGGCATTGCGCTGTAGATTGTCATTGGGGATTCACTGTAAGTTACGAAATGCACAAGTTTCGTTTCTAGCCAAAGCACAGATAGCCAAAGCGTTTATTCTATTGGTATACATAAACCAGATATTTTTAATATTTAGCAGAAAATATATGATGGCGCCAACGAAATTTATAATCAAGAATTTGTAAACAGTTTGTGTTATCAGATTATAATGAAATTATATTTTGCTCTATTTCGATTTAATTTGTTTTTGTCATATTGAAAAAAGAGATATTTCAACATAACTTAATGCTATAAAACTCAAAAAAGTGCAATGAATGTAAACAATTTTTCAGATAATATTTTGTGTTTCACAACATAGCGTTACTGTGTTTACGCTTAGTTGGTACCCGAAGAATGTCTCAACGAAATACCGACCGCTTTGTTTCGGGTTCAAGCTCCTTTCAGCAATCAACAATCTCTTTGCAGGATTGTATCCTGCCTCACTAGCGAAGAACAACTTTTAAAGTAAAAGTAACTAATCTAAATATTATGGCTAAATTTTAAAAATAAATACTTACGTTGCCGAATTTTTAAGAATCAAAAGACAAAATTTTAATATTCTCAAACGCGACTTACAATTAGAAAATTATTACGCAATGCGACAACTAAAAACTTATATTTTATTACTTCAGCGAAGATCGGAATGTCTCCTTTTCTTTCTTTAAAACATTATATGATACCGAGCAATTTCCTCGCTTCAACCCTCGTGATTTGATCTTTAATTAGTCCCTGTGGTCTTGTGATCGCCCTTTACACCAGAGAGGTATCGAATTACGCACGCTTTATTGATTCTTAGTCTAACCATGACATTACTTACACGCAGGTATCGTTTAACTGCAACATAAATAAAAATATCGCATAGGTCAACTTTTTATTTATTCTGTTTTTTTTTTGTTTGAACACTGGAAATAACATTTCAATGAAAATTTGAAATTGGCTCGGGTTGCTATTGTATTATGAATGATGTGGTCTGTTACTTTTAATTTCCATGGGGAAATTGGAAATACGACCTAAAGCACGATTTACACCGTGTAAAAGGTGCAAATACGTGCGGTCGGAATAAACAAACAAAAAGAAAAAGAAAATAACCGGTCAGCGTGTAATATCGTAAGTTGCAAGTACAAATTATTACTTTAGTAACGTGGAAATGTCTGATTCATTTTTATTGGTTTAACAATTCTTTTGATAAAGAACACAATGAATATAGCACTCATAAACCGTAAATATCTATCTCTATCGCTTCAGATGTGTTTCTGGTGTGAATTATAAAAGTGTACAGTCATGAATGTAAACTTATTATTTAAATTAAATTTGCTTTTTGATATTTCTTGAGAAAGTAGCAATGTTGTTTCCGCTTAAAAGATCAATGGAACTCATCTCCTTTGTATAAGGAAACGTATCTACACATCTTGTGTCGTTTATTTTATCCACATTTGCATTTTGCAATTTGGTTTGTCGTAAGGAATTCCAATCCCACGTTTAAAATCTGTACCACACATCGTTTCAGGTTTTCGTAAAGTGTTAATCAATAGATAAAGTGTAAATCAATACACAATCGCTGCAAATCTTCCAACAACGGTTCGTCCCAGGAAATAAACTTTCTTGAGTGTGACAATTAATAAACCTTACGACAAAAAGGACCTAAGTACCATTATTCGAAACGGATAAATCTTGTTTCTTTATTCACGTGTTTTCCAGAAAATTTGAGTTTAATAACCTTCCACATAAAAATTCTGTTCTTGCATAATATTTCGAGACAAGATTTTATTACACTTTGCAAAATTAAAAATTAAGCATTTTTACGGCAACTAATTTCAGAAACCATCGCTGAAGGTGAAACGTACATATTTAAAATAAAATTGATCAGAAAGAAAGCTGGTTGAGTAATAAATAAATACTTAATTTGATTTTGCTAGAACAAAATTTTCGGTAAATAATAAATATTATTCATTTTGCGATTACATGATAATTTCTTAGTAAAATTAATGCAATAAGATTTAAACAGCAGATACGTTATCTTTAAGAAAATTTACGTCATTCAATATTTCAATAGTAACTGTGGCTAAGAGTGGTAAGAGTGGCTATAGATATTTACTAATAAATTATCGTCAAGTATTAAAATGTAAAATAAGTAAGAGCTAAGGGTAATAACTATAATATATATTTCTAATACAGCTAATACAGAAAATGTATTTAAAGTTGTCGGCTCTTTTATAAATTGTAAAACATTTCTTGCAAAAGAAGAATTATTACTAAATAAGTTATTTTAGAGCATAATTATTGTGTACATTAGAATCCAGCATAAACAAAAAACTTAAATATAACTTATAATTATACAGGGTGTTCCATTTGTATCAGTGAAAGTTAAATGTTCGACAGAACTTTAAATTTTGAAACATAAAGTTCATATAAACATAAATCGAAAAATGCGTCCTAAGAGAGTTACGCCCCTTTCAAGGAATCCTTGTAAAATCGGTTTTTAGTTTGGTACGCAACACAGGTTGCCCTAGTAGCACACTTATGCAGTTTCGACGTAGGATCCCGACGTCGGCCCGACGTCAGGCGGTTACGGCTTTTCTGAATCAATACCGCATCATTTTCGCATCGGCTAGCCGACTCAATTCCGACGTCGTTTCTAGCTTGTCTCGACGTCGGCTGGCCTGACTGGCTGAGAGTAGCGCGCACACGCTTTACCCTTTCGGATGACTCTAGCGACAGCTGTGGGCCGAAAAGAGATACGTAGACAGCTACCTTTCTTGTTACTCTACAGTGACATCTACGGAAATTTTTAGTAATCGCTGTGTCGCTTGATTAAGTAAATATTAATTAATCGTTAATTAAATTTAAAAAAAAAAATTAAATAATTGGTTTCAAATAAAACATAAATCATTTCAGGTAAATAGGTATTTTATTCTCTGAACTAATTACAATAACAACATAAATAAATATAATTGAGAATATGTGGTCGATGAAGAACGCGAATAATGAATCACCAGAATGTATCGACGGCAATGAAGAGACCATGTTGACCGGTGGAAGGCAGTTAGTTGATGTTAGTTGCCCTCGAACAAGAAACATTGAATTAGAAAATTGCTTCTGAAGTAGGGGAAGGTTATCTAAAACAAAAAAAAAAAATAGTTTATTTTTAATCTGACCTTTGTAGTAGAAAAAAATCGCATGCTCGAATCAAAAAATTTTCCGTCGGTAGCGTCAGAAAACTGGCTTCTTAGGATATCTGAAACAAATGTACAACAATCCAGTTATTACTTGAAAAAATTAAAATACACAGTATATTTTGGTTCGTATTTGGTTGTAAATATTTATTTCGCCTAGTCTAAGTTATAAATTAAGATACCTATTAATTCGATCAGTCAAGATCACTTGTAGATTAAACTGAAATTAAGTACAGACAGAGTCATAATCCTGTTTAATTGAATTTAATATAACTTTATAAAAAAAAAAAAAATTTAACTTTATTGTTGATCAAAATATTTTATACGATACACTTACTTACCTTTTGTTTTAAAAACAATTCTAATATAAAAAATGTTGAAAATTCGAATCACACCAAGGCACCGCACCGGATAAACGTTTCCATAAATATGACGAGACTAAATGTTTGCGAGAAAGGTCAGTGGTGGTTCCTTTTCTAGTTATTTCTTTATGGGGCGCATTCCGCATTTCGAAATGGTATATTCAGGGTCAATGTTCCCGGTTGCTAGGCGAACCTATTTTCTGTACCTGCTTTTTAAAATTGGAAACATGGGTCTCGTCTTTCTAGTTAGCGTTTTTCGATAAAGAAATTTATTGTAATGCATTGACTTCAAAAATCATAATGAAGCTTCTTCAGCTAAAGAGAAGTTTGGAAAATTTTAAAAATGTTCACGGAAACGACTTTATATAATTAGTTCTTATACAAAGTTTATACATAAAAATGTTTTAAACAAATTTTCATCAACTTTAAAAAATAATTTTTAATTTCGTAAATTTTTGTTGGTGAAATAAATAAAATTGTAATCATGTGTTTGTTTACTAGAAACGTTGTATTTATGTTCTAAGCATTTGTTTTAAACAGATATCGCTGGCGTTAATAATGTTTTCATGTGTTGTGAGAATATCTTGGAACTGGTCCGAATTTTAATACGAAATATGTTGTATTCAAATTTATTACAATTACAATTGTTTTTTAAAAATCATCAATTGTATTTCAGAAAACATCAATTGTATTTCAGAATAGTTAATTGATTTCAGAGAACGTCAATTCTTATTCAGACAATGTCAAATGTAAGTCAGAAAGTGTCGATTTTAATTCAATTGTTTTCAGAAATGTCAGAGAGCTTTAATTTTGTTTCAGGCGACGTCAATTGTAATTCAAATTAGTTAATTGCAGTTTTGAAAACGTCAGTTAAAATTTAAAAGCATCAGTTGTTTTCAAAAGTCATCAATTATATTATACTGAGCAGTATTTAAGAATAAAAAAATATTTACTTATCATTGAACAAACGGTAGTGAAACAAAACATCGCAGCGTTCTAATATACATTAAAATGATATGATGTATTACTAGTAGTGGCAAAATATTTTTTATATACGTCTATAGTATTAGATGTGAATAAAACGCTGTTCATTAAGGCCTGCCTGTTAAGGCATGCTTTACTGTATAATAAAAGTAATGTAAAACACATAAAACATTTACGGTAACCAAATTTGCATGATACCTGACGCAAATTTCCCTATTTTTCCATAGATTAAATCTGGCTTTATTCAGTGACTTTTATGAAATAATATTTGCCATAAACAAAATAATATTGACATTTGGTTGATATTTTTAGGATGCCTATGATATAAAGCAAAAAATCAAGTTGCTAAAGAAAATCGTGCACATTTGGGTGGCCATAAATGTACATAATAATAACTTCCAGTTAAACAAATTTACAAAAATTTTAAATTAAAGTTCACTAATTTTTATCTTCACTGTCTTGATTTTCTTTTGCTCGATAAAAGGGAAGTTTTCATCACCTGCTAAGTGAGCGATGCTTAATTCTGTCAAATTGAAATTTAACTATTTGAGAACTTTAAATTAGAGACATCTATTAGTTCAATCAAGTTCACATTATCCAATGGCTGTTTTTTAAGTATTTCTTGCACATTGTAGCATTTACCTGTGCTCTTCAAACGTTCACCACGACGAGTGGGTTTTACAATTTCTCCTTCTGAACGGTATTCTCTAATATAGCTTTAGCTCATGCCTTAATTGGTGAAGATATTATTTTCTACAGCAAAAAGTTTTTGAAATTTGAAACACTGATTATTAATATTTCTGTTGTATCCAAAATTCTGCCAAACATTTGGCGAATACAAATTACTATGAAACCTTAATTTAATGGCTAATTAGACAGGGCGAAGATTGGTAATTACACGAACGGCAACAACCAAATTGGACAGGATATGAAAACAGAACCGTAACTAAAAACACCAAGCACTCATATTTCCAATCCGCTATAAACGCTTCCGAAACTTGGACGCTTAAACAAATAGTCAATAAAAAGATCGAAGAATTTGAAATGTGGTTGTATTGAAGTGTATGTGGGTTCTTCGTGTCTCATAGGCCGAACACCGCACTAATGCCTTGATTCTGCAAGAACGCAATATCCATTACAAACTGTTAAGGGTATGTACATTAGTTACTTAATCACATTGCCGGAAGAACTGGAAGGCCCGAGACTTCGAGGAAGATCTCGGACGAGTTGGACAGATAAAATTAAAACTTTATCAAAGAAGTCCTTTCCCGAAGCTCTACATTTCGCTCAAAACCGGACAGCCTGAGAGGAATAACCTTGTCAGGGCACACTGTAAATAACGATGATGAGTTAAGAAAGCCAGAGTTCATTTTAAGATGTGACTCAACCAAGTTGATAAAATTTGTATTTAATACCTTCATGCCTTCAAATAAAGTTAGTGCCTAACAACATATCTTTACAATCCGCACAGGCCCTACTAGTCAAGAAAGGTCGGAAGTTTATAAAATGAGTAAGAAGATCGAAATGAACCACAACTAAGACTTACCCAGAATATGTCAAAAAATAAGCGAAATTAATACGTACACTGTCCATGAACAGATATGCAAGATATGATGGTAACTCTGCCGCACATTAAATACGACACGACGTTCGACGCTTGCAGGCCATGTTACAAGAATGTTTGCATGGTTGTATACAAATTATCAGGTCCGTGTGCTAGATTTGATATTGAGGATCAGTTTTATGAAGTCAAAAATCAAAATAAGTAAGTGAAATGAAAGAAACAACGAATAAAATACGTTAGTGTAACAGTCGAACAGTTTCAAGAAAACAAGCTCAAATTTGTTACTAAACAGTATTTATTAATAATAAAAGTAACAAATCATTAATTTGTTGTTATTAAATAGATAAGAAATATACACGCATTTAATAAAATGTTATTGTAACGCATCAAAAACCTTAATTGACATTCTCGGTGCTTCGTTTACGAGAAGATGGAAGATTTTGCCATTTTTTTTTTACGGCGTTAATCGATACTGAAATGTTTAATCTGATACGAAACAAATGCAATTAATTAATTTACTGGAATAATTAGTAGATATCAAATGACGAGTGACCATTCAAAACGAAACGTCCGTTTTCTTTTGAAATTGAGATTTTATGCGTTTTAGATTCTTTTTCAAAGTTTACATGGGTTTTCGTGTCTAGATTTAAACAAAACGAAATATAGACATATCCATTGTGATAGATTTAAAATTCATTTTAATTCAAAAATGAATATTTACGAAAAACATTTATTGTTCCATTATTATTATTATTATTATTATTATTATTATTATTATTATTATTATTATTATTATTATTATTATTATTATTATTATTATTATTATTATTATTATTATTATTATTATTATTATTATTATTATTATTATTATTATTATTATTATTATTATTATTATTATTATTATTATTATTATTATTATTATTATTATTATTATTATTATTACAAACAAGACATCCAAAATGGTTTATTTTTTTTAGCGTAAGTTTTCTTTTTTTTACTGTAATTCTTTGAACTGAAATAATGGTTTCACTTTCTATAAGTAACGTTCGGCAGGTAAACAATTCTGTTTAAAAATTTTGCAGCTGGCCGAAGTGAGGGTCAGATCAGCTTTTTGTGAAGTTTGTAAAATCGGAATAGTTAAATGTTTAAACTGGTACAAATAATGAATTAATTCAGTGGAATAATTAGTATATCAAATATACACCTAATCTTACGTGAATAAAATGCAATTGGATATCGCGAAATTTTCAATTGGGCTGTTTGTTGCTAGATTATTTAATCTTCCAGGTAATCGGAATTTCTCTTTGCAACAAATTGAGACGAATTTAAATTTAACAAACAAAATTTAAAAATCTGCATTAACAGCAGTTTATTGACTGCACTCATAATTAATAATAATGCACTGGCCTCTTAATAATTAGAGTATTATTGAGATTCTAAATAACTGTCACTTTACGAAATAATAATAAATAAAAGTAATTTTATTAAGTGATTTATTTTTTTAAATTTATTTCAATGTATTGAAATGTGCTCTAAAAATTAAAAAAATTGGCAAAATCTTCTATCCTCTCGTAAACGAAGCACCGAGAATGTCAATTAAGGTTTTTGATGCGTTACAATAACATTTTATTAAATGCGTGTGTATTTCTTATTTATTTAATAACAACAAATTAATAATTTGTTACTTTTATTAATAATAAATACTGTTTAGTAACAAATTTGAGCTTGTTTTCTTGAAACTGTTCGACTGTTACACGAACGTATTTTATTCGTTGTTTCTTTCGTTTCACTTACTTATTTTGATTTTTGACTTCATAAAACTGATCCTCAATATCAAATCTAGCATACGGACCTGATAATTTGTATACAACCATGCAAACATTCTTGTAACATGGCCTGCAAGCGCCGAACGTCGTGTCGCATTTAATGTGCGACAGAGTGTACATATTAGGTACATTAGTATCCACCCAAATGTGTACGATTTTTTTTAGCAACTTGATTTTTCCTTTATGTCATAGGCGTCCTAAAAAACATCAGCAAAATGTCAATTATGTTTTGTTTATAATAAATATTATTTCCCGAAAATCACTGGATAAAGCCAGATTTAATCTATGGAAAAATAGGGAAATTTGTGTCAGGTATCGTGGAAGTTTGGGTGGCCGCAAATGTAAAACCTGCGTACCATTGGAGACCATTAGCCACTAATCATTATTTTAAATGCTGTTACAGTGCTCATTTGAGTAAAGTAATCAATTATTCAACTTTATTTTTTCCAGAACCTTATGTGACATTCATTATAATATTATATAACATATTATGTGCAATAATGAACATTTTTGAAACATCATTAAAATGTTTTCAATCAACTTATAGTAGTCGACTTGTTTGCATAAAAAGGTGACCCTTGATCTTTGAACTGTCGTTTTACAAGATGTAATTTTGTCTCATCTAATTTTATTCGTCTTTTACTAGTCTAAATCTGCATATTCTGAAGTAGCAAGCCTTCCAATCGCACTGATTTTATCCTTTCGACCCGATCACAGATACGAGAAAAAAAGACAAGTGCGTGAATTTAACGTTCAGTGACCTCCAAAAAAATGAAAAGTTCTTAAGTTGCGTTCATAAATTTCGAAACGCCTTATCTAAAAGCTTTACAGATTTATGACCGTTTATCTTATATCACGCTCTATTTGGTCAAAAAGTTCTGGCAAGTAGAAACAGCACAATCGTCAGATATTTAAAATTAATTGATTTATTAGATAGCGCGAATATAAATTTGGAAATCACCACAGACAACCGCAATCTTAAACGCAGGAGTGGGACCTGCTTGCAAAGGTTAACGGTTGACTAAACCTTGTCTGGTAATTAAAGCGTCGCTAAAACGAGGAGCAAAATAGATTTTGTAGGTGCACTGTTACCAACATAAAAGAGTTATTTAATTACATAGTGCTAATTGTAAAGTTGCTATCTCATCGTTGGAAGCAGTTAATTATAGAAACACAGATCAACAAAGAGGATACTGTTCGCTGAAATAGATGCATCAAAGCGGGTTGCAAAAAATTATAGTACTGTTTGTGTCATTAACAATCGTATCAGTTTGCTTTGTAATCAAGTTCTGTAACCTATGTTCAAAATGAATTTAAAAAACTTGTATTTATTAAATTTGGGTAATTTTTTATTCTATCCGCCAAAAGATTTGCACAACAATAAAAACGCAGTAATAAAAAATACAAAATGACTCTGATACCACGATTTTGCTGATGCAGCCCAAAATTCTTGTTAATGAAACTTTAGAATTTCTTCTTAATTCAGTTTTCTTTGCATTTAGTAAATCAGATTTAGTTTCAAATTTTGAAAATATTTACTAACAACATAAAAACTAATATAATGCTTTTAATTTTTAGCATTTTCGTAGCAAATACTTTACAGGGGATCCACCGTATAAATATACCATCTTTGAGACAAAACCTATTTTCAGTAGTTGAAAAATTCTGAAAATTGAAAGCAATATTCTTCAATTGCCAAACCACAAAATAGACAAATTTTTTTCTTTTTTAATTAAAGTCAATGTGACAATTGACTTTAATAGCAATAGCGTTCAAGGATAATGTAATAAGTGGTACGCTTATTATCGAAAATTTTTTTGAAATGCCACGAATATCAGTCCCAACGACGAAAATACAACGAGTGCGTAGAACGAGTTGTATTTTCTAAAGATTGGGTCTGAATGAGTTGGCATTTCAAAAAAATTATCGATTCTTAAGCGTACCACGAATTATATTTAGGAAGAGAATATATTGAGACACACACATTAATTAACAAACCCGGCGCACACGAAGATTGAAACGTGATTGAAAACAGGCATGCAAGTTTGCGCGCGCGTTTCTGATTGAACGTGACGTCACCGTTTATGGGCGGTGCAGGCTGCACTGTATGTTTTAGCACGGATATTTTGGTTTGTATTAGAAGTTGCTATAACTAGCAACGGGCAGTAGTAGCGTACCACAGCGAAAATACAAAAGTGACAATACAACAGTATTGTATTGTCACTTATTAATAACCAACAACAACAATGAATTTCCATGGTGATTTTTGTCGAAGTTATATTCTCATAAGTAATATCACAAGAGAGTGAGAATAAATTGAAAATAATTCGACAGATTTGGGAATAGACACGAGAGCCCGTATTCCCTGGCAACAAGTTTGAAAAAATAACTGGAGAATTATTTTCTAATTAATTCGCACTCTCGAGTGGTATTCGGAAGATTATTTTTTAATGTTTGAATCAAAAATGCAACATAATAAATACAGTTTAACAGTTTAAAATAAAACTAGTGACAGATGTCAGATAATTCTCGCGGGAATTTTCTACAGTAGAAAATTCTCACTATAATAATGTTGTGATTGGACAGAATTAGATACATGTGCCGAAATACTGCTAAACGATTGGTGAATGAAGTCACTAAAAAATAATCAAACTATGAAAGTTATCAGGAATTTGTTTTCGCAATCTCATCTACGTCACAGTGTACATTTTAATAATAGACAAATTGTCATTTAGATTTTAATAGTAACTGAATAAATTGTATTCTAATATCGCCTAGCGTATAATACCATTATTTATGTCCAAAACCTTAAATGGCACGCTCGTAAAGATTGTGACAAAACTAATTAGGGTGATTTAAAAACTTCTGCAATAAAAACAATTGCAGAAGCAAATCTCTCAGAAAATCTGTCTTATCGATAAGCAACAATATCCAGTACCGTGTGGAAAGAATACTCTGAATTTAAAACCTTCAGTACTTTTAATTTTTTGAGTTAGGCTAGATTATTTGGTGTAAATATTATACCGTATCTCCAAAGTATTCGCGATTTCGGGTACCGTTGAGGGCGCCACTGGAAATCACCTGGAAGTCATAATGTTTTGTGCTTATCTCTCGAGCTTTTGTGTTATAATTTGGTTTTTATGATGGCTTTTTAAAATTACATAAAATTTTTGCGTATTTGGAATCTACAGCTGACAGTAAGTGTATTGTAAAAGACGTGGTGTCTTTCTTTGTAAAGTTGATACTAAAAAATTAATTCCTTCAAAACATAACCTGGTATTTAAAAACATTTAACTTACAAATGCAGTCTTCCTTCTTAAAATGTTTTCCACACACCCTCATATAATTGCTTGAAGGTTTTCTCAACAGTAATATCCCAAGTGCATCAAAATAACCAAATAAATTTTGACGTTTCTGTCAAAATACTTTGCCTAGAAATATGTCGAGCAAATTCGCCACGTAACAAAATCTCGAGTGCGAAGCACGAGGGATTTTGGGTGGAAAATTTACGAGAAATATTTCTTTATGGCAATACGTTGCGACAAAAACGTAAAAATTTAATCAGGCTGTTTTCATGCACGCGGGGTATTCGGCATGATTATTGCCAGATTATTAATCTGAATAAATAGATTTTACAACAAATTATTTATTTGTTTGTCGAAGAATCTTCGATAATGATTGCAAAAAAAAATTCAGAAGCGATTAAACGTCAAAATTTAATCAGGTAAATTTTGACACATTTGAGACATCAAAATTTAATCGGGTAAATTTTGACACGTTTGAAACATCAAAATTTAATCGCTATAAAACTGAGGAAAACCATGGCGACTGGAACTTTTTATGTGCATGAAGGAAATAATCAACAGTAATATCACAAGTGCATCAAAATAACCGATTAAATTTTGACGTTTCTGTCAAAATGTTTTGCCTAGAAATATGTCGAGCAAATTTGCCACGTAACAAAATCTCGAGTGCGTAGCACGAGGGATTTTGGATGGAAAATTTACGAGAAATATTTCTTTATGGCAAAACGTTGCGACAAAAACGTAAAAATTTAATCAGGCTATTTTCATGCACGCGGGGTATTCGGCATGATTATTTCCTGATTATTAATTTGAATAAATAGATTTTTCAACGAATTATTTATTTACTTGTCGAGGAATCTTCGATAATGATTGCAAAAAAAATTCAGAAGCTATTAAACTTCCAAATTTAATCGGGTAAATTTTGACACCTTTGAGACGTCAAAATTTAATCGCTATAAAACTGAGGAATACCATGGTGACTGGGACTTTTTATGTGCATGAAGGAAATAATCATTAATAAGGCATTTTCCCACGCTTTTCTTCTCTCTTGTTTTTACAAAAGCATTTTCAATAGAAATTACCTATTTCACTTTTGCACTACAACGCGGAAATAAGTGAAAAGATGCTTGTGGTTCGTTTTTTCGACATGTGTGACAAACCAAAGACACAACAATTTGTATTGTCAACCGTCTCTTTAGACATATTTTTGAATAAATGTCAAATAACTATGGTGTTAAACGCATACGATTCTAATGCAACGTGAACACCGCCATGATTTACGTACGTGCAAAAAATTACCACCAGATGTCTCATTGTTATATCTATAGATTCGCGAATTGAATGAAATCTTTTTAATTAGTCAAATTGTTCAAGTGTGGTATCAACCAGACGGTGCACTGCCCCATTTTAGTATATCGACCCCAGAAGTTCTAATGCTCCAGTTTGGGTGCCTTAAAAAACGTGTCTTCCCAGAAAGCCCTACAACACGAAAAAATATGGGGCAGAGGATTGTTGGCGCCGTCCTTGACTTTTGTCGTAACCACGATTCAAACTAATTTTAGCAGGCGTTTACGACTCTGCATACAATAAGAAGGTAGCCATTTTGAACATCTCCTGCAAAATCAAAGTAATTAGGAAGGTTTTCATTGTGATTACAAGGTTACAATTTACTTAACCAACATTTGTAAGTCCGGTTCTAAAGTAAAAAGTACCTACCTTGTAGGGTATAATGTTTTTGATTACGGTTAATAACTAGCAATTTAGCGACCATTATGGACTAAGATTTGCGTTCTTTCAAGCGGTGTTAAAATAAATTCTTTGACATTTTGTCTGAAAAAATATGAAACACTTAATTTAAAATCTATGGTTCTTCCAAAATTTTAAATTTCGGCAACCTGATTTTTGACCTGAAAAACACTTCTATTTGATAGAATGGTAATTGAAGATAATGGACCGCTAGTTTTTAATTTTTTAGGTGAACTTGAGAGGATGCTTCTTCGTGAAAATGCTATATGATGGGTCATTCTGTACAGGGTGAGTGAAGTTTTACCGCCCGTGGCAAAATAGGCCTTTAAAATAATTTGTCAATTCTCATAAATTGCATGAGTAATTTTATATTATTAAGGTACATAGAAACCAAGAAAAAATCTTTTTTTTTTAATCAAGTAAAATTTTGGCTTTTTTTTCAATTACTAATTGTTCAATTTATTAGTTTTTTTGATGTACGAATAGTAAAATATTTTTACACAATTTAGTGTAATTGAAATAATTTTAGTAATTTGCGTTTATTAAATAAAGCTATTTCCGTATTAGAAGGTATTTTTTTAAATGATTTACGACATAAGTAGAGCAATTTACCAGACAATGGTATTAATGTAGGGGTGCTTGAAAGATTATTTATGGCGGTCACTAAATTGAACTTAAGAATGCAGGTCTGTCGGCAACTGAAAAGCTGTCTCGTCCAGTTTGATGGGTCGATCATAAACTATTGTTAGGATGGTAAACCGCATTATCTATTGTTAGAAAGTCATAAATAGAAGCATTTTTTGTGCTACATCTTAAATTTGATTTAACTCAAAAAGTAATCATTTTTTTACAAATCAAATTGCAGATATTAATGCTACGAATAATTTGACAAATTTTGGAATAAAAAACCAAACATAGAAATTTTACCCAAAACTCTTTGTTTTACTTTGTAGCACTAATCGAAAGCGTAAACTTCAACTGATGTAACATGTAAATTGCATACTGCACCCTGTATATGTATTCAAAATCTTTTATCCCATTGTTTCAAAGTTTGAATCGAGTGGGATTCAGTTACGACAATTGAAAAACAAATTGGAAGATACATTTCTACCCATAAGCGTAAAATTGTTTGTATCATTTAATTTTTGTATTTATTTAGTTGCCAGATTATAGAAAGTAAATATCTATTGATTTCTGGACTTCATTAATTTGTAAACAATGTCCTGATATTATCAGTGAAAGAAATGATTAAGTAAAATGTTCACTAAAAGCACTGAAGGCAAATAAAACTGTCATTTAAGTGTTGTGTCACGCATGGCATCGAGTTTTGTACCCGAAAGCGAACCATTTTAAAACATCTGCGATTCTTTTAAATTTAAAAAATCGCCAACTAGCAACGTATTTACGTCCTTTACAACTTTTGATATCTCAAGTACCAAACAAGGATAAAGGCATTGAAAAGACTTCTATTTTTTTCTGCAACTTCTTATATATGTATTCGTCTTATCTCCTTATTGTAGCGGCAATGGAACGTTTATGTTCGTAGCCGAAGGCGTGATTGCCTCACTTATACGTCTTTTCTGTATTTTCCATCTTACCTATTTTACATGTTTGTTCGACCGACGCTAAAAAATCTAAAAAATGTTATGAAAAGAAAATTTAATTCAATTTAAATTCTATCAAACTGAATTAGTTTTTCCGGTGCAGTTGTTTAATCAAAACGCTCGTAAAAATAACAGCGGACATATCGTCAAGAAAGAATTCACTGCAGACTGAAGTACCGGCACTATCGTAACGTCTGGACCACTTATCAGGTTTATAACGAACGTCTTCAGGGAATTTCTTTATTTTCGATGATATGAATTAATTCCGAAAGTCATAATGAAAATAATTATAATTATAATTACCTATTGTTATATTACCTAAACGTAATTCACATTCCTATCACATATTTGAATTATGGAAATTTTGAGAAACAGATGTTTTATAATTTGCATGTTATTTTCAAATTATCATTATAATTTGATGAAATAGTATTACCTAATCTAAAAGTTATCAGCGAAACATGTTCCCAAATTATACAACATTCGACTTAAAATAACATTTTAAATCTGCATACTGTAACGCAAGAATAATGAGCATAGAAATAGGTTTTCAAGTTTTTTCTATTACTTTATAATAATACTATTTCAATTACATACTTTACGCAGTTTCTTTTACGTTCGACAATTAAAGCACGCGTTGCAAAGCAAATACAAAATATCAGGCCCTTAAAATTTTGCTTTCCGTTTGTTTGACTTTCAAATTTTCCCAGGTAACACAGAACGTCCAATGAACGTACATGTTGGTCCATTTATTATCCATTTATGGACGATCCACAAGCGGATCTATAATAAACGTCCAATGGACGTCCAAGCCCATCCATAAATGCACATTACAGCAATGGATGTAAATGGATCGTCCAGTGGATGTACATTTATGGACTTAATCTGAACAGTCCATCAACGGATCAACATGGATGTCCATTGGACGCATATTAATGGACATAAACGGACGGTACATAAACGGATCAGTATGAACGTCCATTAAACGCACGGCTATGTACTTCATTTGGATGGTCTATAAACGGATCAGCATGAATGTACATTGGACGTACATTCGTGTACTTGATTTGATCGGTCCATAAACGAATCGACATGTATCAAAAAATTTGAAACTTTAACTAAAAGCACTCACTACTTTATGATTTTATGACTTTGACTTTATGAAGAATACGTTGTTTTGATATTCTGATTAGATCTACGAGATAAGGAGTTTCTAATGAATTATTAATTAAACTATTGAACGATTTCTGAGCAATTTGTATGTAAAATGCGAGATACAACTTTCGATACAAATTGATAAATTGATAACTAAATCAATTGCAAAACTTTTTAAATTTAGTGCCTATCCTACCGCCCTTGCATTCATCACCACTTCCGATTCTTACAGATAAATAGGTGGGTTGATGATCGCACTTGGTTTCAGCTCAAAATATTTGGTTAATTGTACAAAAATTTGACTGTAAAAGATATTGTATAAATTTCTTCGTTTCTGCACCTCCGAGCAGCCAAAAAAAAAATATCAAAAAGCAAAAGATTATTGTAGAAACTAGAAAAAGTGTCGTAGGACCCAATAACATTTTTTCAGATAGTGCGAGTAAACCAGATGGAAATCGATGTTAATGAGATCTACAGTTGTTTTTATTTACTAATTTTATCAAATTTGTTTAGTTTCAGTTACCTGTAAATAAAGTTTTGATAAAATTTGCCTCTATTGTGTTTAATAATGAAAATGTTGTTTGATTCCGTCACTAATCAAATTGACCCCATTTTAAGTATGAAGTTGATCACTAATTATTTTAATTAAAATTTAATTTAGAAACGAACAATAAATTTTTTTTTCTACAAATCATTAAGTGATACATGTTTACAACTAATTATCACATTAATAAACTTTGTAGGTAAAGTAAAACGCTGTAGGAAATTTAAAATCCACAGTGAGGTAGTATATTTTCAAAAAATAATTGAAAATTTGCACAAAGGATCTGTCTCGTTTTTAAAAGAAACGGAGTGAATTAATTCAATTTTTGAACAACTTAAATTGAGAAAAAAATTTGAGTTCGGTAATTGTATGAGTAGATTATAAATATTTTTAAGATATTTAAATTTAAAAATTTAAAGCAAAAAATTCAGCTATTATTCACAGCCTGGAATATGCCGTAACCTTGCAGTTTTATTAAGGTTTGGAATGTCTTTTATTCACACGCCTGTCGTTGTTGTTTACCGTTAATCTTTTGTTTGATGCATTTGGTGCCTGTATACTTATTTCATCAGTTATAGGGAGTACCCTCTGAAGAGTTTTTGGAAATACACTGAAATTTCATGACTGCCGTAAGTAAAATAGACAATGTATTTAAGTTTTTTTTTAAATATTTTTTACTTGTTTTAGGCAGCTCACTTTGTCCCGATTGGGAGAAATAATTTATTATGAATTTACGGAACAAACCCCAAGTTCGTTTGATAATATCTACATGAATTTGATGTAAATCCTATTATGCAAGGTCGGAGAGAAAAAGTGGGTTTTGTAATTCCAGCTTTTTTTAGAAAGTGTAAATTTAGTTCCTCCGAAAAGGACATTACAGCTGCACTAGGAAAATGGTGGCGAAGGACCGGTGTTGTTTCGAAATGACTTTTATCAAAGTTTCTGGTTGTTTAATTTGTTAACAATTAGTTAAATTCTGTATGGTAATTATTTTTAAACATGCATATTTTTTAAGGTTAAGTTTCTAGTTATTTAATTTGTTAATAATTAAAGTTAAATAGGTAAAAGTTGTTCACTGAAAATTATCTTTGAATTTACATATTTCTTTGTACGTATTTTTTAAGAATAAGTTTCATGTTATTTAATTTGTTAATTGGTTAGTTCTATTTGTTTAAGTTCGTTATTGTAACAATTTTTGAATTTAGAATTTTTTTAAGGTTACTTATTTTTGAATATATGCTTTTTTCCATTTTTTATTTATTTATTTTTTACTCCCACAACGTTTATAAGTACGTCCATTAATGTCCATCAATGGACATACATGAGACGTCTAGTGAACGTCCCAAACGAATCCGTTTACAATCCCAAAGACATCCAATAAGCGTTTGTCGATGGACGTTCACAAACTGGAACTATATGGACGTACATTGAACGTCCGAAAAGATCCCAAATGTAGTTCCAAAAAGTCCAATAAACGTCCATCGCTGGACGTCCATAAACTGACGTCCATATGACGTCCAATTTGGTCTCAATGTCCAATGTATGTCCATTGGATGTACATGTGTTACGTGGGTTATCTTAATATTGTCGCAAAATGAAGAATAGCACTTCGAAAATGTGGTAGATGAAAGGATGCATCAAATGTAAATAGTAAAATATCGGGTGATTCTAAATAAGTGTGAGCAAAGTTTTAGAAAAATGATAAATCGAAACACAACCTAAATATTATATTTCATTTGAGTTCATTACAAAGGTAACGCAATCATAAATATTTAGGGCGATCCTGTATATTTTTGTTATAAATGAGTGTTCGTATCTTTGAAAATAGTATGTTAATGTATAAAATTGCTTCATCTTAGAAAATATGCTTTATTAGTATTATTGCAGCATGCATCATTCCCCCATTCAGTTCGCCAAACTGTTTTCTTTCTATTGGTTTTGCATCCTTAACTACTTGCACCAATTGATCGAGTGAAACGATGACTCCATCCATCGTCAGCTCGACTGTCCACTTTCCAGAAGGCACGAGATGAGCGCGCCGCAATCGATCAAAGATGAACACCTTCAAGGTGGCCCAGCAGCCCACCAGCCACCAGGAATTTGTTGTCCCCAGCAAACTCGCAATTCAGTACAATTTCAGATGTGTCGTCAACTTAAGCCAATATTCTGCACAACTTGTACACTGCTTAACTAAATTCACTGCTCAATTTAAAATTAAGTTAAAGCTAAACATTCGTAAATTTTAAGACGGTAATTTTAATTTTTGAAAATTGTTATATCAGCCGATATCAAGTTCATGCCGTTAGGTATTCTCATTATCAGTATGCCAGCGTAATTTGTACATATTAGTTTGTTTCATAGTTAATGTACTCAAAAATAATTCTTTTTTCAAATCAATATGGCCCATGTCATAATTTTATAACATAATCCAGCAAGTTCCTTTAAGTTACCAAAATCTCCTCGGCGATGTCTTCTATAATCGGTTTTCAAGTTTTATATATAGTTTGGAATTATTTTTCCTGAATGAAACTACCATGGCGTCTAATGAGCGTTTCAATAACAATTAAGTACTCCTTGCCGGCTTCTGTCTTTCCGATTTCTGCAACTTATTTCATCCTCTAAATTATTTCGATGCGAAGATGGCAAATAGAATAATCAAACATCATTAATGAAAGAGTTTCAGTTCTTCCACTGGCTTTTATTGTTTCTATATCACAATGTTATTTTAAGTGAGAAATGGAGACAGATACGCGGGCCGAAACATTTTTTGGCAACGTATTTAAAAACACGAATCGTGACTAAGAATGGTGTAGTGGCTGAAAGTGGTATCTCTACCCTACTAAAATGTTTGGATAGTTCATAAGGACTGTTTACCGTCATAAATCATAACTTTTGATGTTAGATTCACGTTTATTACCGTTTTCTCAATTATACTGATCGTGAAAGGTGAAATTTTTACAATCAGTTTTTACTTTTTCTAACTTTAGCAATAAACAAGTAAGGCCAACCTTGTACCAGAGTCAAAAGGGCGCCAAATTTCAAATAAATAACTTTAAATTAATGCTCAATTTTGGGGGTAACCACCAGTGAGTAGACATCCCTTTTTTAATGTTTACCTTTACAAACATGGGGAACGACATGTTGAAATTGAAAAATGTCTTTAAAATTAATGGGGCTCTTATACACAGGAGAGTAAATTCAGTACTTACAATTTTTGTTTAATTATTCAATGGAATTGTTTTTATTCGAGTAACCAATTGCTTATGTTAAATTTTAATTAACACTACACAACATTTAATACTCGTATTTATCAATAAGATTGCAACACTTAAATTTGTAAATGTATTGACAAAATTGCTAACTGCTATATTTGTAACACAAAATCACAAATATAAGTAATGTAAAACAATCGTTATTTTATTTTCATCTTGATTCTAAATTATAACTAACTTTTTATTAGAAATAACGCATAGTTGTAACATGTTATTCGTTTTCATTTCAGTAAGTTCATGAAGGTAATGTTATGATATAATTAGTGCAAGATATACGTGTTCATTAAAACTCTCAAATAAGCACATCTAAATATCTGCATCTGAACCAAGTGCTTCGCAATTTCCATATACATTTTTTAGTTGTTTTGCAGTTGAGTTAACAACTAAGTTTGGCACAAAGCAGTTCTTGATATTTACATTTCAAAACTTGGAATGTCTAACCGTCTACAAAGCATTTTATTTGCCTTTTTGTGTACGGTATTGTGCATGTATCCAATCTCTAATTATTCATCTGTCTTAAAATAAAACAAAAGCAACGAACTTGTTTAAATTTTACTAATCGTCTCTCCAAAGTTAAGTATTACTTTTCGTGTGCATTTATTAACAATATTAAAAGTTGTTTGTTTCCATTGGCAATAACAACATAAATTTAACACATTCGCATAAGTTTCTAGATGAAATAAAGTTTTATTTGGCATTAAATGGCAGTTAAAATATGATATCTTGTAGTAAGTACTACAAATTGATATCCTATTATTCATGTCATACCATAAAGGCGCACAAAAGTTGAATAACACATAAGAACGAACTAAGGTGATTTCAGGAAGTAAATTGAAAAGTTTGAAGACTCCATTTTGTCTCGTCTTGTACGTACTACCAATAAGTCTTTCTTCCTGTGGGAACTGAAGTAAAAAAAAACGCCCAAAACAGTCATATATCTAACTTTCAAAGTGGATAAACTTATTTACGTATTATTCTAGTTCAGAATATTAGGTCCTTGTAACGCAGAGATGGACCGGCTGCCAATTGGTCTTTCAAACGTTTGCGACATTTTGTAAATTAAAATTTTTCGAAAAATACAAAAAGCTGATGTCCTACCACTGCATATATTTCAATAACATAACAGGTTTTTTCTTCCTTGCGACCGTAACGCTTATTAGAGATTTTCTTTGCGCATATGTTTTCAAAAAATTTGACACAATTCTAACACATATCTCGTTCATTTGATATAAACTAAATGATGCTTGTCATGGTATTATTTTCGATTACGTTGATGAAGATTTACGTCGATAGATAACTAAACGTACAACTACATTAGTACGTTTTTTTGTCAGAAATTTAATGCAGAATTTCATCACTTACAGTTTACGCGTCTGAATAACTGATCAGTAACAAATAACAGATATAAAATTTTTATTACCTCCAAAGAATTGTCGCACTACGTTTAGTACGCTCATCTATACTGCATAATGTCATAAACTTTATATGCTTAATTTTAACAGGTTCATAAATGCATCAAACTTACTACAAGTGTTCAAACACCAAATATATGCAATTTGCAAGAAACAATAACATTTACAAAAAAAGATTGTCGATAGCTTCACAGAAAATGCTTTCTTAAATTACAAACAAAGTAATAACAACAAATAACTTCAAGTTTACTCTTTACATTAATTAGTCTGCGAGAACGAGGATTTCAGAAGGATAACAGTAGTGGCAGATATTGCAGAAAAAATTGATATGGTGAAGCGGTAATGGGCTGAGCATGTGGTCAGGGAGAAGGAGAACAGATGGGCAGCAAAAATGGAGACCATAAGAGAGCAGACATAGTGCTGGAGCGAACAGAGGCATTTAGCAGAAACTTGAAAAAACCTACCTGTAGCAGTGGAGGAGTCACCTCATAAAGAAGAAGAAGAAGAAGAAGATTATTTACTTCTTCTTCCGTTCCTTTTCTTCGCCCTTTCTATAACGAACGTTTTGTATTAAATCTCAGGTCTGCACCTACTCAGAGATAAATAAGGCCAAGACTCAACTCAATCTCATACTCATCCACCGAACGGTATAATGAGTTTAGGATTTAGTTAAGATTGAGTTTCAGTCCTAGACCCACGAAATTTAAGATTTATTGTTGTATTAACTTTGGTTGCATGCGTCCTATATGTTGATAATTTCTAAAACGCGATTTTGTTTTCTTCTGATTAGGTGTTATCGCTTTCATCTTATACATTCGACGTAACCTGTCCCATAAGGTCGTCCAGCAAATGGTTCATCGCCACTGTATTTGTAATAAAGATAAGCAAGAAAAAAATAGCACTGTGACTTGGTGTAGGTCAACTCTTGGTGTGCATGTAATTTACCCATAGTGTTACTACTTTTTATTATAGAATATTGGAACATACTCTATCGTATTATATCATCATCATCATCTATTTTTCTGGAAAAAGCCGCAATGTGCTATTACTTCCGCATAATTGTCTATTTTAAATGCTTTTATTAACTATCTACAAAAAGCATTAGCGACATACATGTACCTTAATAATAAGTCTGTGCAGTTACTACTAATTGCACACCTAAACTAATCACGCAACAACACTCAAAAAAATCCGTTCATAATATTAATAAACGCCGTTGATTGACCCCAAATACATTGGCACAATGAACTTTTCATTGATATTATGAATAATCTTAAATGTCTTATTCATTGGTTGATTACTATTTTTATTAATATTATGAATCTCGTTTATTAAAAATTGTTGCAGTTAGTAATTGTAACAATGAAAAATTTGATTGAGCTGATGTACTTTTTCATAATATTGATCAAATTATGTATTAATCCTATAAACAGAATCAATAACTAATATTCATAATATCAATGTTAAAGTTTATAAGTCAATGTATAGAAACATTGTGCCAATGTACCAAATACGTGCGTTCGTTGAGTCATGCGAATTTTGCTGTCGAAGCAGACCCGAAATTTTCGCTATCACAAGCATTCCGAATATATCGCATCGGTCTGTGCGATCCTTTACTCTAAATTTTAACGGCATTCGACTCGAGACGGTTGAAGGTAAAAATTTAGAGTACTTTTTGAAAACGGTTACCTATTTTCTATGTCAGTGACTCAGTGAATTTGGTATTTAGTGGATTACTGCTTATGAATTAAATGGATATGTACAGTAGTAGTTCTACTTAATTGGTAAGTAACCTTTACACTTTTTATAATAATTTATGCTTAACAAGATATTACATGCCTTAAGTTTTGAAGTTTCTCTTTGGACGTCAAGATTAAACTTCAGCATTATTTTTTTCCATTTACAGGATTTTTAAGAACGGATTGTAAAACGCGTTAAAAAGTTTGAGTGGTAATAATTCTATTTGTTTCTTTCTGGCATATGATTTCTATTTTAATATGATATGTTTTTTGTGTAAAAAATCTAAAGCTCTTGGTACATTTTCAATAATTTCATCGAGTGAAATCATCGGACCTCCTTTAACTTTAATAAACACTGCTAGGGGTAGAATGATGTTAAGATTGAAAGAGTATTTCAAAATAATTCAATAAATTTAGATCAAAACTAATGCTCGTCAACAAAATCAAGGAAATCTAATTTTAAGCATCATTGTCAAACAGCTGTAGTTATAAAACATAATCGACGGATTTCTATGAGATTCTTGTAACAAAAAGTAAACAAAACGGCCTTTTAGAATCTGAAAAATTTCTCAAAATTAATTAATGATTCGTAGACAGCACCGTAACAACATTTTGTTTATACGTGTTTATAATGGCATATAATAATATTAGGAAATAAAAATGAAAATAATAAATTTAATTTTGAAATAAAAAAATTTAGATATTTTTTAAAATTCATTAGTTTAAATTATTTATGTTTTGGACTTTCATAATCAGTTCAAATTCATAAAAAACTATATTCCTAGATACGTTGTATATGCTATAATTATATCCAGATAAAATGGAAAGCTCATGCAGTGGACATAATTCAAATAGACAAGACCATACTCAGAATTATTTAAGCTCATCAATACATAAAATTGTAAATGGCCAAAGTCAAGATGATTCAACAAACAACGTCATAAGCGCATCAAACAGTAATTATATGGATTTTCAACCTCAACAAAGCTCAGACAATGTGGATATGTACAACGTCGTTGTACCCAACAATAATAACCAGAATAATCAGGTACTGGACGCGCACATGTGCTTCGGGTTCTAAAAGTACCTGAAGTGTCCCTCTCCCAAAAATACCCTTAAGGTCCATAGAAAACATTTAAGTCAGTTACTTACAATAGCTCAAAGTTTCAACATCATAAAAACACTAGTGCATAATTTAGCTTTATTGTGTATATTGTATTAATAAATCATACAATCAGAAAAGGTGTCTCATTTGGAGAATCTAAGCAAAAAGAGAAACAGCCAGGCAATTCGGCCTATACATTTCATGGTCCTTCGGAGTCGAATATCAACCTTGTCAATTGCAATCAGACACTACAGCGACGAATCAACAAAGTCATTGCAATTAGACAACTAAATCAACAAACAAATCAACAAATCAATTGCTACTGAGCAATAAAACGCAATCAAATCAAGAAAACATCTGGAAGTCGACGTCGCTTGGGTTCAAACTACGCACCGTTCAGAAGTGCAGCGGGTAAGTACAATTCAATTTATCCCGTCACAAAACCCTTTCCCAACGGCAAGCTTCGCATTTGGAAACAATAATCACATTTATAATGCAAGACTCTAATGAGCAATACGCGACTTTAAATCGCAAGCGCGGCCACATTAAGGCAAAATTAACGCGGTTCAACAATTATTTATCAGAACATGAAACAAACGTTGATGTGTCCGTACTCAAACAACGGTTTGAGGGGGTCAGGTTACTTTTAAAAGATTTTGAGGAAATCCAACTCAGTCTCGAGGCGCTGCAAGCAGATTACGATCATGAAGAAGAGACGGTAGCGTTTGAAAATTTATATTATGAGGCGTCGGGACGCGCCGCTAAATTAATCGAATCCGCAAACGTCATTGGACGATCGACATCATCGACGCCAATATCAATTCAATCAAACGCGGACGCGCTCGGCAGCCAAATCAAGCTACCAACGATCAAGTTGCCAGAATTCGCAGGGTCATACGACACGTGGTTAAATTTTTACGACACTTTTAACTCACTTATACATGACAACACAGCAATAACAGACATTCAAAAGTTCCACTATTTACGGTCATCCTTGAAAGGCGAGGCAACAGCGGTCATTCAGTCGCTAGAAGTGTCCGCAATAAATTACCAAGTGGCATGGACGCTTCTAAAAGATCGTTTCGAAAACAAGCCCCTAATAGTTCAAAAACACGTGCAAAACATCTTTGAATTGCAGACAATGACGAAGGAATCCCACACTGATTTACGACAGTTGACCGATAACTTACAAAAAAACTTACGCATTTTAAAGACGTTAGGACAACCAACCGAACATTGGGACGCTTTGCTAATTCATTTAATTACCTCTAAATTAGACGTCAAAACGAGACGAGACTGGGAAACTGCAAAACCATTTGGCAAAACCCCGACTATGGACGAAATGTCAAAATTCTTGAACGCTAAATGTCAAGTGCTCGAGTCGATTGCTCCGAGCAAGCAAATCCAAAAAGATCGGAAAACAGCGGTGCATATAGGGATCAACGACAAACCAATGTGTCCTTTGTGCAAGGGCATCCATCCTTTGTATCAATGTGACACATTTATTAAACTCTCTCCAGATGCTCGAATGAACGAGGTCAAAAGATTGAATTTGTGCACCAATTGTTTTCGAGCAGGTCATTTTGCCCCGCGCTGCTTTTCAGGCGCTTGTAAAAAATGCAATCGACGACACAATAGCATGTTACACATTAACAAGTCGATGGCTACTGATGAACAAACACAAGGCACCAGTGCAGACACAACGGTGGTTGCAGTGGCAAAACAATGTTTAATTACAGTCGCATCTCAGGTATTATTATCAACGGCGGTAGTCGACATGTTTGACATGAATGGCTATCCGCAGCAATGCAGAGTTCTCCTTGATTCAGGCTCACAATCATGTTTTATAACTAAATCATTTTCTAGTCGTTTAGGAATAAGACACAAAAACACACAAATACAAGTGACTGGTATCAATCAGTCACAAATCCAGACGACAAATTCAATTCAGGCAGTCATGAAATCGCGTTTTAACCGATTCCAAGCATCTATCGAATGTTTAGTCATAGACAGAATAACAGACAGATTACCAACTGTCACATTTGACAAGTCATCAATTCACATACCGACGAACTTACGATTAGCTGACCCCGATTTTAACATCTCCTCAGACATCGACGCTTTAATTGGCGCCGAACACTTTTGGGACATTCTGTGCATAGGGCAAATCAAACTAGGGAAACATCTGCCAATTCTCCAAAAAACACAACTCGGTTGGGTTTTAAGCGGTTCTGTTAACAAATCACTTCCACCCTCATCAGTATCGGCATGTCATCTATCAATGACAGACATTGACAGTAACCTCACCAAATTTTGGGAGATTGAGCAATGCCACAAAAACAATACATTTAGCCCAGAAGAGAAAACGTGTGAGCAACAGTTCACGCAAACATACACACGTAACGAAGACGGTAGATTTGTCGTGACGTTGCCAATAAAAATAGATGCGCCCTCACTGGGCGAATCTAAGTCAATAGCGTTAAAACGCTTACATTCCCTAGAAAAGCGGTTATCGCGAGACGTACAGTTACGTCATCAATACATCAATTTTATGAAAGAGTATCTGGAATTAGGCCACATGAAATTAATTCCAGACGCTGAATGTCACATTCGCAACTCTTCAAGTTTTTATATGCCGCATCACGCGGTCGTCAAAGAAAGCAGCGTCACAACAAAGGTGCGTGTAGTATTCGACGGTTCATGCAAATCGTCAAACGGCGTTTCGTTAAACGACACTCTCATGGTGGGTCCGACAATCCAACAAGACCTCTTTTCAATTGTCACACGATTTCGCACTCATCAGTATGCATTCACTGCTGACATTACTAAGATGTACCGACAAGTACTAGTTAACTCGCACCAAACGCAATTGCAACGCATCTTATGGCGCGAAAATACATGTGACCCTGTTAAAACGTACGAATTAACAACAGTAACCTACGGAACCGCATCGGCACCATACCTCGCGGTCAAAACATTGAACCAATTAGCAGTTTTAGAACAGAATCAATTTCCCATCGGTTCCAAGATCGTTCAGCGCGACTTTTATGTTGATGACTTGTTAACCGGTGCAGATAACATTGCTGATCTAAAACAAATTCGCAACGAGGTAACAACGTTATTAAAGTTAGGAGGTTTTCAATTAAGCAAATGGTCCTCGAATGTACAGTCATTCCCAAGCATAGCCACAGTCAATATCGGATTAAATCATGATAATCCACAAAGCGTAAAGACCCTTGGGCTACAATGGAACACGAATTCAGACTCCTTTCATTACGCAATTGCGCCAGTTCAAGAAAAACATCGCATTACGAAAAGAACGATACTGTCACGCGTTGCACAAATTTTTGACCCCTTAGGCCTGCTCGGTCCAATTATAATAACCGCGAAAATTATAATGCATTCCCTGTGGCAACTGAAATTAAGTTGGGATGAATCAGTCCCACTCAGCATCCATACTACATGGTCGCAGTGGCTCATACAACTCAATTCAGTGAATCAAATCACAATTCCGAGACACGTGCTCAGCACAAATCATGCATGCATACAACTGCACGGCTTTTCAGACGCATCACAAACTGCATACGGTGCAAGCATTTATTTGCGAACCAGCGACAGTCACAACAATCACACCGCAAAATTACTGTGCGCTAAATCGCGAGTCGCACCCTTGAAAACCATTTCCTTGCCGCGTCTAGAGCTCTGTGCAGCGTTGTTATTAGCAAAATTAACGAACAAAGTTGCAAAAATCTTAAATATTCAATTACATTCCAGTCATTACTGGACAGACTCATCAATAGTCTTGTCTTGGATCACATCGGTATCAAGCCACCATAAAACATTCGTGGCAAACCGCATCACAGAGATCCAAGAGCTAACAGACGCAGCAATGTGGAAGCATGTAAGCACTAAATGCAATCCCGCAGACCTGCTATCTCGCGGCGCTGGTGCCGAAATATTAGCAAACTCAGATTTGTGGTGGCATGGCCCAAGTTGGTTGACACTTGACATGACTGACTGGCCCATTACACAAATGACAATTCCAACACAAGACATACTTGAACTACGCAAACCCATCTGTTGTGCGTCGACAATAAATAATGAATTTGCAACGGCACTCTTTGAAAGGTACTCATCCTATACAAAACTACAACGAGTGGTCGCATACTGCAACCGATTCATAAAAAATATACGAAACGAGCATGACACACGGACGGTCGGACCACTGACAGTAGACGAACTAGAAGGTGCTACCCTGAACCTTATACGTTTAGCGCAGTTACAGACGTTCGCACAAGAAATCACCGATCTCACGGCAGGGCGACCAATCAAACAAAATAGTCGTCTACTGACTCTTAGCCCGTTCTTAGATTGTAACAAATGTATAAGAGTAGGAGGTCGATTGAAACATTCGCAGTCTACATTCAATCAAAAACATCCGGTATTGCTTCCACCACATCATACATTAACCAAATTAATCATCACATATGAACACATAAATTCATTGCATTCGGGAGCTCAAGCCGTATTAAACAAATTACGCTTGAAATATTGGCCCATGTCCAGACGTAGCACAATCCGACAACTCATACGCAAATGCATAAAATGGTTTAGAGTGCGACCGGTAAACGTACAACCTCAAATGGGTGAATTGCCCGAACATCGCGTAACGCCATCGCGCCCATTTTCAATTTCAGGCGTAGATTATGCGGGTCCCTTCAGCCTAAAGGAAGGCAACACACGACGATCCCGAATAGTCAAGGCGTATTTATGTTTGTTTGTTTGTTTTGCAACTAAGGCTGTGCATTTAGAAGTGGTAAGCAGCCTAACAACAGATGCATTTCTAGCCGCACTCAAACGTTTTATCGCCCGACGCGGCATATGTAGCCACGTTTATTCGGACAACGCCACAACGTTTGTTGGTGCTGATCGAGAATTAATCAAGGTAGCAAAGCTACTCGGCAACACCGAGCAGCCAAATAAATTTCAGGGATTTTTAAATTCAAACGCAATAAATTGGCATTTCATACCCGCAAGATCACCCCACTTTGGGGGATTATGGGAAAGTGGAATTAAGTCGGCCAAGGGCCACATAAAAAGAGTAGCAAGCGAAAGCGCGTTAACGTTTGAGGAAATGGCCACCCTGCTTGCGCAAATCGAAGCTTGCATGAACTCACGACCTCTCACACCGCTTTCCAATGACCCTAACGACCTTAATCCATTAACACCCGCGCACTTTCTGATCGGTGAATCGCTCCACTCACCGCCAGAAGCTTCGATAACGGACATCCAAATGAACAAACTATCGCGGTTCCAACGAGTACAGCAACTTCTACAACACTTTTGGAAGCGATGGTCAAGGGAATACCTGTCATCTCTACAACAGCGTTCAAAATGGAATAAACGCCCACAGGATGACATCAGAACCGGCACACTAGTGATCCTCCGCGACGACAATCTACCACCGCTAAAATGGCAGTTAGCCAGAGTGTTAACAGTGCACAAAGGCAGTGACGGGGTAGTGAGGGTAGTAACGGTGACGACTGGAAAGACCACAACAAAACGCGCAGTGTCAAAGGTGTGTGTGTTACCAATTAATGACAATTAATGAACAAAAATCACGCAATGACTTTCATTCTTTGAAAGAGGTCAACCCTTTCAAGGCGGGCGGCATGGACGCGCACATGTGCTTCGGGTTCTAAAAGTACCTGAAGTGTCCCTCTCCCAAAAATACCCTTAAGGTCCATAGAAAACATTTAAGTCAGTTACTTACAATAGCTCAAAGTTTCAACATCATAAAAACACTAGTGCATAATTTAGCTTTATTGTGTATATTGTATTAATAAATCATACAATCAGAAAAGGTGTCTCATTTGGAGAATCTAAGCAAAAAGAGAAACAGCCAGGCAATTCGGCCTATACAGGTACTTTATTCAGATTCCCAAAACATCAGCACCGGGTTTTCTAATATTGGACCTTTATCCATTAATACCAATGAAGGATCTATTCCCCAAATGATTTATGCCATAGATTCTTCATTTCAAGATAATGTGACTAGTTTGAACTCTTTGCCTAATAAAACCATTGAGTCTGATAAGCAGGAATTACTGACTTTACTTAAAAGTTGGAATCTGGAGTCAATATTTGAACACTTAGTTGGTAAGTTTGAATACATACATTTATTTTATATTGCTTTTTGCTTAAGTGACAATTATCTAGCTGTCTATCATATGTCAAAACATTGAAAAAAAAAGTTTTACTTAGCTATAAAAAATACTTTACACTAGAGCACTTTTGCTACTGCAAAGAACGCTATAAGTTTGAAATCAAAAACTAAACATAAACAATGCAAAATATCTAAACTATGATTAAAATAAAAGTGCAGTCGGCAACTCAAAATGTATTTATTTTTCTAGTTGAAAATGTATATCTTAATATACTAAAAATAATAAAACGTCATCACATTGAGAAGCTGTTAAGAAAATTTGACATGGGTACTCAAATACTATTTGAGCATACTTTAGAGAATTGGAGATATTCAAATGGTATACCTCTAGAGTGCCCATATCCTGCTCCTTATCAAAATGTAAAAAATACCAATGACATACTCAATCATGATAATCTTCCATCTCCACATTCACCAATAAGTACAAGCTCCACATCGTCACTTCTAAGATATACTCCGTACCAATCACGGGCTTCTACTTCTGATAAGAGCAATACGATTGAACTGGCAAATATTTTAAATGAAAGCTCAAGGGGAGTAATGCTGACAGAGTATTATAATAAATTTTCAAAATTCACTGATGAACAAAGATATTTACTAATTAATGCTGTTGCTCAGGCATTTGAAGAAAAGAATGTTCAAATGACTTTAGCCACCAGCTATCGCATAGAAAAAGAAATTTTGGATAGATTCCCAACTGAAAAACTGGTAAGCTTATTATCCACGTTTACCGAACACTATAGTATATGCGGTCTCAGTACCCGTCAAATTTGACGAAAATCTAATTCTATAATTATATATATCTCAAAATGGCCGTAGTGTTCGCTAAACGTAGCCTTTGTTTTACTTTTAATATTCATATTTTTATATATACAACAGGGTGGGCCAAAAAAGTAAGCACATTCTTCCTTTTTGAAAAACTTTATTGTTTAAAATAAGTTTTAAAGCAAATTTGCAAGAAATATTTAAACAATACGTTTTCAGAAAATTAGAAATAATTAAATTTAATAAGATATTATACAGGGTAGGCCAAAAGAGCATATAATTTTTAACTGATTAGTTGTCTAAATAGGAGAATGTTCCTACTTTTTTGGAAAACTGGATATAAAATTAATCTTTCATAGTAGTTATACCTAATTATCAGGTAAAAATATACAAATTATTTGTATTTACAGGAATTTTATAGAACATGCAAAAGGGGGAAAATTTACAACAAATGCTGTAATTTGAAATCTTCATTCAAAACAGCAGTGTCAAAACATTTGTTATCGAAGACCGATCAAAAATCTGACCAACAAAGAAAATCCAGGCAAGACAAAATTCCAGGTAAACGTTTTTTTATTTAGGGTATTTCTTTGAGTAACGGTACTTTGAACACGATTTGATCCTCGGTTACGCTTCTTGAATCTTTGAATGTGAAATAGACAACAGAAATACATTTTGAGATATAAGTAAATTCAAAATGTTTAAATGGTTTACTTTTAGTGCCAGAAAACGATGCAGAAGACATGTATAGATCTTTGCAATTTGACAATCTTTCTTCAGAAGTATTTGACAGCATATGGAAAGGATGTAAGCAATATCGTTTCAGGGACCTTCAAACGTTAGGCTCTACTACAGCTATCCTAGAAAAATGGCCATTTTACAAGTACCCATCAGGTTTTCGTCTGGTATGTTTCTTATAAGTTATAAGTAGGTATAATAAATATTTTATTTAACCGCGAGTGCAAATTTACCTACGTATGCTAATCATTTTTTTTAGATTGAGATGGACTTCAATGCTTATTATGACAAAGCTGACAGTCTATTGAAGAATTGGCAATCATATCATGAAATGATTGTTTCGTTTTTGTGTGTAGAAGGCCACGTTAAAGACAAAAATATACGAAGTATTTTAGAAAGAATGAAACGCGATAATGACCTCGGTGAAAGTAAGTGTCACAATTTTACTGTACTGTAACAAATAATTAGTTAATAATAATAAAAATATTGAGTATTTCATGGAGATTCAAATAAATTAATAAAATAAAATAAATTTTAGGCAATCGTGATGCGGCAATACTATGGTCTCTCCATGGATATTTTGTACCAACGAACAAAATTGTCAAAAAAGATGAAGCACTGGGCAAGAAAGTCACCACGAGGTTCACGATTAAAGATTCACAGGAATCATTCGTGTACATAGGTAAATGTGCACAAGAAGTAGAGGATCATCTAGAGTTTTTGGGTAAACAAAAACAGGCGATTCAACCTTTTATATTAGCTGTAGGTGAAGATGTTCTATCCCTAAAAGAAATATTCGTCTATTTCGATGGAATCCGCTTTAGTTTTAATCATTTCCTGCGAGCTGTAGATATTTGCGTTAAAATATTTTATATTTTTAATTTAGATTTCCCGAAAAAGTCCCAAATGTTTTGGAATTTTATTGAAACATTTTTTTATAAATTAAAATCACAAAATTCATATTCTAAAGTTTACATTTTCTCTGAATATTTGTTAAAATCTAATTCACTTCAGAAAGAAAGTGATTTAGGATAAACTTTCTTTAGTAATTTGTATTACACAAATAAAATTTATAATAATATTTTAAATATGTTACGTAGATACAACTAATAAAGCAATAATTTAGTATCAATATATTGTTTCATTGCATACGTAGGTACCTATTTTCCAATTCTCTTCTTTACAATTTTTATATTCAAGCTTGTATTTTCAAGCAAAATATTCGTAGATTATGTTATATTATAATAAAAATTAGAAAAAAAGTTTACTATGCAAAACTTTGCTAATTTTTAAATTTATTATCATATTTAAACCGGATATGTTCGCTATTGAAGATGTCCATACAGTAAACAGAAGACATCTCTAACTTTTATACCCAAAAATATTAAAAATGATATGTTTATATGAAATAAATACATACATAATATTTCCCCTTATTAATCTACAAAAGTTGAAAAGTTTATGCATCAATATGAAAAAAATCGAAATATTATCAACCAGTCTAAAAAATAATTTAATATCCAATCCAAGTACGAAAGTACGAACCATAATAAATAATAGTACCTACTTACAGTGCATTTTTTTAAGACGCACCATAAGGATTTCCATCTTTAATTTTCAACCCCGTTTTAGGCCCTGTTCCAATAGAAGTATATAGCTAAAACTTGACGTAGGTACATTTTGGAATCTCAAACATACCTTAATTTGTCAGTTATGCCAAAAAGCTATTTTTTCTTTGAAAACAAGTAATTTTTAAATCCCTCGTAATTATCACTTTTTACCTTTGTGAAAAAAAATATTTTTAAGTCCTTTTTTTATTTTTTTTTCATAACTGACAAATTAAGGTATGTTTGAGATTCCAAAATTTACCTAAAAAATGCACTGTATATGTACCTATCCTACTATTGGCGATCTATTCATTAAGACAATGTATGATATTCATATCATCAATGTACACGATACATTGATAGTACGAATTAATTACATTGTGTCAGTTAACGTTGTACATTACCACAATGTATAGCCTACACTGATTTAATGTATAATGTACATTAAGATAATGTATGAATCATAAAACCAATGTTAGCCTTACATAATTTCAATGTACGTAGTACATTGAGTCAATGTACGTGGTACATTGAGTCAATCAACGGTTTACATTACCACAATGTATGGCATTATTAACCGGAGAAAGAAAATCAATTAACTAAATTCATAAATCCAATGTAACTTAGATTGGTCAATCAACGCATGTATTAACCTATAAAGAATATTCATTGTGACAATGAATTTATACGTTGGACCGATTTTAACGAATTTATTGTTTGAGACAATAAACTTTTTAATTGTATTTACGCCACTTTTTGGTTGAGTGAACATACTGCTACCAGTACTGTTCATTGTTAAGCCCCTTTCGTGGTAATAAAGGAATAATGCGTATTATAAATTGGAAAATCTTTCAACATTTCTCAAACTGCTTTTCTTCTACTTAGCTCTCTTGAGAAGTATCGTCACTGCACTGCGAATAGAAATGGCAAGAAAACGTAGCAGGTATGTCTTATTTATTAGTCAAACGTATGCTTCCAGTAGGTACAATCAAGAAACTGTACAAAAACTAGGGTAATTACATGTGTTGCATTGCTATTAAAAATGTTAAAAGTAATTGCAGATAAATTTTCATACCTGAAACCCTTTCATTCTTTGAATGCTTGTGAGTATTCATAATGTATGTTGATACATCTAACATACTAACTAATAACGAATAAGGGAAGTTTTATGAATTGATTAAACAAATATGAATATCCCCTCAGTAACCAATTGCAAAGTTTAATAATTATAGATACAATTTCAGCTAAAACTGGGTGGAACAGAATTCGCTGCAAAAAGAATATTTTTGAACACTCCAATGTTATTGTTTAAATTATACAGCATATGTTTTGTCGACTAACAAAACAAAACTTTAAGGGAATTCGATAAAATACATTTCATCATCGTAGCTAAAATACAGAAAAATAAATTCTCCATTACGCATCGGTTTTAGTGGATAAGAAAGATCAATTTAGAGACAATAAATATAGAGCCATCCTCGTATGTTCCAATTAAGTGACTTTTTGATTGGAAGGAAGTGGAGTGTTATTACAGTAAAAGAAAGAGATAATTACATATATACGACGAGAAAAGTCAAGAAAATAAAGCTTGACGAGGGCAGTGAAGCAAAATGACCTATTTCTTAACGTCGTAGTTTTTAGATGATTTTTTCTTTAAATCTATCATTAATACTTTTTTGTCAAACGTGTGCGAAAGTAATTACTTCAAAGGAAACATGTTTGCGGGAAAATAATAAATGCTTTAATTACGTGAAACCTAAAAAATGTTCCTCCTCGCAAATTAAATTAAAGTAGAAGCCAATAATTACCGAAAAATTTTATCGATTTGTCAAGAGCTTTCCACTTGTAAAACTTATTTTTTAAATGTTTTTCACGCATTATCGATAGCAAACTAATTAAATTTTTTTTAATTTTAGAAACTTTTCTCACATCGAAAACGATCCATTAAATCTCCGTTTCTTCCCTTCCCTAATTCAGTTGATTAAAAGTACAATCACTCCGTGAAAAAGGGGGATTGCGTATGCTTTAAAATAGAGTGCAATTTCGTTCACATCGGATGCTGCTGCAGCATCATTTTCAACCATAAAAAGTGCCATTATTAATCAAATCTTTATAAAAGAAAAAAGAGATTGTGTTTCACCACCACTGGTTGCCGGTTATAAAAAGAGAAATCGTGTTCTGTGATGTGTTGAAGTGGGTGTTGGGGTGGTTTCATGGCTAGCTCGGATGTCCGTACTGATTTACGAGTGGTCACGAAGAGCACCCGGCCATGCCCTTTCCTTCCACCGATCGGCGCGTTTTCAAAAATATAATTAATTTCATTAACGGGTGCTTGTGCAGATGATTTAGAAATACGCGGTGATATACGTTTTGCATTGTCCTTAAGAAAGAATGGTGTTTAGCAATAAATCACTTCTTTTTATAATTCCAAACATAAGTACAGTCGAACTTCCATATAACGAAGCGTCACGGTGACCTTAAAAAATTCGTTACAGAGACACTTCGTTATATACAAATTCATGTTGAAAAAAAAATTCAGTTTAATCCTTTCATGTCCACAAGAATTTTTGAAGTAATACGATTTTAGGCATTAAAATGACTAGGTATCTATTTAACATAAAACAACGTACTTTCAAAATTTACGTGGGAATACATTATGTCGCAAGGTCGCAATGGTATTAATATGCAGTTACGTAGTTAGTTATGAGGCAATTTTTAGAAGACAAGGAAAAGTGTAGTAACAAAATTTTTTTTTTTACGCAATAAAACTTTGTCAGTTCCATTTAATATGGTAACATTTTTGCACGCTTCAATTAGGGCTTCGTCAGCTAATCCCTCATAGAATGTTGGACCTTGGATACATCTAGGAATATTACTACAACCGAGTTTTTTCCGAAGTTACAGTGAAACAACAAAAAGAAACCGTTTTAAATCTTGAAAATTTGTAAAGTTGGGGGGAAAAAATTCGTTATACGGAAATTTTTAGTTCGTTATAAAGAGTATAAAATGCATTAAAAACGTCTCCAGGGTGAAGGTTTCCTAAAAAAAATTCGCTATATAGGGAAATTCGTTAAATAGAAGTTCGTTATAGGGAAGTTTGACTGTGTTTCACTAGATAAGATTTAGTTTCCAGGAAATTTTTGTCAAAAACACATTCTCATCTTTGTCAATTGGTCAATTATAAAATACGATTTTTTTTTCAGTTTTCACAAACTTGCGTTGGAGAAAATGATCAAGAGTAACACACCAAAAAGAGCAGCACATTCGCTATATTTTTGAAATGCCAATAAATCAGCAAAATTGAAGTGTAAGTGTATGTTAAAACTTTGACTTCAGCGCTCAAATATTTCTGTTGTTTTCCTGGTTTGGGCGTAGTCAGGAAATAAGCATTTTTGGGTTTTTTTACAGTGTGAAGTAATTTTTTCATTGTTTGTTCCAACGGTATAACATTGTTTCAAAAACTAATGAGTTAAAAATTTAGTCATTTCTGAAAACATAACTTCATTGTCTTTTACAAAATATTGTGCAAAAAACTGATATCTATGTTTAGCAAGAAATTATTTCTTGCTTTGTGTAAAAAGTGCTATAAAAAAACAGTGACAAGATTAAAGTGATAAACGTCAGTTATATTAAGCCCACCAAAATTATTGAATAAATTTAAAATAAGATCTGTAAACCTTTTAAAAGAAAAATTGATTAGTTAATTTTCAAAATAGCAAAAGAACATCTTGAAAATAAACTCTCGAATAAAGCATTTTAAATTAATCGTGATTTTTTTACAAAAAGAAGAGATTAATAAAACATTTTCAAATGGCAAAGTACTTTTTGTACGTCAAGATGGACTCAATGGTAATTTTCTAAAATAACTATTTTGTTATGCCTTTTGTTTGTAATGAAAAGAAAGAAAATGTTGTAGGTATACTTACAATATTATTTTACCACGTTTCTAAACGTCATATATTTACACCAAAATCATACAAACATGTACAAAATTTATTGGTAAGTTCGAGATGACATATGCTAATTGAACTGGTGGATTGAACCTGACGAGGAGCAAAATATGTCAGCGACAGTGTACTGTTATGCAACGAGAGACTGTTTACCTCAATTATGTTGTACAACATGAACAACGTAGGTATCTGTACATAACCAGCAAATATTCATAGCACAATAATACAGCAAAATCAAAAGTGCAATTGCATTTTATTTCGATATTATAAAAAGAACGGAATTAAAACGAATTTTTAATTAAAAACATCAAACAGCGCCGCTGCTTTCATTACAATGCTTTAGAAGCTTTTTTTTAACAGCTAAAATAAAAATTGGCTTTGAGGAATTTTGATTAATGCATGTGCACGCTTTTGATTTATGAATTTGAATGTTTGTTGTAATTTTTAGATACCGTTACGTTAACGCACCTGCAAAATAAAGTAATTATTTGTTAAGATTGTTGGTGAAAAAATAAATTTCTAACAGCTCCGTAATCAATTAAACGTGACAGTTCTACAGGGCAGTATTATGAAACGTGAGATTACGGAATATTATATTAGAAGTGCTTCTGCTGTAATGACTTCCCGAATACACATGTGCATACAAATGATTTGAACGATGCAAGTTTGTACAAGTTGGTACGACGTATCGCACCGAGGCTGTAGTATTAAACTAATGCACAAAGTTCCATTTATTATTCACGTAATAATAACGGCATCGTTTTGCTTTTTGGATACTTGTGTCGATAACAAATCTGGCATCGCTAACAAATACAACTGCTGGCAAAAATATTTCAATAACACGCAACCCACTGCACGGCTCAATAATAAATTACAATAACAAACTCATCTTTCTCTCTCTTTCTTCCCGTGATTTTTACAACTCTGGGTGGGTGTTAGCCAACTTAGCAACTTCGTTCGCGTTGGCAATATTCGTTACCCCTAAATCTTTGGGAATCTTACCTCTCCAGCGAAGATGTGACCGCGTTAAGGTCTTTTACCAACTGGAGCCTCTTCCAGGGTAGTTTGACCATTTGGTCATCTGGAAGTCGTGCTACACGCCCTTCCCATTCCATTCTGCCATGTCCATACATTTTCCTCAGTACTCACTCTTCTTTGGAAAATCTGAAATTCTTCGTTTACCACTTGAAGGGATGTATGCAAGAAGTACCTACTAAGTCACTTTTTCCTAATTCATATATTCAGATTTGATGTTTTAATGTGATCTGGAAATCACATTGTTTTGATTTTGAATGATCTTTTTTTTACTAAAGTAAGTAATCTTTAGTAAAAAAGGATCAGTCAAAATCAAAACAATGTGTTTTCCAGATCAAACTGAAACATAAAATCTCAAATATCACAGATTATAAAAAGTGACGTAGGTACTTCTTGCATAGAGCCCTTCACTTGTCAACGTTCATGCCTTGCAACCATACGTTACTACAGGTCTTATTCCATTATTATCTAATATTCTGTTCTAACCTATCTCTGCATTGGCTATTTCTTGTAGTAACATACCCTAGTGACCACAAATATTTTTTAAATAATTTTTAAAACAATATTTTATACAATTTTTCGTGATAGGTTTTTGAATAATTCATATTTTTCCAAACATTGAGAAAATATTGAAACGAAATATTTTATTTATATTTTTTCCAGATATTGAGAAAATATTGAAATAAAATATACCCTGCAAAGAAATATTTTTTAAATGTTTTCTTTGAATATTTGAAAAATATTTTGACATGTTTGTTAATATTTTAGAAATATTTCTAAAAAAACATTTTAAAAAAATGAAAGCATTTAAAACATACAGGGTGGACCATCGTATGGCATTTTTAAAATTTAACCTATTTATAATGGTCAAAAAAAGATGAAAATTGGAGGAAATGATCTTCAATTTTGATACTACAACATGGCATAATTATTTTTTAGAAAGCAAAATTGATGTGAAAGTTGACTTTGATAGTGATTTATTATCAAATTACTAAAGCTATCAGTTTGTATTTTCTTTCACTGCATCTACGTAATGCGTACATTATGATGATATGCAAAGCGGAATTTAGATAGTTATAGTGATTGAATAAATCGAAATATTAAATAATGTAAAGCAAAACACTCTTATTTATGACCGAATTCTTAAATGACAACCCTCGTTAACTGGTGTGAGGCTGATTTACAACTGTCCTCAGTAAAAGTGGTTCTGAGGTACAATCGACACGAGCTGTGAGTAGTAAAATCCAGGCCCGTACTTAAATCTTCTATGGAATGTAAAACTCGCTATTTTTAATTTTTGAAAGTGACTCATTGTTAAAACAGCTTTGGTTACTCAGTCACTGCTAAGTCAAAATGCCTAATATTGACCTACTTCTGCTGCTAATAATTATTTAAAAAAATATTGAAATTCTCTTTAATTTGGGCATACAAAATTGAAAATTGGTTAATATTTACGTTTAATTTTAAGGAAAACTCGAACTGTGTACTATTCCGGCCACCGAAATGTAAACGATTTTTTTTAGCAACTTGATTTTTGCTTCATAGCATAGGCGTCCTAAAAGAATCAGACAAATGTCAATATTATTTTGTTTATGACAAATATTATTTCACCAAAGACACTGGATAAAGCAGCTTTAATCTATGGAAAAATACGGAAATTTGTGTCAGGTGTCGTGCACATTTCGGGGGCCGGAATGGAAGCGGCGGCCGGGGGGTAGGTATCCCTCTTAAGTGCTAGGAAATAGGATTTACTTGAAAATTTGCTTGCCTGCTGTTCTTTTAAGAATTCACCTGATTGTAACCAAATGTTTAGTTTAGTCTTGAACTTCCAACAGTCTGATCGTGCTTTTGAGTTGTGTAGTTTTTGTTAAGTTTACCTGAAAGCTATTCTGAACAGTAATTATGCCTTTTCAATATTCATTTGAAGAAAAGACTGAAATGTTATTAATTTTTGGCGAATGTGGCAGAGACGCTACTCTGGCCGCCGACACTTACGCCGCGAGGTTTCCGCAAAATCGCGCTCCAAATCATCAAATTTTTAAATCGTTAGTGTCTTCTTTACGTGAAAGAGGAACTTTTCAACAAAATACCAGGTCGTTTATCAATCCAATTGTTACTCACGATGTCAACCAAGCCAGGGTGTTAAATTTAGTTGAAAATAATCCCCACATTGCTAGCAGAGAGATTAGCTCTCAAACTGGGATCAGCAAAAGTAGTGTGCTTCGAATTTTGAAAAAACACGCATATCACCCGTACCACCTAGAACTTCACCAAGAGTTGCATGGTGAAGATTTTGCAAATCGAGTGGCTTTTTGCGAATGGGCAGAGGAAAAAATCCGGAATGATGAACATTTTTTTGAAAGAGTTGTGTTTACCGACGAATGTTGTGTGAAAAGTAATGGTGCGGTAAATAAACACAATTTACACTATTGGGCAGTACAAAATCCGCACTGGATGAGAGAACAAGACATCCAAAATCGCTGGTCCCTTAATGTCTGGGGAGGTGTTGTGAACAATAGAATTGTGGGGCCGTTTTTTTTTGAAGGTCCATTGAATGGTGAGAGATACACCACCTTTTTGCAAGACGAGCTAAATGATTTGTTAGACGCAATTGTCCCAGTAAATCAAAGGTTTCGGTTGTGGTTACAACAAGATGGAGCACCTCCACATTTTAGTCGAAGAGCCCGGGAAGAATTAACGCTTCAGTTTGGAGAAAATTGGATTGGTAGGGGCGGACCCATACCTTGGCCAGCGAGATCACCTGATCTTACACCACCAGATTTTTTCTTATGGGGTGCCATCAAAGAACGTGTTTTCCGGGAGAGACCGACAACAAGAGATAACATGAGGGAAAGACTAATTGCCGCCTTCCGCGAATTTAATGATGTGAATGTTGCGGCTACCGTTCACGCAAATTTTCAGAGACGCTTGCGACTTTGCATCGAACAGGAAGGTCATCATTTTGAACATCTAATGTAAAATAAAATAAATTAAAATTCAACTATTTGTTTCTTTTATCTAAATCTGATTAACGAAAAACATTTAAGTCCGGTCCTGAAGTAAACACCAGCCTCGGCTCGTCAGAAATACCTTTTTTGATTTATGGTTGGTTTACAGCGGGCATTGTGAACGCACATTTCTTGCGGACAGAAGTTACAGCAATAAATCACTTATAATTTCCCGACAAAAATCACAAAATCTCAATTAATTTAAAATCAAAGGTTCCTATCAAATTGCAAATTTCGGGAATATATTCTCCATAATATTTTCAATGTAATTATTAAAAAAAAAAAAATTGGATTTCTGTTTTTTTTCACTTTATAGCGTCCCGACGCTGTTTAGAAACTTAATTCAAAAAAATAAAATTACCATGGTGTAGTGCTTTAATTGAAGATTGTTACCTGCAAGTTTGAATTTTTTTAACAAACAAGAAATAGGTTAAATCTCCAAAATGCCATACGATGGTCCAGCCTGTATATAACCACGCAGAACGTACCACATCCGTGGCCCACGACGCAAAGACCGTGCGAACGATCATCGTTAATTTCAGTAGTCCAAAAAAATGGTCAACTGTTGTAAGCCCACGCTCAGAGCATGGCACTACAACTCGTCCTCGTGGTTGCAATGACTCTAAATAATCCTGTGAAGTATGATCTTCTCGAACACTTCTGCAAGCCTATAGTTTGTATTCTTAAAAGAGGTATTTCAGCGCCATCTACAATGTTTATATAACACACATATTACCAAAATATTTTCACTTGTAATACCACTAGAGGTTAAATTATTTCCGGAATTTTTTTCGAAATTTCCGGATTTTAATTTAACGTCGATTGGTATTCGGTGGAAAATATAATATAATGAGACACACACATTAATTAACAAAGATAAATTTATACTTTTATGTTAACGTTTATAAAAAATGATAGGTATTCTCCCCAGCGTTTCTTTTGACAATTATCTTCCATAATTCAAAATTAGTCACAATATTACAAAAGATGACATCTCACGGATATTTGTTTGTATTGGAAGTAGTCATAGCAACGGGTAGTAGTAAGCGTACCACAGCGAAAATACAAAAGTGACAATACAACAGTATTGTATTGTCATTTATTAATAACCAACAACAATAATGAATTTCCATGGTGATTTTTGTCGAAATTATATTCTCCTTAAAATATTGTCTTTAATATATTTTTTCTCCAAACGTCATAAAAGTGGCATTTAAATGACAGAATGTTGCTAGAAGAAGTTTCATTTATATGCTTAAGCATATAATATTTTATATAATATTTTGAATTATCAACATCATGTCGGAGGTTTAACCATGTCCTGATCATCGAATAATGCGACCATAAGCTTGAACTTTTCATCCCTTTGGCCATCTCCGAAAAATACGCCAGAAGGACACTTTCTGAATAAACGAATACATTTTTTTTCAAACACCATGTAATGAATTTCTTGAACGCTGCTTCATAAACACCGCTTGACTTTGTAGGAAGAAGATTTTCAATCTCGGCTCTTGCTATTTCGGCTATTTCAGGTGGAGTTAATTGAATTTCGTCTGAATTAGACATTGCCACAAAATTGACTGACTTTTCTCAAACAATAATTTGTTGTTTGGTGGGTTGCTACGGTAATATCTAGAAAGTGTCTATCAGGCAATGCGATTTTCGTATAAGTGTAATGTTTCCCGAAATAACCTTGTTAATTAGATGCTTATTTTTGTATTATAATTTTACACGTTTGGAGAAAAAATAACATATATTATTCGGAGTATAAGCGCTTTATGTGCTTCGGCTGATTTGGCTGCCTCACTACGATCGGCAATCAACCTATCAGCCACAGCACATAAAGCTTTGCTTATACCCCTAATAATATAAATAACTATTATTTCATACTGGTTTCTAAAGTGACGCTTTTTGGCCTATTTATGGAACGAAAAGTAGATCATTAAAGTGCTAGGCCTTTAAAGTAAAATTTTAAAAGTCCTAGAACTTTAAAATTTTAAGTCAGTTTGTTTCTATGGCAACAACTTCAAATGACAATTTATCGGAGCCGGGCACATTAAAGGTCAAATTTACAATTGCTTCTGCCACAACAGGAGAGTATGAGGTTCCGATAACATTCGTCTCTGACTGCAATATAATTTTTGAGCATTTCTTCTTATTTTCAATTGAACCCCCTAAATAACTTTCAGCCATAGTGGAACTCTTCCGTCCCTTATGTGTTTTAATATTGACCCAGGTTGCTCCGGCGTCTGCTAGCATAGTAGCTGAGCTATGTCGATAACAATGCCCTACGTACCTACCTTATTTGAAAAATAAACCAAGAGGATATGTTCATTCACAATCGAAATATTCTTTTCCTCCTTCCAGTTACATAACATCTTGTATTCCTTTTAGTACCGATTTTTCGCTTTTTTGGGTATTACATTTTTCTTTGCCTGATTAGCCTCATTTAAAATATAGAAAACGTCACGAAAAAGTAAAATTTTGATTTGTCATTAAGTAAACAAACTTCCGTTGCTATGAAAATTACTCATCGCTTACTTATAATAAATTATTACGAATTGGTTGTCAAAAATAAAACGTCAAAATTTCTGTTCACAATAATTTAACACGTAAAATATCCAGGATGAAATAAAGTTTTGTATGTATCTCAAACGAAAAGTAACTTAAAAGGTCCTCGCAAGTAATTCCAGCCTCGGCTAAACGCCTCGGCTGTAAACAACTGCTCGTACTTTAAAGTTTCACTTTTCGTTCTAGATACATAAATAACTATTATTCATATTGATAAAATATTTTCCTTAAAATATTTTTAAGTTATATTTTATTCATATCAATAAAATATTTTGCTTGCAACATTTTTCCAATATATTTTATTCAAAATTATTAAAATATTTTCCTTAAAATATTTTCTTCAATATATTTTATTCATATTAATAAAACATTTAAATATTCAGAAAAGATTCAATATTTTGTCAATACTTTTAAGATATGAAGAAAACATTTGTGGTCACTAGGATATATTTAGGTATAGGGTATGTTTCCTCGTCATTGATTTGCAGTTCTATGTATCTGGCTTGCTTCAAGGTTGATGACGATATCCTTAACCTTAAGTCTCCTTCAGAAAATTATATCCACAAAACCTGCATATGCCAGGAATAGGTTTGGACCATTGTTGCCTACCACCAGAGGATGGCATATTCCAGGTCAACGTTGAAAAGGAGTGAAGAAAATGCATTATCCTGCTTGAGTCTCTAGTGCGCTTCAATTCTTTTGGAGAATATTTGGCCAATTCTGCCATGCTCCATGCTTTTTTGGGAAGCGCAGTTCTTCGATTGCATTCCAAAATTCTGCTCGTAAAACATTGTCGTAAGATTGTTTGAAGTCAACAAATATTTGGAAAAAGTCTTTGTTAAATTCTCAGCACCTCTCCATAATTTGCTTTATTGTAAAAATTTGATTCACCGTGGAACAGCTAAGCCACATTGCTAATCTCCTACAATATTTTTGCTAAACCTTTTAAGTCTCTCAAGGAGCACATTTGTTGGAACTTTGTATGCTATATTTGGCAGTAAAATACCACGATAATTAATTATTTTTTTTGTCACCTTTCTTATGAATTGGCACAATAACTTCTATTTTCCACTCATCCGGTACTTCTTTTGCGGACCAAATGACTTTTATCAGATTATATGCCGCTCTGTGCAGTCCTTACCATACTTCCAGCACTTACCCGGGATGTCATCACTTCTAGCTACCTTGTTGCTTTTGAGTTTGTTGTTGGCTTTGCTGATTTAGGCATATGATTGACTTTCAACCATGATTTCAGCTGACTGAATAAATTACCCTTCTCATAAAAGTATCTATTGTATTTTGATGTTGCTATTGAGATCGTATGTACCTAAACTTGTGAAACAACAGAGTCCCTTGAAAAGCTTGCAAAAGATATCCTCAAAATTAATCAGTTCACTTGCTTATCAGCTCCTATAAGAGATATGTTACAGCATATGAGAATGCCTCAAGATAAGGACACTGTTTACTGCAAGTTCAACTATAAATACTCTACAGTCCTATTCACCCTCTGCAGCCCGAGAAGACCAATCCAGAAGCTCGGCAGTAATTTTTAACAGAGATGAGCAGATATCTTTCACTGTTCTAGAAAATTAGTCCTTTAGCCAAGTAGACGAACACTTTCGTTATCTTCTAGATGCTTAAAAGACTTGTACAGGAGCATAACAGCGCTCTATAGCTTCTAGAAACCCACAAAATATCTCTGCAATCCAGCAGTCCACTAGCCTTGACAAAGCCCATTGGCCTAGCGATTCCATCTCTGTCCATCGCGTGCGAGCTATTACCACAGAATATTAATTTATACAGAAACAGCACTCCGGGCGGAACCTTTGATGTTTCACACTTTAAGCCGGTGACCTCGGATATTCAAGCGAGTAGTGTAGATAAGAGATGGAGTGTGGATACATAAGAAAGAAAAAGAGACCGCATTAATAGACCAACTACGACGCACGTGCTCGTAACATGAATTGAGGTGGTTTACATTCACAGACAAATATTGTCATCCTGTACTAACCTAATAAAACATAATTTTTTTCTTTCTCATGCGTGATGCACGAAAACATGCGATTTTTACGCATGCATACGATTGGTCAGTAGTGCACTTCCATCTCTCTCTCATTTTTAATCTCTTTAATCTCTGTCGAGTGCTGCTTCTGTATCTATTATTAGTCTGCGCTATTATCAAGAAAGAGCCCACAATAATAGATATATACAAAGGTCAAAAGAAGTTGAAAGATTCATATTTGATTCGAGAATGATTTGAAGTGAAAGCAATGTCGCCAATAGCACCGACCTCAACGGCGTTATTACGTTATTTAAAATTGATTTGTTTCAGCTGGCCAAATCCTTCATACCGGGTTTTTAATAACAATTTACACATAAAAATGGAAATTTCGATTCATAAACTGTTGATCAAAACTTTATTAGGCCATTAAACGGTGAAAACGTGAGTTCGGTGCAGTTTTCAGCAAAAACGCCTTTATTTTTAACTGAAATTTATGTGCACTTGCACTTAAACAAATTAAACCAAGTGTGTAGCTCGAACGTGAACAGGAAATCGAGCCGTATAGGAACTATACATCTGTGGCCATATTGCGAACTGAATCGTATATATTCATGCACATTTGAAACCGTAGGGGTAGCTAATTGGTTTCATCAAGAACGTTGTTCCAACACGCAATTCGCAATCACGCATGCACCACGATTACCACTCGTTTGTAGGTGTGCGTAAATTAAAACTCATTTATAAAAGACAGTTTTCGTAATCTGATCGCTCTTTAACAGTGTTCCTTCTAGTCTATAAAGATTCATTCAGTTTTGTTGGAATATTAAAAATCCATTAAAATTCCATTTGGATGAAAGGTAGTTTCAGTGATGATACGCATAATAAATTGAAATAATTTATGAAACATTATCATGTCTTGCTCTATTTTTATTATTACTTTTAGGTCTATTATAATTCTGAATTGAAGTTTGTTGAATGTTAATGTTTAAGTAACTACAGTTGGAAATTGCAGTTTTCAATGCAGCGCTGTAGCATAATTAATTAGTCAATTTCGGTGTAGATGAGGTTCTAGTTTTTCATTGTTCAATTTCTTTCATTGTTTTGTGCAATATACATTGTTATTAACTTGTAATAGTTCTTAAATTTTATTAAAAAATATATATGAGATAGCTCAAAAAATTAACAAATGTAGTATTAAAAGTAAATATTTATAGCAAATTTTCTTTCTTAGTCACTTTCGTTGTTTGTTAAAAAAAATCAACAATTATCATGATTAGCCCATAAGTGCACCCAATAAACATGTAAATTTCTTTATTTTACTTCATTTTCTTTATTTATTTATTTATTTGTTTGAAAAGGATCATAATATTGAATTCTAATTTTTTTTCTAAATTTTCCATTGAATGTGACGATCATTCGTAATAAACATCATACTGTAGTAAACTCTAACAATTTTTCTTGCAAAAATATTTTACTGAATTTAAAAATGTTTATTCCCCGTTTCACGTTAGGATCTACATAAAAATGTAAATTTCAAGAAAACTAATGTCATTCAGAAAGAGGCACAAACAGAAATGAATCTATTGGCGGCATCATCTAACCTGTTTACTAAGTAATTACTATTAAAGAGGATGTTAATTTTGCGACACACGAAAGTTTTACCTATAAAAGATACAAATATTGAGCGCAAACGAATAGAAACAAAGAACAAACAATTATTGTGATTAGTTATTTGTAGATTTCCCTGCCTGGGTAGAAGGATGTAGGATGAAGTCGCATCTTCTTCTATTTGATGGTCCCAGTATCAGTAGTTGAATTTTGAAAATTAATTTGCATAATTTAGTACTAATTTGTGCTGAATGTTTTAAATTTAGCGCTTCACCCCTGAAAAAGTTGACAAATACAAATACAGTTAAAGCCCACTATCCCACTATTTGGACACAATACGTACAAATAAACTGTTGGATTCATGCATTCCAGCCCCCCCCACCCCACTTGGTTGCATATTTAAACATTTGTACTTAATGCTTAACATCATACATGAAAACTGTAATATAATAAACTGATAAGCTGATATTATTAATAGAAGGTGGAATACAGAATGCCTTGACAGTTAACGAAGTAGCATAAAAGTGCGAACAATAAAAATCCAAAGTGATGAAATATTTATATATTACGTAAATTTTGAAGAAATAACTAACAAAGAAATAAGAAAAACATGCAGACACATGAAACTAGAAAGACAATAGAACTAAGATACCTGAAATGGTTTGATGATTATGGAAAATAGCACATGAGCTCCACAACGTTTCAAAAAGACACCAAAAGGAAAAGGAAAAAAGAAAGGCCTCGACGAACTTGTGATTAATTCTGCGAATTGGCTGTGGCAGGTGGTTATTCGCCGAAAAAAAACAAATATAGGGGTATTTAAAAAAATTGGGATCAAATTTATGAACATTCTACTACCGCAGATAATGAAAACAATTGTGTCACTCCGTCTCTTCATTTTCTTGAGTGGTGACATAGCTCTCAGCATGTCTTGGATCGGTTCCCCACGAGTTTTCGAGAAGCAAGCAAAAATTTTTCAATATCCCCAACAATGTAAATCTAACGAATTTAGGTTCGCCAAATAATGACGCCCCTCGTTGTATCAATCGATTATGATACTATCATTTAAATACGAATTTGAAATGACAAGTGTTTGAATTATTTGGTAAAAAATAAGGCCCAGCCGGACTGTCGCCCACGATATAGTGCATTTTACAACTAATACTTGCCGATGTGTCATTAACGTAATCGTGGATTAACAGTTTCCAGTGCACGGAAGAATGAATACAATTGATATACTGATTTTCTTTATAATAATGAAATTCAGGTAAAGGGTTCCATGAATATTATAATGTTTTAGATAGGATTCTGTTACTTAAAATTATTTTCTACTGCTGTGGGTATGCGTGGATGTGTTTCAAGTGCTTCATTTTACGGTTATTTTGTTCAAAGAAGAAAATGGTTGTAACTTCAAGCTAAAATATTGAGAATCTACATTCATCCAAATTTTCTTTGTTTGTTTTAGTGGAACGCATCCATAAATTTTGGGTGGACCTGTGGAAAACACACTGTATTTAAAATCGTTATTTCCTAGAGTAGGTTCATCTTTAACTACGGGAAAATAAACTGTTGTATTGTTAACAGTTATGTAGAGTCAACACAATATAAAAATTAGCTTTTCCTAAGCAGAAACTCTTTTTTGTGAATTATTAAGCTCAATTTATTTAAGCTAATTTACAAGTTGTTAAATAACTTTGATTAAACGTACGTATAATCTCTAACTGTAAATTAAAATATTTTATGGCGGTACTGTTAATTTAAAATAAATCAAAAATTTTCATAAAGAAGTTTAAGAAAAGTTTGTTTATTCCCTGAAAGAACGCTGAAAGACAAGGATCAACGTTGAATTATGCACATTATAGTGAACTCACAAGCATGCGGTTTCTTTATGTACACCAACATGACGTGTTTGCTACTCAAAAGAGTCGCACTTACTAAATTACCAGAATTAATATGCCTTTTCATAACGCCACAAACGATTTTTTTTCTTTTTAGATGAACTTTCTCAACCAAAGTTCTATTCAGAATAGTGCACGAATAACGAATTTTACCTAAGGAACCTTGGGAATCATTATTACTGGCAGTAATTTAACCAATTTATATGTGAAGTTCACGAACACTCTGCATTATAATTTGGCTGCAGCGAACGGAAATTGGGGTCAAAAGTGCTTCCTATATATAAGTGCGTCAATCAATAATTGAATCAAATAAAAGGAAAGCGGAGTTACCTTTACTTCATTTTAATGCAGCACAATTCTTAAAAAAAAAACATTACGCCCGGACGTCGGGAGGAATATAAAGCCCCGTGCGTTCCGATGGGCTTTGAAATACGAGCGTAGCTCCGCATGCCGCTATATTGCTCAGTATATCATTTACATTAATGAGAATTTCTCAGCGGTCACATTAGCCAGCGGAAGCTTCCAGGAAGATGACACAGGAATGTCTTATCTTTTAATAGAAAAACAACACCCTACGCAGCTTCTGTTTTGGGAATTATGCGTTCACCACAGGGACGAATAAATGGGTTAAATTCGTGTGTGACTAAAAACGGGGCTAGTTGAGCACTAAGATTTTGAATTTATAATGCGGTCGAGTATTACGGAGATTAGAATAAACGCATGGGTGTTTTGCGTGCAAGTCAAAAAGTTTTACTTAAAAAAACGGATTGAGCAGGTTAGGGAGCCTTTAATCCTCAGTTATAACTCAGTAGGGTAGATGTTGTCTAAATAATTATATTTTCTATTACGTGACGCCATTGGCTGTAAATGTGGCGAGACATTTGCTGTTAACGGTCCGTTGGAACAATAAGGCACGTTTACCAGGAACTACCAGCTGCTGGCCAACGTGGGCGCGACGTTTAGTACGGCTCTAATTGAAAAATAATTTTTGTCTGAACTCTTTTATCATCTTAGTTAATAGCGCTTTTACAAACTCGATAAAGCCTTTATTTGAATGTTGCATTTTTTTGCAGCAATAACTTTTATGTGTAGTTAAGTTTTTCATTCTTTTGTAATCCGCGTAGCGATGAGTTTTATTAGGGAAAACAATCCGGCGTTTAATGATTCAACGAAACGGTTCATACGCAACAGGCGAGCAATAATTTGTTGACTGTCGAGTTCAAAGAAGTTTATTCCCTTAATAATGATTGATTACGTCCGCTTGGCTTCTTTAAAGTTGTGCAAAAAAATAATTGCGAAATAAGTTAATAGTTAAAAACTAATAGAATACTGATTGTGAGTAACAGAAATGGCTACCAAGTTTTTACGAAAAGTCACTGAAGTCTCATAAAGTTTACTGCTGAAAGAAGTAGGCGTTATATTATGCTTTGAATATACATAAAATCGTTAAGAATCGTTAAGAATATTAAAATGGCCGAATGTTGGGCTATTTACGGTTTATTTCATATATTTTATTGTTTGCCCAGAAAATCAGTCATTAATAACAATTTGCTTAAACTAAACAAACTATTCGGGTACTAACTTTTTCAGATGATCGAAATTTTTGATACTCTATAAAGAGAGTAACGGGAGGGGGGTATTTTGAAGCCTGCTAGATCTGGAATATCTCGTACTACTAAAACACTAACATAAGTTTTAGAATACAGTAAAACCTCTCTTAATTGGCACCCTTCAATAGCGGGCACTACTGTACAAAGGCCGATTTTTAAAGCATTACAAAGATCTTCTCAACAACAAACACCTTGCTACAACAGAAAGTTTTAGATTTCCCGAGGTTATATGTTATAGTTAGGGTTCGCTGTATCACTTTAAATTTAGTAACCACATCATGCGATATCAGCTGATTCGATTTTTGTTAAAATAATTTCACAAAGAAATATTTTAAAAAATCCATAATAATTTGACATATTCGACACGAGCACATTGTTTTTTGGTACCTATTACATACAGTACAGTAGATTCTCGATTATTTGGAATGATGCGAAGTAGACCCATTTCTGATAAACGAAATTCCAGGAAATCCGGAAAATTTAAAAAAAAAAATTTTGTTTATGAACATAATATAACATAACAAACAAGCAAACTTACGTAATGATAAAAAATTATGTTTTCAATGCAAATAGCAAATAACGAAAAATTGTTTCAATCGAGTGAAACGTTTCTGTGATAGTCTCTCCATCTTCTTTTAAGCAAGGTATCGGTTAGTGTTCACATTGTTGCTGTTCTATATCTGCTGCAGAGACTTTACCAACGCCATCGGCATGGGATATGTCTCTGTCAACATGTGTCACAACCGTAAAATAACTAAGTCAGTAAATTGTTCTTGCTCATCAGTTTTTAACCATTGCGCAAAACTGTCTCTACCATCATCTTCACACCTACTTATATTTGCAAATACAGATTTGGTACTCAATTAACCGATCTTAGAAAACGCATTCCTGTTGACCGCGTGTAGTTATTTCTATTCCAAAACAAGAAACCCACGTTTCACTAGCGTTTGTTAAGGAAGCAAATCATTAAAATGGTTTTTTTTTTACTGTTTTGTACAGTCCTGAATATATTCAATTTGCTTTCTGCGGTCATTGGTAAAAAATGTTACCACCAAGAAACTGAACTTATTCATCAGTTTAAAAGTTTCGCTTTTTATTTCTATTTTTACTTTAGTGTCATCTTTTTATCACAATATCATGGTTTTGATATCATGTGATAGATGTAGGAGAATAAACTAACGACAGAAATATTTATTGTTAAATAAGTACCTACCTTATTGGAAAGAGAAAATAAAATAGCAACTTGTAAATAACGAAAGTTCGAAAAAAGAAGTAGTACGTTAAGTCATGGAAGAACGATAGAATGGGAATAATTAGAGAGGAAGAAGCTGTTCAATTTATAAATACCCACCATCTTTGCTACAAGCATTATTACAGTGTGGGACTATTATATTAAACACTTTGTAGGTATATGCATAAATCCCTTTTAAAAAAATTTTATTTCAAAAGTATTCAACCACTCTTTATTTATTATGGCTTGTTTAATCACCTAGTACGTTTTAATTTAAGATTTTTTTCAGTACTTTTTAAGAACATAATCACATATAAAGTTAAAAACAAAAATGCCGTAAAAATTAATATCAGTCTTGCAACCCTCTAATTAATTAATCTCGTTTCACTTTGATGTTTCCATTATCTCTTTATGTAGGTAATGTTTTAATTTTTATCGCGAAAAACTCTGTTACGTAATATGCCGATCCTTTTTTTATGCAAAAGAAAAAACAGTACAAAACTGAAATTAAATTTTACCTACAATACACTTACATTTGTACTTACTACCAGATTTGCAATAAATGATTGTTACTGTTTTGTTAGAGGTAGCTTTTACAGCGTTTTTTTTATAACTTGAATATGCATTAGTGCTCTCCGAGGAGCAAACCTTAAAGTATCAAGATCGGTTAGTGTTTCTTGCCGACCGTAAATAATTCCATAGGAAACGTTTCCCAAGAGGAAATAGTTTCCACTACTTTTAATGTTTCATTTGTATACAGAACTTTTCTAAACCATTTGAAATCTACAACTCCGAAATTAAAATAAAAGAACCTGTTATTCGATCTAACTTTCCATCATCAATGTATTAAAAGGAGCGAACTGCACGCATGAATGTAGCAGGATATCGACAAAAAGCTCGTTGAATAAAAGTTTCTTGCAGAATTGCGAACGACTTTTTGACACCGGAGCTATAAATCTACCAACCCCGTACCTTCCTATAGGTGCAACGCTTTTTATGTATGACCTGTAGCAGCCAAGGGTACCATATAATTGAGGTTTTTTCACCTAAATTTTGGAATACTTAAATTTTGTTATCACTTGAATACGCTAAAATGACATTTAAAAGTGAAAAATTGATAAGAATTAACAATTTGTTTACGAACTACGTTTCTTTACAAGTATTTTCCATTTGGTATTGAAAACCTTTCTTGATACCCATTGTATCCTATTTCCAACAAGTCCGTTACTTTATTCCAATGTAAAAGTTTCAAATTTATAATTGAAAAGTGGCCAATAACGGTTTTATATTCTTTCTCCAACAAACAATTTAAGTTGTCGAGATTTTATCTATGACGCTTGAAATCTATTTCCTCCTCCTTGTAAATGTTTAAAATACTTTAGTTAAGAAAAATAAAAATTCACCAAAAGATGTGTAAATATATTATAAGCAATTCATGTCTCACATAAATACATTAAACTGTTTTCTTCTTGGATAAAATATCCATTAACTGAAACAGTGTAGAAAGGATGTAGATCAGGGGTGGCCAACCCGTGGCCCACGGGTCGCATGCGGCCCGGCCCGCCTAGACCATTTTTCTGGCCCGCGAGATTCATCACACTTTTACAAACACAAATAAAACCCAATAATAATAACTCATTATGTTTCAATTTTTTACTTCAAAAAAATGTCTATAGTGGGTCTAAATCTAATATGGGGATATATAATTTTATATGTGGCCCGCGGAGTTATGATGCATTTCCAAATTGGCCCGCAAGATCATTTGGGTTGGCCACCCCTGATGTAGATTATACCACTCATAGTGCTATTATTCATTATCCTAACGACTGCTTAATAAATGATAATCAGCACTGGAGAATGATTAATGAGTGATAATCCCGCGTGCTGCTCCGCACATCTAGCATGCCATATTGACTCGAATGTGATTAATAAGTGATAATGTTGTGGTATACGTCTCAACAACTAACCGCATAATAAATTAAAGATTATGATGATCGAGTTTACTGTAACATTTGTTATAATGCTAATAATTAATTACTTAAAACGTATCTTACATTGTTACTTCTCTTATAGCACTAGATAACAATCAATCGAGTGATCAGTTAACATTTTTCTGGGTAAATTATGTTTGTTTCTGAGACAGTTGAGCCTATTTCTACAATAATCTTTACTGACTATTATATTCAGTGCAGTTTTAGTTAACTCTAATCTTAGCTGTGAATATCTATCCACCTACCAGCCACAATTTTTCACGATGGTAGGTATTAAATGCCTAATTAACCATCCACATAAAGATATTTATGATTACCTTCACCTGGTGACTAAAAATTACAATGTTTTTCAGTTCGATTCTTGAAAACTTATTAACTATTTGCGTCGGGCGAATACGGTTCACCGCGATTTGGTGAGCTCTGTACATACATTGAAGCGAAACTCAAATCTCTAAACAATTAAAAATTAGTGAAGAGTCTATCTTTAATTTGTATTCAAATCGCTTCCATCTTTATCATGCCAAAATTCTACAACAGTAAAAGAAACTGATTTCATTTTGTCATTCATAAATTTGTACATTGTAACAATTTGTATGTTTTGTTTAATGATGAGGCTTCATTTCAAAATAATGGTACCATAAATAGACATAATTCTCACAATTAACCTCAAGGAAATTCTTACTTGGTTCAAGAATCAGGATTTTAGAGAATAATAAAATCAATGTGCTGCGAGGTGAAATTATAGAAAGAACATTGTTTCTTATTTTTTTGTCAATTGAACTAAAATTTTCACCCCAACTTTTGGAAGATATCTATTGTGTGTATGTAATATGAAGTAGATTGGATTTCAAAATAATAGTAGTCCTCATCACTATCATGGGAATGCAGTGCTTACAAAACTAAGACTAGACCCCTCAGAGGCCTGTCTTCATTTCTTTCGATTCTTTTCCTTTGCGGAAATTTGAAGACAAATTGCAATTGAAAATAAAGCATAATGGCGGAAACAAATGATTATATATTACATTCTGCAAAACTGTAACATCATAGGTGTTGAACATACAGGGAGAGACATTTTAAACACACAGTTTGAATATAAAGTTTGGAATAAAATTAATAATAACAATAATAATAATTAATAATGTAATGTTTTTAAGAAAATCGCTCGGTTTTATTTGGTAAAATACCATGTCACTGGTTTGTCCGTAGTGATGTCATTAGAATTTTTTTAAATTGTGACCCCTATTTTCTCTTCTCTTTCTGATAGACCGTCTGACTACCTATATGATTAATAAAAACAAAAATCGTACCTTATATAACATTTTCTTTTAGGAAAATGACAAATTTTGCCTAAAAAATTAATTTAATTTTTTAAACAAAATTTTTAATTGAACTCAAAAAAAAACAAACAAACATCTAAAATTAACAATAAAATTTAATGCAAATGTTGAATTGTCCTCCACCAACCATTTGGCACTCACCGACACTAGTGCAGACACGTTATACAAATAGTGCGTTCAATAATGTCAGGGTAGATTTGTTGCATTTCAGTGTGAATTCCCTGCAGTAATTTTTTTTAAATTGAATAGCCAAGTTGCAAAAGCAGACATCTGAAAAATGAGAAATCGAGTTATTGTTATCGTTGAACTCAGCTCGTCATTACAAAACTAGAATGTGTGCAGATGCACAACCTACTAATTAGACAACTTTTTACAATTTTATAAAACAACTCGCAATGTCCTATCATTTATATTTTGACGACTATGATTGTTTATAGCCAAGCTTCCAAAATTGACTTAAAATCGAGATGTCTGGTTTTGCAACTGGGCTACTTAATTGCTTGATCGATTAAAATAAACTCTCGCTTTTAAATCACTCCATAGAAAAAAATCTAGAGGGTTAAGTCAGGAAATTTCAGCGTTGCGATGCTTATCTTGAAAGTCTCTTTTCATTCTTTTTTGTTTCACGGAATAATTTAGTAAAACAATGTTTTTCATTTTCATCTTATAGCATGTTTAAAATATAATTTTTACTACATTCTAAACATTAAACTTTTGCGTTAAATTTTATTATTGACCTTAGCTGTTTGTTGGTTTTATTTTTTGAGTTCAATCAACATTTTTACATTAAACGATTACATTAATAGTTAATTGCATGACACATGAACCAGGTACACCCATTCCTCGATATACATAGTAGTTCGGTTCCCGACTATTGCTGCTTATATCGAAACTACGTATAACGAATATATTTTAACATTGGGTATGGAACTTTTGTGCTAAAAGTTATATACCTATAATAGAAAAAAAACATGTCAGTTTAATTAAATTTATGTATTTATTTATTTTTACAAAATTAATCAATTTTATATGACACAACAAAACAAGCAATGGTGTCTACGTATGTTAATATTAAGTTTTTAAGTTAAATTTTCTGCATTATCAGCACACTGCAGTTTGCTGACAGCCAATCATAGATCTAGTTAACGCTCTGTTACCTGACACCGCTATCAACTTCGTTTCTGCAACTGGCCCTAAGTATGAAAGATGAAGCGACATTAAGAGATGGTATAAATAATATACATAAACATCATGTTTGGTCATATTTAATAGTCAACTACTTCCGGTTCAGATCATTTCTAATCGATTAAATGCTAATGCATATTTGCATTTATTAGAACATAACGTAGAGCCATTATTAGAATAATATGTTAATGTGGACATCTGAAGCAGTTGATGTATGCTGTTTAAATTAATACCATAGTACAGCTAACCGAAAGAATTTTTAATGCTGTTTAAGGTATCCAGGACAGATAGTTATTCTAAGAAGTGTCCAACTCCTTGATACTTCTATGTCGAACTTGTATCCGTTACGAAGGCGGGTAATTTGAACAATTTTTGCGAAAGAAGAATATGAACAATAACTATTACTGTTTGTTTGTTACGTTATGTTGGGTTTTGTTTATCTGTATCTTTCTAAAGCCATTATTTTTAATTAAATTACTACTCTGATTATTAAAATTTTTGAACTCAGATAGCTCAGAAACAAAGCAATGAATAAAAAAATCATCCATTTCAACTTAGAATGTGATTCTGCATACAATATTTTTTAAAACCTGTTATAGAACCATCATGTGTAAAAGAAAAAGACTGGAGCAAGCAAGTGATCATATCAAAATCATCACCAAATTCGAATTTAACGTAATTTAAAATAGGCAGCGCTACAAGCATACAATTGCCGATTCCGTAATTCTAGTCACGCAGTATTTTCACCACTTCCGTTCTCTAGATTGAAAATCATTACTAGATGGCTGTTCCTGAAAAATAACTTTTACTCAACATTAAATTCAATCAGACAATTCTGAAATGCAACAAATGTGGATGTTCGATTCATCTCTCAATCGTCCTAATCAAGGTATAATCTAGCAAATAGTCTACAAACATAGATCGCTCCCTTTTATAGCCGTGATTAAGTACCGGTGTCTATACATAGGGTAGTATTGTAGAGAAACCGTCTATCACTTTCTATTTATCGGATATTCGATTCCCAAGAGGTCTGACGCCTATGGATCAGAGGAAATATCTTCGCATGCAGTGCATGTGCCTCAAAGACGATTCGACTTGTACGAAGCGAACACCAAATTAAAGAAACATATTTTACTGACGCGAAAGCAACAGCTGCGTGAATACTCACGGGAAAAGCCGAAGTTGTATTGTTGCATTTGTGGTTTATCCCAGCAGTGGGTGGTGCAACCTTAAGTTGAGCACCTTGGAACTTTATAACTGGATGAACACTGAGCAATTTGTTTTACAAAATCGGAAAGCGGTTAACACAGACCATCTTGAGCTTGATGCATTACAGATACTTGAACGTGTCAAACGAAATCAGATTGATAGGGGGTGGCTTATTACATAATAAAACGGTTGCACTGGAGGGTAAGAAACAATTCCCGACACGGTTTTGCGAAAAAATAACACCATCAGCATTCAGGAAATATCTCGCAAAAAATTTGTCAGTCGTTATTCTCAGGTTCGTGACTTCTCTACGGTACGTTTGCCCTTGTGGACAAGAACTCGAGCGGGACTGAAAACCTACGACATTAGCATTCCAGTCGTAACTTCTGAGGTGAATATGCACACGCGAATCTTCTTTGAACTTATCATAAAAGATAAAAAAAATTATAAAAGACTAAGGTTATAAAAATTCGAATGCATCTTTCGTTATTGCAGTTCACAATGAGTGGATGATACGAGAGGATCGCAAGCTTCAAATGCAAAAAAATAGTTTTAAAATTTGATCTAACGTCACGGTTTATTTAAAGAAACCTTTTGCTTCTTTGATATCTCCAGTTGAGATTATCAAAAGAGCTGTCCGTTCCTTTTATGCTTTTTAAAGCGCACTTCTCTCAACAACTTGTTACTATGACATTTCTTGTAAAAAAGAAAAACGTTCAGCCGTTACGTTAAATGATCCTTCTATCGTAGAGGGGATTTAAATTAATCGATTCAACTAAGTTTTAGAAGGCTTAATTTATAACACACTCGTTTTAGGTCCATGAATTGCAAATTCTAATTGACCCGAACCAGGTCGCATCGCCTACCGTGGCCTGGTTAGTAATTGATTTATCTCTAAACAGCGCGCACCTATTGTATACAACAAATGGGTGGCAAAATTTGAGCATGTCCCCTTCTCTGAATCGTTTAATTTTAGTTTAAAGTTAACGAAGTGATAAAATCGCACAATTTTAAACAAAAATAAGCCATTTATTTCATTTTTTGTCATTTTCATGTTCAATTCTGTTCCAGCGTAATAATTGATATGTTAATTGCATGATATCACATGCATTACACGCTACTTGCGATACCCTCATTTGATACACATATGTGTGCATGTATGAACAGTTAGGGTAACTAATAGAAACTAAATTAAATCCGATTTGCATATATTAGCCAGTCAATAAATATTTAAATCTATACTTCCATCAAAATGGATTCATAAGTTAATTAATATTACAACAATATTATATTATTATGCGGTATTGTGGCGAAGTTACTAATAGTTGTCAAACAACAAATAATTGTTGTCTGAAAAAGTGTAATTGTAATACCGCAATTATACTATTCACGATCGATACAACATACGTTAATTTTTCTGGTAATGTTTGCGGTTTTTGTTGAGGTGACGCAGGCATTGCGACAGGCACGGGCTCAATTTCCGCTACAACGAACAATTTGCATTCGCCTCTAAACACATTGCATGCATAACAAAATATCGGTTTATATTATAAACTTAATGGAAAATTGTGTTGTATTTATAAATCTCATATTGCTAAGGAAATTGCAAATATTTTAAATTAATTTATCAGTAAACAAGTGAAAATTAAATAATATTAAGAAATTGTGTTTTTGAAATTTAGAATTCCAAACACACGTACGAGTCGTAAATGGAAAAGTATTCAGATGTGGTTGGTGTCTGCTGCGCAAACTATGCAAAGTATCGGAGATTTATAGTCGAAATCGACACATTTTTACATCTACCGCAAACACAACCTTTATACCTAATGTCAGTTTATACTAAATTAATCGTGATAAACATCTGGTAAATTAAATGGATATTACCATTGTTATTTCGATCGATTAAATTTTATTTCAAAATCATTGTAACAAAATTCTTTTAACACTTATTTAACTCCTAGTTTGAAGTTTCTACATTCAATGAATTCTAAAGTAGATAACTTTACATACCGAATTTATTTTTACCATCATGTTACCTATAAAATCTTGCAAAAACGTAACTTATGCTAATTATTATGAAACCTGCAAGAAAACAAAAATCACCAAAGAAATTATACATAAACTTTCTAATTGCAAAATACAGCCTAACAATCAATATCTGTTATTTTGGTAGGCATGAAATAGGCTACAAGAAATGCAATGTTTTAATAATGGCAAGTTTATACTAACTTAATTAGTAAAAACATATTTCAAACGCTTGTCGGAATTACAAAACCATCAATTATAATTATAAATTATACATTACTTATTATAAATACTAAGTGAACCTAGTGAATTAATCTTTGATCTACGATTTTTAATGTGAATATTTTTCATTAAAACTCGCCATTAAAAAAATCAATTTAAATGAACGAAATTTTCGCACAATCATGTTGTTACTAGCTACTTACCATTGTTGTTGCAGAATCTGTAAGTTGAACTTACCACACCGATGCGGTAAGTAATTTGTGACACATATTATGCCTTCAAAATATTCTTGTCAAAAAAAAGTTACGTCAAAGGCAGTCTAAATTTCTTTATTCCATTTCGTATAAGCGATTGTGCGAAAACCGATGTGGACTATACGGTTATTAAGTGCCATAACAGCATCTTGGAAGTTGAAAAATTTCGACTACATCTCGATTTTTCAAACTCTTCGTCAATTCCGTTATAATGCACTTACTAACCTTACATCCTAATATACTATATTTATTCAATATTGTATAACAAGTAACATAAATGTTCCAATTAGCCCATGAAACTTATATTTTATTTTTAACGTTTGTATTAAAAGTTACATAAATTAATGATAAAACTTAAAATGTCGACGTCGTATTCTATGGCTTTAAAACAAATTAAAATAAAATGTATAATGACTCATTTACATCTAACAATAACTAACAATAAACAAGAATTACAAAATAAATTTCGTAGATTAAATGAAAGTAATACAAATTCTAAAATTTGGAGCGAAAAGGTAAACTTGTTTGCACTCTATGTCTTATCGTATCCAACCTCCTTCCATCTTATCGTTAACCTCATTTAAATACACACTACGACTTATTTGATACAATTTGTCAGATACGAAATAAATTGTAGAGTGTCAACTAAGTATTGATTGGGAGTAACGATAATAACAAAATAAATTAATTAACTGAAAATATATGAAGGAATGAGAGAGTGGGAAAACAATTGGAGCATTGGGGAGAACGATACACGATATCTAAAAGTGTAGCGCTGTATAGAATAGAACAAAGCAAACAAGATAATAATTTTGGAAATTAATTATTTCCACCGAATAAAAAATAAAACGATAAAGGAATTTATGGTGATAGAAAAGAGCTTACTTGAAATTAGGAGAAGGCCATTAATATGGTTTAGTAATGTGAAAACAATGCGAGATGGAAGAATTGAAAAACTTGCAATGCAATGACCGCCACCACAGAGGACCAATAGAGGCAGGTCTATGAGGAGTTGGTATGGAATACAAGACGCAACGAAAAAAAGAAACATTCAACAAGATGATTGGATAACGGAAACTAATCGGAAGAAGCGTTCGGAAACCAGAAAGGACCAAAAGGACCCATGAAACCGCAAGAGAAAGAGACAGAAAATTATATTTTTTCTATTAATGTTTCACCAACTAAAATCTCTATTTACAAATAAAATTGATTCATACCGTCAAAAAGAAACTATACTACTGTGCTGCCGTACAAGATCTACCGCAATTCCTAACTTATTTAGATGAAGCCATTAAGTACGCAATAAAACTTCTATTTCTTCTTCCTACTTTTGATCTGGCATTATTTTTACCTTTCCTGTTGCTCCATCCATTGTGCGTCCAGTAGGTCTTCTTCGGTTCGGCGACTTATACCATGCGATCCATACTACCCTGTTGTCTGCCATGCTATGTATGGGTCCCACTCCATCTGTCTTTCCTTTATCCACTGATTGACGCCTTCTACGTTACACGTTCCCTCTATTATCTTCAATACCTTCTCAACAAAACTTAATTTCTTTAAATGACAAGGCAATAATGATCCGAAATATAGGAAATATAATAAAAACAAATAAATTAGTAACTAGTATACACACGATACATTTTCACATCTTTTCCTTACCACCGAAAAAATTATCCAATATAACCAACTCATCAGCATTATCAGTAGTTGTGTTAACTTGTAAAGTTCGATTCGCACTATACGTAACGTCACCGTAACCTAACATCACCGTTACGTAAGAGTCTAAAAGAGTCTAATGATCTGGGCGTATGTCCTTTAAATAATTGGTAAATATAATAATATAATAATTAATGGGAGTATACAGGTAGTAATATATTAAGTGTCCACCATTGGTAACTTTGTTCTCATTGGAGTTACAAAATCGGTTTAATTAGCAAAGAATTAGTGTTTTTCCGCTGATTAACATAATAAAAGTAAAAAAACAATCGAACGTCAACTGTTCGAGTAACTATAAAAATCACGTAGGCAATGAAACAGTTGAAAATGATATTTATTGGAACACTGCTTCCACGGCAAACTGAGAATGGAAGTTTAGAAAAACAAATTTTATGACGAATACATTTATATAGATGTTCGAAAACGCCACCCTCTTAGTCTACACATTTTTGGCCTCTTTTTTGAACACTGCGCGCAGCTTTCGAAATTTTTCTACTATCCAATGTATTAATAATTATTGTTAAAATTGTATTCTCCAATTCATTAACCGTTTTATATTTCTTCTTAAAAACTACATTTTTCACATACCCCCACAGATAAAAATCCATCGGGGTTAAATCTGGCAAACGTGGTAGCCAACGCACGGACCCATTAGTTCCTATCCATTTATCAATGAATAATCTGTTTAACAAATTGGTTGTTCCTTGATAATATGGGCCGGTGCTCCATCCTGTTGGAAATGGATGAGTTGCCTTAAAATTAAATTCATTTCATTTCAAAATTGAACACATCAAAAGTAATGAAAAGTGAATATACCACCTTAATGTTCGATGAAAATATTAACTGTCACATTTATTTAATTGTTTTTGACGTTTTAATAATTACCATTTTCAATTGAAATAAAAACTTCAATTGCTTATAACTTCTTGGTAAGGTCAACTGGGGCCAGTACACTTTTGAGGTAAGCGCATATTGTAACCGTAACAAGATGCTATTCGTTAATATGCAACCATTAATTACTCTTGAATTCTTCTTTATTAAATCTTCCTCCAGTTGGTAAAAAGTTGGCAGTACTGAGATCAGCTGTTTCTACTGTACTTCGCTAGGTTAAAATTGAGCTCTAACAGGAATAATATTAACTTGCCTCAGATACACTTGATACGGATTTGAATAGAAAGATATAAAGTAAAATGCACTTGCCCCACCCAGTGGGGCAAGTGCATCTTCGGGACTCCATCGTATATTGATATTTTTATTCTTACTTTGTAACCTTATATTTAGACAAACTTCACATATTCTGATTAATTAATGTCCAATTACGACAATGAAATGCTTTGAGAACAAATTTAATATCCTAGGATAGCATTGTTTCCTATTTTAAAGCAAACTATGGAATTACGCATGTGCACTTACCCCAGTTGACCTTAATTTAATAGTACTAGTGCATTCAGACTTTTTTACTGAAAATTAAACATTCCCTTGAAATAGGTAAAAACGTATAGGGCATTCCATTTAAAAACTCATTTGAAATCAGCTGCTTTTTTATTTTCAATGAAATTGTAGATTTTCAACTTAATAAGATCTTCGTCAATGTCGATATTACATTCATTGAGCTAACTTATTAAGTCTCCCTTTCTTGTGTTCAAGGTAGGATCACGCTATTCTTATATTATGGAAGAACGCATTGTCGGCAACTAGAACCGAGTTTGGTGGCAAATTAGGAATTAATTGAATTTTCACCAATCGACATCCTTTTGTAATAAAAGACATTGCTCCCATCTCACTTTAATCAAACCATGAATGATGTGATACGTGGGTTGTGTGTATGTAATACTATTGCAATGTATAATAATCGTAAATGTACAAGCAATATAAACATTATCATTTTAAACCGACTTTTTATAATATTTTCCTTTAAACCACTCCTATGTGACGCTACTGGGATTAGCTACGCCACTGAGTCATTTCGTTCGAGCAGATTTTCGCCCACGCAAAACTCCTTTACATCTGCCGACAAGTCTATCTCTAATTTTTGCATTGTTTATTCAAACCATCTGAACACTTTTCAAGGTCAATGCGTCTAACCAATATTTATCAGTTTGCATTTTCGAATGAAACAATGAATTCTTTATTTTAAAATAAATAAGTTTTGACGTAGCAAAATATTAGCTTTAACCAAAAGTGTTCGTCCTAACCGAGGTCAAATAAATGATATAAATTTTGCATTAAAAAATGCAGTTATGATGTTACAATTCAACTATTCTTATACGTTTGTAACACCTTGTTGTACTTTTTGCGACTGGAAAAACACTACTCCTATTTTTGTATCTAACATAACGAGACAGGAAACGTTACATTTTTTTATGCAAAATTATTCAAAAGCAATCACATGTGCAAACTTTAAATTTGCAGATCTAAATACTAAAAGCGAATCCAAATTACCTGCCAATAATCTTACATTTACGAAGTGAAGCAATAAATTTAATTAAATTTTTAGTGCAACGTGCCGACGCCACTGCCTGCGGGCAACATCAGAACGCCACTGACCCCATAAAGATGGCCGCCAGTCACGCTGACAGGTGGTACTGAGAAGTCGCGTTTTTGTGTTTGTGATGTTATGTGTGAATAAATTGTAAGTTCAGTTAAAAGTTAGTAATATATATAAAAAAAACTCGCTCATGGGCTGCAATAGTGGCACCACTAAAACAGCACCGTTTTGGCTTTAGTAGAAGTTTTAACATGGTAAAAGACTTTCATGCATCAGCAAAACCATTAACTAAACCATTAAGACAATAAACAAAATTTAATAATAGTTTCACACATTTCAGTCTGTAAAACAGCAAGCTCCCAAGCTTTTATTTTTCACGATCGTTCACGTTTTTGCCACATAAACATTTTATTAAGATTGGTGTGTAAATTTTATCTAAATTTGTCAGGTTAGGTTATCCGTAATTCAATAATAGAAACTAGATTGGGGTTCGCTACGTTTGCAGAACAACCTCACTTGTAAACCAAGAGTATACAACAGTGCTCTCAATTTTTTTTCTTATTTTTACATCTCCGTATATTCATTTGAACCCGCGGTCAACTTCTTACTTACATTTTTAATGAAAAATAAATAAAACATAAAATTTAATAAACTAAAACCCTGTAATTTGTTTGTGGCCTGTCCTTTATTAAAAGCGAAAAAACGGTAAAATATGATTAGAATAAAAGTGGATGCATTTTTCTCTTCAACAGAAACACTGAATTCCCTCGGGTAATATAATTTTCACGTTGAACACGACGTTTATTTGCCTACATTTAAATGCACTTATATTATTAAACACCCATTTTATTTTGATGATAAAGACGTGCACTTTATTTTTCAGCACTTTTGTTTAGCCAACTTTGAAACTTTTAAGCATTATGAAACATTGTGTAGTGAACAGTCAAAATGCGTGCATCGTAAACTATCTCTAATCATATTTCTCTAATAGAGTCGTTAATTAATGAACAAGGAGAACACATTTCAACGCCAGAGTAATCAATTAATTATGGACAGGCTCATTATTACATTGGTGCGAGCAACTGTTGATTTATACATGTTCTAGATAGAGTCTGTTCATATTTATGAGCTGGAAAGTTTCTGCATAGTAAGTAAACTGGACATTCGCCCAAAATTGTCTGCAGAGTTGGATGCCGTTGTTTATTAACTTCGTCTAACCGAGTCAGCCACTTTCGCGGTTTCAAAGTCGCCTTGCACTTCCATAAATTAGACAGGACGGTCGTGTTACACCTTAAAGTTTTGTTACAACCTTTACACAACCATTTTGATGAAATAACATGATTGAAATTTTTACCATCAAGATTAGTTGGAATCAAAAACCAAAGATTATAATATTTTTCCCATATTTTGTTTTTCGTTTCACTGCGGTAATAGTTGAAAATTTCCTTGCAGATTTCGATAAAATTCGATAGGGTGTGCATACATCACTTCAGTGCACCGGAGTGCTGATAAATTGACGCTGCCTCAAATAGAAACAAAAGCAAAATAATTTTGACAGCTGTGACACTAAAGTATTGAATGACAATGCAAATAAAAATTGTTAATTTCCAGAGTAATAGAGTTATTTTATAATAAACTAGACGCCTGGTTATTCAAAATAAAATTGACCTAGGTCATTTCAGATAACTGAAAAAATAAAAATTAGTATCACAATTCAACATCTTGAAGAAAGAAGGGGACATAGAACGGCTTGTGGCAAATCAGTTGGCGGCAAAACAGCTGGTGGCGACACGGCGGTGGTGAAGCGGTGCGGTAAAACATAAACCAATTTGTAAGTATACTGCTGGACAAAAACAGACATTTTGAACTTTTTGAGATTAAGGTGCTTAATTAATTCTTTCATACAACTCAACTTATATAACTAATTGAGTAGTAGGGTGAACGCACCTGTTGGCAGTCGAATAGTTACATTTAAGGGTATATCATGTATGAAATAAGATAAACTGAATAGTATTTTAATATAAACATTCATCAGAAAGACAGTTTCATGTATAAAATTTTAAGAAATATTTTTTCAGTAAGTGTAAGTTTTACCGGATGACGGCCGTCACCATCTATTTGATGGCCGCCAATATACCCGGTCGGTTCCCGGTCTAACATACTGTGTTATTGGACGACCATGCTCGGTAAAGTTAAATATGTATGGAAGTTTGTTTTAGCAGGTCACTTCTCATGAGCGGTTGAATTATTGTAACAAAAATAACCAGAAATAATCGTTACTTAAGAAAATTAAAAAGAAACACGTCTATCATTTTAAAATATTTATTTGCACACACCAAAAATAAATTTTGTATAAGTAACGTTTGCATATAAATATTGTGCCAATTCAGAATGGAGTTTTGGAAAATTTTGTATCATCTCATACCTGGTTTTGTATCTACAAATTGATCAATTCCAATTTTTGTGATTGTGTCGATCAAATTTTCTTTCTCAATCAGAAAACCGTATTTTGCCATCTGTATTGCACAATCGGAAATCAACTTTTCATCTTCGATGGTCATGATAAGTTCAGGACCTGGTTTTTTCAGATATCATTACCTCTCGCACGCAGCCTGTCTTGAAGACTAAGTATTGGTACTCCAAAATGCCTGATGGCCTTTCTAATCGAAACTTGGCCATATCGCATTAAACAAAGTGCCTCTTTCAGGAACTCTTCAGAATAAGTAAATCATTTTATGTTTGATACAGTCTTATTTCATTGTAATTAACTTTGAGTTGCTATCTGAAAATATTGAAAACGAGGAATACTTTAAGTCAGGGGTGGCCAACCCGCGGCCCGCCTTGAACATTTTTCCGGCCCGCAAGATTCATCACACTTTTACAAACAAATAATATACAATAATAATAATTGATTATGTTTCAATTTTTCACTCCAAAAAAATGTCTATAGTGGGTCTAAATCTAATATGGGGATATATAATTTTATATGTGATTGGCGGAGTTATGATGAATTTCCAAAGTGGCCCGCAAAATCATTTGGATTGGCCACCCATGCTTTAAGTAATTACGATTAAGAAAATATTTAAAATCAATTGATCGAGAAAAATTTGTTTATGGACATTTCGATTTTGCTTAAATTTATGTGGTTGGCATTTTAACTGTGTTTACATCAGTATGGTTGCAAACTGAGCTGGACTTTAAGCAGTTATTCGTTAATGGTTGCAATTGAGATAAAACAAATATGTAACTTTAAAAAGATCACATAAGCATCGAATATTATCATAAGTTCAGGCCCCTTCGCAGCCTTCTGTCTGTTCCAGACCCCCCCCCCCCTTGCAAAAAGAGGGTTTTTCAATATTTCAACGATTAAAATATAATATTCAATGTATAATCTCCATGCTAATTTAATTTAAACTTTTTTATTTATTGAAGTTTAAGACACAAGATTGCAAATTTGCTATCGAACGGTAAAAAACATAACAGAGAACGATGTAACACATTGTTGTGCTTGAGTGAGTCCAAATTATTTTTAGTAAATCTTATACTAGTTGAAAGACTGCCCACAGGTTGAGGCTGCAGAATAGGTGCGTTAACCCTACTGCAATATTGTTTCAAAAGAATAGTGTAATTTCAATAAATTGTGCTTTCTAGGGCAAAAATGTTTAATGATAGTGACAATAATAAAGATTCTGAACAGAGCGTGAGTTCAAAGAGTGAAGTAGAAGGAAACTTGTTACCAACACTTGAAGCCGAAGAAAAAATGAATCTTGATAAGCCACCGGATGTTGAATCGAGCAGTAAAGAGCCTGAGGTTTTCCAGTCAGATCCCTATCAATCTAATCAACCATACCAAATAAAACTTGAAAAGGTGGGCATGGACGAACCACCTGAAAGAGACCTATCTGCAATAATTATTCGAGAACAATCTGCAGTAAATCCTGAGCAGACTGAAATAAATATAGAACAACTTGAAGAAGATGCAGAACAATCTGAAGTAAATGCTGGGCAATCCGGAATAAATGTACAACAAACCGAAGTGAATGCTGAACGATCGACAGAATGCACATCAGATGAGTTAAAAACTAATGAAAGTAGTATTGACGCTAATGACGAAGAGAAATCAACTGAAAATACAACAAAAATTTGTGTGAACAAAAACGGAATATTAGCATATGAAACCACACAATCGGGTGACGAGTCGACAGAAAAAGAAGATAAAAATGGAAAAACCGTAGAATCTACAGATAAACCTGTGGAAAATGAGAAAGAACTATCAACTATTGTAAATGGTGACCACGATAATTTTTTTGGTGAAAAGGAAAGTTCAGTTTTCGTTTGTCTGAATGCTGAAAAAAACAACAGGTACAAATCTACAAAAAACAATCAGTTACAAGTAACTGTTGATGATCAAGACTACAACAGTCAAGAACAAGAGGACTCCATAGGCTCCGCTGTTGAACCTAATATTGTAAAAGCTGCGGATGAAGGTTCCAAAGATGTAAATAACGTTGAGCAAGGTGCTGATGAAGAACTTTATATCGTAGGAGATACCAAGATAGTGATATCACAAGAAGAAAAAGATGCTGCAATTGCTATGGCTCGTATAAGAGATGCAATGGAAACACACCAATCCAGTGGAGCAATTATAACCACAAATGTGATACCATGCTTAGTCGAAGACGTTTTAACGAGAGAAGTCAAATATACATTTAGCACTTGCACTATTGAAAGCATAAATACATGTGTTCAATGTTGTTTGCCTCGAAACTCAAAGTACTCCGCCATTAAAGATAACAGAAGTATATACATTTGTGATGACAATTGTATGAAAGCATTCAAAACAGCAAACGGTGATAAAGTTGTGATTAATAGTAAGGGAGATTTGAGAGTTAAATGCTTTAGTTTTGAAGCAGACACAGATTACATGATTGCTACCATTAATTTTGTCAGAAAATGCGCCGATTGCTACAAGAAGATTGAAGGAACAGAAAAGAACTTGTCCTGGGAAATCAAGGATTTTTGTAATGAATTTTGCTTATCCAAGTACCAGAAAAAGATCGGTTCAACCTGTGTAAATTGCCATGTGGACGTGGAAGCAAATTGTTTGGGAAAATACTGTGTTCGTATTCTTGATGATATTCGTCAATTTTGCAGCAACGTCTGCTTAGATGAACATAAAAAAGGTATTAAAGTTTGTGCATATTGTCAGAAATATACATTTGGAAGCGGCGAGCGATTTTTTATACGAATCGGTGATAAGGGACAATTCGTGAACTTTTGTTCCAAAGGCTGTTTGGAAGGATATGATAATATCACCAATAACCGACAACTACCTCCTAAACCTGGTTTAACTTGTTCGGTTTGTTTCATTGAAGGGCCAATAATTATTGAAGTGGAACATAACTCAAAATTGAATTATTTCTGTGGAGAATCATGCTTTGCTGCATTTAAATTTGCGAATAACATCACTCCAGGAAAGTGCGATATGTGCCGGAAATATTTTGATATTAAAATACTTGAAGCATATACTATATTTTTTGATGGAGAACAACATAGTTTTTGTTCAAAGCGTTGTCAAAACATACATATCATTGCTAATAGGAAAATCGTGCAATGCAGTTGGTGTAAAGTGGAGAAATATAATTTTGATATGATCAAACGCACTTTTGCAAACGGTCAAATAGTTACAATGTGTTCAGTGATTTGTTTAAGTCTTTATCAAGTATCCATCAATGCAGTTCATTCTAACAAGGTCAAGTGTGATAACTGCCTGAAAAATTTACAGCCGCTCTGTCATTTGACCATGTCTGATGGTAGAATTCGCAATTTTTGTACCTATTCCTGTGTCATGACATTTCAAAATCAATTTTGTAACTCTCCAATCACTCTAAGTGAAGCGGATGATGTCTCGTTGTCAGGTCCTATAGGTGCTCACAACAGTTCCGGAAGAGCAACTAGAAAAATTTCATCGCAACTTCTTCCGTACACTAAACCGACAATTCCGATAATTCGCAACGTTCAACCTTTGGCAATTACAAATGGGCCTTCTTCAAGCACCAAGCATCTATCTCATTCTACTAGCGCAATTGCGAATACGAATGCACCACTTCCTACATTAACTACTGGGCAAAAGCAAATAATGCGGCAGATAATAATAAGGCCAAGACCGTTCCCAGTCCAAAGGAATGTGGCAACCATGTGCCAAGTGGTTTGTCATTCTAAAGGTATTAATTGTAAACCTACTGTTACTCATAAAGAAGTTCAGACAGACGAAATCAAAGATAAAGTAGTAGTTATTCCAATTCCTGTTCCGATATATGTCCCATGTCCAATGCATATGTATTCTATTCCAATTCCTATACCAGTACCATTTCCACTGCCAATACCAGTTCCAATCTTCATCCCAACTACACGTAATTCTGCAAATGGTATCATGAAGGAAATAAAGAAAATTCAAGTAAAAATACCTACCGACCCACTTGAAGCGCAATTATTAGTGATGGCTGAAATGGTTGCTGGTAGTACAAATGAGGGCAATACTAATTCAGAAAGTGAAGAAGAGGACAAAAAAGAAGGTTTTAGTTCAGAAGCTGTTGATGCAAGCAATATCCTTGGTGATAACATGTTACCAATGGACATGATAATTAGTACCGAACTTGATAAACCGACTGTAGATATAGAACGAGCCTTAAATGGCAGTTTTATTACAGTACCTGAAGGTGCTGATAATGCTGGATATGAAGAATCAGTAGATGATCCCCAATCAATTGAATCCATGAGAGGTTGCAAACGCACAGTTAAACAAACTAAACAACATATTGGTAGTAAAAGAGCGAGACGCATGTCTCATGGAGTTGGAATTCCCATAATGGAACCCCCGCAACCTCCTGAACCAGTTGAGAAGCCAGATGCTAATATGAGTTTAAAGTATACTTTTGCAGTAAATGCATGGAAACGGTGGGCAACAACTAAAAATGCCGAATTAGAAAAATCAGCTCACCGTGACAAGTTGTTTAAACCTGAAATGCTACAGCTAAATTCAGATGAATTAAATTATTCCTTATGTTTATTCGTAAGGCAACTTAGGAAGCCTAATGGTCAAGAATATTCCCCGGATGTAATTTATTATTTATGTTTGGGAATTCAGCAATATGTTTTTGAAAATGGAAGATTCGATAATATATTTTACGATTCAAATTATGAAAAATTCACAGATTGCCTCGATGAAATTGCCAGGAAATTTCCAGTTTTCTACAATGATTCTCGTGACATTGTCACATGTGTGGAGGAAGAGCATCTTTGGGAAAGTAAACAACTAGGTGCTCATTCCCCTCAAGTTTTACTCAGTACATTGATGTTTTTTAATACAAAATATTTTCATTTAACTACTATCGATGAACATATGCAGCTGCCTTTTTCACATATCATGAAGCATTGGAAACGCTGTCCTAATCAACCAGGTATTAGTAAAGTACCAGGATCTAAAAATGTTTTGTTGAGGTTTTATCCGCCCCAAACAGAATTAGAATCAAATACTAGGAAAGAGAAAGTATATGAACAACACGAAAATACAGAGAATCCTTTGCGTTGCCCTGTAAGACTTTATGAATTCTACTTATCTAAATGTCCTGAAAGTGTAAAAACTCGAAATGACATATTTTATTTACAACCAGAACGTTCTTGCTTACCCGATAGTCCAGTTTGGTATTCCACAATGCCATCACCGAGAGAGACGCTCGAAAAAATGTTGCATCGATTGAAAATGATAAAAGAAATTAATATATTTTTGTTGACCAACTAGATTTTTAATTGTTTTCGACTGTTTTGTAATTAATAATGTTAAAAAGTTATTACCAAGTTAATATTTTTTTTAAAGACAACAGCTTTTTATCCACAATTGGAAAATAATTTATGTTTTTGTAGTTTATGAAAACATGTTTTTTTAAGTCTTTAATAATAAGATGTTTTTTTGTCAATGTTAAAGCTCAGTCGAATATTTTTGGATATGTTGTAGTATTAGTGTTGTAAAATTTTTTGAACTTAAATTTTAATTTCCTTATTTATTCCATTCAGTTCAAATTAAAATATATAGTAAATATTATTCTTGTATTGTGTTATTTCTTCTTTCGATACCTACCATTATTCTGCCCTCCTAAGAAAAACCCCCGTATCTACAAAAAAAAAAAACATTGAAATTTTAGTACTTATTCGATTCTGCTCGATTTATATGACATATTTACTTAATAAAAAGACCGTAAATGCAAGAAAGCATTGCATTTACGGTCTTTTTATTAAGTAAATATGTCATATAAATCGAGCAGAATCGATAAGTACTAAAATTTAAAAAATATTTTTTTTCTGTAGATACGGGGGTCTTTCTTAGGAGGGCAGTATTGTACCGAATTGTTTTGCATTTGTATTAACATTTGATTTGGAACTGCAACCTTTTAACAATTTTTGTATCATTCTTCTTGAAGTTATTGCTCACATTGTTACTTTAAGCAACAATTGATGCAGTGCATAGTATTTTCCACATCTCAATATATCGTGAAACACTGTGCAAGACGTACTCTCGCAGTTTCGTGAAACAAGGATCATGTGGAGAGTAAGGCCTGATCGTAAACGTTCAATAAACGCCGGGAATAACCGTTTTCTGTGTGTACCATCAAATATTCTTGGTGGAGTAATGGTTTCAGCTACAATAGTTCGGAGAAGACTCAATGAACACGGTTTCGTTTCGATAACACCAGCCACAGGTCCTCCATTAAACATAGCGCAGCGATTTCCTACCTTTGCGCTGCTACTGCTCCCCGAAAAAAACATTTTCCGTTGATGGTAATACGAGATTCAGAAGGGTGTCGAAGGCATTCAATGCACCCCAAACAAAGCTTGAAAGACGTGTCAAGGGCGCTCGTGAAAAGATCTGTCGTCCAGAGGTGCTGCCAAAAAAGTCTTGGCAGATATAAAAATGTGTTTTCAGAGGAACAAGAGTTAGTTCAGCACATATTTTATAATGGAAGAAAAGTTGTTTGGTCTAACTTTAAAACATCTACGAAAACTAGCATTTGAGTTGGCTGCAGCAAACGGTATTGACCACGGCTTCAATAGAAATAAGAAAATTGCCAGAAAGGATTGACTCTGCGCTTTTTTTGAAAGAAATTGAAGAGTCGCTTTACGTAACCCAGAAAACTTCTACGGCTCGTACAAAGGGGCGTATTTTGAAATAAAGACTTCTTAAATGACAAAGTAATATGACACATTTTTAAGGTTTTTTACTTTCTTTAAACAAATATGGCAACTACACTAAGACCTCGTTTAGCGCTCAGGATACGTTCCTAGACGTCAAAGCGCTAAACGAACCGGCGTTAAACGAGGTCACTTTAGCACATAGTAAATAGGGAAAGGGCAATACGAGATTGAAATTAAACAAATTTTATTTCTAAAATGGTTCGTATAGTAGAAACAGGCATGTTTAATCCACCAGAGCTAACGCGAAATAAATTTTAATCCTGACTGGCGTCTGTCTCACAGACCGAGAGTTTTTATAGTATAATTATTAGGGAGTTATCGCAGAGACTCCGGTACGTGAAACGCAGCGGTTATTCTCAATTTGTGGTTAAAGCGCATGCTCAGAAAGTAACGAAACGTGAAGTATTTAACCGACCGTCTTACGTTTGCTGAAATAGCATGGACAAGATCGGATCGTTTTTGGAAAGTTCTCGAAGGGATCACGTGACGCGGACACAGCCCGGCTGTTCTCAATTTTTTTTGTTAACGCGCTTGCTCAGAACGTGAAACATTTACACGGACCCGATATATTTGCTAAAATAACCGGGAAGAAATCCATAACATAACGTTAAGTAGTTTGAATTTAAAAATGTGTATGAACTAATTAAGTCGGTTGACTGCGTTTAGGTTTTTGTTGCTATTTTGGAGAGTTCGCAATTTTATTTATGTTAAACGGTTATAAATTTACTTCAAGACAAAAATTTTTTTACATGTTATAAAATGTATTAAAGTATCATTATCTTAAAAAAAAATAATAAAAAAATATTTTGTTAACACAATAATAAATAATCAATATGGATTACATATGTAATTCATGCGCCTACTTGTGTAACAACATAACAGGCGCCTACTGAAGGGTTAATCACTCCAATTGATTAACGTTTTTGCATCTGCCGTTTGTTCTTTTAATTTTAATTGAAGGTTGTAAAATACTTAAATCATAAACGCATTAAGTACATTAATAAAATCTTCATTAGGCATGAATAAATTTCAAAAAGTTCTGTTATCTTTGGTTTCGTATGCTTTCAGATGACAAAATAAATTAAAAGAAGTGAAATTTTTGATTTCTAATTCCTTGCATACGGTACAATTGTGAAATGCCAACATTTTTTTGTACAAATAACCACAAACGTAAAACAAAGCATTTTCGGCGAGGAAGTCAATTTCTCTGTAATCAGTGAAATTGAAACTGAGTTAATTATTTGAAATTGACACCGGCTGCTGTTCATTAACAAATTTTTCTAAAATATTTTCATTTATAACAGTTAACAATTGATCAAAATCATTGGCACAGTTTGCACTTTCATTATTATCTAAGTAATTTAATGAAAATAATTTTTTAAAAGTGTTCTGAAATATTTGTGGGGTAGGATTTGGACTGTTGCCCTCTGAACCCCTAACAGTTCCAAACCAATTTGCAAGAGCATCTTGATTTAGCCTTCTGGTACACAGGAACGAACTGCCTTCATTTTTTAATTCGACCCACAGAAATTTTAAAGCCTTAATAGTTATAAGCCAGCCCTCAAAACATTTAATTTTGTTTGTAATTGATTTACCAGCACTATCAAAAAATTTTAATAGATTTTATCAAATCTACCAATTTTGTTTCGTGGGAACGTCAATTTGCAAAATTACCAATTACTAATTAATAATTAAATTTAAGGCACCACGTAGATCGGGAAAAATATTAACACTGTTACAAAAAAAAATATCAATCACGTCTTTGTAATGCATACATAAATTTGTTTCCTAATTTGTTTATTCTTTGGTATAATGCTTAATGTAAATGGTTTTCTGAAATGTGTACTTATCTGTTATTTACGTAATTAACCACCTACACAGGAGGAGTAATAATTTATAAACACTCCCAACAAACTTCTAACAGCCATTTAAAAACAATACAAAACGAAGTAAAATCCAAAATTCCATAATTTTCAATAAATTTCTCTGACATTTTTCAAATTTTAAAGTCTCCCTGACAAGTTCGGTTTTCTACATTCGCGCCTAATATTTAAACTTCCATGTGCTTTTCAAAGTTTCGCCAGACATGCGCATTCAAATAATATCACCGTTAAATCGTCCCGTTTCGCTTCTTTTTAAAAGCGTTAGCGTTCACGGAGACACTGCGATAACTCTGGTTAGGGCTCTTTCCGTAACGGTAATTTCGGACTGGGTCACGTGGTATTTCACGGAGCGGAGACTTTAACGGGGTCTTTGCGATAACTCCCTATTATTGAAAAATATTCTTTTATGTTAAATCTAAATTTATATATTGAAAATGCGTCCTTTCACCACAATAAAACACAACTAGATTTAATATAACATTATTTTTATTATACTTCAACTTTGATATGAAAATTATGTCACTTTTTTGTGACACCTCTAAACATAATAAGCTATTAACCAAAATGAAAAAAACATAAACAAAAAAATTTTGTAAAGGAAAATTGAATTCAGCTTATTTTACTTACAATTAGATTCCGACTGGCGTCGGGTCCCACAGCCGGTGACGACGCAAACAATACAAAAACAATATGTCTGCACACGTCGCTATCATACGAAAGACTGATAATAGCATTGATCAAATGAGGCAGCTACCCGAAGAATCGGCCAAATTTATTAAAAGATTACAAAGTTATTCAGAGTTTACAAAAAAGTCGGTTTCCGAGACGTATGGCGCCACCTATATTGGGTTGACTTCACATTCATCAGTTCCAGTCGCCTCAGCACCTACATTTTAATATCATTCGAAATGCTTTTTTGTGTCATTTTGGTTTTATTATTACACCGAATAATCCAAAAAATTATACGGATTTATTATTAATGCACAAATAGAATTTTTATTGATTTTCTTACACAATAATATCGAGTATTACAGCACATAAATTAATAACTGCTAATGAACAAGATACACGAAAATAAACGTACCAAACATATATTTAAGGGAAGTACAGCGCTACGATAAATTGCGACCTTTCGCTGATTGTTCAGAAATAATCACGAATCAACGAAATGCCGAGATTTTGAATCAGCGTAATGTTTTTTTTAGACTTCGAGCAGACGGCGTTATATCGAATCAGCGTTAAACGAAGTCTTAGTTGTTTCATAATTTTTTAAAACTTTTTTACACAATAAAACAAAAAAAAAAACAGTTCAATACACAATTTTGCATTGTTTCTTATGGGAACCCCGTTTTGCCTGAACGGTTGTCCACAACGGGGGCTTTTAATTTTTTTACTGTAATACATTTTATACCAAAAGCACTTTTCTTTTGAGAAAAAGGCACTTGTTTAAAATTAAGTAATTACTAAACTTATTAAAACTGCACGGGAATTGTATTGTAATTTATTACTGGTATATGAGCCAAAATACATTTCCGTCCCCATTTCGCCCAAATTTACCCCGGACGTCATATCATAGACTGTCTAACGCTTTCAAAGATTTTTGCACCGTTTCCAATGAAAGCACAAGCATTAATAACACGTTGGCACAGCATGTTTTCTTTATCGATTGGAATATCATAAACAAAGGATTATAGAAAAAATAATCCGCAGGATTGAGATCAGGGGATCTTGGAGGCCATGCGACTGGTCCCGATCGGCCTACCCATTTGTCGAGATACATTTGATTAAGTAAATCATGAATTTGGCAAGAAAAATAAGCAGGAACTCCGCCCGTGCATAAACCACATTGTATTTCTTCAAGCTAAAAGAAGGAATAGCTCCGGAATGTTATGTGATAGAAATTTTCTGTAACTATCGCCTGTTAATCATCTTGGTAAAACATAAAGACCAATTTACAACTCCTACCATACTAGTCCAAACATTAATCTGGAATTGTAATTGGTGCCCAGTTGGAAACTGTAGATGCGGATTCTCTTCTATCAAGTAATGCTGGTTGTGTAGATTTCCAATGCCGTTTCTCGTAATTGTAGCTTCATCGGCAACGGGAACAGAGGTATCTACAAAAATCTTCCCAGGCGGGAGAATCAGCGAGAAAAATACCTTGCACCCGTTGAAAATAGTATGGATAAAATAGCTGTCCCTGAATTACCCTCCAAGTTGTCATATGATATATGTTAACTGTTGCCGCTAATTGTCAGGAGCTGCTACTTGAATTTCCGCCAAGTGTATCTAAAATGTCCTTTTCTAATTCGGCATACGAAGAGATGACGGTTATCCACAGTTTGTAACAGAAGTGTTACGTGCTACGGTGCCTGTCTCCGAAAGTCGTTGGTATGTACATACATACAAGGAAGCAAATGTTTTCTGATATGGCTGCTGTCAATTTGGATTGCCGTTACCACGGCAGTACCCCAAAATAATTTTTACTCTTTCGTGAAAAGACAAATTTATCTTTATGCTATTTTCGTCAAATTTCAATAACACAATTACTTGATTAATAGCTTACGTAATCGTGGGAGGGCTAAGACAGTCTCTAAATTAATGTAACTTAGATTTAAAACGTTAAGGCTTAATATCTTGGAAGGGGTGCATTTCCGGACACGGGTTTATTAAAACTTTTGATTTATTTTTGATCGTGGAATACTTTCCTAAAATTCCTCTGTAATAAAATCAGCCGTTATTTACATATAAAGTACCAGCGGAGCAACAAATTAAAATTAATAGTTATATTCAACCAATACCCGATCAAAGATATAAACAAATAACAAATTGCATTAAAAGTTCAAGCTATAAACTGTAGAAGTGCAATACGTATTCCAAGCAAACGTTAAATGACTCGCAAAATTTCTTTATCTTGACGTCGATAACGATCTTGAGAAACCATTCCAAGTTAAAAACTATTTAGTTTTGCAATTCATGTAGAGAACAATGTTGATTCATGAAATAGCACTGAAAAAGCACCATTTAATTTTCTGAAAGTAAATTTGCCAACACCTACAAACAAGAAACGTGCTTCAAACGCAACCTACAAATAATCGAATAAACAGGCGACATTGAACCTAATAAACACTCAAAGCTAACTAGATCAAAAGCAAAACGTAAAGAAAATACTCTAAATCTTCAAAAAAGCTTTTTTACGCACGTTTGTTTTCCTATATTACACCCCTGACGCGACATCCGGCGTAATATGTAAAACCGAATCCACAAGAATATTTATAGCTATAACATCAACATTATTTTACCCATCGCCAAACAAGCGAAAAAGAGTCCCTTTTAGTCATTAAAATGTTAAAATCGCACATGCATAATAAAAAAGCGAGTTAAGCTACTAAAGATTTTAAAAGCTTTAGTAACCTTTTAAACTCCCGGCAAACTTTTTTAGTTTTTGTAAAAATAGAGAAACAATAAGTTTTAAAAGAAATCGATTTGGAGACTAAAACGAGGGGGTGGTTAAATTGAAAGGGATGCGTGTGTGGCTATAACGGATATGGCAGGTCTAACAATGACCAAGCAAATGAGAAAAGCTCAAGTTACTACAATAGGAACCCTGGGATTTAAACCCGGATGTATGATTTCGCTACACATACGTTTTCCGCTAAACCTAATCGGTTTTTGAATTGCCGTAACAGTTCACGAAATTTATTCTTGAACCAAAATATTGCTGAATTGTAAACGAAATTTTGTATATCAATTCACAGAATTGGAGTTGTTATTAGACTAAGGTGAAGTTTGCGAATATGCATCCACGAAAATAGGTCACCAAAGTAGGGGCAATCCTAAGCTATGCTGATTTGAACCAGATGACTGAGTTTTTATATGCTATGTATTTTTATGTGCTCTCTAATGGCCTTAAGTGTACGTTTTTGCTTGCAATCATGGAATTAATGAGTGTTAAATCTTCTTTTATAAAATTAAGAACATATTTATACTTTATTTAAGCATTTCTCGAACTTATTTAAACGGTAACCAGAGAAAGTTAATTTACTGGTAGCATTGAATTAAACTCAACAAATTAATCGGTTCGTTTTATTTTCTCTGCATGTAAACTTATTTTCTTCTTGTTAATCCTATGGGTGTAAGGCGATTTGAATTGAGTCCTACAATATCTTCTTCCTTTCCATTCATACTTTTTAAATTCCATGTACATTACATCCTATAATTATGTTTTCTCTATTTTCGTGCTTTATCCTTTCGTCTGCTTTATCTTCATTGTTGTATTCTATAATCCGATTTCGTTCTCACTTTTCTTACCTTGCCGTTACTTTTGATTTCTTGCCGACTTTCCTTTACTTTCTTATAGTGTGTAATTTTATCTTGTCATTTTTTCATTCCATTTCCAACCTTGTCGATCAATTGTTAATTTTTGAAATTCAACTTTGACATTTTATTCTTTCTCTTTCTCCTTTTGCCATCCTCCTGATTATTGTCTGCATTTCTTTTTCTCTTTTGGTTAGATTATCATTATGCATACCTTATGTTTCTTGTTCCTTAACTTGTAGTTATTCTGCATAACTATACTTTTATCATCTTTGCTTTTGAGCTCAACTAAGTATATTTTTTCTCGTATCTTCCTTGCTGCTTCTATTGTTATTTCTATTCATAGTTTAGCGCTCAATAAGCTCGATGCCTTGTTTTACATCCTTGAGATCATTCGTATCAATTTTTATTCCTTGTAGGGGAGAAGCGGGTAATACCGGTCACGTAAGTTGAAATTGGAATAAAATGATTAATAATGACAATTTCTATGGTATAATATTATTTGGTTAAACAAAACTAACATTATTATTCTAAAAATTCCACAGTTATTTTAACAATTTTCGATATAATTAACATTTAATGAAAAGGTTACATTGAGCAGTATTGCACGCATCGACGGGTAACATCACTCGGGGCGCGGGCATACAAATCAAGTACAACTCGGGCAAAAATCACAAATTCTGTGCGCGCCTATCGAGCACACCAGCCACACCTATACCATAGCTCATTATTCTCATCTTTATCGCCATGGATGTATCGTCTAAACAATTTTGATCGGCTTTAACAGTAATATTTTCTTCTAGATCCACCATTTCTATGTCGGATTTAGCTGATGCGGCTTTGCTTTTTTTCATAAAACATGTCCCTCCTCAGATTTCCGAATTTTGCTACTTTTATGCTGCCTCTTTTGGTTTCTTTGAGCAATGCTTTCTTATTTACCCGTATTAGTTTTTTCCTTTATATATTAGTGGGGTTTTACAGTTTTACAACCATATTTCGAATCCTAACATCAATTTTTTTCTATTTCTACAATCTTTTTTGCTTAAATTCCTCCATCTCCTTCTTGGTCATTCTTTTTTCCTTCTTCGTGCTGAATCTATTACCTTCTTTGGCCATCTCTCGGGACTCATGCGCCTAACATGCCACCTCTCTTTGACAATTAAAACTTCTTTGTTAGATATTCCTGAAATCACTAAAGTATTCTGCCACTTAGATATTTGTGCTTCTTTCTGGTTTAATTTCCTTTTGGAAAAATGGAGCAAATCTTCTGCAGATATGAAAAGAGCTTAAGTCGATGGAATAAGATTGTTATAATCCACAGTCGACCCGAAATTTTGGCGATATGCCATATTTAGCTCAACAGAGGGTGTTGTACTTGTTTCATTTTGTGACTGGCCTCCCATAGTGCCAACTCATAAGTATTTAGAACTTTTGAAGGCAAAAAATCGTTTGGGTTAAGCTGCCAAATTTAAGTTACAGAAAATCTAGTTTCTGCATTGTTAATGGTAGCAAAATTATGGAGTACTTTTTTGAAAAGTGATGCAAGATCATTCAGTTCATAGAAGAGCATAGAGTGGTACATAACAACTAGATTCTTGGAGAGATGTAGCCATTACTATGATGGTGAGCAATGGACAAACAGGTGCCAACACATGGACATGCACCAATAATACAGGACTAGTTGAAGCCGGACTGGCAAGAAGCGCAACTTCTACACTTAGACGTATAAACTAACTGCCTATTTTTAATTAATTATTTACAATGTTTTCAATCGCAAGCAATTCTTCATTGCTTGTATCAGATCTCAATTATTTTAATATATATATAGTGGACCCTGTGATGTCGATAATGAAAATAAAAACAAGAACCTTTAATCACAAAAAAAATTTATATAAAATAATATAAAATTACTCACATAGACGCGTTTCGGTGGCTATGCCACCATCTTCAGTACATCTACTAAATCTAATTTTACAAACTAAGCCTTATATACTATTATTTACGCATCCGTGAATTTAACACTTGAGTGAGTTTCACGGATGGTTAGTCAAATCTAGTAATCTATACAATGGGGTATTGGGAATGGAGCCCATATCACTACTTAATAATTTTTTCCTATTCTTATATATAATCAAACTTTCCCTACTATTTAAATTCCTATAATCTGATTCTGCCCTAACCAATTTTAAATTGTCTATACCTATTGTATGGTTGCATTCTAGTACATGCAGGGCAACACTAGATTTCTCTGGTCTATTGTATTTGATATGAGCCATATGCTCTTTGAATCTGGTAATGATAGAACGTCTAGTTTGCCCAATATATACCAAATCACAATCACTACAACTAATCTGGTAAATACCTGACATATCCCTATCACTATTTTTGTCCTTCGGATTACCCAACAAACTACTTAATGATCTATTGTTATTACTGTGAACTATTTTAAGGTCAAATTTGTTAAAGATTCCACCAAGGCCATTTGTAACTCTTGGGTCGTAAGGAACTTTAACAAATCTGACCTTAGGATCGGTATCGCTGCTAAAAGTGGTACAATTTTGAATGGACAATTTGAATTGTTTCCTACGTATAATGTTATCTACTATGTTACAATTGAAACCATTACTTGTCGCAATATTCCTAATGGTTGTAAGTTCTTTCCAGTACCTTTGCTTCGTTAAAGGAAAAGATAGCAGTCTATGAACCATAAATTGAAAACTAGCCATTTTATGTTGTTGGCAATGGCTCGAATCTTTGGTTATATAGCGACATGTACTGGTTTCCTTCCTGTATACATCTATTTCTATTTTCTTGTTCTTCCTGATCACCAATGCATCTAAAAACGGTAACTTTCCATCTTTTTCTATTTCATGTGTAAATTTAATAGTTGGATATTGGCTGTTGAGGTCGGCAATGAAATTGATTAGATTATGGTTTTGGCAATCGAAAATAGCGAAGATGTCGTCCACGTACCTAAACCAAATTCTTGGGAAATAAACCGAGTTGGATTTAAAATCAGTTTCGAATCAGCCCATGAAAATTTCCGCGAAGAATGGTGATAACGAGTTACCCATGGAAGTACCGCTTGTCTGTTCATAGAATTTGCCCCCGATTTTAAACTGACTCTGCAGCATACACAACTCCGTTAATGACATGTATTCTTTGACCACCGTTTTCTCCAGATCGTTGGCGATCAGTAAGTCTTCAAGATAGGAAAGTGTTTGTTGAATTGGAATACTGGGAAATAAAGATGACACATCAAATGAAACCAGCAACTCACCAACCAACCAACCAACCTTCCAGTTTCTCGATTAAGAATTCATTGGAATTTATTCAGAAAATTAACAACATCTCATTAGAAGATGGTGAGTTGCTGGTTTCATTTGATGTGTCATCTTTATTTCCCAGTATTCCAATTCAACAAACACTTTCCTATCTTGAAGACTTACTGATCGCCAACGATCTGGAGAAAACGGTGGTCAAAGAATACATGTCATTAACGGAGTTGTGTATGCTGCAGAGTCAGTTTAAAATCGGGGGCAAATTCTATGAACAGACAAGCGGTACTTCCATGGGTAACTCGTTATCACCATTCTTCGCGGAAATTTTCATGGGCTGATTCGAAACTGATTTTAAATCCAACTCGGTTTATTTCCCAAGAATTTGGTTTAGGTACGTGGACGACATCTTCGCTATTTTCGATTGCCAAAACCATAATCTAATCAATTTCATTGCCGACCTCAACAGCCAATATCCAACTATTAAATTTACACATGAAATAGAAAAAGATGGAAAGTTACCGTTTTTAGATGCATTGGTGATCAGGAAGAACAAGAAAATAGAAATAGATGTATACAGGAAGGAAACCAGTACATGTCGCTATATAACCCAAGATTCGAGCCATTGCCAACAACATAAAATGGCTAGTTTTCAATTTATGGTTCATAGACTGCTATCTTTTCCTTTAACGAAGCAAAGGTACTGGAAAGAACTTACAACCATTAGGAATATTGCGACAAGTAATGGTTTCAATTGTAACATAGTAGATAACATTATACGTAGGAAACAATTCAAATTGTCCATTCAAAATTGTACCACTTTTAGCAGCGATACCGATCCTAAGGTCAGATTTGTTAAAGTTCCTTACGACCCAAGAGTTACAAATGGCCTTGGTGGAATCTTTAACAAATTTGACCTTAAAATAGTTCACAGTAATAACAATAGATCATTAAGTAGTTTGTTGGGTAATCCGAAGGACAAAAATAGTGATAGGGATATGTCAGGTATTTACCAGATTAGTTGTAGTGATTGTGATTTGGTATATATTGGGCAAACTAGACGTTCTATCATTACCAGATTCAAAGAGCATATGGCTCATATCAAATACAATAGACCAGAGAAATCTAGTGTTGCCCTGCATGTACTAGAATGCAACCATACAATAGGTATAGACAATTTAAAATTGGTTAGGGCAGAATCAGATTATAGGAATTTAAATAGTAGGGAAAGTTTGATTATGTATAAGAATAGGAAAAAATTATTAAATAGTGATATGGGCCCCATTCCCAATACCCCATTGTATAGATTACTAGATTTGACTAACCATCCGTGAAACTCACTCAAGTGTTAAATTCACGGATGCGTAAATAATAGTATATAAGGCTTAGTTTGTAAAATTAGATTTAGTAGATGTACTGAAGATGGTGGCATAGCCACCGAAACGCGTCTATGTGAGTAATTTTATATTATTTTATATAAAATTTTTTTGTGATTAAAGGTTCTTGTTTTTATTTTTCTCAATTATTTTCTCTTGCCAAGGCGTCTTCCATAAATGATGTCACAGGTTTAGGCGTGACGGTAGGTGGGAGGGTAGCGGAATTGTAACAGTCCGTAATATGGGTTAAAGTTTTTTTTTTTTTTAAACGTAACAATACCAACGTATTTTCGAAGAAGTAAAATTTTACATTGAATACATTTTGCAAATTTAAATTGACAGTTTGACAGTTATTTTTGTCAGAAGTTTTTCAAAATATGAAACTTAAATATATATTTTTTGTACTTTTAAATATTGGGTTGCGTACATTGGACGTAGGCCTCGGAAAGTTACGTGAAACACTCAGTAAATAATTCTATTAAGGAAAATAATAAAAAGAATACTCGGGCGATTTGACCGTCACCAGTGCAACGCAGGGTTAGTCAAAACTTTTAACACTAAAATGTTGTTATAGCCCAAAAAATGACTATTTTGGAAACAGTTAAAAAAAGTGTACGATTATAATAATTTAACGATATAAAAATCAACTGTCAATAGAAATTGTCGATCGATAAAAAAATTGCTAATTTCTCAACAAACAAAAACCGTATTCTAGGGTTAAGATACTTTTTACATGTTTTAAAAATAATAAAAAGTATAAACATGGAACAAGTAAACAATATGTTGTTGTTTCAATTGAATGTTGAATTATTAAATTTCTAATATCACTGCATTCAAAATACACCGTGAATCAATTATGGTCTACTTCTGAAATTTTCTTAGTTGCAACCAAACATACTAATTCCACTTACCACTTGATACTGCCTTTGATTTAAATTATAAATGGAATACAATACTCAGAAACAATGGAATGCTAGATGTATTTTTTAATTTTTGAAAAATTAGAGATCTAGTGCTTGTTTCAATTAGTATGTTTGGTTGCGTCTAAGAAAAATTCAGAAGTAGACCATAATTGATTCACGGTGTATGTCATTGAGTAACAGGAAGAAAGCAAAAAAGTAAGTAATTTATATAGATAATAATTTTTTCCGCCTATTCAAGATGCAATGGAACTTCGAACGCTTCATTCATAGTATTATTCTATAAGTTGTTTTTTTTAATCGCAACTTTATGGAATTGTTAGTAGTTACTCCCGCTGTCCCATAAGGATAGTAGCAAGTGGATATTAAAAGGGAATTATTGGCGAATACAGCTGTAAGTTATGTTGTAGCGCAAAATTGCGAAGCCTACAACCAAAATCAATATTCCATGACATCTGTCATTTGTTTTGAGACATCTTTCAATTTTTAGTTTACTCTAATTATTATGAATTATAACAATTTTTCTAATTTCATCCGCTGATCGAAATCAAGTGTTTTATTTCAGTTCAATGTCAACCCATTGTAAAAGTAAGATGAAAAAAGAGAGTTCTCAAGCAAAAATGATTCTACCTACACGTTTAAAAAAAAACTCTAAAATAATTGAAAAACCCAGGAACTATCTGAACACTCCAAATAAAAATTAGGAGTAATATTTTTAATTTATTGTTCAATCTATTGTTCAAAATAAAAACTAGGAGTAATGTTTTTAATTTATGGTTGAATTTAATCAAGTTTTTTAATAATAAACGTTGCGTTCTATGTATTTTCTTTTGCTACTATTATTATGGGACAAATTAAATTCATGAACTGCTACTATTATTATGGGACAGAATGAGCATAAAATATCTTAAAAGTTATCAAGATTGATATAAATAACCTTATCAAATATAATTCAGTTCGTGATAGAAGTAATATTATTTATTTAGAATTACTTTAGAAGAGGAGAAAATTAAATAAGAAATGCTTAAGGTATTCACCATCATGTTTTTTTGGTGTTAAATAAGTAATTAACTAACTTATTTCAAAAAACCGGTGATTTAGTAGGGTAGCTGTCCATGTTTTTTAATTTCGAATGATTCGAACTGCAGTAAAAAAATTAAGTAACGTCCATTTAAAATGATGCGAGAGCAATTTCACATTTTTATATCCCATGGAGAAGGTAAAAATGAATTTTGTGTTTTCTATTCATATCATGGTGGTAGTGAATTTTTGAAAACGTACGCGAATAAAATATACTTTACGAGAGTTAGGCGCCTCTTTATTTTCGTCGACGTAAATATTTGAAAATCCTTTGGATGTGTGTTAGCGTAACGATGTTCCTAACTAAAATTCTTCGCTTTAACCACTAAAGTTATTAGACTCGCTGTGAGATATTACTTGGTTTTAATTCGCAAGATCATATAGAAGTTTAAGTTATTGCGGAAAGATATTGCTATTTCCTAGCGAAACCCATAAAATGTTAAATGAAGTCTTGCGAAATTGAATCTATTCACTTTAATATACCCTTTTAATCGTAGAATATATATCTTTGTGTTTGAAATTTTATAATAAATTGAAGCAAATTATTAAATTTTCCAGAGTAATTTCGACGTATCGATTGCGCAATATTTGAATATTTTATTTTGTACCTTCATCGGATGTTACGATCTCTCTCGGCGTTGATTCATTTAAATCCTATGAATTTTAAATTATCATGGTAATGCCTACAAATACACATTTATGCAAACCGAACTGACAACTTCTCGCTGTTACATTTAACACATTCATAGCTTATTCAAATGATTTCTTCTTTCAAACATTCATTTTTGTTGCGATAATGAGATTTTCAGAATAACATTTAATGAAAATGTAAAGTTGAACCTTCATCACTATCTCAAATTAAGTAAATCACATTTGAGTTAACTTTGTTGACGTTGCCGTAATAAACCGACTTTAGATCAATCGATTTGAAAATAATTGAGATAATCAGTTGGATATTTACGTACGATTAGTTCCTCTTTTACATATAAAATACAGCAGATGCTGCTTATTTGGTTTACTGCTTAATTGAATCGGTCTTCTATTTAACTCAAAGGGTCGTAACCAACTCCACTTGTATAAAGTGGTCAAAAAGTAGTCGTTCAGTTACTTAGTTTTTTAGTTATTTCATTTTTATTATTTATTTATTGTTTTTTTTTGTGTCGTACTGTGTTGCAGAAAATCCTGGAAAAAAAACTAAGGGAAATAATAGAGCCCTAATTGGAGGATATACAAAGCTGTTTTTGCCCATCACACATCAAGTAAGATCATAACTGCACAATCCAACAAGTAGTTGAGAAGAAGCTGGCAAAGAATCAACAGAAGTACGATATGGCAGAGTCTAGGAAATAATAAAATTATTATAAAAATAATACAAGCCATACACAAAGACCAAGTAGGAACATGCAATTGACCATCGGAAATATTCACCACTTCAGAAAGAGTAAAACAGAGTAGCGTACCAAAACCATGTCTGCTTACTTCTGCGGTGGACGAGACCATCAAGTAATGCTAACAGAGAATGAAAAGTCTACCTAAATTCATGTATGCAGATGACATTGTATTATTTGCCAATTCTGAAAAGAACTTAGCGAAACTGGAAACATAAAACCTGTTTTTAAATATCAAGAAAATGAAATGTATGGCAATAAGTGATGAAGAGAAAATACGAGGAAGGAATAGAACAAGTTAACAGAAGCAATTATCTGGGATCAATTATAGATACTTAGGGGAACGTAGAGGAGGATTTAAACAGGCGAATATTTATTACGTGCTGCAAAAGAAATTCTTATCACGCAATGAAATCAAGAGAAGAACAAAAACAGCGGTGAACAAAGCAATGCATTTATCAGTCCTACTGAATGGAACAGAAACACAGGAGAAGAGAATACAACGAGCTGTGATAAAGTATCATAGAAGGGTATTAGCAGTTAAAAGGATAGGCAAGAAGAGGAATGAAGATATAAAGAAAGACTTGAGATCAAGATCTGCAAAAGAAATACTGGAAGATAAAAAGTTCAGTTGGTTTGGGCACTTAAAGAGATTGGGAGGAGATAGAAAAATATAGAAAATTTGGGAAGTGAAACCAGTACGAAAATTAAATGAAAACCTAGAAGACAGTGTAGCAGTACAGTAAAAACGATACTAAACGAGAGGTGGGAAATTTGGAACTCGGCCAAAGAAATGGCTAAAGACAGGGAAAAATAGCAGAAATTTATTCAGACATGAAGGAAAACATCAACGCCCTAGGAGGGTAAAAGAGGAGACGATTATGTGTATATGAAAAATCGAGGTAAATTAACAAAATTAAACTGATTGAATAAACGTGGTGATTTTATAAATCTGAATTAGGTACATACTATGTGCCCACAGATACAGTTACAAAGAGAGGAAAAGCTATTTTGCAATTTACGCAAATAAGTCTGTCTTGTTAAAAAGTTTTGTTTGTTATGGGAAGTCATAAACAGTTGCCAAACTTCTAATAAAGAATACAACATATTCTAACAGCCGTAAAAAAATTAAATCTACCAAGCAAACTAGCCTTATTTTTTACTTTTGTGGAATTTTTTTTAAATTATAAAGTAACTCACGGGTCGTGCAGGTATAATTATCAAGACTCGGTAAATGGAGAGTGCAATACATCAAATTGGCAAAAATAGATTATATAACGTAACATATGGTAGTCATTTAAAACACTATCCTTTATAATCAAGTTGCAATAGTAAGTACATACTTCTAAAATATTCGAAGCGGTCAAAACAAGCATGTGATTGATAGCGCAGCTTAATCAGGTTCTGTCCATCCCCGTGTAACCCTCACTGTGTTCACCCCTTGCCATTCAATATAAATTAATGTTACTTGTGCGGTATTGTGGAACAAATCCTTTAGTAATTCATATTAATTGCTCGAAATGTACTTGTCATCTTACAAACTAAATTTTTTGGTGCTGGTTAGAAGAATAACCAAGGAAAAAGCATCTCTTGAATTGAACATCGAGAAATAGATTTGAATTAATATTTCCGCAAATAAATTTCCGTCATGTAATCGTCTGTCAAAAATGGAAAGGGAGTTCACCAATATCCTACGTGCAAGATTTACAGGCCTATTTCAACAAGTCATCGTGATGTCACGCTTCCTTCCTTATTGAACTTAAGGACCAATTCTCCTTAGTGAGTAGGGTTTACAACTGTCATATTGCTTCTGCTTTGAGGTTTAATTTATTCCGTTTTACACATGAAATGTCAATTAGGAAGGTTAGATGCAATGAAATTTGCGATAAGACGAACCGTTTTGTTAGTAAACCGTAATTATTTTACATACATCTCATACCTGTGTCTTTCTTTACATTCTCTTGTTTGTTTGTGACTTTACGTGACATATTTCGGTTAATATGGTGATGCGCTAACGAATTCGTGTATCACTTTGAAGGTTGCAAATAACAATCATTTGAAGCGCTTTTTACAAAAACAACCATAGTCCTAATTTGCTTTTTGTGGCAAATCAAAGAAAACGTTCTGTCGTTGTTATATTTCTTTATAATGGAATAATTTCCATGTAAAATATTAGATAATGTTTAACTGAAGTGTCACTAAATATTTTAGCTTACAAGATTGACTCGTTTTCCCAAAAAAAAATCTTGAGAATTATGTGAATCGGACATTGGTTGTTTTTGTAGGAAAATGTAGAAGAATAAAAGCGAACACTAAAACTTTAACACAAATTTATTACAATGCTTAAGAATACAAACACTGTTAACTTTTATTATTTTAATAGAAATATGAGAGTATGAATGGTATGAATTTTTGGAGTTGTTTAGTTTTCAGAGCCACTACTGTTCTCATCGTCGTCGATTTCCACCTCAATGGGACCAGAACTTGTACCTGGTTCTTCAGGATTAGATTGAAGATTTAGATAGTACTGAACATTTTCAGGAGTTTTCAGACATCTAGCTAGATTTCTTAAAAAACCTAGCTTTTGAGGCTTTATTTCAATCTCTCCTTGATACAGGGCAGACATTTTCAGTTTTGTAGCAAGTTTGTTCCTATTTCGTATCTGTATCCTACTCCAAGGTCCTGTGTAAGTATCTTTTGTTTGTACATAATCCACATCAGCAGATATTTTAAGGACTCTAACTGCTTTAATCTTCATGGGCGGTTTTGGATTTGGCATGAAGTATGGCTTTAAAGCTTCGGCCATGTTAAAAAAGGTTTCCTGCTTAACTTTTACTAAATTAAAAGGAGAAGGTTTTTCTCTAGCTTCTAATATTAGTCGGTCCCAGTCTGCCTGAACTTCTGCATTATTTTTTCTTTTTTTAGCCTCAATCAAGCTAAAGTCCTGATCGTTTGGCAATCGAGAATGTCCTCGTATAGGGAAATAGTACGTTATTGTCTTAAAAACTTTAAGAATGTGAACTAATGCGTATAAAAATCTAACCATTAAATAATTTTTATTTTGACCTGGACATCCGTCACTAAACAACACCAAGTCCTCATTGGATATATCAACGTTGTTAAAGTAATGCAGCAATAATGAAGTTACATTATTTTGCCCTTTTTTTCCAACGGTTTCGTCATAAACAAGCATGGCTGCCTCATTAGTTGCAAGATCGTGAACACCAAAAACGTAATACCAAAGTTGACTTGAAAAGAAAACTTCACTACTCTGAATATGAGGCAAGGGCAAGTTTTGCATGTAATCAAAGGTTATGCACATAATATGTCCTTTTTGTGCTTTAAGCTTACATTGCCTCTTGATCTCATAAAACTTATCTGCTCTGAGCTGATGAATATTCTTTTCTGTTTCAATAGTTTTACGTTCTTCTAAGTCAGTACTGAAGTTTATTTTCGATATCAGTCGATCACAAATAGTGCAAGTGTCAGACCTAGGTAGACCAAATTTAATATTGAAGGACGTAGTGAAAACGGACCAGTAGATTTTATAAGAAATATTAATACGATACTTCTCTAAGAACATTTTGTACATAGTTTTAATAGAAAGCGTTTCAGGTAGATATAAACGATTTGGATTTTTTCTTCGAGAATAGTGAGATTGTCGAACTTTGAACTGTTGAATATGCAATGTTATTAACTCCAGAACAGGATCTGGTGTTTTCTTAAATCTATTTTTATGTTTGCCCCTTCTGTCATGAGGCGATTTGCCTTGCTCTAATAGATGATTTTGTAATCTACGTATTCTTGCTCTAGTGACACCAAATATGCTTAAAAATGCCTTGAAACATACTGCATACTCAATACCTTCTACTCTAACTTTGTAGGAGTATACTGCATTATTACTGAACTGTTTCGATTCATGAATGTTATTTTCATTTACGTGCGAGTCACTATCACTGTCATCACGTACTTTTCTTGGTCTACGACGCTGTGGAGCACTTACAGAAATCAAACCAGCCAGGTAGGCATCTTGTTCATCTTTTGATCGCATAGAGTTAAACTGACTTAGTAAAGCCTGCCGCTCATTGTGATTGATATTCGCAAAGCATTTGAAGCGGGAACATCTACAATAATAAAATAAAACCCCAACTAGCTATGTAAATGCAACACTAATAATAATAGTTTTTTTAGTGTGTATTATACGATTTTTGACTTACCTACAATCTGAACCAGTTTGTCTTGCAGGAACTTGCTTTCCCACGTGATTGATATGTGCAACACCACTGACTTTTTTAGTCTTTATAGATATTTCTTTTTTTATAGATTTTGCCTTCTTCTTTTTCCATTTTGTCACATTGTTTTCATCACACAATTGTGAATCTAAAGACGCCATAACTATCACACACTAACCATGCGGTCAACTAAAGGGTGTTACAATAGAAGCGCAAGATTTGAATTGCGTGTCATTTTGACGGTCATGATTTGATAGGTTAGTAATTGTGACAGTTTGATAGGACTATGGTTGTTTTTGTAGAATATCGAGTGGACAATGGCTGTTTTTGCAGAACAAGCAAATATTTACTTAACTATAACGTTGGAATATGTATCTTATTGCAAAAACCGATCACACCATTCGGTTGGGCGTCCAAAAAACTCTGTAAATCAACACTAACCGCGAAATTCGCATTTTTGGACTATGGTCGTTTTTGTAAGAAGCGCCTCATTTATAGAGAGATACGAAATTTTTACCACAGTTTGCTCCAAATTAGTTTTAACCAAATGCTAAAATGAAAAAGGTTTCAAATTGTAACAACAACGCATTTTGTTTCTTAATTGCAATAATAATAGGAGTACATTCCTTTGGTAAACGCAACTTTATATTATTGTGAATAAGTATAATCAATTTTTACAAACTATGAAAGTATTCTTTTCCGGATTAGTCTATTTTGCATTATTAGATAAAGTTTGTATACATATTTTACGGCTATAATTACGTTTTAGATAACAAAAATGTTTTAAAACGGTTGCTTTACCGCGACACTGGAACCTCATTTAATTTTAAATACGAAAATTATGTATGCCACGCCTGAAGCTTGGTGTTTAAACGCAAAAACGACGACTACAAAACAAAAACTAATGCAAAATGTTAATTTTAATGATATCCTTTTCATCGATTTGTTGCGTGCACATGTGAACGTTAAATTTGTAAGGTTTTAAATTAATTTTCCAATTTTCTTCCGTTTCGTGACTGTATCATTTTTGTATTGTCAGTTTAAATTAACTTCCTGCTACTTTGAATAGCTTTCAAAATTATCAAAAATGTATTATTATTGTCAAATCGAATTAATTAAACCTTAGTTATTGACGCGTGGTTCTCTTTCACTTACTATATTTTTCAGAGTCGCCCTTGGTTCTTTTTTTACACTCAAAGCTCTCTATTTCCAAAGATAAACCTGCTATACCATGTACAGAAAATAAGATGCGAATTATTTTGCAAATCATTTCGACTTAAAAAAATAATTTTGTTGTCATTAAGAATAGAAAATCAAAAATTTGATAATAATTGAAGATACCAATGTTTCAAGTTATTTTTTCCAGTGACAATGAAAGTAATTTTTTTAATCCAAAAATCAAATCGAGAGTAACACTTTTTTGGTAATTTTATTGAAAACCAGCAAAATTGTAAAATGTCAAATGTCAAATTTCTTTATGAATGTCGTAACAATCACGTTATGAAAGCATCTTTTTTACTCTACTTTTTTATCTATTCATGAAAAAAAACATTGTTTTCAGAACTTGTTGTGCAATATACTATTTAGGGAAGGGATAGTTATACATTGTGGCCAGTTGAAACGATAAAAACACTTTTATACAAAGTGTTTTAGAAATAAGTGTTTATTATTATGACACAAAGTGTGACTTGCTAAATTAACTATTTTTCTATTAAGAATTATATTCAAAATGCGTGGCAAATTGATTTAAATGGTTAACATACTTGCTAATTGTAAGTAAACTTGGTGTGTATTTCCAAAGGTTATTATTATGATAACTAAATTACACTGTATAAGTTTTTCAAGCAAAAACAATTGAAATGTTCATAAAGTGAAATAAAAACTTATCAACATTTTTCGTTAGTTGACAGTGTTAGTTTTGTTTAAAACGTCGATTGATATATTCTTTAAACGAAACGCTATTAATTTTTGATTTGTCAGTGTTGTAGCGTTAAGCAAATTAAGTTTTTTACTCTTCATTTTTGCAATAAATTTTTAAACCATAGCATTTTTGAGTGGAGCATGAAGAGACCTTTGAAATGAGGCAACACAAGCCCCCACTTCCTATTTAAACATTTGGGGGTTGCAACTGTCACTAGAAGAGGGTTGAGGGTAGAGATGAAATTTTCACTTTACATGTGATAGATTAAAAATGACGTGTTTTGGGATTTTTGTTCAATATGCATAACAATTGAGATACTGAATTTATTCGATTTGGGTAGTGCGTACTCTATAATATATTAAAATTCTCTGTGTAATTTATATATTTCCAGTTTTTTGAATCATTACATCTTATTAGCAAATAAAAAGTGTATTATTTCCGAAATATGTGTGTTAATTTTAATACAAAGTACAGCTTGCCAAATTAAATATTTTTGCTATTTAAAAAGTTTTTAGAAAGGCTTATATTAGCCAATTAATTTAAAATTTGAAATGCATTATCAGAAAGAAAAACTCTTTTGCAAAATCCTATGGAGAAAAGGTGGTCAACTTAAGAAACATCTGTATATTGTTTGCTATAAAAACAACTTTTATATAATAATATAATATTTTTTTATAAAGAATAGGTATTACCTTTTAATGAAATTTAAAGGAGGGCTCCCAAAGACTTATGATAGTGCCCAATCACAAACATTTTAGATCAGTAATAAAGTCATAATTAATAATATTCACTAAGCAAAGGACGTCCAATTTATTACGAAAACGTAACTATTCGGCAAATTGTTAACGAAACAAACAAAACCATTGCGTTAACAGAAAATGATTTCATATTTATTTTCCACTCAATTTCAGAATTACAATAAAGTGACGGAAGAGAAATTAGTTTCTTATTACTGTACTCCCAGGTGGAATGAAATTAGAATTTATTGGTAGCAAAAATACATAATTACCTGAAAGTAAGTAAACAGCATTTCGAAAGCTGTTATTTTAATAAAAATAAGAACATCAATCAACGCATCTTTATAAATGTGTACTTCGCAACTCTAGTAACCAAGTTACTTTACGTAGCCTCCATATTTTCTCTGATAAACAAAAAAAAAACAAAGTAAAGGAGCCCATATTAAGATCTTCCTTCTTCACTAACTTATCACCGTGAAATAATATATTGAAGACTACCCAGAAACAGTACTAAGGTGCATAAAAAACCGGTATACTTACAGGCTTTTATTTTTGAACTCTGTCAACCATTCAAAAGTTGCACATCACCTTGAAGGTACTATTGACGAATTTAAATTTGGAACGACACAATTTATTGGTGTAAACGTTGCTTAGATATGCCTAGAAAAACGTCACTACCTTTTCAAGAATGTATCAAGAAAAGATAATTCTAACAACTAAACTTTGAAAATATATGGCCTACTGTTAAAAAAATCGTCCCAAATTTAAATTCGTTAACTGTACGTTCTCAGATAATATTGAAAATACCAAAACAATATGCATTTTAAAAAAATTCGCTCATTTATTTTTTGAGGTGAGACTTTAAAACAATATCAGTACTAGATTAGGTTTCGTGAGAAATATGTATGTACCAACTGAATGATGGTAGGTATTTTGGCAGTGTGCAGCGCCACACTGTAGACCTTTTATATCACCTCTCTTTGTTACTAAGAACAAGCGGCATTTCCCAGTGATTATTGGGGATCAAATATTTTTTAACAAATTTTTGTCACTCTGCTACATCCTTACCTTCAAGGTAGAGTGCGTCTTTTGGGACAGGCTATATGTATGCACATACAGACTTTAATTAAATCAATAGATCAATTTCAAGATTACTTTAATCAATTTCCAAATTACGATACGATACGATGTGTTACGATAACAACATTAATTTCATAGCAGTGGTAAACTTATCGTATTACACACAAGTGAAGTTATAGAAACCATTATTAAACTACTGCAATCCAAACATTTGCAACAACGGAACACTTCACTAATCTTAAAACTTTACAGGGTTGGTAAATATGAACAATAAATAAAATAAATGAGTAACTGTTCAGTGTTAACTGAAGACATTCGTTATTTGAATGTCATAGTTTGAGAATCGCTGGTTTATGTGTTCTATGCAGCAACTATTGTTTATAAGCAAAGGATTTTTCTTTCACCGCGCATGGTAAGTACCAAAGCATGAGTTATGAGGTGAGTTCGATCATAAAAACTAACTGTGATATTAAACACAAAATTTAAAGTTCTCAAAAACTTGTTAGTTAAATGCTTCATAAACTATTATACTAGATAAGAAGCATTACAAAATATAGTTATAATTAATTCGAAAAAATTATCTTAACTCTGCCTTACGAGCCAATCCTTGTGGTTCAACCTTTTTTTTTCTCGTGGGTTATATTTTCTTAATTCTTCTTGTTTAGAAAGTAACTATTATTTGCGCGCAGCCAAAAGGTAGAAAAGATATGAAAACTTAAAAATGCTTATTTTTGTTACCGTAAAAATACGCAAATTATGTAATGACAACGATGAAGAACACATACAAATATACGCCAACTGCAAATGAATTTCGGCAATTTCACAGAATCAGTTGTACGCTCGAAACAAAGAAAACCAATTATATAAAGAAGATATTTAACATTAGGTATCTATTGAAATTAACCCCAAATAAATTTCCTAGCTTGAAAGGGCTGTTTTTGGAATCAAACAATGAGAACAAAGATTCAGAGACTTAATAAAAAGGTGACAGTGTGCCGAACTGAAACTAGTGTTAGAAAGTACGTTTTGAAAACTTTGTTGTTAACGAACATGTGTCCAATTTTCACTCATTGTTGCTGTGTACGTCCTTAATTTTTTTCCTGAGACTGCAATAGGTGGTAGAAAATGCATTTATTATATATCGCCATAGTTTGGTTCAACAAACTTTAATTTCATTTCCATTTTTAACAAATAAGAGAAGACAATAAAACACCACACCAATCTATCATTTTGAACTGAAAATCGACTTCCAAGATCAAAAATGAGAGGAAGGAGCTTGTAGGAATTATAACCAAAATATTTAATTACATTTTAGATGTATTGGAAGGCATCAAATATGTGTGATGCTTGGATTTACAAAAAAAAGGAAACAAAACTTATTGGTTATATACGTACATTGTTTGTTATAGCCACGTTTCTCAATTATATGATTACTATAAATCAGGGGTGACCAACCCGCGGCCCGCGGGCCGCATGTGCCCCACCTTAAACAGTTTTCCGGCCCGCGAGATTCATCATACTTTTACAAGCACAAATAATACACAATAATAATAACTCATTATGTTTCAATGTTTTACTCCAAAAAAATGTCTATAGTAGGTCTAAATCTAATATGAGGATATATAATTTTATATGTGGCCCGCGGAGTTATGATGCATTTCCAAAATGGCCCGCAAGATCATTTGGGTTGGCCACCGCTGCTATAAATAGTACCTAATACAATTTCATATGCGAAAATGAAACGAAAAGGTAATCAAAAATATTACGGCTTTACGTTACAAGTAAATATTTATTAATTATATTTGTTAGTGCGCTTGTGTTCATTTTAGGAATACTTTACATTTTACTCCGTACAATATCATAATAGTGCCTTTTTACGGTATCACAATCTCAATGTGAACAGTTAGTTAAATTTGTTGCCTACATTCAACACCTACACATTGTAGAATTTATTTTAAAATAACACACCACTTCCACTTTATTTACTCAAGTAAAAAAACAATAACACAGAACAGCTTTCATGAAAATGTTACCTTTGTGTATTACCAAACGGTTCAACGTTATAAATCTTTCAATTTCTTTATCAGAGCTAAAAGCAAAAAACGTATTACGCTGTAGGTAGCATTTCAATATAATAGTTGTTCATTATAACAGGTTTTGTTTATTTATAAATAATACCTATTGTTTTAAGTTTTAAACGATAATTCATATATAAATTTTATTGGACCTTTAATAAATTATTATGTAGAAACAACATCAACAATTTTAACTCGGCGCAAAACGCCAGTACCCACCAATTTAAAAATGATTAAGGGCATTTTTTCAACGTGTATAATTCACCAAATACCGCTTCTTTCACAGATCATCCCTATTCCTGTTTGCAATTTTTCTCTTCTCGTGAGCAAAAAGTAAAACAAATGGGTTTGGTCTAGATTTTTAGTAGTCCCACAAGCAGTCACTAAATATTTAAAAAGATGTCGAAGGTAATCGCTTCTAATCAACTTTCAAGAAGGGTTTACGCTTGACTACAAACACCAGCGGTCGATTTCTTTTTATTAAAAATATCTGCAGTTCGACTGTCAGTGGCATCCGTATTGAAAGTGAAAGATAAACATGACGAAGGGTTAATGGGCAGCATACGTTTCGCGAAATGATAGAACGCTAATATTGGAATCTTCAGTAAACACTGCGTTCCATTTAGTAGAAGTGCGTGTCCAGTAGAGGAAACGGAATTACAACAATTTGTCATTTCTGGAAAATGTGACAGACACGCATTTGCCAAAATGAATGCTCAATTCAATACAAGGCCGCGTTGTTTTCGATTCTCTTCTTCCGTTGACAGATATAAATGTCCCACACTGAAAGAACGTTAGATCACATATGTAATAGATAAATTTCATCATATCATCCCTTACGAGATTTTTTTGTTCGAGAATAAAACAAATTGCGAAAACGATATATTCCAAGATTGGATCCTAAGGACGCATCGGCAACGAAATTTTAAATTGATGTATTTGCCTAAAAATCGCATTTAAGTAGATTTTTGATGTATGCGGAATAAAGCGGATAACGTGACGAATGTTCTTCCGGGCCGTACTTTAAAATTAACAAGCAACTTGAGACTACTTTGTTTGAAGAAGGAACACGTACTTTTCTGAGATAATGCGATTTTGCTCGCACTAATAGGACATGAAGCAATTACAAAAAGTTTTTGATTAACATTAAAATTTACATATTTCTAAAACTTTCTCTTTTAAACTTTTTCCTTTTATTATTTTAAAAAACCGGTTAAAGAGGATAGCCTTCCGTGTCGTAAATTTATCTCCTTTTTCTCATTTGTGAATCCTTTGTAGAAGCTTGGATCAAGTCTAATCCATTTCACAGACTAACACCTAACGGAAAGTTGTAAATGATAGTCAGGGTTTAAGAACAAATTGAAAAAACCTTTTCTATAATTTTTTATGGCCTTCTGAACAAATCGGTCGTTATAAACAAAATACATAAATCATACATAATACATAAATTAGAGCTTTTTTATCGTCATATTAATTGAATCGGTTATTGCTGAAAGGGAATAAGTCACTTTTTAATGTTTCGAGATAATCTATAAAAACTGTTTTTTGAAAACATTTAAAATGTTATGATTTTTTTGGTAAAGGTGGTAACTTCTATAAAGCCTACAAGTATGTGTGGATATATCCGAAATTTTTGAAAAGCCGTTATCCATTTGATTTTGGAGGTCAAAGTTTCATGACCCCTTTAACAATGATTACAATTTTCCTTGTATTTTAGTCAGTATTTTGTGTGTGTTTAAGGTAAAGAAGTCATTATGTTTGAAAAATTTACTAATATCAATGTGAAAAATTGATGTTAAGAACCAGTATTACAATTAAATTCTAATTTTGTAAATCGGTCATGTTAGTGACTTATCCCCTTTGAACACTAAACAGTTCAGTAAGAATCATAAGGGACTAAATCGAGAAGGTCCATTTCAATACCAAGCTACGCGTTTACCTTGAAATATTAGAAATTCCTTAATAGTCGAAAATGGCCAAAAGTGACTTATCCCCTTTCAACAATAACCGATTCAATTACATTTTTCTGTTAACGATAAAATTAATGACTTTACGATTCAGCAGATATATGTGAACTTAACCTGATTCAAGACACGTTTTTCGACAAATGAGTTAACGGTGTAAAAGCATTTTACCAAATCAATGCATCTTGATCAATCGGCACTATGTTTTATAAGAAATACTTTTTCAGCGGAACTGGATAGGAGTCGCCAAGTGCTGGCAAACAAATGAGAATTTCCATGAATTCAAATGCAGCATTGGCTATTTGGTCTCTTGTTTAGAGTGAACATTTATAACACCCACGTGACTGTCAGGTTATTACAATAAAAAAAAATTATTGTAATTTAACGGTCAATTGACAACTTTCTGTATACAAATTGTACAAATCAATTATACAAATATTACCCCAATTTCTTCTTTCCTTCGCTTTATCTTTCCCTTATGAGTACGTACGTTAAACGCAAAACTCTATATTTGCATGAGAGATGGTTTTGAGTTAGAAACGAAAAACCGGTATTTTCTATCATTGGTCTAGTAAGCATTTCAAGTTTATAAATACAATTTATGAAGCAAATACCCAATTTTATAACTCAAAACCTAGTTTTGGTTGCAAACATTTACTCTAACAACAAATAAGCATTTTTCTTGTTTTTGCAAATACAGAGTTTTGCCTATAGCGTACTAATTTGTAAATTCCACTTTTAAAGTCTTCTGTTATCTCTTTTAGCCATGTTGATATTTGTCTACCTTGGTTTCTTGTATACTACGTGACAATTTAAAACGAAATCGACCCACGGTTGCTTTCAAAATTGTTACCGTTTAAATTGCAAATTACAATTTTTCACATCGTCCTTTGTTCGGACCTGGAAAGTAGCAGGCAACAACTTATACGTCCGTCGATTTCGTTTTGTAGTGTATCGTAGTGTACATCCTCGGTTCTATCCTAACATCGAAAATATTGCTGTACTCCACCTGCTCTCCATAGATGACCTAACCATAACTTTCTCTGGTGTTTTATTTTTTGTCTTCTTCTATTTCATAATTCATTCTAATTCTGTACTAATTTTCTTCTATTTTTAGCGGACCTAATATAGTTCTCATAATTTTCCTTTCCTATATTATAGTCATCTTCCTGCTTTTTGGTCGTTGTCATTGTTTCCGCACCTTAAAGAATTGTTGGTATTATTACTGTGTTATTTATATTTATGTTGGTTTTGCCTTACTTCTCAATAACTTTTCGTTAGTATGAAATGCTCTATTTCCCGCTACTAACTTTTCTTTAATTTCTAAGTCTGCATTTCCATCATTTGATATCATTATTCCCAGACATGTAAAACTCACTAATTCAAAATTAGATCCTTCTACACTAATTCTTTGTTTTTTAATTTCTAATTTTTTTTCTTCATTTACCTGCAGCGCCATTTTTTCTCACCTTTTTCATCTGTACATGGTTTTCTTGCCACATCCGCATACGCTATTATTTGACTAACTCCCATTCTTTAATACATATTGCAACGCTAGGTTAAATAATTTTGCAGACGAATCACTTTATCTAACTCTCTTAGTTATTTTAGACTCGTCAGTTTCTCCTTTCTGCATATTGTCATCTGGATTAGTCCTCTTAGCTTACTGTTTATTCCTAGTTCTTTCAATGCGTTTATCATTTTCCTTCTTTTTATAGAGTCGAATGCTTATTGAAAGTCTACAAATAACTATTCTATTTCTATTTCGTATTCACGAACTTTTTCTGTAATTTATTCGATTACGTGTATGCCATCTATACAGTTGATTTGCCAGTATCCTTTGTATTAATAATATTATAATTTTGTATGCAGTATGCGGTAACGTTAACCGTTTGTAGTTCTTCCATATTTGTGTATTACTGTCATCTGCCCAATTCTCCATTCTACAGATATATTCTCTTCTTCCTATAAGCTCGTTATCGGTAGCTCTATTTTTTGCTAAAGTTATTTTTCTTCATACTTTAAAAGTTCATTGTTTATACCATTGTTTCCTGACGCTCTTCCGTTTTTACTTCTGTTAGTAATTTCTTCCACTTCTTCTCTTGATGGTATTTCATTTATTGTACCATATTCTGTTTGGTTCATATTTTGTGCGTCTACTTCAGCTATCTTGGTGTCTATCAGTAATTCTTTAAAGTGCTCCATCCATGTTACTTTGTTTTGATTTTAATTTACTGCTAATTCACCTTTTGCGTTCTATATTCCAATTGTTTTACTGTTATACACCTTATTTTGTTCACTGGCCTTTCTATAAAAAAGTTTAGTATTTCTATTCGTGCTCAAATTTTTAATCTCTTTTAATTTTTCGGTTTATTCGATTTATTATTTAATTTTTTTTCCTCAATCTTAGATGCATTATCTTATCTTCCTCAATGTTTGTTTTAATCTAATTAAATCTTGCTTCTACTTTATTTTTCAATATTTGGTTACATTGTCATTAAACCATCCAGATTTAATTTTTCTTTCTATCGCTCTTGTTTGTTCTTCAACTGCTCTATTTACACAATCTTTTATTTCAATCCATTTCGTTTGTACATCTTTTGCATTTTTCCTATTACCCTTATTGCGTCGGTATATTGCTACCTTATATTGTTATTGTTTAATTCTTCTACGCTCCATTTATGCCAAAGTGAGGAGTGGTCTTTTTCATTTTCCCAACTGCGTGGGAGGTGTGAATGTAAATATTAACGTAGGATCCTTAAAGGTACAGATATTGTCATCATCCTTGACTAAAAATATCGAAGATCTTCACCTGTTTTTAGATGGAATCAGCGAAGTAGACGAAGTCGGGCCTCTAAAACTATGACGCTGTAGCTCTTCGATTTGACGACAAACAGATAAACCGAGTGGATACGTTCAAGTACTGATGATCTTGATTCAGATAATACTGAATTGAAACTGCTCACGGTAAATTCAATAGAATGAGAGCATTCATTTATAATGATAATGTAAATCTTAAATTGTGGTAAAGGTTGGTCAAATTATATTTGACTTATGCACCCTCAAACTAGACACAATTAATCGTCTAGAGGCATTAAAAAGTTAGCAAGTAGAAAATTAATAATGAAGCCGGAGGAAGAGTTAATAAAAACAATTAATCGGAGATAAATTACCTGGCTCACACTTCAACTATCAATAAGGTTTGTAGGTCAGTGTGGGATTAAAAAAAAATAAATGTTTTTGTTAAAATACGTCCACAAATTGTTTTCGAAGTGCAACACACCTTTTTAAATGGGCAATGGTCAACGCTACAGTGAACGCTAACGTCGCCGTCGTCTAACAGTGCGGCGCACAAAAAGGAGGAATTAATGAATAACTCTTTTGATCTAATTTTTTATTGTGCAACAGATTATTAATTGATGAAATATTTTCTTTCACGCAGGTATTTGTAAAATGGTCTAATCTAGCCAAGTTTTTTTTTTGAAAATAAGTGCAAGTTACCTGATTAGCTGTTTTTTATACAAAATTAAGCAAATTAATAACGCAACGGTTCGATGGTTCAAAATTTGTGACATGCATATGCAATTAAGTGATTGTCTCGGGTAACTTGTATAACGTTACAACATAAGCAAAGAAAAAGTTTGGATGGGTGGTCAATTAACCGGGGTTTCCCTTATCCAGGATGAGTTGTTTTCTATTTATTCCGAATAATCGACGGTCTCTTGAATAAATAAATCAGAAGTATCAGATTAATTGGCAATCCATAATTTTTCCATTAATACCGTTTTTTACATTATATTTAGCGAATTACTAAACGTGTACGTAGATGCACAAAACTTACGGTCTGCGACAATATTAGCAAAGATATTAAAAACTCATAACTCAAGGAAGACAGTTTATCAATGTTAAATATACGCCGGGTTACAAAGTTACCCAAGTTCGCTATTGTCGCTAACTCCCGTACATTTTTCACCTTCTCTAATATATTATTATTTCGTACACTGTTTCCTTTTAAAAAGTAAAGATAAAACTTTGCAGTATGAATAAATTACCTTCGAACACGATTTATTACACCTAAACCTAAAAATTGAATTTTTAATATCTCTTGTAGCCATCAAAAATTCTTTATGGCAAAGAATTTTTATTTTACATACTCTTGATTGGAGCACGGTTAACCAAATTTTTAATATCTACGTATCATTTCAAGTTAAGTGAACAATAGGCGATTGCTTTGGTTAGCACGGTATAAGCCGACGGAAATTGTTGGAGTGTGCACAGAAGCAATTAATACAGTTGTTAAACATGTAATATTGCAAAATTGAATGCCGAATATAACAACACATCTTGGTTTGTTCCTATCCAAAATAGCGTTCATTAATCTGAGATATATTGCCTTACAGATCCACTGGTGCATTCTACTGCACAAATGACTGGCTGAGTGGTAACTCTTGTACAATACATTCGAATCCAAACTAAAGAGGATGAATTTAAGTTATCGTGCCGATATATACCCAAATGTACAATCGATACAATCTAGTGAATGTTAAAATACCCACCAAAAATTTATTTCATAACACAAAATATCTATTCACAAGAAAACCATTTATTGAACACAATTAAACAATGGATTATTTTATGCTGATGATAAATAAATTACTTAAAAACGAAAAGTAAATAATTAGTTTAACTGATGAGAACAGACAATTTAATCCGCGCATCCGAAGCGTGTAGGTACACTATAATAACCAATTGCAAATACAATGTTCTAATCTAACTTTATAATAACTATGAGCAGTTCTAAATAAATTAAAATTCATTGATGTGACGCTGTGACATTGATGTTTACTGCGAATCATAGCAAATTTGTAATTGTCAAGTGCAAACGAACACATAACACTAATGACTATAACTTAAATAATCTGTGCTGCTGGAGCTACCCATGATTTATGGATTCGACAATCGTCAATTTACTGACCAATGCAGTGCTTCCACCCAATTGACCGCACCTGATCTTGACGAATAAAGTTGCTACCACAATTTATTCCAAGAAATCTGTCAAATGTCACTGGATGCACTTCGATGATGATGCAATTTTAATTGATACTAGTTTACTCCGAAGACGTTAGTTTATTCACATAAGAATTGTAATTATAAGACGAACTCGCTACTAATTGCAAATTCTGTGCAAGACTATGTATTACAGAAACCAGGTGAAAGATGGCTTTTAATTATGTCTTGGCATCCACTTACTGGTGAACTGCATAACGTTAACGTGTTCTGAATTATGTCTCCAGATAACCCAGCTGTCTAAGACATCTGCTACAAGAAAGCGCCTCGAAAACAACTTTTAATGATGTAACTACTATATTGTATATTTTTTTAAAGTTTAGTAAATTTCTACGTTATTTATTAACGCGAAACTGTACAATCGTCTAAATTAGTAACTATTCGATGAAAGCGTGTTTTATTGTTTATTTCAATAATATTACGATGCAATCTAACCCTCATAAATTTTCCTTTTATGTCCGCAGTTCAATAAAATTCGGGCTAATTTTTCGGCACTACCAAATATATTACATACATCAAATCGCTTGTTTATAACCTTTTAACTATTAGGAAAGTCCTAGGAATTTCAATGAGAAAAGTCTAATTTGTCTGAGTGCCATGCTGTATTCATTGGGTACCGTACTTCATTGCACATGTTTAAGTACCATCAGAGCATTATTTTCATTCAAGTACGTGTTAACCAATGGGTTGCAATTATATTGAGACATTACTGAAGTTACGAGCAGGAATACGACGTCCATTACAAGAAGCATAAACCTTACAGCCTCTAAAAAATAATGAAACATAAGAACACACGTATTACTCTTCTGCTGCAAGAGAGGTCCTATTTCAACGTAGGCTTCAACGGCGAATTTATATCTGTAATTTCATTTTGTATTTTATAGGCACACACGCGTTTCTCGTATAAAAGTGACGTATTATATTTAACTTTAGAATTATACGATCCCCTATAGTTTTCTATTGTTTTTCTGCGTAGAATTAGTTTTGTTAGCATGTGCAGTTTTCCTTTATTATATTTATGTCATGACTAATTCTGATACGTTTCAAGAAAACGAATGCAGTAAGTAAGGTATATTTACGCAGTGAATATTGTCGCAATATGAACTAAGTTCCTTGAAAAAGAAATTTCTTTCTGATGATCAGCCATTGTCCACAGTCTGTTATCAAATGCCTTCTAAAAAAAATTTCATAATATATCAAAAATTCAATTTTTCTCAAAACGCCGTTTTATCAGATATCTTCTCAGATAACAACATAACAAGAAGAAAACAAAAACAGCATCATACCAAGTGTTCAAATTGAACACCTTCCACTTCTAATCAATAACGTAGACGATTTTAGAAATCCCACACTGCGTTCCTGAAAATGTCAATTCATCTACATTTAAAATCATAGGTAAATTTTCGCTTTTAGCTAATCTCAAAGGATATAAATAGTCTGCAGATTGTGTTGTCAGTGGTATGGGGTCATACCTTCCTATTTTTTTGATATTTTTGTGGATTGTTAAGGGCTCCCTCCATCTGAAACCATGACTCATTAATGTTTAAATATTAAATAACCGGAATGATGCTGTTTTTTAGCAGATCCAAAAATTTCTCCGAATTGAGATTTTCGTTAACAAAAAATTACCCGAGAAGGATAAAGTTTTCTTCTGGAACTAAATGTGGGTTAAATTTTGAATATGGTGGTGATTATTGCGGAACTAACATCTAAGGAAAAAGAAGAAACGAGGTTGACAGAATAAATTGCATAAGTGAAAAACTATGACGCACACAGTAAATTTTGGGAATTGTCATCTCCAATTAATGTGATCGTTACTTCATCTGTGAAAACTATCGTTATCCAAATTTCATCATCGTTCATCATGATCGTTCAACAAATTCAAATTGACAGTCCGCATCAGATGAATCACCACCTTAAATGGAAAATATCGAATTAAAGTACGCTATGCGTAAAGAAAGAGGAGAAACAAGAAGATGATAACGGTGGTAGAATCGATCCATCCACGAAAGAAGCAAAAAAAAAAACTGAAAATACAATATTCTATAATTTGACAAAAGGTGGAGTAGTTGTGCGGATTGTACGAAATCGAAATATTCTATATTAAAAGTCTAATCGCGGTCTATTTACCGTATGTTCTTCATTATTACTACAATTAATGTTCAAATGATTCAGAAAAGTCATTCGGATCAAAAAAACAACACGAGAATCGTTTATTACAAACACAGAACTCAAAAAATCACACGCCGCTGCGCAGCTCGCTGGCGTAACCGACACTTTGAGGATGCACGCATTTGGTTCTAATTTTGCGTTCTGCGCAGATGACTCACTATGAATTTCATAAAACAGGCGGACTTTACCTGTTCGGCATGTGCTTTTTGAATGATGAATCTGCGTAATTGTATTTTATTTATACTAGACGATTATTTTATTTATGGCTAATATCGCCAATCACAATTCGTTATCTGAGGAAGGAACACGGAATTACAACAATAATTCTGATAAAACTTCGAGTTCCTTTATACCGACGTTTCCACCAACAAGAAATTTTCAAACAATTTTATTTGTGTCAAATTTTATATATTCATAAAATAATCTAATCAAATACCATTCAAGTTTTGAATTTCTTCAATTAATTAACTCAAACTTCCTCTGTAGTAACTTATAAATCGTGTAAATTTCATGATAAAAACGCTCGAGCTTCGCTGTCGCGTTTTTAATACTCATCAAATTTACACTCTTTTAAGTTGCTACGCAACAAATTATCGTAAATTAATCGATAAATTCAAACCTCTTATGGTATTACTAGCGGTTATATTTTTAAATCAACAGTAAACCAAACTATAAGAAACTTTGTGTAGTTCCTAAAAAGCATTATTATTTTTTTTAATTGACAACGAAAAACTTCTAAATTGTCTTTAAAATACGATAAATGTGCAGTGATTAATTTTTAATGAAGATACGATTTTTGAAGTGGTGGATGATAAACGTCACAATAACCAACCTTACACAAATTTCTTAGTTTCATAATTCTCCACCTTGAACAAAAACATAATTTGCTTCTCGACAATGAAGTTCTTTTTTTTTCACTCTACGGGCCTAGGCAACTAAATTCCCCAGTCTTGATAAAAAATTCTACTTTAGTACACAAATTACTATTGTTCAATAATAGTATATTATTATACAAGTTTTATAAGACGATCTATTGTCGCACGAATAAGTTTGCGACAGTGCGATAATACGTCTTATAAAACGAGTGTAATATACTATTTTTTCTACCTTGGTGCTCTTAGTTTCATGAAAATTTGAAAATTGTGTTTTCTAAATATTCTAGAGATTTTTAGGATTAGGTACTGGTTGTGTTGGTATTTGTCATGTGTCATATGTCAACTAAAATTTCAAATTTAAAATCTCGAGTTTGATATTTTTGCAAATAAGTCATGGAAGAATTAAGTTGTACATTTGGCTTGACCTTGAGAGATGCCCGACGCCGGCCAGCGTGCTATTATAGCAATACCAACGTAATAAGTATCGAAAAAAAAAAACAAAAGCGGTTTCACAAAAAGTTCCTTTGTGACACTACTTTTATTTCACAAGAACTCACTTATGATACCAAAGTAGAAAAACATTAAAATGAAACCATGATTTCATTTTTTTAAGTGTTAGATAAAATACACGCGACAATCGCGTTATAAAATGCCAAGCGAGTGATAGCGGGTTGTAAATCATTTGAAGCCGCTTAGTGCTGATTGTGAGTAAAACCAAAAATCTCTAAAGTATTTTTAATTTTCCAAGAACAGTGAGTTACTTTCGTGCATGTACTCGTATTAAACAAGACATTTCCAACAAAATTCTTTCAATGATTGGCCTGCGGGTTCGCTTGGAAATATTTTATTTTATAAATTCGATATTATTGATATTTATACTGTAATTTTTTACTATTTTCGGTTGTTTGTTTTTTCTTTTATGATATAAAATATAAGTTTATAGAAATCAGCGCGTGGGTCATTAAAAAAAGCCTTCATGGGTCAGTGTCTGATCCGCGGGTCATAGGTTCGCCACCACTGTAGGCATTCATGGATTATACTTCATTCAGTAGATAAAATCTAACAGGTTGACGTAGTATACAAATATTGCTTGGACCGTAAACGTGCTAAGAAATAAGCAATTATTTTTTTAGAGCAAATGAAAACCAACTTTATAAAAATTAATTTTTGAAATGTTCTTAAATTAAATCTTGAAAAAATTGAACGGTCGATTAAAAAGTTTATTACAATATGACCAATTCCAAACATCAATATTTTCGTATTTAATCCTCAAGAAAAAATGACTTCACATTGCCTGATGTAAAATTTGAGCTTGAGATGGTATAAATTACAAATGAGCTTACAGCTTCTGCATCTCAGCTTACAAATTCTCCTGGGTATAGCTTTTATTATTCGAAAGAGCAAAAACAAAAAGTTTATTTTATTTCAAGTATGACGCTTGTTTCATTTTTTTTGTTTTTTTTAAACATCGATTTTTTACATTTCTATTCCCTGAAGCAAATCATCCTACAGATATGTCACTCACCGTCTTGTGTTTTTAAGCAGACAGGCGATTTATAACTAAGTCCATAACTGACATAATTTGACTTTTAAAAATGAGTCGGTTTGTGAAGCATAATGGAAGTTTAGGTAGATGAATTCGTTCTAAAAAATAAGACTTTCAAGAGAATAAGCTTTTTAAATAACACTTATGGAAATTGACTTCATTTTAATTTCGCTTTGTAGTCAGAGGTCACTCGTGTTTTAACAAAGAAAAAAAACGAGATTTATCGACTATACCAAACGTTAATCATTTTAATTCTGTGTTTTTAGGCAAGTCTTAGACTTATGGCCGCCTGTAAATTTCTTTTAACCCTCTAAGGACGCGCTCGTACACTTAATTAAATTAACAACTAAATATCTCCGTAAATTTTAAAAATATTAAAATTTATGTAAAAGAAAATTGTATAGAAGATAAAATACGTTATACAGCGGCTTAACTGCAAGCATTAAACTAATAAACAAAACTCACTCAAGCAGATAAATATAAACATACGTAACGCAAGTTTCATACACATAATGTTAACCTTAAGCAAAAAATCGAAAATTGGTTTACGCATAGCCAACTAAGCAACCTAAAAATATTCCCACTTCACAGCTCATTTTACGTTTACGTCGCATTTTCTCCAACATACTGAAAGTTTTTACACTTACGATTTTCCCGCTTAGTTTTGGCTCTGCCTTGACGCAATTCGCAGGCTATGATAAAATTTCTGTTACTATGAAATTAGATTCTAAGCGCTCTTACCGCACTGATCCACCACCACTGTCTTTTTAGCTTCTTGTGTAGAACACATTGGTTTATGCAATATTAAGATTTTAAAATACAGTAGAGCGTCGATTATCCGAACGTCAATTATCCGAAACGTGAATCATCCGAATGACGATTTGATTCATCCGAACGTCAATCATACGAATCGTCGTTAACTTTGCCATTACATTACATTATAATGTGATTGAAATATTATTTGTTGTTCAATATATGTTTATATTCTATCATTTTGAGCGTTTTAGTGCTCATAAACTATGACTGTTCGGTCATCCGAATTTTCGATTATACGAACGGTAGTCGGTCCCAATTCGTTCGGATAATCGACGCTCTACTGTAGACTTATTTTCAATGTTTTACTGTAATATACATATACACCGTGATTCGCGTAACTTTCCGACGCATGCGCCCAATTCATGCAACCCAATATTCAAAAATTACAACATGCTATGATACAAAAAGATATATTTATGTTTTGTATGTTTTCGAATAATGAAACAGTTAACCGTCACAACTGCCATTATTATGCGTTGGAAAATCCACACTGGATACGACAAAACCATTTTCTGAACGTCTTTTCAATCAATGTGCGGTGCGGCATAGTAGACGATTACATTATTGGTCCCTATAGTTTTGGAAATAATTTGATCGGTGATATTTATTTAAATTTCTTGAAAAACATTTTACCAACACTTTTGGAAGATATGCCCTTAAAAATTCGTTGAATTATCTTCACATAGTTTTCGTTTTCATAACTTTTGTATTTATTTTTAATTAATTAAAACAGTTTAAATACATTTTGCAAATTTATATTGTCAGTTTGACAGTTATTTCTGTCAGGAGTTGTCAAAAATATGACATTGAAATATATGATTTTTGAATATTGGTTTGCGTGCATTGGACGCATGTCTCGGAAAGTTACGTGAATCACGGTGTGCAATTATGAATTAGGTTGGTATATGAGAAGATTCTCTTAATCCTCATTGCCTATAATAGTTTCAGTTGAAATTTCGTGTCGGTTTAAGCTTTAGAACAAAAAGAACAAAAAGAACAAACATCACTAAAGTATATGTATATTAGTACGGTATATATAAAATATGTATTTCCTGGAGCATCATAAAAGTGAGTCTAGTAGTAAGAAATCTTTCAATCTTGGCCCCGTAATCCTTTCCTCTTGCTATTCTTAGCTCACAACACAAAGTGCAACTCAAGTTCGAAGTTATCAAAAGGAAGGTATTCCAGCAAAAATAAATATGTCACCAAAACAAAATATAATAAAATAATCAATATTCCGCATTGAAAATTAATCTCAGCAAGACGCTACATAGTTGAACCTATTTTTTAAATTTCTTAAATTCATAGTACTATATAGGAGTAATATATATTTTCAAGTAATTCCAATAAATAAATTTATTTTGTTTTCCACATATTTCGAATATAAAAACAAATATTTATTTCTCTATTAATTACTACGACTTACAAATTAATAAAGAATGCATTTGTCAAAAAAGTTATGATCAACGAATTTGTACTAATTTAAAAGATTCGACTCATTTCATTAGTAAGAATCTACAGCTCTGAAAACATTTTTTAACTCGAATAGAAGGAAAATTGGAGAACTTATTTCTTTATTACTAAATGATGTATCACGACAATGGTATGAATAAAATACTGATAAAATAATTCGATAGTTGTTTATTATACATATTTATATATTATATACATTTATGTAGGGGAGACCGGGACATCTAGGACCAATGGTGTAACTACTACCACCGCCAGATTTCACAAATAGTTTAAATTTCGTGCCCAATTTTACGTCGGTAAGGCGGTAGTGCTGGTTTTTGTCAAACATTACGATAAAATCAAATCTTAACGTTAAGTTGATGTAAATTTTTTATCGGAAAATTATTTATTGTTACGATTTACTAGGAGATTAAGACAAATTAAACCTATGATATAATAATAGTGATGTGTATTAAAAAGCTACGCTCAGAACCTAAAATGTTCAATGGAAGTGTTTGCACCGTTGCATTATTTGGGGAAAGAAGACCACTGAGATCGGGACGGACGTATTACTTATAATAGTAACTTAATTAATAGAATTTATTATTTCGTAATGTGGACACAAATAGGCACCGATGCCGCAATTAATACAATAAGGAACGAACCTAGCATAAGCTTCCAGAAAACTTAAAAAAACTTGCCAAAACCAAAAATTTGTTTTGGTAAGTTTTTTGAAGCAATATTTGAATCTGTGTCACTGATTTTTTATCGTTTATCATTTTACTTCATTTCTATATGGTGAACTTATCTACCTACCTCAATATACTGGGTCTAAAGGACAGAGTATCGAACGCCGATAATTTGTCTTTTTCTTAAGAATGTTAAGTGTTTCGTTTTCATCTTGTATTAAAATAGAATGTGTGTGCCATAGAGACTTGAAGTATAATGTTTTATTTTTATGCTATAACAAACAAAAAGTACATTTAAAAAACTCGCCTTATATAAGCGGTTCCCACTGACCCGGTTTATCCTACATTATAAAATTTTAATTTTTGGGATATACCTAATTTTTAGTACTACCTTCAGTAAATAGGATTTTTGATCAATTTTGCCTAAACCGTGTCGCAACAAACAAAGAAAATAAAAGAAAGAAGGAGCGAACGGAAGAGAAAGAGGGAAGTTACTATCAATATCATTAAAATCAGATTTGAATGAAAATATAACTTGGATTATCAAGTGAAATAACTACAATACATACGAAAATCAAATTAACATGTACCATATCTAAGAGTACTAGCAATTCCTTCTCTGGCACCATCAATACCACGTGCAAGCACGTATGTTCGACAATATGGAATCGGAGAAACGGTGAATGTTGTTTCTATTGTTAAATGTTTTACCAATTCTCCAGTATCACCCCAAACATCCACACCATAGGTATCAACGCAATGACCATACTTAGCTGGAGGATTCCAAGTTAATAGTAACGATTCGCCATCTGTGGTGTAAGCAAAATTTTGAACAGCATCAATTGCTACAAAAAAAACGGAATCATATTTTATTGTCAATAATTTATAAAACCACTTACTTTCATTCTGTGGACATGGTTGTCCAATAGTAACAAAAGGTAATGTTAACATAGTCACGAACAAGAAAATTTTGCTCATTTTAATTATTGGAAATTAACACGACAAAAAAACTTTGCGATACCTGTACAAATGATTATTGCTTTATATACCCTTAGGGTCTACATCACCTGTTCTGTACTTTTTATTGTTGGCAATACATTATGTATTCGGAAATTGCAAAATAATTTATTGATGATAAATAAATCTTGTATCAACCGCAATTAAATGATTACTTTTTAATTATCTTCACTCATCATATCCTGTTTTTGTAGTATAAGGATAATTCCTTCCTAGTAAAATCAATTGTTTTGTAACTAATTCTAATCAAATACTTGACTCATCTGACGAAATACTTCGAAACTACTCGAAACTAAATTATATTGGACTATCTGTCAGTAGATACTTGATATAAAAAAGACAATAAAGTTTCTGGATTAATATCAACATCACCCAGTATCGTTCCATAATTGTTCCGTTTCGGAATGTTGGTTTTTCGTTATCCTTTTCAAGATACGTGGAAGCTTCAATAGGAACCACAACAAGAAAGTAAATATATTTGCATCGTTCCCATCATCGTTCGGTTGGAATTCATACCACTAGTAGTAGATAATTCATCACTAGCAGTACAGTTCTCGAAGGTGGGTTTTAAAACCAAAATCTGTTACAATGTCGTCAGATAAGTGCACTGTCTTTTTCTTTATTAAAATGAACTGAATTGCATTGTGTTAAGAACGCAGATTGAAATCACCAATAGAACAATGTTTTATGCAGTGGCGAATCGAGATTTTGCTTGTGATTTCATATCGAGAAATGGTATAAAATGTGCAGTTTCCGGAAAAACGCTACAGAGCTTTAACACTTGATGTCAAGGTTTGGGGCACTATATATCTTGTGTTGTATGTTGTTATTTATAATGTTCTGAAACCAGAAGCAACCAATAATTAGATATGACTGGTTCATTTAATATAAATTAAAATGGATTCAATGGGAGAAAAGATTTATAGAGGTAAAAAAAAATGTTCTTAAATATGATATCTCAGACACAATTCCCCTAAGTTTTTCTGATGCAATGAATTATTACAACAATAGTAAACAAAACTGAATGTATTATTTATGTTCTATTTAATATATCAGGCTAATGATATTTTATGCTTTATTAAAATGACAATTATTTTCTTTGTGATTGATTTTGCTAAAGCACACTGCAGGATAAAAATTACTTTCACACGTCTCAAAAGCTGCATAAACGCGACCTCTTCAGGGTAATAGATGTAAGGCAATATTGACGGGAATTGAATTTACTTCCTTAAATATCAATTCTCTATAAATAATTACATTTTATTAACAAAATGCATGTACAAAATATTATAAATTTTAAAAGTATTTGTTGGAATTAAAAAGAATAAATTCCACAAACGACATAAAATTATACACTTTTTGGTGAGTTAAAGCACGAGCTTTCACTTAGCAGCTTATAATTTAGTGTAACAAGTTGAGTGTTGGCTGCGATAAAAAATACTATATTGACATCGCTTATATGCACTAACACGCCACACCGCTTTTATCTCCCGTGGTTCGTGAATATTAAAATATTTTTAGCAAAGCTATTAAATTGTCTGGTGTTTTTCCCTTTTTTAATTTAATTTAACGAGTATTAACGTCTCCACCTGAGTGTAGTTTCTCATTTAATTGACGTATTCTGTTAATATATTCATTTTGTACTTGCCCATTCTGCTGTCACTAACACAGCTATTTATCTGTCATGACGCGAACAATAAAGATAATGGGTTTCAGAGAAGTAGACGTTTTAAAGGCAGTCAGCATCTTATAACAAAATGAGAATTTATTGTTTTGCAATGAATTTTATTGTTGACGTTTCGTTTTATTTCAAATGCTCATTTTTTGAAGCACGTGATGAATACTACGTTTCTCGTATAACTCGAAACTTAAATTGTTTCGTAGTTTGTAAACCGACAGTTCGTAAACATCAGCATCACATATTGTACAATCTTTAAAATTATAGAAACTTGTAGCTAGCAAGCTTTCTTTAAATGTATCGACCGTTAAAAGTTTGAAATTTTCCTCATAACTTCTGTTTATATCCAAAGTATGTTAACCTTTATACCTATAGTATGTTCCTGCTCTTTTACAAGTTTTAACAATGAAAGCTATAGATTTCCATTAACTTGTAACAATAGAGCTCGCTAACACTTCCTTGAATCGGTATTTCGTGATAGTTTAATTTCACTTTAGACTATTAAATTGTGGTTTCGTCTAAAAATTCCGCTTTAAAATAAAATCCACTGTATTGTAGATGGAAAATTAGTTATAAAATATATGCTTTTCCCATTCTATATATATCCATATAAAGTGATACATTCCGTAATAAATTCATTACTTTCCTGCAACAATATCTGAACAATACCATAAACTACAATCATTATGTTACTATTTTTTCTCACAAAACTAGAACTTGTAAACTTGTGAATCTACGTCTGATCAAGAAATTGGTTTCGAGGTTTTCACCAAATTAATTCTTGAAAGGCTATCACAAATTTAATTTTCATTTTATTAATTACTAGCTGAAATACCCGGCTTCGCTCGGTGTACAAAATTTGGTGGCTGTAGGACACTTCTTTCTATGCGAAAATCTGTTTGGGCGATAGCTTCCCTTACTACTAAGATGCCGTTGTGTACAAAATTTGGTGGCTGTAGAACACTTCTTTCTACTCGAAAATCTGTTTAGACCCCCCCCCCCATAAGATTCACTTGTGTTCAAAATTTGATAGCTGTAGGACATTTTTTCTATGCGAAAATATGCCTGGGTGATAAGGCCCCCCCACTAAAATGCACTTGTGTACAAAATGTAGTAGCTGCAGGACACGTCTTTATATGCAAAAATATGTTTCGGTGATATCCCCCCCTACTAAGGTGCACTTGGGTACAAAATTTGTTGGCTGTAGGACACTTCTTTCTATGCGAAAATAAGTTTCAGTGATCCACCCGTGCGATTTTTGTTTGCCCCCCCACACACGATCGGCATCAAACTAAGTCCCCCCTACGAAGATGCACTTGTGTACAAAATTTCGTAGCTGTAGGACGCTTCCTTCTATGCGAAAATAAGTTTCAGTGCTCCCCCCGTGCGATTTTTGTTTGGACTCCCCCCGATCGGCATTAAATTAAGTCCCCCCTACTAAGATGCACTTGTGCACAAAATTTGGCGTCTTTATGACACTTCGCCCCCCCCCCCTCCCAATCGGGACCAAACTTCTCAGGAACACTCTCCAGGTTATGTTAGAGTACTCCTGACAATTTCATCAAAATCGGTTCAGCGGTTTCCGAGTCTATAAGCTACATACACAGATACATCCAATTTTATATACAAGGTGTAAACGAAATAAGTACATTAATTTTTATCAGTAGTAGAACTCGTCGAGATGAGCCCTTTTTTATGTACCATTTTTTCGAAATCGCATTTTTTAAAATCATTCCCCCCCCCCACAAATTAACGAGCCTTCTATGAAATGCTCTAACAATGAAAAATAATGACTTTTTATTATTGAAAATTAATTTGTCACTTCTGTCAAGTGAAATCTAAAAAAATGTCTAGATTTAACAATAACGAATTTACTGATATTGTGTTAACCTATGATGAGAGCCAAGGGAATGCAGCCTTAGCTCGAAGAATTTACATGGACCGATTTCCGGACCGTCGTGTTCCGAATGTTCGCATATTTGTAAATGTGGTGCAGCATCTTCGAGATCACGGATCTTTTCAGCCTGCAGCTTACGATCGTGGTCGGCAGCGTCCAGCTCAAGTTGCAAACATTGAGGAGGATGTTCTGAACAGTGTCGAGGTTCGACCTGGGCTCAGCACAAGAAGGCTAGCACTGTCCATGGAGTATCGCATGGTACAATTTGGAAAATACTAACAGAACAGCAATTATATCCTTATCATATTCGAAAAGTGCTCGTTGGATAGGACGAAGCGGTCCTGTAGCCTGGCCTGCCCGATCGCCGGACTTGAACCCTTGCGACTTCTTTTTGTGGGGGTACATGAAGGATTTAGTATACTCTGTATCAATTGATACCATCGAAATGTTGCAAGAACGGGTGGAACTTGCTGCTGCAATGATTCGTAACAACAGAGCCATGTTGCAAAGGGTAGTAGAATCACTTCGTCGGCGTCTTCAAGCATGTGTATAAAACAGCGGTGGACACTTTGAACAATTTTTATGATCGTTTTTCTTTATTTTCGTTAGCGCAATTCTCGCGTCAATGTTTAAAAATAAATTTGAAATAAAACTTTTTTTGGTGTTTATTGGTTTATTGTTTAAAATCGACAATAATAGTAGCAACTAATGGTAACCGTTTCATAAGGTAATCTTGTTGATTAGGTAACTTTGCTTCCAGTGGCGTGTAAGAAAATTGTGTAAGATTTTAAAATAATTTTAACTCTAAAACAAAAACGTTTTAAAAAAAAAGTTATTAGGAAAAGTTGTTGGTCTTGAAGAGTTTTATTACCAGTTAAAATTAATGTACTTATATCGTTTACACCTTGTATATAGAAGGTTACTAATTAAAGGCAATTTAACTCAATGTCGTTTGCTAAATGCATACTATAATGTCTTTAATTACAGTTAACTCTGTAAGATTGGTTTTTCTAGATTCAAATTTATTTCCATTCAAATACAATAATTATTTAACATATATAGGATGATCGATTTTGAAACTTCAACATCGCGTTTAAATTTAATAGTGGCGAAAACTTGTACTGGTGGAAAATGTGTTCAAATTAATCAGATATCTATTAATAGCCTCGTGAAGCGTTTATAGTAATTATTAGGAGCAAATAAGTTTCATTTAATTTTTGTAAAGTCGCGAGACGGATTCCATCAGTTTATTTGTAAAGTTACGGCGAAAAATGTAAAAATTTTAGAAACGTCAAAAAATTATTCAATATACTACTTTGATTTTGATAGTAAAAATTCTAAGCCTCCTAGGTCTAAAATTTTTAATTATTTATTTATTTCTTTTAATTATTTTTGAATCATATTTAACCAATCTTATTGAGTCATTTAGGTTGTAACGAACATCACAATTAAAGATGCAAGTTCATGTGAAGCCTTGACAGCCAGAGGGTCCATTACCAAGGGGAGTCAAGGGATGCCTTCTTCACAATTCAATCTAAGATGATCAAAGAGGGAGAGAGTGATAGAGAGTGTGAATGATAGGTAAAGGAGGAAGAAGATGAAATGAGTAAAAGTGTGTGTGAAAGCAAACTAATAAGAGGCAATTTTTGATGATAGAGGGAGAGAGTGATAGAGAGTGAGAATGATGGGTAAAAGGGAAAGAAAACGAAAGGTGAAAAAGTGTGAGTGAAAGCTTACCAAAAGATGTGATCTAATGATAAGATGTAAATGGAACTAAACAGTCACTCATCTCGAAGTAATACTTGACGTAATGTTAATGTGGTTCCCGTGGTGAGGAAGACGTATGGGGGAGGAAGTTAGTAAAAGCCTCGAGAAAACTGAAAAACTTATGGAATCAGTTTTTCTGTTATCGCCCATAACTATGGTGTTCTAATAACTTACTGATTGGTGCTGATTAATTAGTATAGTTTTATTGTACTATTTGTGATAACATAAAATTATAATTGAAGGATCCAATGCAAAAAATTACTAAGTACCTTTTTTATGTTTTGAGATCATTTTCGTTTCAATATTCGATTTTGAATATTTAAAAGTGAATTATCTCAAGACATGAAAAAGTACTTAATAATTTCTTGCATTGAATCCTTCAATTACTAATCAATACAATTTGAAGTAAAGATTCATATCTACTTTGAATTTTGCAGTACTTATCATTGATAGAGTAGCGTAAAAAATAAAAACGCGCAAAGTTTTATCATTCTTCTTATCGGAAATTTATTAGGATCAGTCCAGTTCTGAACGATTTAGTTAGTGCATTTCAAGGAAAATAAATTAATAACAATTTTGATAACAGAAAAAAACATCCAGAATTACTAGCAATTAACCTTTAGTAAAATTGAAACGACATACTTAAAACTGGGCCACTTAAGAATGCACCTAGACAAAAACAACAACTACATATTCTCCTAGTTATTAAAGAAAATCCAGCTCGACCCATTAAAACAACATTAGTCGAAAATCAGTAATACATAAATTTGCAAACAAGACGTTCTTACAAAGTGTAAATAGTACAAGAGTTGATTGAAGATGATGGAAATCGCCGAGTTAAGTTTTGTGAAAGAATAATGAATGCTGTCGAAATGGGTACTTTTTTCGGATGAACCAGTGTTTGCTTTTTTTTTCTTGGGATACCGTCTTCTTTCGAAGGTTGGTGATCATGATAACAATTTGCAATTTGTTGACCACTCCCTTAAATAGGTAGATTGAAGAGCAGTTTAACCATTCATTCAAGTTTTGAAGCAATGATATCCATCTCCTTCCTGCACTTCGCTTCCCTACATCATTCCTTCTATGATATTCTGCAATAGCTTATATCTGCTACCTCTCTTGTATTGTAATTTCCGTGTTTTGATTTTGATGGTGATTTCTTTTTCTTTCCTGAGCCTCTTTAATACGTTGGTCGTTCTATCAACATAAGAGACTCTGAAAATTATTCTGTAAAGCCACATCTCGAAAGTTTCAACTATTTTCATTATTGATTTTGTCAGTGTGACTGCTTCTATACCGTAAACGACAATAGCGAATATGTAGCATTTTAACATCCGTACTTCAATGCCTGTACTTAAAGCTCTGTTACAGAAGAACTTCATTCTAACAAACGTGGTGCGTGCCATTACAATCATTGTTTTAGTTCTGTTTCTATTAATTACGGTTCCCAAGTAGTTATACGGACAAACTCTTTCTGGTCTTTCTGGTCTGATGAGAGCCTTCACTGCATAAGACAGACTAATGACCAGCATCACTTTTGAACTGGCTTTATTTGTGATCAAATCATTGGATCCAAATTCAATCCAAGATATCTTTATTTTTTTCTGGACGAGAATATTCAAATATTGTCGACTTTACTCGTACTTCCCCGCCAGGTAGACCCAAAAAATATAATTTCAACAAGAAGGAAATGTTGCACAATGTTAGAGATAAATTTTATGATCAGGAGGTGCAAGAGTCACATTAAACCCATTTTGAATTAAAAGTTACTTATACGTAAACTATATTTAGAATGGCCAAATTATCCTCAGGCAAAATAGTTCAGACTCATTCGTGTTATATCGTTTATACTTAAAACAATGAAGAAGTTGCTCGATAGATGTATCCCATTCAAGGAGACCAGTTGGCCTATGAAGCGGGGGTATTATTAGAATCAACGCTTCATTACTGTAATAGGAAATTAAAGAAAAGAAGACGCTGGACAATAGAGAAATATCACTAGCGTCATTCCTGAACATAGAATGAGCTTTTGAGAAAACGTCCTATAACTCCATGACCTCAACCATTAGCAAATTAGGGCTTCACGGGACTTGCTGCAAATGGATTTCCTGTATGCTAAGGGGTAGGTTTTTATTTACATCGATGCTGGCAGGGGATTGCCTACAAGGTGGACTTCTCTCTCCTCTGCCTATATCCATCAAGTGCCGGTAGATATTATATTATATTCTGTATTCATTTTATTCAATGCACTTATGTACTTATGTACCGTCAATTATTACAACAATTCTCCTTTATTTATTTATTTATCTAAGAAGTTTCAAATCACCAAACCACATTGATCTAGAAACCTAATTGTGATATCTTTCACTTTATACTATTTACATTTAACATAAAGGACAAAATACCATTCCCGGATAAATATATGAAATTGGATAGATTAAATCAGTAAATCGGTTTTGATGTTTGATTACAAACTTATTTATGAATAACGAAAAATAATTTGAAATGATTCGTGTGCAATTGTTTACAAACCCATATTAATACACTACTCCACACGGGTTTTTTTACTTTCAAAATTTTCGTATATACTGATAACGTCGAGAAATACTTAAATCTCTTGCTGATTGCATTTTGCTATATAAGACATCAAGAGCCTTTCTTTCGTATATTAAAAATTAGTTAGCGCAGTTGTGTAAGTGTGTAAAATGAAACAAATTCTACTTCTTGTGGCCATATTAGCGTTGCCTTACCTTGTTTTTGGCCAGTCATGCCCACTTAATGAGAGTAAGTACAAAAGAAGTTTGTTCTAATATGGGTTCTATTTTTTTTTATAATTTTAGCTATAGATGCTGTCCAGAAATTGGCGTTTACTGTAAGTGCGGACACTACTTCGTTAACACTTACTTGGGAACCACCACTTGTTTATGGACACTGTGTAACTCTCTACGGCATTGAATGCTGGGGTGATGCTGGCGGCTTGGTCAAGTTTACTACAACCGACCTATTTTACACGGTTACTGATATTTTTGCTTGTCCCTTTTATATGCTTGTGCGTGGAATAGCCGGTTTTAGAGAAGGAAATGCAAATACTATTTCATATTTATGTTAGTAAGCAATATGTAATAAAACATATAATTTTTTATAATTTATTTTTTTCGTACAGTAGAGATAACGTGAAAAAAGAACATTGATAATTTATATGAAATTTATTTTTGTAATCAAGTGATTTTTTATCAATGCAGGTGCTTAAGATCACTGATACAATTCAACTCAAAATTAAATCATTAATCAAGGCTGACTTTTTATCGGAATAACTATTATATTATCAAATCTAATGTCGCACTTTAGTCGAATTGTCAAATATTTATTGCATGTATTTCTGAAAAATATTACCTATATAAATATATTCATATAATAAAAAATTAGTTTATTTGATGCCATACCTTTCAACAATTTTAACAAAGGGTTTAAATAAAAAGGTAATTAAACAAATTGTTACTATTGACACGTTCACTTACCAATCAAAATTAATGTTAGACTAAATTTTTATAACTATTAAAACTGAGGCAAAGAAAATCCATCAACAAAAATGGTGCAGTGGTATCTTACAATTAGTTACACACAATTTATTTGCAAAGCCTTGCCTTTTTCAAAAGCAAGTTTTATCTTAAAAATCTGATTTTGAAGGGTCTCGAGATGAAATGGCTAGCTTCTTATCTTATTGTATAATATACAATTTCTGTCCTTCAACACTTCAAGAGAGCGTAGCTGCTTCACTATCAAAGCCGTAAATCTTTTTTTCTAGCTGCTTAGGGTACAAAATATTTTTTCAGGCGCACTGCAGTAAATTTGGGTTATTGCGCTCAAATTGACACATTTTCCACACTATGTCTATGAGTCTAGTATTCTGCACCAATATGTGCAGTCCTTCAGCGAATATGATTAAAGTCCTTCTGCTTCACTTGTCGGAATCCGAAAATGCGTCTTTTAGAAGTCAACGCATCACAGCCACATATGATGTGCATAGCAGTTTCATGTTCCCTACCACAGAGTCTGCACGAAAGGCCTCCATCAAATAATTAGATTTTCCGAAAATATTGCGGTGAGAAATCGTGTAATGGTTCAGAGCTGCGTTCTGGTAAGGTCTAACATTTCTGTAACTCTTATCACGCAAGGTTCCTTCGTGAAAACCTTAGCATAATGAAGACCTGGCCTGCACATTCAATCACTTTTGTGTTGTTCACTAGGCACTCCCAAGGCGGATTCAGGACCATAATATGGCCCAGCTTGGTTCATCAACTTTTTTCTTTCGTTCGAAGCCGCAACGATCTCAAACCCAAAGCAGCCTCACCAGTGGCAGCTTGTCAGAGGAGGCAAGAGAGGCTAAGCCTCCTCATGATAAAATTGAAATAAACAAATAATTACATAATCAAATTTGATTTTCATTAAAGTTTCAGTATCAAATCATCAATTACTCAATTACTCAATTAAATTAATGGTAATAGTTATTTGGTAGATAATTTTCTTTCACCATACCAGAACGGTCTTATTAAAGGGGATCTTCTCTTTACAATATGGGACTTGAAGGTTGAATGTAAGCGCTAGAAATATGGTCGAGATTGGGTTGGAGACAATTTGCTACATTAGACTCCAAACATCTCCTTTAATTCTATAGAATGAGACGATTTTGACCTTGAACGTTAAAAAGAAGTGCGATACATTACGTGAGTTAGAAAAGCATGAAACCATTGCATGGAGGCTTAGGCTCCACCCCCACCCGAACACGTGCCCTGGTTTAAGCGCACCAATATTTTAAATCAAATTTGCGGCAATCGGTTCCCAACAAATGTTCCATCACCTTGGAATTATTAGAAGTTTTTAATGTTTATAGATAGCAACGAGTTTAACATGATTTAGTGTCAATACGAGGGCAAATAGCTTGAAAAAATAGTTATTTTTGTATTAAGTGCGCAAAATGAGTGTTTTTTTAATGGCGCGTGAGAAGTCAATTTGGGCCGAGACCGTCAGGTCGAGGCCGAAAATGACAGTCGAACGCGCCATAAAACACGAAGTTTGCCACGAAATACAAACAAACTTTTTTCTACAACGTCAAAAAAAAGAATTTCTACAGCGTTAAAAAAGGGAATTGATTTATGGAAATAAAATTATAGAAATGAAACAAAAATATTAGGTACCTATCGTGAAATAATTTTTTAATCGTTAAAAAATAGTGCACTTTGAGCATCGATAGCGATGCGTAAATGTCGTCTTTTTTTGACGTTTGTAGAAAAAATCTCTTCAATTCAAAATTTTGTTTCTTATTGGAGACTTATCAACAGATTTTTCAGCAAACTGAGGTTGTGTTTTCTATTTTACAAAGTAAACCTACAGATATTGCATTTGCAAAGAATCGTTTAATTTCATTAATATCTACTTTAGAAATCTTTAGAAAAGATGAAACATATTTTAATAATATATTTTCAAATTTAGAGGTAAACGTTGAATCAGAATCTAAAAGACGAAAAACCACATTTGATTTACCCGATATGAAACAAAATTACAGGCGTATTTTTATAGAATTTTTTTTTTAATTGGTTAAATTAAAATTAGATTTTCAGATTTAAATCACCTGATTTTTTTTTTGACCTACTGACACTTGATACTCAAAAGAAATTCCAGCAAATTTGCTGAAGAATCTGTTCGAGCAGTATCCTTTTTTTGATAATGTTCAATTAACAAACGAACTTGCGGTTATATATAATGACAGTACATTGTTAAATCAATCCAAAACACCGACAGAAATGTTAACGTTCATGTTTATCATTGACTTACATTTATGTATGCCTGAATTATTTAAGTTCTTAAGCGTTGTTGTTACCATTCCTATAACTTCATCATCCGTCGAGAGAAGTTTTTCTACTTTGGAACGAATAAAAACTTACCTTCGCAATACAATCAACCAAAATAGACTTAGTGATATAGCTTTAATTTCAGTTGAAAAAAAAATGTATTTCGAATTTTACAAAAGAGCCAAAATTTTATGAAAATGTGATTGATCACTTTGCATTTCAGAAAAATAGACGCATTCCATTGATTTTAAAAAATGTTTAATTTGATCTGTCAGTCATTTTATCTATAGATTGTATATATGTATCTATATATCTATTTGGAGTTTATATTTTGTTACCAAAAAACTTTTGTTTCCTTTTAAAGAATTTTCGTTTTGTTACTTTTTTTCTGAGAGCTTTTCTGTTCTCACTTTAGTTTATTTTTTAGAACTTTTGCTTTTGTTCCTAGGATTATAATATGCGATTGAATGAATTTCCGCTTGCACTTGTTACAAGCTTAATCCCATTCTGTTATTTATTAATTTAATTACCGTTTTTTAACAGTCATTATCAATAATATTGTGCAAATTAAGGCACGACTTTTTGCTACCATCAACCTAAAATGGTAATTTATTGAATCACATATTATATTATTTTCATTATTAAGTAAGAGAAAATACATTTTGCAAACCTATATCTCATCATCCCACCCTATGCATTTCCTTCAACTCCTAATCCAGTCCTGGCAAGAAATAACTCTACCCCTCCTCGATGGTCGTTGCTGGACGGTAAATTGTGATACAAAAATAAAACATCATAATTTGTTGACTAAGTAGAGTATCTATTCTTCATAAATATTAGCCTCCTCACTCGTCACGACTACGAGCCGCCACTGAGCCTCACATCATCATCAAATCATCGAGCTTTTCAAAGTACTCAAGAAGCAGTCTGGATGAAAGTTTTTAGCTCGGGAGTACTTTCAATCTTGCCTGGCTATCGGGGAAAATATAGATCTGCTTACATTTCTAGTTTTAGAACTATATTTTATATGGCAAACGTTAAATTTAAGTAAAATATGAAGAACCTTCCATAGCCGCCCCAGGTAGTATGAATGTCTGGTACTACCAGGGGATTGATTCTTGAATTTGATAGAATGGCATTCTCATAGGAAAGTAACGGATTTTCCTGTAAGAATGCGAATTGAGTTGTTGGAATTTTTTCACTACAAAATATTCACATGACGCGTCCCAGTGGAATAACGTTTACCACTGTGTTGACAGAAATATTTAAATATTTTTTCTCTTTAATATTGCAATAATTAGTTATCGTCGGTAAGTAACTAACGTAAACTTGTTTCGTGCAGCGTTTTGGTATATCACAAGAAATTTAGATAAAGTTTTGTCCGAGATTTTAAACGGGTAGGCCATATTTAAATTTAAACGCAATGGCTAGTTCGATAAATTCATGTGAATCTATCAATCATTGAATGCATCCCAATGAAAACTGTTCTGAAAATTTTCGAGAATGCGACTTCGCTGTTCTGTAGGAAAATATCACACAATCAGTGGAATTACTCTCATGGTAAAATATTCCAGCGAGTTCAAGAATCGACCCCCTTGACCCGCGACAATAAGTTTATCGGGCATATTTTACAAAACATCTGCAAGCCAAAACGACCTGCACAACACATCGTTATATTTGACGGTTGATTGGCACACATAAATTGAAAACTTGAGTTAAGAGTGCAATTATTTTGTAATAATATTATTTGACGAAAAATAACATCAACGATAAATAAAATTGAAAAATATGAATTTTGTGTCATTTTTAATAACAATTCAAAATAACAAATATCCAAGTACTGCTATCAGTTCAAGATAAGACAATAATTGCTCCATCAACTTGGTGAAATATTATACAATAAAGCATTCGTTATGCTGGATAATACTTCCAAGGCCTTCCCGAGTCCCATCCACACCACGACAAAGAATATAAACCGGGCATGCCAGAGGTATTGGCGAAAGTGTGAATGACGTTTCCGTCGAATTATATTTTACCACGGGCTGACCATCAGTCCATACCTCTAAAGAATAATAATCAACGCAAATTCCGTATTGCAGCGGAGGTAACCAAGTCACTGTAAATGAGGTGCCATCTGAACTATCGTTGTGGGTCAAATTTTGAACAGGATCAATTGCTATAAATATAGAAGCATAAGTACGATAGGGTTTATGAACGTATGTAATACTCACGTATATCAACAGGACACGATTGACCAAACACGTAGGCTAAAGAGCATATGCCTATGATGAGTGCAGCAAAAATGACTGAATTCATAATCGAAACTTTTCTATAAAAAGAAATTATTAGGAGTATAACGAAATTTTTTTATCGTTACCGATTTACGTCTAAACACTTACTGAAATCAATGTACACCTACCAATTTCAATAAAAACGTAGTTTCTTACGATTTTTATAGGTTTTCTCACAATCAGTTAAGATTGTAAGTATTTTTATCACTAGTATAAAAAATTGATAAATAATGAGTTGACCACTGTGGTCACGGCATCATCTTAATTTATAAATTAATTAATTGTCTTTCATCGCCATATGAAAATATTAAAATAGATTCACTTTAAAGGCATAGGAATTTATTAGTGATGACGTAATTCACAAGATACAAAATACTCTAATTTTTGCACTTTTCTTATGTTCTCTTCCAGATTTATTCATGTAAAATTAATATTAATATTTATAATTAATTAGGTACAGTAGTTATTTTAAAATACTTCACATAAATAATGAAAATGAAATTACAAATATTTTTATTCACTTCCCACCGATATAATCCATCATGTAAATAAAAGGTTATAATAATAAATAAATTGAAGATTGATAATTTCGGAGGTAATAAGTCATAAAATAAAAGATTAATAAAACTAATAAAAATAAAATTTGACTTTATGGCTAACTTAGAAAATATTGAAAGCACATATAACTAACAGTATTTGCAATACCCTGCCTGCTTCCATCTACTCCTCGAACTAACATATAAATTGGACAGAACGGAGGAATTGGAGTAACGGTGAAGGTAGTCTCAGTGGTATTGTATGTAACCAAACCACCAGCATCACTCCATACTTCGATTTCGTAAAAATCAACACAAGGTGCAGAAACTAACGGTGGATCCCAGTCTAAAACAATTTGATCAGCTGTCGCATTTACTTCATATATCAAGTTTTGAACTGCATCGACAGCTAGAATGTAAAAGTAATAATTATAAGAGTTTGCATATTAAATATTTTCTTACGTTCACTAATGTTACATTGTCCAAAAACTAAAAATGGTAGAGTAGTAATTATAATACAAATATAAAAAATGCTTTGACACATGTTACACCAAAACGATTTTAATCAAAAAAGCTGAAGAAACAGGAACAAACGTTCTTCCTTGAAATTTATGGATTAGATGATAACATTTTCAACGCAATGGGTTTATATAGACAAGCTATTTAAAATTTGAAGTGCTCTTCTATTACATTAAAAGAGCAAACTATTGTTTATAATTTAAGTATCACCATTGAACGAATTTAGAAACTAGATCACTATCACTATCTAAACTTTAAACACCTAGTTTATCTATGTCAATCAAACTTACCTATGATTTTCTAGTTTATTGCCACGAAAAATGCCAGGCTGTAATTTTTTTCTTTTATTTGTTCAGCCCAAATGTGGAAGGAACTGTATCAATTGCAACAGGATGTAATTCTATATGTAAATAACTTTTTATATTCTTTTTAAATGGTTTACATTTCTGTCATTTTAAAAAAATAAATAATAATAATAATAATAAATAAATAATTTTTTCTATTTTGCGTTTAAAATAATTCCATTTAAGCACCCAAATGACGTCATTTGAGTGCTTTAATAAGTCGCTTGCGTGCTAGAATAGAGTAGGAAAATTTACTGTTTTGATGTTGGTAGCCTGGTAGCGTTGAACTGTCAACGTCAACTGACACGTCAAAAAACAAAGCAAATTAATAAATAACAATGAAAAAGAAGCTTAATCTAAATTATTACCGTGGAAAGTACAATTATTATACACACTAGCAGTTACATGTGATGTATCTTGGGAATTTATAGTGACACCATGTAAATTCTGATCGGACACAGTATTTTGATGAACATTGATGTTGCCTATAACGGTAGTAAATTTTCTAACGTCTTTTGTGCAATTTGCCTAATTTTCGGCGGCGTTAGTGATAAACTTTCTTCAGCATTTATTTTTAAACATTAAACGCGAAAATAAAAAAAAACTGACGTTTGAAATTAAATTTTTTCACAACCGCCTATAATTACGCCACAAAAATGTCAGCAATCACCACGAAATTCCCTAGATTTAAAATTTTTATTTTATAGTTTATAAAATGATATAAAGCTACAAAATAGAAAAAATAGTATAAAACACTCGTTGCAGAAGGTCCTTCAAGCACTCATTTGTTCCTCCACTCGCCTTGCGGCTCGTTTCGGAATATCAAATTCGTGCTTGAATAGATGCCTTCTGCTACTTGTATTTTAATATACTAATATTGAATCGGTTATTGCTGAAAGGGGATAAGTCACTTCTTAATGTTTCGAGATAGTCCATAAAAACCAGTAATGCAATCAAAATTTCATTATTGAAGGATTCATGTTAGTGACTTATTTTCTTTTAAGGCTGGGATATTTTCTTCGAAAAGGGATCAGGCGTACTCTGTCGCTCACGTGCGTCAATGTAGGGAAAACATACGAATATTTGGTCGCAATTTTCTCAAAAAGTATAGAATATTTTTGAGTGCCGTTTTTTTTCACAAAGCAAATTTTCTATTCTCCGGGATGAGTTATTCTGGATCGAATTTGTTACGAAATAAATTAGTATTGACTTAAAACAAGAGTTAATATTAACGTTCACAATTCATTTGACATTTAACAAGGTGTATCTACGTAAATCATTTTCATATCGGATTGACAACAACTTACGACGTATAGTCAAGTATGTAGATTGAGAATAATTGTAGATTTGTCCAAAATGTTCATTAATTGTTTAAAAAAATTGCGACCAAATATTCGTATGTTTTCCCTATATTGACGTACGTGAGCGACAGAGTACGCCTGATCCCTTTTTACAAGAAAATATCCCAGCCTTAACACTAAGACAGTATGGAATAGTTCAGTAAAAATCATCACCGAGCTTAACGTTTACCAAGAAATATTAGCAATTCCTTATTACTCGAAAATGATCAAAAATTACTTATCCCCTTTCAACAATAACCGATTCAATTATTTGTGACAGATTTTATTTTTTCTCGTTATACAGGGTGTTCACGAAAAAACGCCCCAGCTCATAGCGCTATTATTAGAAGTCCAATTGTAACAAACGATATGTCAAATTAAATGGTTCAAAAAGTACTACAATGTGTAGCTCTAACATAATTTTTACCTGTTTCTCCATTCAAAGGTCAAAGGTCAACTTCATTTTTTCAAATTACAACCTTATATTTTTCTTTTACAATTTGATAGAGATTTTTTTTCTGAATTCAACGATGTATCACAATCAATATTTCTGATTTATTTTAGGGTAATAAAGAAATTAAAATAATAATTAATATTATTAGCAGTAGGCATTGAAAAATAACTGAGACGTAGCGGTGGCTATGGAAACGATGTGTCAGTACGGAAACAACGTATTTTAAAGAATTAATTTATGAACAACAACAGATAACATTTAATAACTAAACAATTAAATAAAGAAATGGCAAATTAACAAAAATGTTCAAATTGGGCATCGTTTCTTTCCAGACATTTTCGTCGACATCTAGATCCTACACTTTGTGTAGCATTAATTAAAATTTCTGCTGGTGTTTCCCGACAAGCGTTGACTATTCTCTCTCTCAAAATTTCCTCCGTTTCCGGGCGCGTAGCATAAACAATATCTTGGATGTATCCCCAAAAGAAAAACTCTAGAGGTCACAAGACCGGGCGGGCCATGGTATAGGTACATATGCTCCAATCCATTTGTCTTCATTATTCTATATTTAAATAGTCCCTAATCATAAGAGCGTTTTGTGTGGTGCAGCGCCATCTTGTTGAAATACTAGTTCATTCCATTCAATGGCAACGGCAAGTCATCTAAAATTTCTTCTAAGTCTTCAGGCAAAATTTGAAGATATTTTTCTTGGTTGAGATTTCCATCAATGAAAATTGGTCCTATTAGGTATCCTGGCGCCTAATATTCCGCACCAAACGTTCACCGAAAATTTTATCTGAGGATTTTGTTCGATGGTAATATGTGGGTTTTCTACACTCCAATAGCGGTGATTGAAACGATTAAAATGTCTGTTGTTTGTAAATTGACACTCATCAGACCACAAATTTTTTGTATAAAATGATTGATCTCGCCTTAACTCGCTTAAAAAGAAATTACACAAATTTATTCTACGCCAGTGGATCGTTTAGTTCACTATTTCACTAGTTCACTATTATTCATTTTTATTACAAAAAATAGGTAAACAAACTAATAGCCAGTTTCTGACGGCGATGTTAACGTATTTCTCCAGTTAAATGTCCCGGTTACCATGGTTATTACCATTGTTGCAACAATAGTAATAGTAATTTTTATTTGTGAGACGTCGTTTCCATAGCCACCGCTACGTCTCAGTTATTTTTCAAAGCCTACTGCTAATAATATTAGTTATTATTCTAATTTCTTTATTACCCTAAAATAAATCAGAAATATTGATTGTGATACATCGTTGAATTCAGAAAAAAAATCTCTATCAAATTGTCAAAGAAAAATATAAGGTTGTAATTTGAAAAAATGAAGTTGACCTTTGACCTTTGAATGGAGAAACAGGTAAAAATTATGTTTGAACTACACATTGTAGTACTTTTTGAACCATTTAATTTGACGTATCGTTTGTTACAATTGGACTCCTAATAATAACGCTAGGAGCTGGGGCGTTTTTTCGTGAACACCCTGTATAAAGATATAATCTTACTTTTATTGCAACATTTATATGAATGTAATCCACAATAAAATTCATTAAGAACTTAGTGCATTAAAAGAAATTTATATCGAAAAATTTATTTTTAATATTGAAACGTGCCCTATGTATTACTTCACAATATACTAGAACACCAAATCCACAAATTAAAACACCAACTACCTACCTCAAGTTCTATGCGTAACGTCGCGTCGGAAGAAAGTGACTAGTAAATCTTAATCATAAACGCGTTAGTAAATAATTTCACATAACTTAGGCACCGCATCGGGTATGCTTGTTGAGACTCTATGTTTAGTATTTTGCCAACTTTACTGATGTGGTTACAAAATGTTGTCTAAAATCAAATATTAAAAATTAATCTAATTATTAGTGATTAAATTAAATAAACTTATTATACAAGTAGTAAAAATAGAAAGAACTATGTGTTGTCTGAATCAGATATTTTCAGAGATAATTTCTTCAAGATTAAGAAAATATAAAGTGATTGTTATGGTAAACAACAATGCACCTTCATAATTTTTATCAAAAACCATACGAAATATGAAATTTCCTAATTCATCAACCATAGAAATTATTTTGTCCACTTCTAAAATTGTTCCTCTTTCTTAGTTGTTGTAGACATTAGGCAAAAAATACTTATTTCAAAGATAGCGCGTTTATAACTCGTAATTTTTTTCTTTTATTATGATAATCTAAAACCTTTAATGTTTTTGTAATGGAAATTTCTATTATTTGACGTATCGACCTATCGATGTTACTATTCACCGAGATTTCCATAATATAAAGACTGTTTTATCACTTGTAACAATTCTATTATATTGTTAACTGCTATTATTTATTGAAATGAACTGAAGATAACTAACATGTTACCTAAACGTATTTACAGGACGGTCTAAAAATACCAAATTTATTTTGTCAATAACTAACTATAGCACAAATCAAAAATCCATAAACAATATTTTTTTGTTTTAATGTTTAATGTTTGTTAATGTTTTAATATTTAATTTAAAAACTATACCACTTTCGCAAGACTTTAAATTGGCAATCATCAGCATTTTAGTAGTACGTATTTTAAAATAAAAAGGTACGTAATACAAATTTTTTAGTTTTATTAACATCCAGTTTCTTGTTAGCAGTTAAGTAGTAAATACATATGTGTTTTTCGTGCGTTAAAACGTTGCGTTTTCGATAAAGAAACAATGAACCGCATTAAAAAAAAAAACAGTCCGCAGTCTAAAGATCCTGCAAAATCGCAACGTTTTCTCCGCTGGTGTTATTTCTGTTGTTTATCAATGCATACGTTTTATAATAAAGTTGTCAGTCGACGATTTCGTAATCATGTTTTGATTTGATGATATCGATTGACAATGGATTTGTTATAGATTAGAGGAGATTGCGAAGTACATTCAAAATTCAGTTAACCTTGGTTTGTTGGACTCACCCAATCAAATTAATTAATCCTTGAAATGAAGTGTTTAATACGGATACTCATCTATATGTATCTGAATCAGGAATGCAAGGGATTACAGCGATTAAGACTTATTTCAATATTTTCGCACTTTTCAGTTTTCACAAATACGTATCAGAATAATGATTCTTAATTATTTTTATTAATAATACTAGAATAGGTATGACATGATGAAATAAATTTTCTCTGGAGCTGATAACACTTTTAAGTGCACTTGCAATCGTCGTCATTGGACCAAGCTTGCATGATATGTATATTTTTTCAAGCTCAAATAAATAGCAATTACGAACATACAGGCATTAAATTTTTGTAAGCTTCGCATGTAGGTATGTAGAACTTAGAACGTTCTAACTATTAAATTCAAGATTTTGAATAATTATTTAAAATAGTTAGAAAAATAGTTGGAAAAATATTAAGGGGTCTAAATGCAAGTCACATCCTCCACTTTTGTCAATTTTTCAACAACTGCAAAAAACCTATAGAATTCAACATGGCGAACATGAAACAACCGTCAACTCAAATTTCACCAAAAGTGGTGAATGTGACCTTTGCATCATGTTGATAAAGGTATTGATATAATGCAGTTAAAATAATATTGCTTTTCATAAAACGATTAATTGTAATAAAATCAAACAAAATCATTAAGTTACTTATCCACTTAGTAAATTTCTATTGTTTTTCTACTTATTCGAAATTTAAGCAAATTTGTAAGAGCAAATAATGCTTACCTAATGAAATAATGGCGTAATGGTTATATACAGTGACGGACTGACTAGGGTGCCAGCTTGGCTGATGGCAAGTGATCCTCACAGATAATACAGTATAAATGTGAGCTGTCGATGAGGTGGACCCCCTTAAACATGCTAGCATTGTATTTCCCATTTGTCTTCTGCCAACCAATACTTTTAGACTCAGTCCGTCACTGGCTATACCAGGTGGGGCAAGTTTTACGGCCACCCCCAAAATCGCGACTTCTAATTGAACAAGAGCAACCAATTTTGATGCACGTATTTAGATAGTGATAGAGTTACACAATTAATTTTTTTTTAAATTTTTTGTTAATGCATATGACCGGGGCAGTTTTTGTGATTTATCTAGTAGTAACTATTAATTTACGTATTAAATTTTAACCTAGATCAACGTTCATTTAGCGGTGTATCTAATTCTGCAATCAGAATTATGCATATTGACTTAGTTTGTTAAATAATTGCATTTTTATATTGCAATGGAAATTGTTTGGGTGATTTGTGGCATTTACCAACAAAGAAAACTCTAATAGCCGTTTGACGTCTCTTATTTACAACCATGGTCATAAATATGTGTCGAACCTACCGAATACACGTGTTGAAACCAAATGTTACAGGACCTGACTAAACAATAACAGCAAGTTATCAGAGTCCATTCTTGTAAATACAGATATTCTAAAAATATGCTGCTTTCCTTGCCTAGAATTTACTTCCCGTTGTTTAATGGGAAACGGGTTTATTTTGGGGTTGAAAACTTTCCAATTTTTGGGTACGAAAAGTTTAAACCTTCGTTTCAAAAGTTATTTCGAACAGTGCGGTTCTTGTGCTTCGAGTGTTAGTTCGTTTATAAACAATTTTTACAATTTTTATTAAATTTGGTTATAACTGCGATTAAAGTAATGCCTTTTCAATACTCTTTTGCTGAAAAACTTGATATGATTTTGATATTCGGCGAAGTGGGTAGAAATTCTGTTCAAGCTGCAACAGTTTATGCAGAAAGGTTTCCAGAGCGTCAACATCCCAATCGGAAAATTTTCACCAAAATGATTAAAGGTTCTTGTTTATTTTCACCAATTATTTTATTTAAAAAAACCTGTTCCGGGCCTGGAAAAAATACGAGGAATCTTAAATGTTCACGCTCAAACGAGGGTGAAGTTGTAAATCTTAACGCTTGTAAATGGTTACCGCATTTCCAGACCCTATTGTCGCTTTAATTTGCAACTGTCCAAATACGGAGATCATAAATAACATCAATTTTTGAATTTCCAAGATGAAAGTGCGTTTTATCCAAAATCTAATCATTTTTTTTTCTCGCTACTTTCGTAAATAAATTTTAGAAGAGAAACCTGATGCATTAGTGTAAAAAATAGAAGTTGAAAATTTGGTTCAAAATCGTATTTTTTCAATTTACAGCTTTAATTATCAACGAAAAATTTTTAAAAAAATTAATTGTGTGCTCTGTCACAAGACAATTACGTGTACTAAATTTGGTTAGGATTGTTTAATTAGAAGTCGCGATTTTGAGGGTGGCCGTAAAACTTGCCCCACCCAGTATAATATAATCTCTGCTGTAAGCTGATATTAAAAAAAAAACATAAAAATTAAAGAAATCTATTTATTGTATGGATTAATCAAAAAACAGAAACAATATAAATTCAGATAATGAAATGGCATACATTTATTAACAGGTTGTAATTTGAACAGTATTTGCAATACCTTCCCGGGTACCATCTACTGCCCTTACGAGAACATACATAGGACAGCAAGGTATATATGGCAAGCTAATCGCCAATTCCGTTGTATTGAACCTGAGGAAGGAACCAGCATCACACCATTCTTCTAATCTGTATTCATCCACACATGGTGCAGAAACTAGTGGAGGCTCCCAAGTTACGTCAATTGTGTCAACATTCAAAACGTATTGCAGATTTTGAACCGCATCGACAGCTGCAATTAGTATGAATTACAACTAAATTCAAATTTATTTTGTGTTTCCATGTACTTACGTTGGGTGACATCACACTGTCCAAAAACCAAATATGGCAAAGTCACTGCTAAGCAGATGGTGAATAATCTCAGCATCGTTATGTTCTTTGAACCGGTTCTGTTGGAAAGGTAAAAAAGTAAAGATAAATTAAGGGAAATATTAAATTGTAGAAATACCTACCAAACTTGGAGTATTGGAAATGATGGTTAAATTCACAGCGGTAAAGTTTATATAGAGCAATTGATCAGTTAAGATACTAATTTTATGTTATCAGTTTAATTAATAAAAATGAAACTCTACAACTTAATTGCAATTCCTATGAATCAAAATTATCTATATTAATAAATCTTAATCAAACGGAATTAAAATTTATTTGTATTTTTTCTTTATTTCTTTATTAATGGGCGAAGCATGATAGTCAAAGTGAGTTAAATTCGAGAACCCATCTATGGATATGTACAACAATGATACAAAAATTTCATTGCTCGGTCTACGAGCAGGTGAAATCCCTAATATGAAAAGTTTTTGTTCTCATTATGCAGATTAAAGTAAAACATACGTGATAGTAGTTTCTAACAGAACATTGTTGTTGAATTTTTACGCTACGGAAAATGAACAACGGACGAACCACGTGAACGTTAATGGTGCAAACGATTCAGAAAAGGACAACCAGCAATTTTAGCAACAAATAAGTGATTTCACGTCATCTAACACTACCTGCTAAAAGAAAAAAAAGTTGGAAATATTCAGAATAATTTAATTTGTTAATTTTGTAGTAAAATAATTACAGTAGCTGAATTAAAGAAAACTGGATTCGATTTCTTATAAACATAACAATATAATATATTCCAATTAATACAGTTATTTCTGAGAAATACATTTTACCTTATCATTTCCCTTTTTTTTAAATGGCAAATGTGTCAGGAATAAGGAAGAAGCTCAAATGCGATTCGATAAGATAAATAATGAATATAATAAATATCGTCAGGAAAACTGAACGTATAAACAAATTTTACTTCATTGAAAAGTTAGAGAAAACTTTATCCGCTGTTAAAATGACAAAACAATTCTGGTTGCAGTATCATTTTTTAAAGGCTTATAACTTTTTAAGGGATGCGGCAAAGAATTTGAAATATACCTACTGCAAAAATTGGCAAAGAATTAGCAAAAAAATTATAGACTATTTTGTTCTTCGAAATTGAAATGTTGATACTGCAACTTGACGGACGTTATAGGAAATTACATTTTAAATAGACTTTCTGTTTCTTTAAACTCGGTTCAAGATGGCAAACATTGCGCAAAAAATCGCCAAAGTTGCAAAAAACGGTTTTTAATTTTCTAAGAAAGTACGTTTTTGGCTTCCGCCGGCAAGTACGGGAACGTTAATGTAAACGAGTTCTAAAGAACCCGATTTTTAACGGTTTTTTCGATTTATCTCGAAAAGTAACAAATTAATCGAGATTCTTATAAATAACTCTACAACTTTCCCATTTAACTTTTTTTGATCTAAGTTATACTTTTTTAGTTATTTAAGAAGAACCGTTTTTTGCAACTTTGGCGACTTTTTTTTGCAATGTTGGCCATCTTAGACCGAGTTTAAAGAAACAGAAACTGTATTTAAAATTTAATTTCCTGTACGGTCATATTTTTTTCCAGGTATTAATTTCTGCAAATTTAACATTGGGCCGTCACAGAATGCTTGAGGTATAATGAGAGTTTTTATACAAGAATTAAATTATCAATAATAAAACCGTACCTATTGGATTAAAATGCATAAATTACAATAAATTTGACAGGAATATTAAGAATATGATTAACAAACAGTAAATCTCTTAAAGCCGTACTTTATTCAACAGTAATATCCCAAGTGCATCAAAATAGCCGATTAAATTTTGACGTTTTTGTCAAAATATTTTGCCTAGAAATATGTCAAGCAAATTTGCCACGTAACAATATCTCGAGTGCGAAGCACGAGGGATTTTGGGTGGAAAATTTACGAGAAATATTTCTTTATGGCAAAACGTTAATCTGAATAAATAGATTTTAGAACGAATTATTTATTTGCTTGCCGAAAAATATTCTATACCTAACGATTGCAAAAAAAAAAAAAATAGAAGCGATTTAACGTCACAATTTAATCGGGTAAATTTTGACACATTTGAAACGTCAAAATTTAACCGGGTAAATTTTGACACGTTAAATGTTAATCGCTATAAAACTGAGGAAAACCATGGTGATTGGGACTTTTTATGTGCATGAAGGAAATAATCAACAGTAATATCACAAGTGCATCAAAATACCCGATTAAATTTTGACGTTTCTGTCAAAATATTTTGCCTAGAAATATGTCAAGCAAATTTGCCACGTAACAATATCTCGAGTGCGAAGCACGAGGGATTTTGGGTGGAAAATTTACGAGAAATATTTCTTTATGGCAAAACGTTAATCTGAATAAATAGATTTTAGAACGAATTATTTATTTGCTTGCCGAAAAATATTCTATACCTAACGATTGCAAAAAAAAAAAAAATAGAAGCGATTTAACGTCACAATTTAATCGGGTAAATTTTGACACATTTGAAACGTCAAAATTTAACCGGGTAAATTTTGACACGTTAAATGTTAATCGCTATAAAACTGAGGAAAACCATGGTAACTGTGACGTTTTACGTGCATGAAGGAAATAATCAACAGTAATATCACAAGTGCATCAAAATAGCCGATTAAATTTTGACGTTTCTGTCAAAATGTTTTGCCTAGAAATATGTCGAGCAAATTTTCCACGTAACAAAATCTCGAGTGCGCAGCACGAGAGATTTTGGGTGGAAAATTTACGAGAAATATTTCTTTATGGCAAAACGTTGCGACAAAAACGTAAAAATTTAATCAGGCTATTTTCATGCACGCGGGGTATTCGGCATGATTATTTCCTGATTATTAATTTGCATAAATAGATTTTACGACGAATTATTTATTTACTTGTCGAGAAATCTTTGATAATGATTGCAAAAAAAAATTCAGAAGCTATTAAACGTCAAAATTTAATCGGGTAAATTTTGACACGTCTGAGACGTCAAAATTTAATCGGGTAAATTTTGACACGTTAATATAATCGATATAAAACTGAGGAAAACCATGGTGACTGTGACGTTTTACGTGCATGAATGAAATAATCAAGGAAAAATACTTGAAGTTTACTAACTAATACTAACATTTTGTGCCGTTCAATTAAATATGTAGGTACCTACTTATCATTTAGGAATCAGAGGAAATGAATACTTTAGATAAAGAAAATAATGAACAAAGATGTGTGACAAATTATTTTATCGTTAATTTCTAAATTTTAATAATCTAAAAATATATCAAACGCCCAGTTAAAAACAATATAACTTTAAAATCAATTTATGTTAGTTCACAATTTATAGTTATGTATTTGCATAACCAAATGAAAAGAAAATTTATTTTGTTATGCTTCTGTTCAACAGTTCAATAGACAAAGCATTGAAAACTGAATAAATTATACTAAAAATATATTGACGTGGATTTACCCAAAACTTTAAATTTTTACCATAACACCTACTGTTGCTCATTATCGTCTAATCTATTTAGACTTTATACATTCACGCTGATTATGAACTATATCGGTAATGTTATATTTTCTGCTGATTCATGTTGTGTTCGATTTGCAGCAAAACATCCGCTCCGCATCGTAGTTGAGTTTTATCAGTGACATTGTAAAATTTTGACAAACTTTAAATAAAATATGTATATAAAAGAAATTGTACATATACGATGATAGTTACTGCATTATTAGAAACATAGGTTTAGAACTTGTTATTACCAGTGCACATTGGCATAAAAGTTTAATTCAAACAATTTTTGGAATTAATTTAATTACTGATCTTAATCAAATGAGTGTATCTTTATCAGAAGATTGATGTAAAAACAATTTTAATTGATTCGTCAACAATACGTATAGTTAATATATTTACTTAAAAAGTAGATATAGCGTTTTCAACCCAACAACCAAATATTTTCTTATCATTAAATTCATTTCTACAGTAAGTTATCTTTAAGTGTAGGTAACAAAATGAAGTAGCTGCAATATAAGGATTTTTAAATAATTGTTTAATATTCAATACAAATATTCCTCGAAAACTGACCTGATGAAGAAGAAAACTTTAAGTGTCAAGCAACGCAGTAGTAAAGTGAACTAGGGAATTGACGATCAAACTCAATGAACTAAAATCTATACCATTTTCAATTGTTTCAGTGCCTACGTGATTTTTGTAATTAATTGAAAAAAAAAATTCAATTGCTTGTAACTTCTCGGTAGTTAATTTAATCGTAATAGTGCATTAAGACTTTTTCACTCAAAATTAAACATTCTTTCAAAATATGCAAAAAAGGATAGGGCATTCTATTTAAAAAAATGTTATTTTCGTGAATATCTTGAACAGTTGACGTTCGATTGTTTTTTTGGTTTCATAATGGTAATTAGCGGAAAAACACTAATTCTTTGCTAATTTAATCGACTTTGCAACTCCAATAATAACAAAGTTACCAATGGTGAACTCTTAATATAATACAACCTGTATATATGCTGTATATATAAGAACTCGGAAAAGCAATTTCTGACTTCGTGATGCACACAATTTTTTGGGCGGATAAATATTTTCAGAACTTTGATGTTGCAGAACTTGCATTTCTTGCGGTTGGCAACGACTAGGCATTTGAGAGTTATTGTTTGCCGTCATGCATGCAGTAATATCAACTGTTAGTTACCTTTTTTCAGGCCGGCGGGCGAAAACATTGAGGTTTCTGTCTGTATACAAATCCGTAATTTTGGACAGACTCCCATAGAACAAATATTACCTATACAATTTTCAATCGTATGTCTCTTGTTCATTGATAAATAAAATTGTTATTTAGTAAACAACCTATATATATATATATATATAAGGCGCCAAACAGCGCATGTATTTTTAGAAAGTTATAGCGCCAAATAGGACGCACAGTTACAGTCGGTTACAGCGGCAGTATCTCAACTTAAATTATTTAATTATTATTTAATTATTAAATTATTTAAAGTATTTAAATTATTATTTAATTATTCGCGGGAAGGCGGTGGCTAGCGTTGCAGACAAGAACATCTGCGGGGAGGTCCATCAAGGCATTTGGGGCCAGGCAAAGTTACTTGTGGCCGATGGATCAATCGGTGGCCACAGTGAATGGACGCAACAGTTCCGGGTCCATATAAGGCACAAGCTCTAATGGCGGAGGCCAGGGCTGCACTTGGGCTGACAGGTCAGAGCGGGCGTCGTCAAACAGTGGGCAGACAAAGAGACGATGGGCGGGATCATCATCAGCATCCAGGCATGCGGGACAGCACGGGAGATCACGCTTCCCCAGCCGATGCAGGTGGATGCCGAAGTTCCCGTGTCCTGACAGTAGCTGTGTGGTTATGAAGCTCGGCTTCTGACATGGACGATCAGGCACCCGGGGAAAAAAACCAAACGTGACCCGTCCCTTGGTGGACTCCTCCCACCTCTCCTGCCAACAGTCCCACACCCGAAGGGTCAGATATTCCTTGGCATGGGAAAGGCTAGGAAAGTCCTCCATTCGAAGCATATCATCCTGAAATGGGGCATGACCATTCTTTCGGAGGCCTGTAAGGGCAGTTCTCCTCTGTATTTCCAGGTCCAGAGGAGGGATTCCAGCCAGTACTCCCGCCGCATCCGTGGAGATGGAGCTGTATCCTTTGCAGTTTGCTCTGCCACAGAGCCCATGAATGGAGCTAATTTTTCTCCGCACCATTACCATCCGCAACCTGTGCTGCCACATCTCTGCGCCGTGGCTAACGATCGGAACCACTGCAGTCCTGTAGATCGCATGGAGGGACGAGGTAACATCAAGGTCCCATGAGGAACGGCATTTGCGCCTCAGGGCGCCAATGAGGGCTCGGATCTTGGCATGCACATACTCAGCATGCTTCTGAAAATTCAAGCTGTGATCCACCATGACTCCCAGGTATTTCACACATTCCGAAAGGCGGAGTCGGGTGTTTCCCAGCTGAAGCCTAAGGTCTCGATGGTGGATGCGCGGCGGAGACCGGTTGACCATGTAGGTGGTCTTGGTCGTTGAAATGGTAAGTTTCTGCGACTCCGCCCAGCAAAGCACGATGTCGAGGCAATGCTGGGAACGAAGTAGCAGACCAGACCTGGTAGGAGATGTAACCACAAAGGTTAAGTCGTCAGCATAGGCTATGACGCTACAGCCATCTGGGAGGGGCATCTGAAGCAGCACATCTACCACGCAATTCCAGAGAGTTGGACCTAAAACAGACCCCTGGGGACAACCTTTTGTGCACATCTTTTCTACTGTTGTGTTGGTTGATGAGAGTACCACCTTCCTTCCACTCAGGTAGCTGGCTAAGGTAGCAATGAGCGCGCCCCCAACACCCTTGTCCCTCAGTGCCTGGGCAAGTCCAGGCCACCACAGGTCATTGAAGGCCCCAGAGATGTCCACAAAGATGGAGAGCACATACTTCATGTCCGACGAGGTGACCAGTCGTTTGTAGGCCATTAGGGCATCTGTAGTTGACCGGCCTCCGACAAAGCCGTACTGGTTCAGAGCATGGAAGGGGCGGACGGCATCAAGTAGGCGGGAACGGATTAACTTTTCCAGGACCTTTCCATACTCCGGGAGTAAGGTTATCGGCCTGTAACTTTTAATCGATGACGGGTCTCCATAGGGGTCCTTCATCAGAACCTTCAGGTTACCATGCTTCCAGGCCTTGGGAAAATATCGGAGCCGGAGGCACGAGGACATCAGGCGGGTCAGAAGCGATCCAATCACAGGGTGGATGGTTTTGACAAAAAGGCCCTTGACGTTGTCTAATCCAGGCGCCTTCTTACCATGGATACGGGTAATAATGGCCGCCACCTCCTCCTCAGGGACATCTTCCTCGGCATAGTCGGGGATGGCCACGATAGCCCTGAAATTGCCGTGCAGAATTTGTTGATGATTAGTATTAATCATCGGGTCGTCGTCGGGGAGGAGGGAGTGCAGGATACAAGTAAGGGTATTACGGACAGTGAGGGTGTGGTCTCCCTCCGGGGAACAGATCGAGGCCAGTATCCCACGTTTGTGGATTTTATCCGTGGCCATACGATACGCCACGCCCCAAGGGTTCCTGGCCAGGTCATCCTCAAGGAACTTTCTCCAAGAAGCTTCCTTGGCATGGTCCATTACCACATTGTACTTCTGTTTCGCCAATGCCATAAGTTCAGCAAGCCTGTCCCTTTCCGCGTAGATTCTGTTGCGGTACAAGCACCGCTTCCGATATAGGTAGATAAGGCGGAAACGCTCCACCTTGTCCGTCCACCAATCCGGTCGGTGTGGGAACCTCCTCCTTCGTCGGGCATAGGTCTCGATGATGGCATTGAGACCCTTTTGTAGGGAGGCCAGGCACGCATCCACTGCAGCCCAGGAGACCAATACAGGCCAGGCACTGCTGACTTCATCAACAAGGGTCTGTAAGGGCACAGCGATGTCCTCCAGTTTAATGGACGACTGGTCCAGACGGTAAGATGACAGTGGAGGGCGTACTGGATTGGTTCTCCTGTCTAGATACCTGAAACATATTACACGGTGATCCGCACAGTTTACGCCCTCGGCGACGATCCAATCCCTGGTGTGGGCAGTCAGATTTGGAGTGCACAGCGACAAGTCAATGTAGCTGCTGCCATTCCTTGACTCAAATGTCGGAAGAGTTCCAGGCTTGTTGAGGATGCACAGGCTATGCGTCAGCACAATCTCCTCAATGCACTCAGATCGGCGGTCACAGAGACGGTCATACCACAGGGTGGATCGGGCATTGAAGTCTCCACAGATGTAGATCGATTTGCCCTCGAGTTCAACAAGGGCCTCCTGCACTGCAATTAGATCAGTGTGGATGGGAGAGGCTGGGGGAAGGTAAACGCAGATAAGGTATAGTTCCAGGAAGGCCCCGGAGATGAGGGCTACAGTGAGGTCACCCGAGGAGAGGTGGCGGAGATAGAGGACATCAAGTAGCGGATCATTAATGAGGATGGCGGAGCGAAACTGGGAGGAACTGTCGGCAACGAGGTGGAGTCCCATCAGGCCGGGTATGTAATGTCGATGGTTCCGTTGACATGTGTATGGCTCCTGCAGCAGGGCCAACTGGACGTTGTTTTGCAGGACGTATCGGATGGTCTCAGCAGTAGCAGCTTTGCATTTTTGCAGGTTGGCCTGTATGATAGTGACGTTACTCATCAAACCGGGTGTTGTTTAATACTTCCGCGAAACGATGGCGGTAAATAGGGCATATTTGGCTTGCAGTATCATGGTTAGGGGGCGTGCGTGACCCCGATCGGATGCAATTAGCGCAGCTGTGTTTGGAGGGGTTGTCACGGAAGGGGCAGTCTCTGGAGGGGTGGTCCACCGCAGCACAGTAGCCACACTGTGGAGGGGCACTACAATATTTGACAACATGGCCAAAACGCTGGCAATTAAAACACCTGGTGACTTTGATGTAGTCACGGACTCTACAGGACGTCCAGCCCAGGCTCATCTTGTCCCAGCCCAGCATTTCCTTTCTGGCCGAGGGGGAGACCTGGACAACCCAGTTGTTCGATTCATTGGTGATTCTTCCAACCTTGTAGGCCGCCATCATAAAGGGGGCTTTCACCGACGCAGGTAGGAGTTCATCCAGCCTCTTTCTGATGTCCTCGCTGTCAACACTCTTGGGAGCCCCATACATTATTATGGTGGGGTAGGCTTTTTTGGGGACCGTTGCGATCAGGCCAATGCCGTCCAGGAGTGCATTGGACGGGAGGGACGTGACCTCGCTAGAGGAGGATTCGAGGCGGACTCCATTGTTGCTAATTTTTATGACCCTGACCGGATTGATTTTAAGCTGGGCAGGCGTGAAGTTGCTCTGAAGAAGTCTGAGGGTGTCATCCGCAGACTTGATGCCTGGACATCCTTCTCTGGGGTATATTTCAACCCGGAATTTAGGAGGGAAGGGGGCAGGAACAGCAGCAGGCTGTGCTGGGTGAGCTGCAGCAGAGGCTACCTGGCTGTAGAGCGGTAGTGGTGGGAACGGCTTGGGAAGGGCTTCCTTCACTGCCGCACAAACGGCAGCCTGGATGTCAACGGTGGGGACAGTCTGCATTGTACCAACTAGCTGGCGGAGATGGGCTTTTGTAAAAAGGCGGGTGATGTGGTTTAGGGCCGTCTGCGATTTCACCACCGCCTGCATCGTGACGTTCTTCCGGGCCACGCTTTCTTTTGAGGACTGAATGAAATTAGTGATAACAAGGAAATGGGCTCCCAGCTCATCCATAAGAGCAGCATGCTGCGCCTCCATAGATAGGGATGGGAGTGCAGCGGATTTTGGAGTCGCGGAGGCTGGTGTTACCGGGGCCAGTTTCTTGCCCTTTCGGTCAATGGCAGCGAAGGTGGTAGTTGGACACGGTGTCAGCTTCAACGGCTGAGCATGGGCCTCAGTGCATGGGGCGGCTAGGAGTTTTTCGGCAGCAGTGGGGGTGGAGGACGTCGATGCGACAGCCTGGGGCCCGAGCGCATGGCCCAGTTCAATCATGGCTTGTAAGGCTAGATGTCACAGCCGTGAATATCAACAAGCATACCGGAGTTGAAGTTGAAATGAGTGACGCGCGCACAAGTCCAGAAAAACACAATAAAAGCGCCTCACGAGAGAAAATAGTGCAGAAATTCCGATCACGAAAATTTGACGTCCGTTAAAATTTTTGACGTTTAACGGCAGTAATTCAGTTTGAAACTTATAAACGCAAAGTATCAAATTAAAATTGGGTTTTTCCTGGCTTTATTTTATTTAAAAAGCACTACGAACACATGAACAGGTTTATATAATAATTTTAACAGCGCTATTAAGCGACATACAATGACGAAAGAAATTAACGCGTCACTTATAATGTCAGAACACACTAAACCATATGACACACTAAACCATATAAACAACCTATAAAAAGTTAAGATATTGATCTACATTGAGATATGATATTTGGCACCTTATAATTGCAATTTTCCTTATTAAAAAATATACATGAATGGCTCATTATAAGTACAATTAATTTTCTTTATTGTATACAGCTTGTTTCACCAGTGATAACGAGCCTAAATAGTTGGAGAATGCAACCGAATGCAACTGTAGTCTTGTAATTGTAATTTTTCAAATATTTAATTTGATTTTACGTTTCAACTTAATTAACGATCAAACTATTATATAGGGTGTAACAAAAGTATCAAATAACAATGGCTATAACTTTTTAGTAAGAAAAGTTACGAAGAAATGTTATAGACAAAAGTTGTCTGGTTAAGTACAGTGCATATTTTGATCTTTTTAGTCTGTTCATACTTTCTTTGTTTTCGATTTCGTGACGTAATATTTACGACTTTCCCAGGATATCGATTTAGGACGACTCTGACTGAGCTTGTAAAACGATTAAGTCCAAGAGGGCTTGACCATCTTCGAATTTAAACCATCAGACAGTTTTTGGTTTCGCAACACTTCCAGCCCCACTCATTTTTAAAGTTTATTAAAAATCCCCGTTTCTTTAGTTGTGTGAAACAGTATTTGAAAGCATTTCATTGGTTTCAAAGATCTTTGTTCGTTTTTTTTTTGGTATTTAAATTAGTGTGTTTTCATCAATATGCCTAGATTACCGGAACAGAGAGAATCTTCTATAAAACTAAGGGGTCAAATTGTGGGAATGGCAGCAGCGGGTATGAACAGAAGAGTGATAGCCGAACATGTTGGATTATCAGTAAGTAAAAATATTCACATTTCCTTTTAGAATATATTTACACTTATTTGAGAAGTTCTTTGAGATTCTAATGAACAATCTATTTTTCTCAATACTTTTATAAATTTTGATCACACTAAAACATTTTTCACTTCATGTTTTAAGACTTTACTTTTTGTTCCAAGAAATATATTTTTTAAAATCATTTTTGTGTTAAGCACACCATTCAACAGCAAAAAGTATATTTTATTCAATTTATAAGAGTGACAAGTTGAATTTTCAAAATTCGACAAACCACGAAACGAAATATTGGGCAAAGTTCAATAGTGCAACAACTCAATTTTTTTGGAAATTTTCTAAAGTGTAAGTGTTGTTAAGTCAATCATAAATTAATAATTAAGTATGTCAATATATTATTCTTAAATTCCTTAGCACAAAGGACGCAGCAGGAATAAGCCAGGCATGTTCACCAAGTTTTAAGAAAAGAAAAAGAAGTTATCCAAGAAATATATTTTTTACATCAGTTTCTCAACTACTCTTATATACAGGGTGATGAAATAAAGGTGCCCGTGAGTAGCTACACGTTATAGACGATTTCTAACGAAACACGAATTTGAAAGCCAAAACAAAATTTGTTGTCTCTTCACCAAGCTTTTCTATTCAGACAATAAAAATCTATACGATTAACAATTTTGTAATAATTTCATTATTAGGGTCTAAATTTGATACAGTTGATGGTGCTTTTAAAAAAAAAAGTGTAAAAATTCTATTGAAACCAACTTTATTACCGATGTGAAAAGTACGGTTTCTTGGCTCCGAAGAAAATTTATCAATGTCGCAACATCGTAAATCTCCTAGGAAACGTTGGCAACAATAAATTACTTTTCAATGTCATTTCTCTTGTCAAATTTGAACGATACAAGTCAAATGTCCTAAAAAGTCTTAAAATGGAATACAATTTAAGTGAATATCTAGACATGTTGCTCCGCTTGGGTGAGACAGATAATAACGCATCGGAAGCTGCTAGAGAATATGCTAGAGTGTATCCGCATCGACGTCATCCAGATGCTAACGTAATTAGAAAAGTGGAGCAAAAATTAAGAGAAAATGACCAAATAGTGCCGATTTCTATAAACGGTAGACGACCTCGTGAGGGTCGTACACCACCGTTGGAAGAAGCAGTTGTGGAAGCGATTGAAACTGGATCGGGACGAAGCATACAAGGATTAGCGCGACAGTCACTAAGTCACTTTTTCCTATTCTGAGATATTTGAGATTTTATGTTTCAGTTTGATCTGGAAATTACATTATTTCGTTTTTGACTGATCTGTTTTTACTAAATAACATGGTATTAGGGGCTTTTTAAACGGGAATCAGTAAATGCGACGGAAGTTCATCGATTCTTATAAGAAATAGCGTAAATAGTAAAAAATCTCTTTAACATCACTTAGGGACTTTTTGCGTACAGCCCTTCAATTACCTGTTTGTTGTGTATTCTTGTTTAATAACATTAAATTCTTTTGAAATAAAAAAGTTATGTCAACGTGACAGTTGTTTATCTTACGCAAGTGACAGTATCTGTCAGTGTTGCTTGCTTAGATACAAGAAGTAGGCCTACCTGAAAATAATTCTTTAGAAAAAGAAATATGTGCAGTATTGCCACGTTGTGCTCTTAGACAAACTGTTTTAATTTTAAACAGAATCTATTTGGACCAATTTTGTTGCGATTTCCACAATGCTTCAACAGAAAGCAGTGTCCCAGTATCAATCATGGGCACCTTTTTTTCATCACGCTGTATAGTGTAAGAAGTCAAAAAAAAATCATTTTGGTGTTAAGTACACCATTCAACAGCAAAAGTGTATTTTATTCAATTTAAAAGAGTAACAAGTCGAATTTTCAAAATTCGTTTTGTAGATGACCCACACAACGAAATTTTGGGCATAGTTCAATAGTGTAACAACTCAATTCTTTTGGGAAATTTTCAAAAGTGTAAGTGTTGTTAAGTAAATTATAAATTAATAATTAAGTTTGCCAATTATTATCCTTAAATTCCTTAACACAAAAATGTTATAATAAAGTCAATAAAACCATTAATTTTCTTTAAATACGATTATCTCAAAACTTCAATTTTTGACTTGTTACACTATAGAGCTGCGAGGTATCGGTATGTTTTTCATTTCTTCTGTGAATTCAAATGCAAAACAAATAAGAATTATTACTTATAGGTGAAACAAATTCATCGTTGGATTGCACGGGGAAACGAAATTGGTAATCGCCCCTTGCGAACAATTGACCCAGAGCGGGCTCGGAAGACAACCCGAGAAGAAGATCGTGTAATAGCTATATCATTGAACAAAACCCATTAACGAATACCGTAAGAATTAAGGAAGTGTCAGGTGTCGACACAGTTCGGAAACGATTAAAAGAAGCGAATTTAAAATACCGAACTCCCGCTGAAAAGCCGACAATAACACCAGAGCTAGCAGAACAGCGTCTACAGTTTTGCCAACAAAACTTAAATCGGAATTGGGAGAACGTCATTTTTTCAGACGAAAGAACGTTTTCCACCAGTAACCAAGTGGGCGAAATTTTATGGCGAGTGAACGGGACCCTCTTCGACCCCCGACACATGGTCGCTAATCGACGAAACGGCAGAATTAGTGCTGATTTCTGGGGATGAATGAGTAACCCAGGGCCTGGGAAGGTGATGCAAGTTACAGCATCTAATTTCAATATCCACCAGTACATAAGGGTTTTGAATGATGTAGTATGTAATGTTGCCATCTGTGGCTACACGTTATCCTCACAATGAAATAGATGGACCAATAATCTTTGTACAAGATAATTGTCCAATACACCAAGTAAGAATCGTGGACGAATGGTGCAACGATCATCCGAAAATTGAACTTTTACGATGGCCCGCTAGATCCCCAGACTTAAATCTGATCGAAAATTTGTTGGGAAATATGGTAACTCATTGGAAGATGCTCGAGAAAGGACGCATCAGGAATTAACCAGGCATGTTTACCAAGTTTGGGAGTCGTTTCGATTTTCACACATCTGCCACAATGTTGTTAATGGCATGCCATGGGGATTGGCAGATTGTACTGAAAATAACGGATGTTACACAAAATATTAAGAATAATCAATTTATATTAATAAAGATCTGAATTTAAGGTGGGTTTGGTAGGTCTAGAAGTGAGGTTAGAATTATTGAATTTTCAATCCAAGTTAATTTAAATATTACAACTTTAAGAAACATTTACTCAGTGTTACACTGTAGCCTACTTAATACCGAATGAGGAGACATACTTGAGAAATTTAGGTAATGAGCAAAATCGCTTGAAAATATTTTAATATAACATAATAAATTATGAAAAGTATATGTCATCATACCTTCATGCCAGTGGTTTGCGATTTCTACCTTTTGAAGCTTATCTGCACTGTACATTTTAAATTAACTTGGATTGAAAATTCAATTATTCTAACCTCACTTCTAGACCTACCAAACCCACCTTAATGTGTTTCTTTACCGGCTGGTGATTACCACAGTAATAATGAAAAAGCTTGTTGTCCTCTTTAAATTTTTTCCATCAGAATTTATTGTTCTTTTGTTCGAAAAACGGAAAAGTCTAAATGGACAAAAGATGAATTAAAAGCTGCCATCCCTTGTCGGTTCGGTCTTGATTGCGACTTGTTCGGTTTTCGGTTCAGTCTTGATTACCACTTCTTGTTTTATAAGTTGCTGTAGCGGGGTTACCACGGGTTTAAGCAATTCACTTAGTACCCTTTCAGTTGTAGCCTTATTCAATTTAATCATTGTATGCTTTTTACGGATCGCATTGCTAGCTTTAGCGATTTGATGGAGAACATCTACTTGCTTGCTTTCACTTTCCATATTTACTCAACTGAATCCACAACGATACTGCAGACCAATATTGATACACATTTTTATAACCTTCAATGGTGAAACTCAAGATAGCAACCTAACAAGTCGTATTCTGACTCAGATAATTAGATTCTAACTCAGACAAATCATATTCTGACTCTGAAAATTAGATTCTGACTTAGACAAATCGTATTAAGATTCAGAAAATTAGATTCTAATTCAGAATAATCATATTCTGACTCAGACAAATCATATTCTGACTCAGAAAATTAAATTCTTGCTCAGAACAATCATATTCTGACTAAACCAATTAGATTCCACCTCAGAATCACGCTTAGGTTGAGTTACATATTAAAACATGTATTGTAAATTCATCTAGAAACAATATATAAATAATTTCCCATACAAATTATTTTATTTATAATATCATATCATGTACATAGTAATTTTAATAAAAACATATAAATTATTTTCATTTCTAATAAAAAGATATATAACAAAACATATAAATTATTTTGAATTCTAATAAAAACATATACAACAAAACACATAAATTATTTTGAATTCTAATAAAAACATATACAACAAAACATATAAATTATTTTCAATATAAAGAAACTTACAATATACAATATGATACAAATTATTTAATTCCTGATTCATATCACATCATCATCAATCACCTTCTATTTCACAAATTCGATAGTGACCCCATGGTAACGTATCAGTTGTATTTAACATTAAAATGGGACAGTAAATTTGTAAATATTGTAATATATTTGCGAAATCACAGTACAATTAAATTAGTTAGTAAAATAAACATTCTAATAATTAACTCATATAGTTAATAAGTAATTTTGTTTAATGGGGAATGCGTGTTCACCAATTAATATCTAACCTTTGCATTTTCCAAATACTTTGAAAATTTAAACAAGTCTATTAACATCCAATTAGTTAACAATATAAATAGGCGTATAACGTCTTAGAGGTTCAGTTTCAATTTGACATATTGTAAGAATTAAACCAAGCACTCCAAAAATTGTATTCAATATGGATTTCAGGAAACTAAATAAAATCGGAATGATGGTAAGTTAATTTGTATTATTTAGAGGTAAATTTACTTTATGATTGTTCTGAAAAAATTCAACCGATTGGCTGTATTGGACGAGAGGAAGCTATACCAAGTGCACCTCCTAAGACTTGCTCAAAGGAAATATGGCGGAAAAATTGTAGCTGATCTGGGTGAGTTCAGCATTTATCTACCACAAGGATTGCTTAAGGCGTTCGAGGGGCTGGATGAAGCAGCCCTTAGTTCCCTTTGTGAAGAAGGGCTTCAAATCAAGTACTTCGGTGGCGCTTACCACAATATGGAATTTATAAAAATGAAAATGCAGTAGAATGATATAGAATATTTAAATATTGTAATGTGTCATATTATTGAGAAATAAAGTTATGAAATAAATCAAAGTAAATTTATTATTGTAGTGAAATTGTATTACAATAAAAATTATAATGTATATTTGCAAATATGTTTTATAATTTTTATTGTAATACAATTTCACTACAATAATAAATTTACTTTGATTTATTTCATAACTTTATTTCTCAATAATATGACACATTACAATATTTAAATATTCTATATAATTCTACTGCATTTTCATTTTTATAAATTCCATATTGTGGTAAGCGCCACCGAAGTACTTGCGATGAAGCCCTTCTTCACAAAGGGCACTAAGGGCTGCTTCATCCATTCCCTCGAACGCCTTAAGCAATCGTTGTGGTAGATAAATGCTGAACTCACCCAGATCGGCTACAATTTTTCCGCCATATTTCGTTTGAGCACGTCTTAGGAGGTGCACTTGGTATAGCTTCCCCTCGTCCAATTCAGCCAATCGGTTGAATTTTTTCAGAACAATCATAAAGTAAATTTACCTTTAAATAATACAAATTAACTTACCATCATTCCGATTTTATTTAGTTTCCTGAAATCCATATTGAATACAATTTTTGGAGTGCTTGGTTTAATTCTTACAATATGTCGAATTGAAACTGAACCTCTAAGACGTTACATGCCTATTTATATTGTTAACTAATTGGATGTTAATAGACTTGTTCAAATTTTCAAAGTATTTGGAAAATGCAAAAGTTAGATATTAATTGTTGAACACGCATTCCCCATTAAACAAAATTACTTATTAACTATATGAGTTAATTATTAGAATGTTTATTTTACTAACTAATTTAATTGTACTGTGATTTCGCAAATATATTTTTCTACTTTGGTATCATAAATGAGTTTTTGTGAAACTAAAAGTAGTGTCACAAAGGAACTTTTTGTGAAACGGCTTTTTGGTGTTTTTTTTGATAATAATTACGTTGGTATTGCTGTAATAGCACGCTGGCCGGCGTCGGGCATCTCTACCGAGCTCCTGTCAAGGTCAAGCCAAGTGTGCAGCTTAATTCTTCCATGACTTCTTCACAAAAATATCAAACTCGAGATTTTAAATTCGAAGTTTTAGTTGACATATGACACATGACAAATTACCAACCCAAGCAGTACCTAATCCTAAAAATCTCTAGAATATTTAGAAAGCACAATTTTCAAATTTTCATGAAACTGAGAGCGCTAAAGTAGAGAAAATAGTATATTACACGCGTTTATAAGACGTATTGTCGCACTCATGACATTGGAGCACTCCTCGCTTCGCTCGTCGTGCCCCAAACTTATTCGTGCGACAATAGATCGTCTTATAAAACTTGTATAATAATATACTATACAATATTTACAAATTTACTGTCCCATTTTAATGTTAAATACAACTGATACGTTACCATGGGGTCACTATCGAATTGGTGAAATAGAAGGTGATGATGATGATGATATGAATCAGGAATGAAATAATTTGTATCATTGTATATTGTAAGTTTCTTTATTTTGAAAATAATTTATATGTTTTGTTGTATATGTTTTTATTAGAATTGAAAAGTAATTTATATATTTTGTTATATATCTTTTTATTAGAAGTGAAAATAATTTATATGTTTTTATTAACATTACTATGTACATGATTTGATATTATAAATAAAATAATTTGTATGGGAAATTATTTATATATTGTTTCTAGATAAATTTACAATACATGTTTTAATATGTAACTCAACCTAAGCGTGATTCTGAGGTGGAATCTAATTGGTTTAGTCAGAATATGATTGTTCTGAGCAAGAATCTAATTTTGTGAGTCAGAATACGACTTGTTAGGTTGCTATCCTGAGTTTCACCATTGAAGGTCATAAAAATGTGTATAAATATTAGTCTGCAGTATCGTTGTGGATTCAGTTAAGTAAATATGGAAAGTGAAAGCAAGCAAGCAAGTAGATGTACTCCATCAAATCGCTAAAGCTAGCAATGCGATCCGTAAAAAGCATACAATGATTAAATTGAATAAGACTACATATATATATAAGGCGCCAAACAGCGCATGTATTTTAAAGTTATAGCGCCAAATAGGACGCACAGTTACAGTCGGTTACAGCGGCAGTATTTCAACTTAAATTATTTAATTATTATTTAATTATTAAATTATTTAAAGTATTTAAATTATTTATTAATTATTATTAATTATTCGCGGGAAGGCGGTGACTAGCGTTGCAGACAAGAACATCTGCGGGGAGGTCCATCAAGGCATTTGGGGCCAGGCAAAGTTAAAATAGATGAAGGATTTCTTGACTTTTCGAGGGAGAGCAGTACTCTGTGGATCAGTTTTCTATGTTGATGGCACCAGAACATTTGCAGGGCGGTCCATCAAGGCATTTGGGGCCAGGCAAAGTTACTTGTGGCCGGTGGATCAATCGGTGGCCACAGTGAATGGACGCAACAGTTCCGGGTCCATATAAGGCACAAGCTCTAATGGCGGAGGCCAGGGCTGCACTTGGGCTGACAGGTCAGAGCGGGCGTCGTCAAACAGTGGGCAGACAAGGAGACGGTGGGCGGGATCATCGTCAGCATCCGGGCATGCGGGACAGCACGGGAGATCACGCTTCCCCAGCCGATGCAGGTGGATGCCGAAGTTCCCGTGTCCTGACAGTAGCTGTGTGGTTATGAAGCTCGGCTTCTGACATGGACGATCAGGCACCCGGGGAAAAAAACCAAACATGACCCGTCCCTTGGTGGACTCCTCCCACCTCTCCTGCCAACAGTCCCACACCCGAAGGGTCAGATATTCCTTGGCATGGGAAAGGCTAGGAAAGTCCTCCATTCGAAGCATATCATCCTGAAATGGGGCATGACCATTCTTTCGGAGGCCTGTAAGGGCAGTTCTCCTCTGTATTTCCAGGTCCAGAGGAGGGATTCCAGCCAGTACTCCCGCCGCATCCGTGGAGATGGAGCTGTATCCTTTGCAGATTGCTCTGCCACAGAGCCCATGAATGGAGCTAATTTTTCTCCGCACCATTACCATCCGCAACCTGTGCTGCCACATCTCTGCGCCGTGGCTAACGATCGGAACCACTGCAGTCCTGTAGATCGCATGGAGGGACGAGGTAACATCAAGGTCCCATGAGGAACGGCATTTGCGCCTCAGGGGGCCAATGAGGGCTCGGATCTTGGCATGCACATATTCAGCATGCTTCTGAAAATTCAAGCTGTGATCCACCATGACTCCCAGGTATTTCACACATTCCGAAAGGCGGAGTCGGGTGTTGCCCAGCTGAAGCCTAAGGTCTCGATGGTGGATGCGCGGCGGAGACCGGTTGACCATGTAGGTGGTCTTGGTCGTTGAAATGGTAAGTTTCTGCGACTCCGCCCAGCAAAGCACGATGTCAAGGCATTGTTGGGAACGAAGTAGCAGACCAGACCTGGTAGGAGATGTAACCACAAAGGTTAAGTCGTCAGCATAGGCTATGACGCTACAGCCATCTGGGAGGGGCATCTGAAGCAGCACATCTACCACGCAATTCCAGAGGGTTGGACCTAAAACAGACCCCTGGGGACAACCTTTTGTGCACATCTTTTCTACTGTTGTGTTGGTTGATGAGAGTACCACCTTCCTTCCACTCAGGTAGCTGGCTAAGGTAGCAATGAGCGCGCCCCCAACACCCTTGTCCCTCAGTGCCTGGGCAAGTCCAGGCCACCACAGGTCATTGAAGGCCCCAGAGATGTCCACAAAGATGGAGAGCACATACTTCATGTCCGACGAGGTGACCAGTCGTTTGTAGGCCATTAGGGCATCTGTAGTTGACCGGCCTCCGACAAAGCCGTACTGGTTCAGAGCATGGAAGGGGCGGACGGCATCAAGTAGGCGGGAACGGATTAACTTTTCCAGGACCTTTCCATACTCCGGGAGTAAGGTTATCGGCCTGTAACTTTTAATCGATGACGGGTCTCCATAGGGGTCCTTCATCAGAACCTTCAGGTTACCATGCTTCCAGGCCTTGGGAAAATATCGGAGCCGGAGGCACGAGGACATCAGGCGGGTCAGAAGCGATCCAATCACAGGGTGGATGGTTTTGACAAAAAGGCCCTTGACGTTGTCTAATCCAGGCGCCTTCTTACCATGGATACGGGTAATAATGGCCGCCACCTCCTCCTCAGGGACATCTTCCTCGGCATAGTCGGGGATGGCCACGATAGCCCTGAAATTGCCGTGCAGAATTTGTTGATGATTAGTATTAATCATCGGGTCGTCGTCGGGGAGGAGGGAGTGCAGGATACAAGTAAGGGTATTACGGACAGTGAGGGTGTGGTCTCCCTCCGGGGAACAGATCGAGGCCAGTATCCCACGTTTGTGGATTTTATCCGTGGCCATACGATACGCCACGCCCCAAGGGTTCCTGGCCAGGTCATCCTCAAGGAACTTTCTCCAAGAAGCTTCCTTGGCATGGTCCATTACCACATTGTACTTCTGTTTCGCCAATGCCATAAGTTCAGCAAGCCTGTCCCTTTCCGCGTAGATTCTGTTGCGGTACAAGCACCGCTTCCGATATAGGTAGATAAGGCGGAAACGCTCCACCTTGTCCGTCCACCAATCCGGTCGGTGTGGGAACCTCCTCCTTCGTCGGGCATAGGTCTCGATGATGGCATTGAGACCCTTTTGTAGGGAGGCCAGGCACGCATCCACTGCAGCCCAGGAGACCAATACAGGCCAGGCACTGCTGACTTCATCAACAAGGGTCTGTAAGGGCACAGCGATGTCCTCCAGTTTAATGGACGACTGGTCCAGACGGTAAGATGACAGTGGGGGGCGTACTGGATTGGTTCTCCTGTCTAGATACCTGAAACATATTACACGGTGATCCGCACAGTTTACGCCCTCGGCGACGATCCAATCCCTGGTGTGGGCAGTCAGATTTGGAGTGCACAGCGACAAGTCAATGTAGCTGCTGCCATTCCTTGACTCAAATGTCGGAAGAGTTCCAGGCTCGTTGAGGATGCACAGGCTATGCGTCAGCACAACCTCCTCAATGCACTCAGATCGGCGGTCACAGAGACGGTCATACCACAGGGTGGATCGGGCATTGAAGTCTCCACAGATGTAGATCGATTTGCCCTCGAGTTCAACAAGGGCCTCCTGCACTGCAATTAGATCAGTGTGGATGGGAGAGGCTGGGGGAAGGTAAACGCAGATAAGGTATAGTTCCAGGAAGGCCCCGGAGATGAGGGCTACAGTGAGGTCACCCGAGGAGAGGTGGCGGAGATAGAGGACATCAAGTAGCGGATCATTAATGAGGATGGCGGAGCGAAACTGGGAGGAACTGTCGGCAACGAGGTGGAGTCCCATCAGGCCGGGTATGTAATGTCGATGGTTCCGTTGACATGTGTATGGCTCCTGCAGCAGGGCCAACTGGACGTTGTTTTGCAGGATGTATCGGATGGTCTCAGCAGTAGCAGCTTTGCATTTTTGCAGGTTGGCCTGTATGATAGTGACGTTACTCATCAAACCGGGTGTTGTTTAATACTTCCGCGAAACGATGGCGGTAAATAGGGCATATTTGGCTTGCAGTATCATGGTTAGGGGGCGTGCGTGACCCCGATCGGATGCAATTAGCGCAGCTGTGTTTGGAGGGGTTGTCACGGAAGGGGCAGTCTCTGGAGGGGTGGTCCACCGCAGCACAGTAGCCACACTGTGGAGGGGCACTACAATATTTGACAACATGGCCAAAACGCTGGCAATTAAAACACCTGGTGACTTTGATGTAGTCACGGACTCTACAGGACGTCCAGCCCAGGCTCATCTTGTCCCAGCCCAGCATTTCCTTTCTGGCCGAGGGGGAGACCTGGACAACCCAGTTGTTCGATTCATTGGTGATTCTTCCAACCTTGTAGGCCGCCATCATAAAGGGGGCTTTCACCGACGCAGGTAGGAGTTCATCCAGCCTCTTTCTGATGTCCTCGCTGTCAACACTCTTGGGAGCCCCATAAATTATTACGGTGGGGTAGGCTTTTTTGGGGACCGTGGCGATCAGGCCAATGCCGTCCAGGAGTGCATTGGACGGGAGGGACGTGACCTCGCTAGAGGAGGATTCGAGGCGGACTCCATTGTTGCTAATTTTTATTACCCTGACCGGATTGATTTTAAGCTGGGCAGGCGTGAAGTTCCTCTGAAGAAGTCTGAGGGTGTCATCCGCAGACTTGATGCCTGGACATCCTTCTCTAGGGTATATTTCAACCCGGAATTTAGGAGGGAAGGGGGCAGGAACAGCAGCAGGCTGTGCTGGGTGAGCTGCAGCAGAGGCTACCTGGCTGTAGAGCGGTAGTGGTGGGAACGGCTTGGGAAGGGCTTCCTTCACTGCCGCGCAAACGGCAGCCTGGATGTCAACGGTGGGGACAGTCTGCATTGTACCAACTGGCTGGCGGAGATGGGCTTTTGTAAAAAGGCGGGTGATGTGGTTTAGGGCCGTCTGCGATTTCACCACCGCCTGCATCGTGACGTTCTTCCGGGCCACGCTTTCTTTTGAGGACTGAATGAAATTAGTGATAACAAGGAAAATGGGCTCCCAGCTCATCCATAAGAGCGGCATGCTGCGCCTCCATGGATAGGGATGGGAGTGCAGCGGATTTTGGAGTCGCGGAGGCTGGTGTTACCGGGGCCAGTTTCTTGCCCTTTCGGTCAATGGCAGCGAAGGTGGTAGTTGGGCACGGTGTCAGATTCAACAGCTGAGCATGGGCCTCAGTGCATGGGGCGGCTAGGAGTTTTTCGGCAGCAGTGGGGGTGGAGGACGTCGATGCGACAGCCTGGGGCCCGAGCGCATGGCCCAGTTCAATCATGGCTTGTAAGGCTAGATGTCACAGCCGTGAATATCAACAAGCATACCGGAGTTGAAGTTCAAATGAGTGACGCGCGCACAAGTCCAGAAAAACCCAATAAAAGCGCCTCACGAGCGAAAATAGTGCAGAAATTCCGATCACGAAAATTTGACGTCCGTTAAAATTTTTGACGTTTAACAAAATTAAACAAATTTCACATTCAATTGCCGGAAAACAGATCTAATATGAATGAATGAAACCACAATAAGCAAAAACAGTCCCATCCAACTCAACAACAACGCCCCACAGGCAAAAATCAATGAAATTACACAGACGAAAAAAAAAAATTTGACAGTTCTCTTATGTCAGAAAATTTCAAAATCACTCAATTTTCAAGAAATTAGTTAGTAAACGGTCCTAAACCATTAACACTGAGCTAACACAATAATAATTATTCAAATTGTCACCACTTATCGTGTTTTTTCAGCAAAAATCAGCAAAAATCTCCGACTATCGAAACGAAAAGTCAGTTATATGAACTTGTGAAATTGAATAAGACTACAACTGAAAGGTTACTAAGTGAATTGCTCAAACCCGTGGTAACCCCGCTACAGCAACTTATAAAAGAAGAAGTGGTAATCAAGATTGAACCGACAAGGAATGAAGGGGAAAATACAATTTATGATGATTTGAGAAACAAAGATGAACTTATCTCGCTCAACTTGAATACAGTCGTGAGAGTAATAAGTGAATTACTTAACCCCGTGATTTTTCCATTACCACAACTCATAAATCGACACCAAAATGTTACAATCAGTGCTGAAGATAAAGTTGATAAAGATGATGATGATGATGGTGGAGAGATGGATAATATGATTGACGCCATCTCATGACATTTGAATAAACTATCTTTTAAATTTCCCGCCTCTTCTACAGCTAACGCCATCTCATAACATTTGAAGAAACTATCTTTTAAATTTCCCGCCTAACAACTATTTTATTACGTCATCACCACATTAGGGACCCCGGTGACCTTGAAGTTAAAAGGTTCTTAAGAAGACCTTACTTATCATTATCAAAACCCCATTACCTTAATTACACATTAAACTAATCACCTAATGACGTCAGGAAATTTCCACAAAAAAACAAAATGGCCGACTGACCCAGAAGCCCCTCAGTATCTCTACTAAGTATTATGAGAAAAATATAGAAAAAATTCCATCGCTATTTAATTTGGAAAATATAAATATCTAAATTTTGATGTTTCAAATGTGCCAAAATTTAACCAATTATTTTATTCATGGCTAATTTAGCCAATCACAATTCGTTATTTGAGGAAGGAACACGGAATTACAGCAATAATTCTGATAAAACTTCGAGTTCCTTTATATTGACATTGCCTAGTTTCCACAAACAAAAAATTTTCAAACAATTTTATTTGTGTCAAATTTTATACATTCTTAAAATAATCTAATCAAATGCCATTCAAGCTTTGAATTTCTTCGATTAATTAACTAAAAACTTCCTGCGTAGCAACCTTGAAATCGTGTAAATTTGATGATAAAAACGCGACACTTTTTTCACTTTTTACACTCTTTTAAGTTGCTACGCAACAAGTTATCGTAAATTAATCGATAAATTTTGACGTTTAATCGCTACTGAATTTGTTTTTGCAATCATTATCAAAGATTCTTCGACAAGTAAATAAATAATTCGTTGTAAAATCTATTTATTCAGATTAATAATCAGGGACTAATCATGCCGAATACCCCGCGTGCATGAAAACAGCCAGATTAAATTTTTACGTTTTTTGTCGCAACATTTTGCCATAAAGAAATATTTCTCGTAAATTTTCCACGTTGCATATTTACTGGGCATATTTTTAATTCTAAGCAAAAAATTTAATCGGCTATTTATACACCGTGAATCAATTATGGTCTACTTCTGAATTTTTCTTAGACGCAACCAAACATACTAATTGAAACAAGCACTAGATCTCTAATTTTTCAAAAATTAAAAAATACATCTAGCATTCCATTGTTCTGAGTATTGTATTGTATTCCATTTATAATTTAAATCAAAGGCAGTATCAAGTGGTAAGTGGAATTAGTATGTTTGGTTGCAACTAAGAAAATTTCAGAAGTAGACCATAATTGATTCACGGTGTATGTATGTACGTGGAATATTACTGTTGAAAAAGTGCTTTATTGCTGGCCTACTAAATACAAGTAGTTGAAAAAATTTAAAAATATGGGTGGCCTGGTCACTAAGTGACTGTGTCGTTCAACCAATCAGAAAGCGTCATTTAAAAGTTGGAATGAAACGACGGTTAAGAGTTTTTATTGTCAACTCACACCTGACTGACACGAGTTTTATAGTTTAGAATTAAGTTTTAATTAAGATCATTGTTAGAATTAGTTGGTTAGTAATCCAATAATTTTGTGGCGATTTAATAATGGAAGTAGAAAAATCTCCAGTTGCAAGGCATGATAGATCATTACGACGATCAGCATTGTTCAATAGAGCACTAGTATCACCTACGAGAGGAAGTAATGATTCAAATTCCATCAAGGCAGTTGAAGTAATGTTAAGGCTTTGTTTTAAATTCTTGGAAATTCTTTTTGTGTAGTTTCAGGACGCCATCGATGATGAATTGGAAAGAAGTGAACGTCGAGCCGCTGCTAAACAGCAGAAGCGGCTCTCCAGTCTTCCTTCTCCTGCACCGGGATCGCCCAGATTGGAAGGCAAAGATGGAATAACCAACCACATTGAAATATGCCAGAAAATGTTTTATGAAAATATAAGTGGGTTGTAGGTCCAATCTCCACCTAACTCTTGATTTGTAGAAAATTAACTCTAAAAATGTTTGGAAGTTGCGAATGATCGATTACTTACGACTGTCGGTGAGTTCACACGCAATCCAGAATCCTGTTCAAGCTGGTGGCGCTTTGGATGTGAGTGCAAAAATTTACGCGATAAGAATTGATGATATCCATGCTCACGGGCTAAAACTTGCAAGCGATATTGGAAGAACAGTACACAAATCAAATGATGATGGGAATGGTAAATATTACGGTTTTGATTGTTTTATTTGCGTGATTTTGTTCGTTTGTAGATGACGAGGTACTTGATGGTGAACAACAGGGTGCTAAAAAGAAAAGGGCACGGCGGTTATCAGCAAGTGCGAAAAGTAAGATTGTAAAAGATCCAATGTTAATGGTGGGAGATATAGTAAAACTCGATACTGACATTTTCCAAACTCACACTGCCAGTGATACCAGTTCGATTTCAAACTTATTCAGTTATAGAATGCCCTTGAATCATGAAGGCTATAAATTTATGCCGTTGTAAGTATCTATTCAGTTCAGTTACTTTTCATTTTTATATATGCTTGGTGTCTTTGTAGTAATAATAATTATATTCAAGATTATGATACATTTTCTAGTAAGATATAACAGCCAACTAAGACTTGACAACATTCACCTTGATGTATAGTGCAAACAATAAATTTGGTATGCCAAATGCTAAAAATGCTAGTTTTAAATTTTTTAAATATGGGAACTTTTCAAAATGGAAAAATCCTTTGGTGGTCTTGCCGTATGATCTGATTTTCTTCATTGAAGAAGACCTTATTCTTAAGGACAGTAATGTGATCAATTAAAACGTTTTATTTGCTTTAGTTCTGATGAGAAAGATTTCCTCAACTCTGATGACGAAGAAGATGAAAAGCAAGAAGATCCTCAGTTGTGCCCATTTAAAATCCCAACACTGACCAACTTTCAAATAAATGTTTCACTCCCCAATTTCAAAGTTGATGAATGGGATCCAAATGAAGATTCATAATATCCTTTAAATTCTCATACCAAAAGTATAATTTAATTGATTTAGAATTGAGGAGCAACTAGCAAATTTTAATAACGAAGTTGTTTATGATGAAGAAGGCATACCTGTCGCTGAATTAGATGGTTCGCTTCACAACATTTTTGAGGACACTGCTGCTGATGTATCCTCAGTTGACGAGTTGGAACATCAAAATATATATGCAGGTCGAAATGAAAAAGTTGCACAACTTCAAAATTTCCAACCAGGACAGCATAACGTTCGACTTACAGAATATTCCTTTGCCATCGAGCCAAAAACAAACGACAATAAATTTATAACGCAAGTGTGGGCAGGACCTAGCCATTGGAAACTTAAATGTGGCAGGCCGGCCAGTAATTCAGTTTAATTTGATTAAAACGAATGTGTTAACAGGTTTTGTTTTCAGTTACTCGATTTTCTGGACGGCAAGAGAAGCAGTTTTCAGATGCAAAATCGGCTCACAAACCAAGATTTCAACCTGAAATGATTGACTTTGAAGCTGATCTACCTGATTTGTCGCAATTAAAAAAGATTAAAAGAAATTCTGCCTTTCCACATACGAAGAAGTAAGTTGTATTCTGTCACTTGAGTTATAGTAATTCTTGAAAAATAGATACGCACTACCACTAACATTACTGGAAGAAACGGTCCACAAAGACGAATTATTGCTCAAACAGGTTCGTGTGCCATTCAAAAATTACCTTGAAGAATTTATCGATGAATGGGAAATTAGTCCATATCAATATGACAATGCAAATGATTCTAATTATTGCCCTTCTAATTATTGCCCGGAGCTTCAAGAAGTTAACAATAGCAGCAATGACTCCGATGAATTCGTAAATGAACACATCCAAGAAGAAGTAGTGCAACAAAATTTTCTTCAAGATAACTTGATGGACTGTCCTGAATTGGTATGTGCTCATTTTATTTTATTATAGTTTTTTAAGTTTTTTCATTCTAGGTTCCCAAAAGTCACATTGCATATGCATTACATGCAAAACGAGTGGATATGAAGAAACTGAAATCAAACATGTGGACATGTTTATCCCAACATAAAAATGTAAATTATATTCATGAATTGTTTTTTTTTAATCGATTTTGATTGTAGAAAAATAAAATTGAGAAGACTATGTTTTCTACAGTCTATGAGCAGTTGGGCAAAATGTTACTTCAAAAAATGAGAAAAGACATGTCTTGCCCAATGATATTCTTCACACTCTTGCATCTCGCTAATGAACACAAATTAAGACTTACGGGACAACCTGATCTAAAAGATATTATCATTGAGCAGGAGGATGAAAGAAAGAGACATGATTAAATTGTTAATTATCTGTAAAATTCGTGTTTTTTTAAAATGTATTTATTTGTTCACTCTATTTTATGACTTCATTGTAGATTTGTTTGTAACTTAAATGTGTAATTTAATATATCTGTATACCTAGAAACAAATTTCTTCTGGCTTTTTCTAGGAGCACATAGTTTGTTTTTATGTCCAGAATATTTATTAGTAGGCATTTTTCACAAAAATTTGAGCGATTGGTTAAATTCGCGACAACCTCGTCAAAAATTGCATTCAGTAGATAGACAGGTGGTGTCTACAATACGCCTTTATCCTATCAAAGAAGAGGAAACAATAAATTCAAAATTAACAAGAAAGACGCCTTTGTTACTTTGTTACTTTGTTACTGTTAAAAATGCGTTTTTGCAGTGTAGTCTGTTTTCATCAAAATAATTTATCTGTCCTTGCCTATTCGCATTCATTTTACGCCTGATAGATAGGCAATTATATCATAAAATTTCTTAAAACATCGGTTTAAGTCAATTTAATTCTTTTTACAATTTTAGCTTCAAAAGAGATGTGACTAGGGGGGTACAGGCCGAAAAATTTATTAATATTCAAGATTGATTCATTCTAAAATAAAATACTTGACCGTATTTGATGTATTTTTTAACATACTTTTTTAAGTTCTAAGTGAAAATTCTTCCTGCTCCGCCCCCCACACAATGCTTATTCTTCAAAATTGTATAATTTGTAGAATATTTTCAATTCTACAGAGAGATCGATATTTCTACAGGATAACAACGTGTTTTCTACCAGGCATCGATCTTGTTATTTCTAAATTTTGATCTAAACACCTTAAAAAACTGATTAATTGAAAAACTTTAAACAGATTTTTCTCCAAAACCATACATCTGGTAATCTCCAGACTAACAACAAAATGGCAAGCATGCTAGACGGAGGCAGGCTTACTTTTTTAATAAACGGAATCTAATTCTCTGTATTTAAAAAAAAAACAAATGCAATCACCAGCACTTCTGCATTGGCAAAGTTCAGTTTGAGAGTTGATTTTGAGGCGTAATAATTATTATATCGCCTCCTGCAGAGAGGTTGGACCGAAAATTCTTCAACAAGGCACACTGGCCTTCCAATTCACGTTACTGGTTTGATTTACAAATACAGGTAGCCCTCGGTTTACGCCGGCTCAATTTACGCCGATTCACAATAACGCCGCTGTACAATTCACCGTTTCGTCGTGTACATAATTGGGTAATTCACCGATTCTCCCTATGCTAGATTGATTTTAGTTTCAGTGTTGAAGTATTTACTGAGCCGCGACGGTGGGGATTTTTTTTTTCAAAAAATGCAAGAGATCCGAAACTTTGAAATTTTATTTGTTTTTCTTAATATTTTTTAATAAAAACATTTCATTTTTTTTATCATAAAATACATTGTAAAAATTAAGTTTATAATACAGTCAAACTTCCCTGTAACGAACTTCTATTTAACTAATTTCTCTATATAGCGAATTTTTTTGGTGAACCCTGGAGACGTTTTTAATGCATTTTATACCCCCTTATAACGAAGTAAAAATTTCCGTATAACGAATTTTTTTCCTCCCAACTTTACACATTTTCGAGATTTAAAACTTTTTTTTTTGTTGTTTCACTGTAACTTCGAAAAAAACTCGGTTGTAGTAATATTCCTAGATGTATCCAGGATTCAACATTTTATGAGGGATTAGCCGACGAAGTAAATGGCACTAATTTAACGGCATTCGACCCGTAGATTTTCAATACACGTAAAACGACGTTCGCGTTTAAGCCTTCATTTTTAATTTTGAAAAGGAGGTCGATACTTTATCTTACAGAGAATACCAATCTACTTTGAGCTGACGCCAAGCCATCATTAAATAATCATAATTAACCAAGTTATTAATTAAAACATCAAATTCCGAAATTCGTTTTTTTGCCTTCAGTTATCAAAATTTTGTATGAAAATTTTGTGGACTCGTAGATTAGACTGTTTTCTTTTGAGCTGACCCCTAGCTGTTTTAAACAACTCAATAGTTTTTGATTTATTCAATGTTCTTTAGATCAGAACCGAAATTGAAATAGCTAATTTTTGCCGATTTTCGAGCCACGTCAAGAAGATTTACAATCTTCTCAGCAGGTCATTATATTGGCCACAGGGAAGATACTTTAACGGAAATAATATCCGAAATGCTTTTAAAGCCAGGGTTCGTTTTCAAATAGCATATTTGAAATAAGTTACAGCAAGAAGACTATAAGTCGAGTCTCGCTCGTGCGTCCAACGTATACAGTTGTGCTCGTGAGATTTTACCGTTTAGTGCTTGTTTATCAACTACTAAGGTCAGATTTGTTTAGTTTTTATTAGCTTTATTACCCTTATTTGCTTTTTGGAATCCATCGGCCTCACCGAGATTTTCCTGGTGCTTCGCTGACATGGAAGTCATGCGAGCACCAGATGATTCCCGCTTCCAGCCTTCATAGCTAGAGGCATCTCCCGCGAATTGCTATGCGAGATCATAGAGTACGCGAAGGAAGAGTTTATGCGAGCTCTTATTTTGTCGAAAAATGATTCCGACACCGCAGAGACCCCCAAGGTTCCCGGAGCCCGTTCCTCGTCAGCAGACGGGCTCAGAGCCCTAGTAGAATTTCGATTCCCTCGCGGTTCAGCGACAAACGCGACCCCAACTCCCGTAAAAAACGCCACTGCCTCTCCTGCAAGCGCTATCTCGACGCAAACGAATGCCGTCCCCACGTGTTCAAATACGGAAACGACGCCATTTTCCGGTGACAACCCCGCACTTGAATCTCGCTCTTCAAGCACTGTGGCGCCACCTGTTGAAGAACAGGCGGCAGAGCCACTCGCGAGCAGTAGCTTCACTACTATGTCAAATAAAAAATCAAAAAAAAACGGGCGCGCTTAGAGAATCGTTCATCCGATACCGAATCCGATACCGAAAGGATTCCCGCGAACTCCGCGCAACTAAACCGCGACGAAAACATGGAAATCCTCGAAGACACCGCAGAAACACCGCGCGCTCGAATGCCCCCGATTTATTATCGAGGAAATATAAACTGGAGATTAATCTCCTACGCGATCACGGAAAGGAAGCTTCACTTCCTAAAAGCCCAAAACGTCGTCGATGGTGTGAGAATCCACCCGGCGACCCCCACCGATTTTCGTGGAATCGTCACCCTCTTTGAGGAGAGGGAATGGCCATTCCACACTTACGAACTTCAGGAGGACAAACTCCTGAAGGTTGTTCTACGCGGAATCTGTCCCACTATTCCGGCGGGTGAAGTGGGCGCCGCCCTCGAAGAACTCCATTTTCACCCAACCTCCGTCACTCGACTCTTCAAGCGAGGTGAAAACATTCGCCCCATGCCACTTATCATGGTCGCAGTCCCGCGCTCGGAAAGTAAAATCTTCGAGCTTACCCGACTTTTCAGCCTCGCAATAAAGGTTGAAAAGAAAAATAAGTCTCCGCTTCCGACCCAGTGCCACCGCTGCCAAAAGCACGGGCATGGGCAGAAGTGCTGTCGCGCAGCCGCGAAATGCGTCAGGTGCGGCGGTAATCATGAAACCGCCACCTGCACTAAACCTAAGGATACCCCCGCTAAGTGCGCAAACTGCGGCGGGCCCCATCCAGCCAATTACCGTGGATGTCCCTCTGCCCCCAAGGTCCGCGCCCCTCAGGTGCAAAAGTCTGCTCTCCTCCGCGCGCTACCCCGACCCGCCCCTCAGGCGCCATCTCATCTGGCCCCTCAGGCACCAATTCAACCTACGCGGCAGGCTACTTCCGGTCTTTCCTACGCCAAAATCACCGCTCCAAAGCCGGCTGATAGCGCAATCGAACCAAATAACATCATCGCGATTCTCACGATGCTGAATCAAATCCCCCGAGAGCAACTTCAAATTACTCTCGCCCTACTATCCCAGGCCACCTCGGCTCCCTCCGCAGTCCCCCTCGCTCCTCGTTAATGGCCCCGCGGAAACGTAATCCCGAATCGCTACAAATCGTCTTCTGGAACGCGAACGGACTGCGAACTCGTCGAAATGAGCTCGAGGAGTTCGCCGTCAGACTCCAGATTGACGTGATATTAGTGTGCGAGACTCGCCTCGCCCGTGGCATAAACGCGAATATCAGAAACTTTACCCTTCACCGAAACGACCGAGCCGACGGTCGAGTCGGCGGCGGGACCGCGATTTACGTCAGGTCAAATATCGATCATCATACGGACCAAACGCCCGATCTTGCTTCTTTAGAGGCCACTTGTGTAGTGGTAAACACCGCGGCCGCAGGCCCGATCCGAATCGCTGCGGTTTACAAACCCCCAGACAGAAGGCTCCAAGTGCGCGACCTTGACGCTTTATTCGACACCGTACACCCAGCAATAGTCGCGGGAGACTTAAATGCTAAACACACCGCATGGAACAGCCGCCAAACGAACCCGAACGGAAACATTCTTTTCGCGTATCAAAACCGGCGTAGTGACTTAATTATTAACGCCCCTGTGGACGCAACCCACCATACAGCACACGGCCTTTCCGACGTGCTTGACATCGCGATCTTTAAAGACATTCCGATGAACTGGGAAATCTTCAGTTTATCGGAACTAAGCTCAGATCATGATCCCGTTATCGTATTGCTCGGTCAGCAAAACGAAGACAGAGACGCGATTCAAAAACAGACTATTCACTGGCCCCGTTTCACAGAACATCTTCTGCAGTCTCTCGGCTCGGTACCGCACATAAACACTACACTCGCGATCGAACACGCTGTCCAGCACTTAGAGACGAAAATAAAATTCTCTCTACAAGCTGCAACGAGCACACGTCAAGCAATCGTAAAACACAACGCGGTCCCATCCGACATCCTAAATTTAATCAGGGAGAAAAATCGCGCGCGACGCACCGCCCATCTAACTTTATACCCTCCCGACAAAGCGCGGGCTAACCAACTCGCGGAAGAAGTCAAAATCGCACTTCGAATCCATCGAAATGAGCGGTGGAACGCTCGAGTCAGCTCTTTGGAAGCCGAGAACTGTTCACTTTGGAGAATGACAAAAGCGCTGCGCGCCGACCGCGTAATTATGCCACCCATTCACGGAGACAATGGGATAGCGTATACCCTCGCTGAAAAGGCTAACGCCTTCGCGTTAAACTATGAGAAACAGTTCAGCCTGGACGACGAACAGGTGAACAACGCACACATACAGCATGTTCGCGAAAACGTCAATAATACATTAAACACTCTAGACGAGGGTGCGATTCGTTTCGTTTCTTTTCAAGAGTTGGTAACGTACATCCGCTCAGTCCACCCCCGCAAGGCGCCAGGTTATGACGGCATAACGAATCGAGCCCTCAAACACCTTCCGAGAAAAGCAATCGCTTTTCTACTCGCGATCACAAACGCAATGCTACGACTGCGTCATTTCCCAACCCGGTGGAAACTCGCGGAAGTAGTAGCGATCCACAAACCCGGCCAGGACCCGAAATTCCCTCAGAATTATCGGCCAATCAGCCTCCTTTCGACTCTCGCCAAAGCAGCAGAGGCCTGCATACACACAAGAATCAAGGAAGCCCTGGAGGAACTTAACATAATTCCTCCGGAGCAACTTGGATTCCGCGACAAACACTCTGCTCCTGATCAGGTTCTCAGGATCGTCGAGTACATCACTCAAGGATTTAATAGCAACCAGTACACGGGTGCTATTTTTCTCGATGTCGCGAAAGCGTTCGACAAGGTCTGGCACGACGGACTCGTTCACAAATTAATAAGTTTTAATTTCCCATTACCACTCGTGCGTCTCATCCGCTCCTATCTTTCAGGGCGAGAATTCAGAGTCAAAGTCGACGGCACGGTATCCCAAATTAAACCCGTTTCCTCCGGAGTTCCCCAGGGCTCGATCCTGGGGCCGACTCTTTTTAATATCTACACGGCAGATATACCGATTCCGATTCCGCACGAAGCTATTTTAGCGCAGTACGCTGACGACACCGCTTTTCTTTCTCGCGGCTCCGAACCAGAAATTGTCACATGTCGCCTTCAGCGCGTGGCTGACAACCTGGAGGAATGGTACTCGACATGGCGTATTGCGTTAAACCCCGCGAAAACTCAAGCTGTCCTCTTCACAAAGAGGCGGCAAGGCCCGTCAGGCAACGTCACCTTATTTCAACAACCAATAAACTGGCACGCCTCCGCAAAGTATCTGGGTGTCATCCTTGACAACAGACTCTCGTGGAGGCCCCACGTAAACCACGTCCGACAAAAAGCCTACGCGCGTATAGCACAACTTTTCCCTCTGTTCGGTCGTAACAGTGTGTTGTCCATTGACAACAAACTGTTGCTATACAAAACGATTATCCGTCCTACTCTTACATACGCGATTCCTGTCTGGGGATACGCGCCGCGTTCTTACATGGCGTCGGTTTACGCCGTCCAAAACAAAGCCCTTCGTTTGGTTGCGAGCGCACCCTGGTTCGTTCGTAACACAACCATCCTCCGCGACCTAAAAATCGAATCTCTTCGCGAACACACCGTCTCCCTCGCCGAAAAATTCTTCCAGCGAGCCACTGTCCACCCGAATCCGTTGATTCGGGCGTCAGTGGACTACGAGCCAAATCCACGCGATCGCGCTCGTCGTCCAAGGTCCATCCTCCAATAATTACTGTCCCCGCGGCTCTCTCTATCCGTTACTTCCACTCCATAATAAATATTCTTTCAGCCAAAAGTAAAGGGTAATTGCTACTCAACACTTTCTGTTCCAGTCCAAACAACATCCGGGCTAGAGACGATTTTTTAGTCAGCGAATCTGACTCTACCTGTTCGGTGGACCGACAGGTGCTTTGTTTAAAGTTTTTTACGTCTCCCGAATAAAAAAATAATAAAAAAAAAAAAAAGAAAGCAAGAAGACTTTTTAAAAAACTTTAAAATCAATTTTGATATTGACCTAAATGATTAAAAATAAAAGCGTACATTTTGATAAAAGCTTGTTTTATTGAAAAAGTTATTTTACTATAAATTATTTTTTAGTCTTGGACAATTTTAATATTTATTATCTACATTAACTTAATAGGATATAAATTCAACTCTAAGGTCATATTAATTTTAAAAATCGCTCGTGAAGACCCCTTTAAACAAATGAATGCGAATAAGCTTAAATTATAATTTCTTTCCAAAAAAATTGTTTGGCTTTTTTATCCCACATTAATTTAAAAAAATAAGCTGTAGTGGTAATAACTTATAATAAGCTAAAACTACAATTTTCTGTAAAAAAAACACTGTGCATTACTCGTTGTGTTTTAAATTAGTAACAATTATTAGTGTTCCGGAATCTCAACGGTATTTTTTCGAAGATATGTATAACTTTATTGTATATACCAGGTATACATAAAATTCTAAGGCAAACGCGGTCCAATTTTCTGTAAACATAAACTGCGTCTTAAGGGGTTAATCTTTTACGTATTGTGTTTCGAATAAGAAATTCAACATCTCTTCTGAGTTCTGAACAGAATTTTCTAGAATAAGTAATAAAATTTTATGACGTTCGACAATACAACCTTTCTTCAGACAGGTAATTTGGTCTAAAATTTTAACTACAGTCAGCTGCATTCCATTATCTGTTTGTTCGAATATCTAACAAATTGTCAAAAAATACTGTAACCGCAAAATTATTAAACGCGTACATTTCAAAATAAAGATTCTGATTATGGTGATGTGGAGATAGATGATACTCCGGATATGTCATTAATAAAATGTGAAACGGCTAAAAATGAATTTTTAAAAACGATTTACGATATAAATATAAATGACGTTGAAAAAAATACCCCCGATCAACATAATAACCCGTTTTGGCGTAAATTAAGACATTGTGAGCGAAAGTTTCAATTAAATTCGTTTTTATAATAAACTTTTTGGACCCGTAAACTGTTTTTTATAAAAATTTACATTTTAATATTTTATTTTGTTACATTTCAAAAAATATTTGCCTAATTGTAAGTGAAAAGAGATGGAGCTATGGAGATAGTAGAGATGCGAGATACGACTGCGGAGCGGGGACGCCTACTAGGCAGTAACTCGATTATTGTCGAAAATGCATTTGTCTTACATTTAAACTCATATCTTGTTTATTATTTATGTAAAAAATATAGATAACACATGAACACCTTTTAAAAACACGTACAAACATTTTTTAAAGAACAAAATTTTTCGATTTACGAAACCGTTTGGAAGAAAAATCGGTGTAAAGGTGAAAACTTTCAAATTTGCTAAAGATTTTTGTTAAGCCCTAACCGAGATATTGAATTATTTAGTTTTTTTCTCCCATAAGACTCCATACATTTTTGAAACTTTGAAAAATGAAATAAAATATAATTCGTACAAAACTTTCAATGTCCTTAACACAAAATGATCACCGTGTTCTCTTCTACACGATGGTGTGGTTATCTCAATTTTTAATCATAGTGCCGTTTTGCCCGTTCTGATTAGTGATTACTTTTGGATTTAGATTTATTATGATATGAGCTTCAATCAGTGAAAGTTTCAGCTTGTGACTAATTCCTCCACAGAAGTTACTTTTAATACGATATAGCACTCCACGATTACAAAATATCGCTCTAAATTTATTGAAGAAAGAAAAATTTCGCATCTGTTGAACAGGTACAGGTACAGGAATGCAGCCGGTCGGAAGTCGTTTCTATTGTTATACATAGACCCATTATCCACTGAACTTGAGGTGATGTATGGGTTATAAAAAACTCTGGGTCTTGCCTATATTTAGGCGTACGCTAAAGCAATTAAAGCAAATGGACTTTGGGAACAATTTTTTGGATGGCGCAGCCTTAAGCGTGCAAAAATTTTACAATATTAAATGGAATCGACAAAGTTTTACTGCATCAATTTTTTTTAATTTTATTACCATACTTTTCCTTGTCTTTTAAAAATTGTTTCATAACATTGAGGAGGTCTTATTTATTCAATTAATTAAATAACTACGTAACTGCTTATCAATCCTTTTGCGACCTTGCGACATAATGTGTCCTAACGTAAATTTTGAAAGTGCGTTGTTTTATGTTAAATATATACCCTGTCATTTGCCTAAAATCGTATTACTTCAAAAATTCTTGTGAACCTGAAAGGGTTAAACTGAAAATTTTTTCCCAACATGAATTTCTATATAACGAAGTTTCTCTATAACAAATTTCTTTAAGGTCACCGTAACGCTTCGTTATATCGAAGTACGACTGTATATGTATTTTGCATTGTATTGTATTAATAAACAAAATTATTTGCTTCTTCTTCACTTATGTAGAACCTAACCCTATACATCACTGTAAATATGGGTTCACTTTACGCCGATTCGATTTGCGCCGGCTTTTTCAAGAACGGAACTGCGGCGTAAACCGAGGGCTACCTGTACTTCAACTGTCTATGAAATCTGAGATAATAGCAGGTACGCCTTGTCCGTTCTAAATGAACAACCCCATTCACGATTTCGGGCACCGTTGAGGGTGCCACTAGAAATCAGCTGGAAGTCACAGTGTTTTGTGTTTACCGGTGTTGTAATTTGGTTTCTGTGATGGCTTCTTTAAAGTTACATAAAATTTTAGCGCATTTGGAAGCTAGAGTTTGGCTAAAGATATTCTGCGTTTATGACTTTACCGCAATTAACTTTTACTGATGATAATGAAGGTTCACTGCAGGGTGCCACAAATGTGGCTGCTATAAAAAATATGTTTGTAGATACTTCAGAACCGTACTTAAATATTTCAACTTTAGTTAAGTTCAGAACAAATAATCAAATACAAGTCATAGAATTCATCAAGTATCTAAGTTAATCAATAACCCCACATACCTACCTAATTATTAGAAGAGGTTTAATGTTTACTCATATTTATATCTAAGCATCAAGAAATTTATAAAAATTTACCAAATACAGCCCTGGCCACTTCCGCCCAGGCGGATTATTACGGCCTACCTACTTTTATGGCCGGATCACTTATAGTATTGTAAAAGGCACAGTCATAAACGCAGAATATCTTTAGCCAAACTCTACAGCAGACAGTAAGTGTACTGTAGAAGACGTAGTGTCTTGCTTTGTAAAGTTAATGCTAAAAAAATTAATTAATTTAAAACACAACTTGATATTTAACAACATTTAACTTACAAATGTAGTTTTCCTTCTTAGAATGTTTTCCAAAGACCCTCATATAATTTCCCACGCTTTTCTTCTCTCTACCTTGTCTTTAGATCCAAAAGCATTTTCAATAAAAACAGATTTGACTTTTACACGATAACGCGGAAATAAGTGAAAAGATGCTTGTGGTTCGTTTTTTAGGCATGTGTGATAACCAAAGACAAAACAATTTGTATTGTCAACCTTCACTTTAGACATATTTTGGAATAAACTTCAATTCACTGTCGTTTTAAACGCATACTATTCTAATGCAACGTGAACAGCGGCATGACTTCCGAACGTGCAAGAAATTACCACCAGATGTCTCATTGTTATATACATTCGCGAATAGTTTATTACAGTTTCAGATAAAATCTTGTATTTCTCATAGTTTTGTCACAAAATAAGCATTCAATATAAATACAATAATAAAATAATTGTAATAGTAATAATTCTTTGAACACACTTCATTATTTGGGGCAATAAATCTTAGTGCTAATTGATAAACAAGGCATTTAGCAGAACATAAAATATCAACTGAATGCAGTTTATATAATTCACAAATACTTAAAAGGTACGTAATTCCAGATTTATCCCTAACTATGATGAAGTCCGAATTGCACTTATTTTTGGAGTACTGGGTCTTACAAATTCGAAAATGAGTTTATTGCAACCAGTTTCAACCGCACAATCATTATGACTGACGAGAAAAGTCGATGTAGACGAAGCTTGCGAATTTTTCAAAATTGCTACAAGTTAATCGATACATTCGTCCTTGAAACCATTTTGGATTTAAAGATTGTCCACGATTATTTAGTACATTTAAAAAAAACACATTTGCCCGATTCATAAGTTAATTATTTTTTCGTAGCCAACTGCTACGCTTCATACTGTAAACAGAAATGTATTGTGCAACCATAGATATAGTGTTTTTACAACTACACGCTTTAAATAGTTTACAACGGGCTCTTAGTACACAATGCAAATTCAATGAGCGGCGTGTGCCTGTAAATCGTAAACCTGCACAGGGTTGGTATTAGGGAAATTTTCACATTTAAACAATTATTTTATCAAAATTTGAAGTACTTAAGAGCTTTCTACTTTCTTCAACTTTGACTACTCATATTTTAAATTACAAATTGTATCGGACACATTAGACCACTTGTTATATTATGTACGAAAAATATTGTAATACGCCCCTTAACGGAGTTATCTAGCCTCGGCACGTGCAGTAAAATATTTAAAGCGTGTAGTTGTAAGCACACTGTATCTATGGTCGTTCTATACCAAGTTATTAGCGTTGTACTTATATCCTTGCATCGCGTATACAAATAATTATTCAATCTTTACAGAATTGTTTATGCTGATTCTAGACATATTGAATCAACGTTTCTTAAAATTTCAACCCGTTAGGTGTAAATTTTTTATTTTACAGCTGGTTTGTTCGTCGCGAAATTGTTTCATGAGGTCAAAATATTTCTAAAATATTTATGAAATTTTTCAGAATCGTTCAAAGCATATTTACTTTATCGTTCCGAAGTTTTTAACATGTTAACGTTTAAAAATAAAAACAAATTTTCAAAATTAAAATTAAAAAAAACAATTCCGCCCGCTGAAATATTTCTGATTTACAATAATATAATATAAGAGATATTTCAAAAAAAGTTTCATTAAATCGATACTGTTTTTGAGAATTCCGAAGATTCGAAGATTTTTAAGCTACACTGTCTCGGCTATTAACATTTCCGAGAATATTAAAATTGACCCTCCACAAACTCAGCGGTACCTCCCGCTGAGTTTAAGTGACAGTCGTCAGTTGTACACCTGGTTCAACATTTCTACCCTTGTACGGTTGGTTGTATAATTACGGAATAGATATTTTTAAGGCAGCCATAATAATAGCTGGACATGTCGACTTACGAATCTAATAACATCGTATCTTAAAATTCACTACTTGAAAGGAGACAAAATAAGTTGTTCACTTTTGTAATTCTGTATAACTTTTTAACATACGATGTTATACGTAGTTTGTTTTTATAATGTACCACATTTCTATTTAAACAAAAAACCGTTAGTTTTCACTATCAAAAAGAGATTTTTTACATAGAATACTTAAAACTAAATTTGTTCAAAAATTGAGTTACGATGTCATTAGATTCGCACGTCGATGTGTGCGTCCAATTTGGCGCAAATAGGACTGATTATTAATATACGCGCCGCTAGGCTACTTTACATTTAGTCATAATATTGGTTATACACTTTACTATGGCTAATTTGTTATGATGATAGATAATACGTTTTTATTTGCTGTTTCTTTATTATTGGTACGGTTCATATTCTACATTATTGAAAGACACTTTGATGTTTTACGAGGATAAGGCAGGCACTGCACAGCATCAATCGTTGGCGATCGAGTAAGATTGACCATTTTTCATCGAGTTTTCAGTCGATGTAACAGTTACACGATGCTCCACCCAATTAGTGCAATTGCTTAAATAAATTACTTCATGAAGCTTCGAGTAAAATTGCAAATAGTAGAAAGTTTATTTCATGAATTTTTCCTGCGTATCGCCTGCCTTATGATGATTCGAGTGAGACATTTTCAAAAACGGAAAACGAATTACATCCAGGGAATAGTTAATACCAATATTTATTTAGTACTCGTTTTTTCTAATTTCTTACACCTGAAAGGCATTAACTGTGTTGTGGCCGCATTTTATATTAGCATAATAAATGAACGAATTAGAATTTAAGGAAAGTAAAACGTTACAAAATTTTAAACCTTCACCAAATTTTTATTTTATTTTCTATTGTTGCAAATTTTGCAAGGCTTATGGTTATAACAAATAAAAACTTCAAGTGATCAAGTCAAGTGCGTTTTTCGTTTCCGATAATTGGTTTGATTTATACATAGCGTAAATAATTAACAAGTTGTGGCAACGTCTACGCTTATCGGAGGTGACTGAAGTCCTTCCGAATTGACAGCATACAAATTAACCCCGTACTCCACGCAAGATTCCAAATTATCGATTGTATAATTTGTAGCATTAACGTAAACACTCTGTACATTCCATGACACTTTATATTGAGTAGTACACGGTTGAGCAAATTCTGGAAGTGGATCTTGCGGCGCCTCCCAACTCAAATTGATGCTGTTGTTTGTGCTGTTCGTTAATAAATTTTGTATAACATCAGGAGCTGTAAATAATAACTTAACTTTTCTCAAGACAACGTTCTTTTTTACCTCCATAATAAGAGTCGAACACAGGCGAACCGCTTGCTCCTGTTGGATGTATCCAAGGAGCTATCGACACTTCATAAAGCAAGCATGTGGTGTTTTGCGTCTGCATTTGATCAAGTTGAAACGGGGATGAAAAATTCATTTCCTGTGTCCAAAATTTGTAACCTGTTACACCGGGCACTGCTGCTGCTGTTATTTGAAGGAGATATTCATCTATGCAATATGGTAATTCCGGTTCGATCCAAGTGTATAAAAGTGTATTGTTGGGACCAGATTCTACTTTTGTAAAATTTCGCACCGATCCGGTATCAACTAAACAATATAAAATTATTTACCTATAAAAATAAAGTTTCTAATATGTACACATTACTTACATTGCAGTTTAGTTGTTACATATTTTTGACTAACAGGTCCTGAATTATTATTTATATCCACCACTGAAGCATTTATAGAGTAATTCACGCAAGGGTATAAATTGTTGATAGATATTGTTGTCAAATTCGTATAAAATTCGCTAAACTCTCCAGTTAAGTCGTTTGTACAACTAATATGAAAACCATCGTAGCATGAAGACGTTTCATTAACAGTATAAACAATTTCATTTGTTGTTACATTTGCAAGTGTACCGGGAAATTCAATCACTGCAATCATATCACTGCAGTTATTTCAAGTAATGATAAAAGGTACTTACCCGAAATTGGTGGACATTCTTGAGCATATAGTTTGGAAATGCTTAAAAACAATATGGTGTAAAATATTGCAATCATCTTATACAACTTTATTTGTTAATTATTGCACACAGATAGATCAAGGCGACTGGAAGAACAGAAATGAATGGCGATCGAAATGCGAGATGCGGCAAAAGCTGTAGGAACCCCGCTATATATAGGATAAGATTCATATTGTTTATTTTATACCTCAAAATAAGATAAGATTCGATGGATAAAATCACTAATATTGTATTTTAATTGTTTATTTGCAAAACACCATATTATACATTAAAGTTAAGAAGTGTATTTTCATAACCTGAGGGCGTAGCGTTTTAGCGTTTATCGCCCGAAGGTTATGATTAGGGATACCAATCCCGCATGATTTTTGCGGGATCAGTAATGCGGGGCTACACATGCGAGATCCGCGAGATCTGCGGGGCTGAATAAAAATATCCGAATTTGAAAAAATATGTATGCCGAGCTCGCGTTTTCTGTCACTGGGTACTTCTGCAATAAAATCAAATCAAATTTACAAGATCAAACTTGGAATACTTTATCATTTCCTCGAAAATATTTCCAATATAAATCTCAATAATTTTTCTGAATTTTTTTACTAATAAATGCTACTTCTGTTTTGAATTTAATTGTCTTTTATTTCATAACTAACTTCTGGTACTTAATTTTCTTAGCAACTGAAAAAGCATTGTGATAGTTGGTAATCCCGCAAATGTTGCGGATCCGAGGGATTGATGACGTCAGTCCCGCAAGCTTGCTGGACTGCAGTTTTGATGCGGGATTGGTACCCCTAGTTACGATAATACTTCTCCATGGTGTATATACAATTTTAAAATATGTTTTATTGCAAATAATCGTAAGTAATATCACTAGCGAGCGAGAATAAATTGAAAATAATTCGACAGATTTTCGAAAAGTTGTTGCCAGGGAATAGACACGAGAGCCCGTAGGGCTCGAGTGACTGTTCCCAAATGGCAACAAGTTTGAGAAAATAACTGGAGAATTATTTTCTAATTAATTCGCACTCTCGAGTGGTATTCGGAAGATTATTTTTTAATGTTTAAATAAAAAATACAGCATAAAAAATACAGTTTAACTCATTATAAACTAAAATAAAACTGGTGACAGATGTCAAAACTAGAAAATGTGTTGTGAAGTAAAAAAAACAAAATACTAGAAATTATTCTCTATAATAATGTTGTGATTGGACAGAATTAAACACGTCCCAAATACTGCTAAACGATTGGTGAATGAAATCATTAAAAAATAATCGCTAGTAATACCATAAAAGCTTTGAATTTATTGATTAATTTACGATAACTTGTTGCGTAGCAACTTAAAAGAGTGTAAATTTGATGAGTATTAAAAACGCGACAGCGAAGCTAGAGCGTTTTTATCATCAAATTTACACGATTTAAAAGTTGCTACGCAGGAAGTTTGAGTTAATTAATCGAAGAAATTTAAAGCTTGAATGGTATTTGATTAGATTATTTTATGAATGTATAAAAGTTGACACAAATAAAATTGTTTGAAAAATTTTTGTTGGTGGAAACTAGGCAACGTCAATATAAAGGAACTCGAAGTTTTATCAGAATATTATCGCTGTAAAACCGTGTTCCTTCCTCAAATAACGAACTGTGATTGGCTATATTAGCCATGAATAAAATAATCACTAGTAATACCACTAGAGGTTAAATTATTTCCGGAAATTTTTTCGAAGGTATGAATATTTTCAAAATTTTCTTAAAATATTCATAGCCGAGAAAAAATTTCCGGATTTTAATTTAACGTCGAGTGGTATTCGGTAAGAAAATTTTGCACCTTTTTTGCACTCAACGCTATAAATAATATGATATTTTGATTGTAAATTTATGGGAAGCGTTGAATGAGATTTAATGTCAAATGGCATCGTTTATTCTGGATACGTGTACTTAATGTAAGTATTAGTGACAGTAATTATGACGTCAAAAAATTTCCACTATAATTCACTCCAGGGTCCTATCCAATCGGAAAAAAATTCCGATAAATACTTGCGTTGCCTTGGTAACGGATCAAAAGAAAGGCTTCTGATTGCAGTACAAATCTTCTGTAATGCGTTTGCATATTCTGAATCACACCCTAATCCATGGATTGGGTTAGGATAGTCGTATTGGGTGGTAAAAAACATAATTTAATATTAGAAAATTGTAAATGAGAGTGGCAGGCTGCATTATCTAAAAAAAAAGCAAAATGTTTCTCTTTTGGGCCTGCATTTTTTTATTTAAAGCTAGAAGCCATTCTTCCATTAAGGAACAAGTCATCCAGGCCTTTCGATTGGCCCGCCAGGTGACTAGAAGTTCATGAACATTTAAATTTTTGAAGCAACGCGGCTTTAAACTTTTGTCAATAACTATAGGTTTTTCTACAACTCCGTCCGCAAATGCACATAAGAGTATAGTTAACCTTTCTTTAGGTTGCTTTCCACCTACACATTTATCATTCTTGAGAGCTAAAGTCTTACCGGGAATAGCTTTAAAGAATAAACTCGTTTCGTCGCAATTTCCAATATTTTTCCATTCAACTTTTGTTTCCAATTATTTACGGTCACGGTCACACCACGCCCAAAAGGGCCCTCTTAAGTAAGTGATGGAAAATAATCGAAATAAACGCACTACGAATTTCAACGAAGAAAAATTGGAGACTTTAATCGATTTAATTAAAAACAAAAGGCGTAGTCATCAAATGTAAGAAAAACTGCTTAGTTTGGAAGGATACGGATGCAATATGGAAACACATTTCTGAAGAATACAATCCAGTGTATAGAAGTTCCCTTGTACTAAAAAAGTATGAAAACTTGAAGAATGGACAAAGCTGAAATTTTGAGGCAATGAATGTAATGCGACCAGAAATGGATATGCTACAAAAGTCAACATAAATAAAATAAATAACATAAATAAAGGAAATTTTAGATGCTAGATTGGATGGACTATGAAGTGATGCAGACAAATGCAACATTTCAATATTTCAAAACTATTCGGTCTACTTCGAATAATTTTTAGTTTCCTATCACAATCAAGTTATTCCACATAGTATAAAATATCTTCATCATTTGATGATTCATAGAAATGATCCATTGCTACAATTTTCACCTGAACAAACACTGCACGCTTCACAATATTTTATTTAAACCTTGAGTCAAGTACCGTGAGCGGCTCAAGTTGTCACCACAATATTGTCAATTGTCATACATTTCTGTTTATTATGTTCCGTTATCTAAAGTACTCATTTCCCTTGATTCCTAAATGATAAGTACGTGTGCAATTGAACGGCACAAAATGTTAGTATTATTTAGTAAACTTCAAGTATTGTTGTTTTAAATAAAGTACCACTTCAAGAGATATTTTGTTAGTCATTCTCTTAATATTCCTGCCAAATTTATTGTAGTTTATACATTTTAATCAAATAGGTGCAGTTTTACTATTGATGTATAAAAAATCTCATTAGCCAGGATTGTTCTGTCACTACTTTTAAATCGAGTAAAATTTGTTAATACTTTCAGTCGTCCTGACGATATTGAAAATCTCCATTTATTTATTTATTTATTTATTATTTTCTTATTCACTAAATTATCTTAGCGAATTGCATTCGAGCTTCCTTTTTATTCCTGACAAATTTACAATTTTTAAGCTCAAATTTAGTTGCCGACTGGTAATGGTTAAAAAGCAGGTAGACTTCCACTTGAGTTCGGAGTGCAGGTCAAGAAATATCCGAACTCGAACTAAAATTTTTCTATCTGATGCTTTTTCCCGAGAGCTTAACAACTGCTTTGCTAAAAGGTGTTTCTGCATACTACCCCTATGTCTCGCATAGTGAGTTCAGCAAAGTAAAGTCTAGATAACATATTCACATTTATAAATTAAATTAGAAATCTAAGTAAGCACTTCTAAATCAATTTTTTGAAGATGAAAATATAATTGAATTTTTACAAAATTATTTTAAGACGAGTTCTACCCCGATTTAATAAAATCGGCGACTAAATGTTTTTTTATTTTTTACACCTGCAAAGTATTGGTGCTGCTTTGTATATCCGGTGCTATGGTGGCACGTGTTAAACTGGGGACAAAAATGCCACAGAGCGAACCAACTGATTCTATATAATATCATGACTGAACTGTGCTAGATAGCAAAAACTGACCGCTAGGAATAACGGTAATAAAACCCTCATAAACTTGTGCAAAATAGGTAGAAATCGGCTAGCAAAACAAAAACAGACCCAATTCAGGTCTCTGCTGTTTTTTCTATTGTCGTACGAAAGCTAATTGGCTGATAATCTTGAGGGGTCACAATAATGCTTTTTTATCATTTTGATTTATATTAGAATGCCGTGAAGTTTAGTTTCACCACCGTTCGTTCAGTGGCCAGTAATTTTTTTTTTTTATTATTGACCACAGGTCAATAATGAACCAATTTACATTTTTTGGTGATTCTATTACAATTTCGAAAAGAAAATATTTCTAGAACGGTTTGGTAAAATAATGAGATACAATTTAATGGCATTTTATGCATTCAAATCGTTGTCTAACGAAATTAACGTATTTTAAAAACTGATCTACACTTGAATGTTAATTCTGACAAAGGGGTTTAGCAGTTCTTCCGTAAACGTTCCATTAAATGCCAGAAGTACAAAAGATGGAATTTATAATGTATAATCATAGGATACACCATCTGCAAGTATTTCACCTTCGCGGCAAATCTCTTTACTTTTAAGTAAATGATCAACAACTTTTCAAATTGTTGGCCATACCTTATATACCATACCTTTACGCATCATTTTTGCAAAGCACCTTCAAAAAATGTGTGCAAAGGGTCAAAAAAACTTGATTTAACTTTTATGTCAAGAAATTATATATTTGCAAATAACTGCCGTACCATGGAACCAAAAATTATATTATTTTGATAATTTGCAATAAAACATATTTTAAATTCAAATACAGGGTGATGGAAAAAGGTGCCCATGATTAGCTACATGTTATAGACGATTTCTAACGAAACACGAATTTGAAAGCCAAAATGGAATTTGTTGTCTCTTTACCAAGTTATAAGCTTTCCTATTCAGACAATAAAAATCTATACGATTAACAATTTTGTAATAATTTCATCGTTAAAGTCTAAATTTGATGCAGTTGATGGTGCTTTTTTAAAAAAAAAGTGTAAATAATCTATTGAAGGCAACTTTATTACCGATGTTACAGTACCGTTTCTTGGCTCCGAGGAAAATTTATCAATGTTGCAACATCGCAAATCTCCAATGTCAGTTCTCTTGCCAAATTTGAACGATACAAGTCAAATATCCGAAAAAGTTTTAAAATTGAATACAATACAGTGAATATCTAGACATGGTGGTTCGCTTGGGTGAGACAGATAATAACGCATCGGAAACTGCTAGAGAATATGCTAGACTGTATCCACATCGACGTCATCCAGATGCTAACGTAATTAGAAGAGTGGAGCAAAGATTAAGAGAAAATGGTCAAATAATGCCGATTTCTGTAAATGGTGGACGACCTCGTGAAGTTCGTACACCAGCGTTGAAGGAAGCAGTTGTGGAAGCGATTGAAACTGCACCAGGACGAAGCATATACTTTTTCATATTCTGAGATATTTGAGATATTATGTTTCAATTTGATCTGGAAATCACATTGTTTCGTTTTTGATTGATCTGTTTTCAATGGTTAGGGACCTTTTAAACGGGAATCAGCAAATGCGACCGAAAGTTCATCCATTCTCATCAGAAATAGCGCAAATAGTAGAAAATCTCGACGTCACTTAGGGACTTTTTGCGTACAGCCCTTCAATTACCTGTTTGTTGTGTATTCTTGTTTAATTACATTAAATTCTTTTTAAAATAAAAAAAGTTATGTCAACGTGACAGTATCTGTCAGTGTTGGTTGATTAGATGCAAGAAGTAGGCCTACTTCGATGCAATTTTTTAGAAAAAGAAATATATGCAGTATTGCCACGTCGTACTCTTAGAAAAACTTTAAATTTTAAAAAGAATCTACTTGGACCACTTTTGTTGTGATTTCCATAATGCTTTAACAGAAAGCACTGTCCCAATATCAATCATGAGCACCTTTTTTCATCACCCTGTATTACTTGTAACAGAAAAAATTGTGTATACACCACGGTGGAGAAGTATTATCATAACCTTCGGACGCTAAACGCTAAACATAGCCCTCAGGTTACGAAAATACACTTCTTCCCTTAAATGTATAACATGCTATTTTGCAAATAAACAATTAAAATACAATATTCGTGATTTTATCCATCGAATCTTATCTTATTTCGAGGTATAAAATAAACAATATGAATCTTATCCTATATATAGCGGGGTTCCTACAGCTTTTGCCGCATCTCGCATTTCGATCGCTTCCAGCCTTGATCTATCTGTGTGCAATAATTAACAAATAAAGTTGTATAAGATGATTGCAATATTTTACACCATATTTTTTTTAAGCATTTCCAAACTATATGCTCAAGAATGCCCACCAATTTCAGGTAAGTACCGTTTATCATTACTTGAAATAACTGCAGTAATATGATTGCAGTGATTGAATTTCCCGGTACACTTGTAAATGTAACAACAAATGAAATTGTTTATACTGTTAATGAAACGTCTTCATGCTACGATGGTTTTCATATTAGTTGTACAAACGACTTAACTGGAGAGTTTAGCGAATTTTATACGAATTTGACAACAATATCTATCAACAATTTATACCCTTGCGTGAATTACTCTATAAATGCTTCAGTGGTGGATATAAGTAATAATTCAGGGCCTGTTAGTCAAAAATATGTAACAACTAAACTGCAATGTAAGTAATGTACATATTTGAAACTTTATTTTTATAGGTAAATAATTTTATATTGTTTAGTTGATACCGGATCGGTGCGAAATTTTACAAAAGTAGAATCTGGTCCCAACAATACACTTTTATACACTTGGATCGAACCGGAATTACCATATTGCATAGATGAATATCTCCTTCAAATAACAGCAGCAGCAGTGCCCGGTGTAACAGGTTACAAATTTTGGACACAGGAAATGAATTTTTCATCCCCGTTTCAACTTGATCAAATGCAGACGCAAAACACCACATGCTTGCTTTATGAAGTGTCGATAGCTCCCTGGATACATCCAACAGGAGCAAGCGGTTCGCCTGTGTTCGACTCTTATTATGGAGGTAAAAAAGAACGTTGTCTTGAGAAAAGCTAAGTTATTATTTACAGCTCCTGATGTTATACGACATTTATTAACGAACAGCACAAACAACAGCATTAATTTGAGTTGGGAGGCGCCGCAAAATCCACTTCCAGAATTTGCTCAACCGTGTACTACTCAATATAAAGTGTCATGGAATGTACAGAGTGTTTACGTTAATGCTACAAATTATACAATCGATAATTTGGAATCTTGCGTGGAGTACGGGGTTAATTTGTATGCTGTCAATTCGGAAGGACTTCAGTCACCTCCGATAAGCGTAGACGTTGCCACAACTTGTTAATTATTTACGCTATGTATAAATCAAACCAATTATCGGAAACGAAAAGCGCACTTGACTTGATCACTTGAAGTTTTTATTTGTTATAACCATAAGCCTTGCAAAATTTGCAACAATAGAAAATAAAATAAAAAATTGTTGAAGGTTTAAAATTTTGTAACGTTTTACTTTCCTTAAATTCCAATTCGTTCATTTATTATGCTAATATAAAATGCGGCCACAACACAGTTAATGCCTTTCAGGTGTAAAAATTAGGAAAAACGATTACTAAATAAATGCAGGTATTAAATATTCCCTGGATTTAGTTCGTTTTCCGTTTTTGAAAATGTCTCACTCGAATCATCATAAGGCAGGCGATACGCAGGAAAAATTCATGAAATAAACCTTCTAACTGACAATGAGTCGCTTATACTTTGAACCATTACATAGTGAGAAGCAACGTCGCGTCGTTCAACATGAAGCAATGCACGACGAGCGGTTCAAAATTTCCAACCTGTCCGAAATTTTACTCGAAGCTTCATGATGTAATTTAGCTACGCAACCGCACTAATAGTGTGGATCATCTTGAATCTGTTACATCGACTGAAAACTCGATGAAAAATGGTCGATCTTACTCGATCGCCAACGATTGATGCTGTCTATTGCCTGCCTTATCCTCTTATAACGTGAAAGTGTCCGTCAAAAATGTAGAATATTTATCGTATCAATAACAAACAAAAAGTAAATAAAAAATGTTTTATTTATCTATGATTACAACAAATTAGTCATAATAAAATGTATAACCAATATTATAACTAAATATATTATATAACAACAACTAATGACGCCTATGTATGTATGTACTTATTAAAAATTAGTTATATTTGCGCTAAATTGGGCACACATATATCCAGCTATTATAATTATTTACAGTTTATTCAAATATTCTACTAATTATATCTGAACTGAAGCTACTACGTACAGAGTCTTTGATAGTAAATTTATTTTTTGTCATTTGAGCGAACAAAACATTTTGTTGGTTGGGTAATTAATTACTAAAATAGCTGTTAACGATAATGGGATAAAGAATTTATAAACACCGTAATTAAGTAGATTGTTTTATGTAATCCATATTTTAATTATACACAGTTTTATACTCCATTGGCTTAAATCTTTTGAAGTATAAAACCTTCATTAAATCTTTTATTTAGCAGATTTTTTCCCTGATGGTTATCAATCATAAGCAATATGACTAGGGGTAATTAATACATTGCGTGTGTCTATATTCAATTTCGATTAATTACAAAAGCATTTTCATGTGTAAAAAATTCTCCATCAGAAAACTTTAACTTATGACCACTGTAACTGCGGTAATATATTTGCATGTAATCTCCCACAATACAGTATTTATCAAACGCCAACGTTATTTGCATCACTCGTTTATATGGGAAAATGTTACATAAAAGCGAACTCCAATTAACACAAAATCAGCTAACGCAGTAATATTTCATAAGTATACAACAAAAATAACAGAAAAGGTCAATTATTTTAACTTATTTCAAGTTTTTTTTTTAAATGGTAACGCAAAAATTCCGTCCGCCCAAATGGAATCACTCCATAATTCAGTTGTTGTGTAGATGACGCACAGTAGCTGATTTTGTTTGATATTTCCGAATGGTCTCACCTGTTGCAAAATATAGTATGGGCCTAGTAGAAATGTACGTGAAAATCGTATTGTGCATCCGCGAGAAGATGATGGATATGTTTGTAGACCAACTGTCAGTGCTGATAATGACAATGAATGATCATAACCACCTGTGATAAATTGCTGTTTGCTTGTCCAGGTATGGAAGTATACATACAGCGAACGCCTTCTCCCTAATGTTTACTCAATGCTTCTTATTCTTGCGCGGCGCGGCGTCTTCTCCTTGTTTGTTCAATGAGTGAAATAAAACCCAACGCATTTTTTTTCTGTTGAAATTTTAAGAAAAATTTCGATTGTAAGTCAACAGCCATCATCTGGTGTGTATTTGAAGCACCGTTTTATTTGTTCGTTGTAAGTGCAAAAACTTCCTTCAAAATAATCAGTCAAATGCAGACATCCGTGAAATTAAAATAGACTTCCTAAGTCGGTTATTGCAAAGAGTGTGTTAACTTCTTTAGATGTCTTAAATTGGAAAGACAAATTTGGCAGTACAATTTTTAACAGGAAATGTTAAACGATAAAACTTTCCAAAAAGGAAATCGTTTTTCAATTAAACTTCATAGACGAGTTCTTGAATGCAAGCGAATGTGGACCTCGTGAATTGTTCCGATGTTTGTATAAGGGAAACTAATTTATCGAGACGCCAATCAAAAACCCTTTGAAAACGTTCCCACGTTTTAATGCCATTAACTTTTACGTTCCGCGATAATTTAAAAAAAGAATGAAACAGCGCACAATGCATGCAACACCGTTTTAAAAAGGACCACAATGGGGAAATTTGTCAAATCGGAATTCAATACTAATTTGTCATAATTAGGTTTGAAATCAATTACTAAACTGACATATTGTTACATTACCATAATAGATTGCAATATGATTGATTCCATCGATAACACTGTTTGAGGCTAATCTGTGGAATTGTAATTACCGAAGAAATCACTTATGCTAACAAAACCTCTTACTTTATCATACAACGAAAACTCTGGTAATAACGGCATACCATTCTGTGACGTTCTGTGCTAACAATAAGTACAGCAAAACCTATAGGTATGAAGAGCACGTATGAAATAATAATAAAACATAGATAAGTAATATGGAGTACAATATTTCATTTTCGATTTTTGTAATTACACGTAGAATACACATAAAATAGAAGGAACTGCAGTAGGCAAACGTTAATGCGAACACGAAAAATTTTAATCTCTTCACATAGACGAGTTTTTTGCACTGTAGGAAATATACGCAGTAATCACAATACTGTACATAATTTTGGAATACAACCTTCAAGTATTTCAATGCATTTATTGTAGTCAAGCATTGTTTTCATAAGTAATATCACAAGAGAGTGGGAATAAATTGAAAATAATTCGACAGATTTTTGAAAACTTGTTGCCAGGGAATAGACACGAGAGCCCGTAGGGCTCGAGTGGCTATTCCCAAATGGCAACAAGTTTGAAAAAATAACCGGAGAATTATTTTCTAATTAATTCGCACTCTCGAGTGGTATTCGGAAGATTATTTTTTAACGTTTAAATAAAAAATACAGCATAAAAATACAGTTTAATTCATTATAAACTAAAATCAAACTGGCGACAGATATCAAAACTAGAAATGTGCTGTCAAGTAACATATGTAAACAAAATACTAGAAATTATGCTCGCGGGAATAATGTACAGTAGAAAATTCTCACTATAATAATGTTGTGATTGGACAGAATTAAACACGTGTGCCCAAATACTGCTAAACGATTGGTGAATGAAATCATTAAAAAATAATCATTCTAAACTTTTTAACAAACAGAAAAACTCTCGTCTGTAAACAACTTTTTGCACTCCCTGCTTCCAAACAAGCGAAATGCGCACGCAACTGATACACGGAAACATCCACTTTGAAACACTCGTGCGTGAAAACGTGCCAAAAATCACTCGCTAATCAGACCGTTTGCAAGCCAATTATTGTTTCGTTTATATTCTTTAATGTGTACAATGCAATTTACACCACTTTTCAATTCAATACATTGGGGAATACTGCAGAAATTATAAATTGAAAGTTGTAAATTTCGAATGACATTTAACAACTGACAGTTGTTTCCGGTTCAATTTATTTATTTATTTTATTTTGGGGTAAAAATTCGTGCAAAAAATAGCATACACACCTTGTGCGTAAACAATATAAGGGAATTCGTGCCCATTTGCACTTCACTCGTGTGCTACGCGCACTCGTGTTTGCAAATCGGGCACTCATTACCAAAACATTTGTTTCCGCACGTGATACGTAAATAACTATTACTAAACTTCCCCAATAAATATATTGCAGATCAGAAGGTTCTACCTTTATAAACGCTATTTGTATGAATGAACAAGTGTCACGAGACAAATTACTACTTTTCGCGCTTATAGGCCAAGCAATAAAGCATTTTTTCATACCATAAATACTACCCGGAAACCGACTGTGCGATTACATAAAGGACAGTTAGTAGATCAATTTGGCATAATTTTAGACTCGAGGACCATAATTTTTAATTTGTTATGAGCAATTTAGAAGAAAAAATCGTTTTTTTTTAGTTCTTTGCTTGTAAAATGGAAACTAATGAAGTAATCTTAATGTTGTCAATAGGCGAATTGTAGAGAATTAAATTACGAAGAGAATGCGAGATCGAATGTCCCGATCGAATAATTAAAACCGGAGAAAACCCGGAAAACCCGGAAATTTCGGTGTTTTTAAAAAAATGCACAATTCCCACATTTTTTTATTTTAAGAACTGAAACTTTGCACACAGATAGCTATTTATATGTATTTTATGTGTGCAAAACCCAGATTTTGTCAGACTAACGGTTATTGCACAATCACCATTTCAATTTTTTTCTGCCATATTTTCCAAGAGGGCTTCTTGCTCCTGTGGTTGTACGATTTAAATTTTAAAAACAGAATTGGAAACTAGACGTACAGGGCAACAAAACGTTCATCTTCGATTTTCCATAAAATGCAACGAAATAGGTGTTTTTAAAATTTAAATCGGACAACCACAGGAGCAAGAAGCCCTCCTGGAAAATATGGCAGAAAAAAATTGAAATGGTGATTGTGCAATAACCGTTAGTCTGACAGAATTTGGGTTTTGCACACATAAAATACATATAAATAGCTATCTGTGTGCAAAGTTTCAGTTCTTAAAATGAAAAAATGTGGGAATTGTGAATTTTTTTAGAAAACACTGAAATTTCCGGGTTTTCCGGATTTTCTCCGGTTCTAATTATTCGATCTGGACATTCGACCTAGCATTCTCTTCGTAATTTAATTTTCTACAATTCGCCTATTGACAACATTAAGATTGCTTCATTAGGTTCCATTTTACAGGCAAAGAACTAAAAAAAAACGATTTTTTCTTCTAAATTCTTCATAACAAATTAAAAATGATGGTCCTCGAGTCTAAAATTATGCCAAATTGATCTACTAACTGTCCTTTATGTAATCGCACAGTCGGTTTCCGGCTAGTATTTATGGCAAATTATGACATTTTTTTTGCTCTGTTGCTTGGCCTATAAGTGTCATTCGTTCCATACATTTTGATGTTGGTATTATTGAATAGTTAGCGATCTTCACACTGCATAGTATAGTAGAAAGAATTCAGTAACTTTCAAAATTCAGCAATCTTTCTATGTACGTCTCTACTGCGGTTTATACCAACAACTTATTTCACACAACTTCCTGTTATCTACTGAAAAGGAACTGTTGCTGTGAGGACACGCCGCACTCACATACATGCGCGCTGGTTACGCAGCACAAAACAAAGCGCTTCGTCTAGTTGCAAACGTACTATTCACCCGAATCCTTTGATCCGGCCGACGGCGGACTACGATCCCGATTCACGTGATCAACACCGTCGTCCGAAGTCAAACATCAGTTCATTGTTTCTTGCCCCGCAACCCCTTTCTTCGCGTTGCTTTCCGGTTCATTACAAACAGCCCTTCTAAGCGCCAGTTTTTTTCTTCCAGGCTAAACAACATCGTGGCAGAGAGGCGGCTTTTTAGTCATTATGGATCTGACACTGCCTGTTCGGTGGACTGACAGGCGCCTATGGAAAGTTTTTCCGCCTCCCAGAAAAAGCGTACATTTTCCGCTTCGATATCTAAGGAATTTTCAATTGGCGATAAACAAAGAGAGGAATATTTTCAAAATATTTCGACAAGATTTGCAACTTTGTTGTGCCCACTAGAAGTGAACGTTTTTCGATGTGAAAAAAGATATGGCTAGGCGAGGCGCAGCCGAGGCTAGTCACTTTTTGAGGCCTGGAAAACCACTTTACCGCTATGGTTCACACAATAATTTTGATGCTACATAACATTACCACACAATTTTTACAATATCCAACAATATTAAAGAACTAATAAAGTTTACGTTAGATATTAAATAGCAGATACAATTTATAAAGAACAATTAACAATAGTTAATGTTAATGTTAAAAGTAGGGATGTTGATTACACAGTTAGCAAAAGAAGTTCCCTGTTTGGATAAATTTGGGAATTGTTCCGAAAATTTTGAAGTAAGAAAAGATAACTTTGTATTAACAAATATTGGGGAAACTTCTTTAGTAACTGATGCTAGTTTCAGGCTCGTCTAGTGGGTGGTGTATTATTTAGAGAGTTATCGATGTAGCCTTCTGCTACGCTGGCAGATTTCCACACGCCATGTCTTTTCAATGTCAGTACATATATCTCCTCCAGAATCGGCCAAAAATGTAGCTGATGTTCTTCTGAACGAATGTTCAGTAAATTCCTTACGATTCGGCAAAGGCAAATATGAAGCTATTGTAGAGGATAATGCGCCAATTGGTATGGTGCCCAATATTCTGCGCTACACATTATCTTATAAAAAAAACGTCCAGAATTTATATTTTCAGGACACAAGCTAAAATATTGCTTGTAAATTGCTACGTTGTCCTAACATTTTCCCTTATTGCACACAGTAAATGTCCGCTGCTGAAATAGTTAAGTATATTGTAGGTCATATTTTTTCTTCGATTTACTTGGGAACAAATTCATGGTGACTGTTTTGGCTGCATCGAAAAATTGACAGGTTAAAGATATGCATTTAAAGCTGTCCGCTAGGGAGATGCCCGCGAGCCACCTACAACTATTTTGTCGGCTAGGCATCTTGTGTTTTCTTTGTCCATCTAGCCGTGAAAAGGCATCCTTTCTCCTTTCAGTAGAGGGGGCAAAATCGGATTTTCTCATAGTGTAGAATAAAAACTTCTTTATGTCCATATTTTTCTTCATCGTTATGTTGTCCTCAGTAGTATAGCTATGGGGTTTCTGGGACATTTTGATATCAAATTGATATCAGTTTAATCGATCAGTGATTCATTTGTTAATGAGGTCATTAACCTAATGAGTAATTAGCTTAATGGGTTTTTAATGGGTTTTTAATTGGTTTTTAATGGGTTTTTAATGGGTTTCTAATGACCTTTAGGTTTCAAGGTCAACAGGTGCATTCTTATGTGATGACGTCACCAAGTAATTAGCCTAATGGGTTTTTAATGGGTTTTTAATGGGTTTTTAATGGGTTTTTAATGGGTTTTTAATAACCTTTAGGTTTCAAGGTCAACAGGTGCATTCTTATGTGATGACGTCACCAAGTAATTAGCTTAATGGGTTTTTAATGGGTTTTTAATGGGTTTTTAATGACCTTTAGGTTTCAAGGTCAACAGGTGCATTCTTATGTGATGACGTCACCAAGTAATTAGCTTAATGGGTTTTTAATAAGTTTTTAATGGGTTTTTAATGACCTTTAGGTTTCAAGGTCAACAGGTGCATTCTTATGTGATGACGTCACCATGTAATTAGCTTAATGGGTTTTTAATGGGTTTTTAATGACCCTCAAAGTCAACAGGTTCATTCTTGCATGATGACGTCACCATATAATTATTCCAAGTCCACTGAGTGCATTCTTACGGGAGTTTGGCGGATGCTGGTGAAAATCTGAGATAATGCGGTAACTGGCAGATAACTGATAAACAACTATGTGCGATCCAGCAGCTCATACATCATGTAGGATATTCAATTATCTGATATCTAATTATCTGATATCTGATACCTAATATCTAATTATCTGATATCTAATTATCTGATATCTAACATCTAATTATCTGATATCTAACATCTAATTATCTGATATCTAACATTGAATTATCTAATATCTAACATCTAATTATCTCATATCTCATATCTAACATCTAATTATCAGATATCTAACATCGAATTATCCGATATCTAACATCTAATTATCTGATATCTAACATTGAATTATCGGATATCTAACATCTAATTATCTAATTATCTAACATCTGATTATCTGATATCTAACATCTGATTATCTGATATCTAACATTGATATGATTAATAATATACTTGAGTTAAAAGTTTGGAAATTTGTTAAACCCGACAATAAATTTTTAAAGTTCCAACCAATTTAAAGGAAATTTCAGGAATGTGACTGTTAACCTCATTAGAAAGTTTTCTTGTTCTAATGAGTAACTAATTGATAAGAACTCTTAGGAATATTCCCAGTAACCATTCTAGTGCTATATCAAAATAATTGTGAGCGATAGTTATCACAATAACTTACAAAAAACTAATTGTAAAATATGCTCGTTAAACACATTAACTAGAAATCAAAAAAACATTACATTTTATTGAAATAACTCAAATAATATCTATTCTATAAGTTAGAATATGCTTTGTCTGAGACATAAACAAATTTTCTGAGTCCTAATAAACATTCTCAGAGTCTGAATCTAATTCTTAGAGTCAGAATATGATTTTTCTGAACTAGAATCTAATTCTCTGAGTTAGAATATGCTTTTTCTGAGCCAGAATCTAATTCTCTGAGTCAGAATATGCTTTTTCTGAGCTAGAATCTAATTTTCTAAGTCAGAATAAACTGTACACACACTTGAAATCTAATTTTCTGAGATAGGATAATAACCAATGAATTATATGCTTTTCATATATTTATTCAAAAATTATGCTTTTTGTACATGTATTCTAAATAGATATTGTATTGTATAAAATAAATTAGCGCTATTGAATGTAGCCAGCTTCACGCAATTCATTGATAATCGATATGATTTCATGAGAATGACTTAGATTTCCAGCATCCTGCAATGCAAGGAGCGTGCGCAGTCGATCAACCAATATGTTAGGATCATCCAAGCTCACATGTTCACTCTCTTGAGCAACCATTGGTGATGGTGGTGATGATGATGATGAAATCATTTTTGTAATAATATGTTTAAATTTAAAACTGTTATTTTCACGAATCGGTTGATCCTTATTATAATGTTTACGATAAGCGTTTGTTGAAATCACAATTTCTTTATAAGTTTCCAAATCATCTTGATTCACAAAATTCATATTGGGTGACTTCTTGAACAATAACTCGATTAAACCTTTGCTTGTAGAATAATTTACTTCACCCACATGAATAAGATTAGTAGTAAAATTAATCGGTGTATCACCAACCATTAGTCGATCTCCTTCAAGCTTCCGTACACCATATATTGTATCTAATCCTCTCTTATTATCACCCATTAACCTCTCAAGGTACTGATTGAGGAAATCATCCTTTATATCATTATCCATCTCTTTACATTCATCAACATAATCATCATCATCTTCAGCACTGATTGGAACTTCTTGGTATCGATTTATGAGTTGCTGCAGTGGAAAAATCACAGGGTTAAGTAATTCACTTAGTACCCTCACGACTGTATTAACATCGAGCAAGACATGTTCATCTTTGTTTCTCAAATCATCATAAACTGTATTTCCCCCGTCTTCCACTCTCGGTTCGATCATGTTTGTAACTTGTTCCGTTTTCGGTTCAGTCTTGATCACAACTTCTTGTTTTACAAGTTCTTGTAGCGGGGTTACCACAGGTTTAAGTAATTCACTTAGTGTCCTTTCAGCTGTAGCCTTATTCAATTTAATCATTTTATACTTTTTACGGATCGCATCACTAGCTGTAGCGATTTGATGGAGAACATCTGCATGTTTGTTCTCACTTTCCATATTTACTCAACTAAATCTAAAACGATACTGCTGATATATAGTGATACATAATCTTATAAGCTACAATGGTGAAACTCAGGATACCAACTTAACAAATGGTATTCTACCAAGGAAAAGTAAATTCCGACTTAAATAAATCATATTCTAACTCAAACAAATCACATTCTAACTCAGAAAATTAGATTCAAACGCAAAATACTCATATTCTGGTTCAGACACTTAGATTCTGACTCAGGAATATAATATTCTAACTCATACATATCATATTCTGACTCAGAAAATTAGTTTATGTCTCAGAAAAAGCATATTCTAACTCAGAGAATGTTTATTATGCCTCAGAAAATTAGTTTATATCTCAGAAAAAGCATATTCTAACTCAGAAAATTAGTTTATGTCTCAGAAAAAGCATATTCTGACTCAGAGAATGTTTATTATGCCTCAGAAAATTAGTTTATATCTCAGAAAAAGCATATTCTAACTCAGAAAATTAGTTTATATCTCAGAAAAAGCTTATTCTGACTCAGAAAAAGCTTATTGTGACTCAGAAAAAGCTTATTGTGACTCAGAAAAAGCTTATTGTGACTCAGAAAAAGCTTATTGTGACTCAGAAAAAGCTTATTGTGAGTCATAAAATTAGTTTATGTCTCAGAGAATGTTTATTAGGACTCAGAAAATTAGTTTATGTCTCAGAAAAATCATATTCTGACTTAGAAAATTAGATTCTAATTCAGTGAAATCATATTCCTATGAATTATTATTTAAAATGTATGTATAGTGAGAATGGTTAGGAGTTAGCTATCAGAGGTCAACTATCATGGGTAGATTTCTACATGTATCTGGTGACCTTGAAACATCATTAATAATTTGAAACCTATTCTTGAGTGGTGGTGGTAGTGGGTGGGGCTTATGAGAAAGTTGGTGTAAGTATTTAAACGAGACGCCGTCATAGCTATAATTGAGTACAAGTGAGAAAGTTGATGTGAATACTTAGTTCCTTCACAACTATTGTGTGTATAATGGAGGTGATTGTAGATATGCAAGGTTTCAAGACATATCCGAATGAATTTATCTTGAAAGAGTTTGCTGTGCTCCCACTTGATGATAAAACATCACAACCAGTGAGTTTTCTCTTTAAACCACCGTTTCACTGGAACGAACTGTGTGATAAATTTCAATCATCAAATTTATGGTTAGAAGAAAATTATCATGGAATTTCCTGGAGTTCTGGTGATGTCCCCTATAATGATGTGAAGCATATAGTAAACACTCATCTTGAAGATGCGACTAGAATTTTCGTCAAAGGAGAAGAGAAAGTAATGTGGTTGCAACAACACACTGGGTTTGATCAGATCATTAATTTAGACAAGTTTGGATGTCCATCACTAAAGCAATTGTATAGTGAGTCATCCTGTACATCCCATGGAAATGGGTTTAAGTTTAATTGTGCTGTTGTAAACGTAAAGTTGTTAAAAAAATGGTTTACCAACGCGGATAGTACACCATCATTGGAAAAATCAATCAAAATATACTTTCAAAATGAAAATTTGGCTCTTATGAAGTCTGAAGATATCGCATGTTTACCGAAGGATTTCCTTACCATACTCGCTTCCTACAGTATTGACGCAGCATGGAATAAACTACCGCTAAAGTATCAAATGGATAAAGATATTGCAAAGTGCCGTAGATGTCACAAACATTATAATACTGGTGGTAGAACTGAAATCGATGGTCCACCTCCATTAATTAAGAATTGTGTACAATGTCAATATGATTTATAAGTTTTTTTATTGTAATAAAATTTGAATGTAATATGATTTATAATTTTTATTGTAATATAAAATTTGAATGCGATACCACTATTACTATGTTTTATTCATTAGAATTCTCTAATTAAGAATTGTGTACAATCTCAATATGATTTATAATTTTTTTTTTTTTTTTTTTTTTATTGTAATAAAATTTGAATGCAATATGATTTATAATTTTTATTGTAATAAAATTTGAATGCAATTATTATGTTTTATTCATTAGAATTCTCTAATAATATTAATTTAGGTGATGCTTTGACATTCCTGAAGCATTAGTCATGTTGAATACTTTCCCTTCCACTATTTTTCCTATAAATACAGTTCGCTTATACTTATTGTGTTATTAGCGTATCAGTACTTGTGTAGCAATGGACTTGGATAAAATCAACAACGTTGGACTTATGGTATGTTTATATTATTATTACTATTTCTTTTATTTTATTTTTTAATACCCATTTATAATTATGTAATTTTGTTTTAAAGATTCATTTTCTGAAACCAATTAAATTGGCCGAGTTAACTGTTGGTGAATCCTACCCAATACACCGATTGCAGTTAGTACAAACTAAATATGGTAATCGGATAGTTGCTGAGTCTTCAGATTGGTGTGTCTTTCTACCATCACGGATGACTCAACCTATCCAAGAAGATGTAGCTATGTTGAACTGTGGAAGAGATGAGCTCTTACTGAAGTATCTTGGTGGTCCATACAACTTAATTGAATTTATTAAAAAATGATTTGTATGTATTGTACAGTAAAAATAAAATGTTTAATACCATCCACTGAATTATTCTTTTAAGTGTGTGCACAGTTTGAAGGGGGTAACAAGTTAGCTATCGGATGTCAGCTATCAGACATCAGCCTTTAGAACATTATCAAACAGGCGTATTTAGTCATGTATATTATTAATTATGCCAACGATACTCCAGATAATCAAATGTTACATATCGGATAATCAGATGTTAGATAATTAGATAATTAGATGTTAGATATCCGACAATTCAATGTTAGATATCAGATAATTAGATGTTAGATATCGGATAATTCGATGTTAGATATCTGATAATTAGATGTTAGATATGAGATATGAGATAATTAGATGTTAGATATCAGATAATTCAATGTTAGATGTCAGATAATTAGATGTTAGATATCAGATAATTAGATGTTAGATATCAGATAATTCAATGTTAGATATCAGATAATTAGATATTAGGTATCAGATATCAGATAATTAGATATCAGATAATTGAATATCCTACATGATGTATGAGCTGCTGGATCGCACATAGTTGTTTATCAGTTATCTGCCAGTTACCGCATTATCTCAGATTTTCACCAGCATCCGCCAAACTCTCGTAAGAATGCACTCAGTGGACTTGGAATAATTATATGGTGACGTCATCATGCAAGAATGAACCTGTTGACTTTGAGGGTCATTAAAAACCCATTAAAAACCCATTAAGCTAATTACATGGTGACGTCATCACACAAGAATGCACCTGTTGACCTTGAAACCTAAAGGTCATTAAAAACCCATTAAAAACCCATTAAAAACCCATTAAACTAATTACTTGGTGACGTCATCACATAAGAATGCACCTGTTGACCTTGAAACCTAAAGGTCATTAAAAACCCATTAAAAACCCATTAAAAACCCATTAAGCTAATTACTTGGTGACGTCATCACATAAGAATGCACCTGTTGACCTTGAAACCTAAAGGTTATTAAAAACCCATTAAAAACCCATTAAAAACCCATTAAAAACCCATTAGGCTAATTACTTGGTGACGTCATCACATAAGAATGCACCTGTTGACCTTGAAACCTAAAGGTCATTAGAAACCCATTAAAAACTCATTAAAAACCAATTAAAAACCCATTAAAAACCCATTAAGCTAATTACTCATTAGGTTAATGACCTCATTAACAAATGAATCACTGATCGATTAAACTGATATCAATTTGATATCAAAATGTCCCAGAAACCCCATAGCTATACTACTGTCCTCACCTTTGAATAAATGCTTCACAACGGAGAACTATTGGAGGCTCTCAATTTGTATTCTAAATTTGCTAATAAAACTACTTCATTGATCAATTTCTTTTGATTTCATCTACTAAAAAAGATTGCACAACTAACGCAACTGTTTATTCAATATCAGGCGATTGACTTATATGTATGTACCTATCAGATATTTTTTACAATATTTTTCTGAATTTTGCTTCCATGAAAAAGTTGAACCAGTTAAAAAATGTCGATTGTTTTACTAACGAACATTTTAATTTATAATTGTCAAATAAAAATATTCATAATAAGATCATACTTTCATATGTTTTCCAAACATTTATAAAAAATTATGTGTGCAAAACGTATGAGAAACATTTCACTATAACTTGTTACACAATTAGCTATTTTTGCCGTAGAAAAAAAAATAGTATGCATCTTCTTAAAAGTAAATATATTATAATTAAAATGTATTCAAGTGGAATTAAGTTTTAACGTAGCGCACAGACCGGCTCCTTAATCTTTAATTAATTTTTTTGGACGTAACTTCTTATATCGATTAAAATTAGTAAAGCGAAAAGTAAGTGCAAAAATAAACTAATTAAATAGTTTTATGCAAATCGAGTTTAACGAAATTTTAAAGGATCGTAAGGATGATCTACGACTATAATAAGTAATTTCTTATAGCTATCTCCTTCCTGCATCTTAAACCTTCACTTGCGGATTAACCGTAACCACCGCCACACAGAGAGGGTCGTAAAAAATAAAACTCATCACGGAACAAATCCGGTGGAAAATGCAATGCAAATGAACTCCGGATTTTAATTCATATTGTTATTTTTACACTGTTACCTGCTGAAGGAAAAAATTAAATAAAACGACTCTGATAAAGAAATGACGTTTCCATTCATTAAAATCAAAATCATAATTAGAATAAAATAATATTAATCAGTTGAGACGTTTAGGCAAGTGTTGTAAGTACTATGCATTTAACAATACAATTAGTGAAATTTTTACATTATTATGAATTTCAGGCTTGTAGTTAAAGACACAAGAACAGTTAGATACAATATCAAATTTTTGTGATTGTGGTGAAAACCATAAAAATATTATAATTTGTAAAAAAACAAGCAACGAGAACTAAAATGGTTGAACACAATCCTCAATTTTTATTTAATATTAATCTATTTTGCATTTGCAAAATAGTGATAGAAAGAAATTTACTGAATTTGTAAACTTGTAAATTTAAAAACTTTATTTAATGCAATTAATTGCATCGGTACTGTAATAAAATTATGACAAAGTTGTTATCGAGTAATTAAAAATATATGTTTTGTCAAAGTTTATTTTGGTGTTGTTTTAGCAGTGTATCGCTGCTACTTTCAGCGAAATTTTTATCGCGGAAACAAGCATAATGGCGTAGTAAGAATTTATTGTAAATTACATCTAATTTCACTATAAATTATTAGCTTATTCTTAATAACCGTAGAAAATGCTGGCAGGGGTTGATATCATACATTATTTGCTGATTACTTAATATGAATTTTCCCCAACACACAGCGTGTTCGTTAAATCTAGAATTTTAACGCTTGAAATATTTGTACTGAAATTCACTTAACAATAAAATTATAGTTGTGGATTGGTACGAAAATAATTAAGAATATGATGAAGAGATGTGTAATTGCGTTCTGGTCCTTCTCAATATAAATGTACCTACCTACATCAGTAAGACAGCTGTTAGTGAAAACACGTGCTTGTGCAAATTGAAACGACCGTTCGTACAATAATCAACGTTTGTTTTGGGTAGGAAAGAAGTTTTTATTTGTAAAATGTAATTAGCCGGGAAATCAGGGAACAAAGAAATCCAGTTAACTTCTAAAGGAAAATTAATTATTTATGGTCGACCTACGTGATGTACGGCTTCATTATTTTTTCTCTTTTATTACTTTGTTCGTTTTTTCTTTTGGTTTTGAGTGCACAAAAAAACATTTAAATCAACGAAAATATTTATTCCAGTAAAATAAATTATTCTTTTATTTTGGTCGACTGTTCAACCAACGCCATCTTTATTTACAAGCCGTGAAGCCATGCTTGGCAACACCGCATTAATGCACAGAAGTAGGCCGGGTATCATTGCACGTCGGTTGCAATCGAAACTTATTAAAAAATAACTAACATGAAATGATCCATACTACATCATTATTCTGATAGTATTAAGAAATAAAACAAAAGTTAGTAAAGGCAGGAAATTTTATTTTGTGGTATTTATTAAACATTAAATAACATTATTTACAAATAACATATTTTTAACGTTTATTCTTCTCTTTTGTTAGCGTAGCTAATTTCCTTTTTTCTCTAAATTTTTAGTGCCATTTGTTTCTTTTGAATATTTTGTGTAGTTATTCAACAGAATATTTGCAAAAACAGAATACAATGTTTTAAACAATCTAGAAACATCGTTGCCACACAGACAATGTAATTCAAATTGTTGAAAAAAGTTATTGGAATTTAAGCTTAACTGTGTCAGTTGAATTAAAATGCCTTTTTGACAGGAAGATTGCAAAAATTTTGTTTCCCACACGCTATTAGCTACAATATATTCTAACAAAGCATACATATGAAAGAAAACACACTTAACATGGTAACTTGGTACACTTAAGCCACCTCGCTGTAAAAAGTCAAAATATTCGTTGCAAACATTACTACCGCGTCCTTCCTCAAATAAAAAAACACAGGCAGTACATTCCAGTTTTTTGCAAACAGATCGTGCTCCATAGCCACAAACATATATGCAGCTTGATTCCTCGATTTCACATAATTCAAGATAATTTGAAGTTATAATGGGGCGAAATTGATCAATGTCAACATTATATAAATTTGATTCAGTACTTTCATTAGCAAAGTTGCTAAAGCATGCTTCTCTTTTATTGATCATTTTCAAAATATGTCTTATTCGTAATTTGTTTTCTGATTCAATTACTTGCCTAACTGATACATTATAGTTTGATCCAGATAGTCGTCTGTACATTCCAAACCTTTTCTCTAACTTGTCTGTTTGAAATTTCCCCAAGAGTACATACGAAACATTAAATTTTGTTAAAGCATCGTTAGCAATTTTACATAACACTTGAGATGCTCTTCTTATTGCTTCAAATGTGTCGGAGCTTAAGCCAGCTTTGTCCTTGAAAGACTGCCATGCTTCTATCCAAGACAAAAAACGTTTCAAAAACAATAACTTTTCATCCTCAATACTACAAACTGGTCCTGCCCATTCATTTCTTTTTATTTTTCCTACGATAGGGTTTTTAGAATTTACAATATCCCACCAGATGCGGAAAATTTGTAAAAAATTTGCAGTATCTGTACATTTTTCTTCCGTTTGTAAAGCAGCAATAGTTGACATATGAAAAACATTATCCACTAACAAAACGTTTTGTCTCTCTAAATTCGAGGGATACAAAGTTTTATAACTCAACTTATATGCTTTTTTAATTAACTTATTTTGCTCGTCCTTGAAAAATAGTCGCAAATGTTCGAAACATGCATACCGTTTTATTGTATAATTTTTAAAATCAGGATATATTAAAGTGTGAAAAGTATCTTTTTTGTTCAACCAGTTATTCCTAACATTTTTAAAAATGTGAACAGTGTCATACGATAGGTAAGTATTAATATCAGGGAAGCATGGATTTGGCATAGATTCGTTTGAAGAAATTAAAGTGAACATATTCTGATTTATTCTATTGTTATCAGTTAGTATCGCAACTATAGGAAAACCACATTTTTGAACAAATTCAATTACCTCATTAACGAGTATCTTTAACTGATCTCCTGTTGTGTTATTCACAGGAACTAGTCGAATAACTTCACTAAAATTACCAAAAGCAGAAGAGATCATAAAAGTTTGAATAGTTTTTGCCAGATCCTTAGCATTATTTTCTGAACTGCCAACAATTCCATTGGCTTTAAAATCTAACTTAGATTTCACATAAATTTCATCAATTTGTAATATTGTATATTTTTCTCGAACAGTCAAGTTTTTGGAAATTTGTTTCAAATAGTGACTTGTATTTGAAAGATTTTTGTCTGGTTTTACATTAAATCTAGAAGATATTTGTTGTAAATATCGTTTACTAGGCAGCAGCAAATGATCTTGTAAGAGCATGTAACAAGACGATGAATATGAATAAGCCATAAATGCAAACAAAATAGTTGCTGGGGAATATTTTCGTCTTTTTAACAATATCATGTTTAACTGATCAATTAAAAGTTCCAATTGTTTTTTATGTTGATAGTCTTCCATTTCTTCAGCTTTTTCGTTACACGTAACTAAATTTTCATACGACTTTTGCAAGAAAAATTCAAAAGATCGAGTCCTTAAATTGTGTTGACTTACGTTGGCATACCTAACTAATATATTTTCAAGTTGCGACCATCGAGATAATTTTAAATCACAAGGGAGAATCCAGTTCAAATCGTGAGCAGAAATTTCTTCTTTTCCAATAAAGAGTTTTAATGTTAAATCACTTTTCACAAGAACACTACATAAAATTTCGGTGGCACTTAACTCAGTTTCACTTTCAGAAGAACTATTAGAACACTCAATATTTAATAAATACAGCCAAACACCAAAGTTGCTCTTAATTTTAAAGTTCCACTTTGTTTCACTGTTTATACCTTTAGTTTTGTTTGAAAAGTGTCAAGAAAATTTGTAAAGTCATTTATAATATCAGATTTTACAAATTCTTCAATTTTTCCAGCTTCTTTTGATTGCAACGCTTTCCTTCTTACTTCAGGGTCTTTTCGTCTAACTACTGTTGAAGTTGAAGACAGATAAACTGGAAGATTTTGAAAAATTGTGGGTACAGCGTCTTCCTTTCATTTTGGGTGTGCTAATAGCAACGTAGTAACAGTTGACCCGATTTTGTATATCTGATCTAATATAACATCATTTTCGTTAAAATGTTTTATACAAACAGATGAATACTTCGTAGGCTGCCAATTTTTCCTCGGGATAGCTCGAAGCCATTTCTTTTTCGTTTCTTCATCTTTTGGAAATGAAAACGTAGTAACTGCAGCTTGCCCCTTTACGGATACACTTTCGTAATTCGATTTGCAGCTTGGGACACAACATTTTCTAGTCATCTAAAAAGTTTTCATGTGAAAAGCATGAACCAAAGGTTAAATGTACTTACTTTCTATATTGTCGAATATCAAATTATTGAGTTAAATATTCTGATAAATACACACAGGTTTGGAAATACCACAACTATCTAACGTTAACTGCACTTTATAACAATATCAACAACAACTCAATGATGCAATGCTGAACTGAAGAACGCAAAATGTCCGCCTAGCAACACTGCTGCCAAATTTCTTAGTTCACGGCTTGTAAAATAAAGATGGCGTTGGTTCAACACATTAATTCGCATCTTTGTTTGTTGTATTGTAAACGTGTACATCCAAATTAGATACAGTAAAATGGGGTTATTTTGATCATACGGTGTTACATTGATTACAACTTTTTTTGTGAATAACTCGATTACCTACCTCAGTTTAAGTAAGTATTGGAAAGTTTCTTTTTTCATACATTGGCAATACTGATATTTTGTTTTCATCATTTCTCAAAGTAAATCTAATGACTTGAAACAGTAGTTTTTATAAACCTGTGAATCATTTTTTTTATGATATCGTGGACATGCTTTATCAACGCACTTTGATTTTAATTTGTTGCTTTTTGGATTTAAAATAAAAATACTTTTATTTTGTATTAAATACTTGTTATTTATTAATATAGAAATATATCGTAGAAGAATAAACGTCGAGGTTTTTTGTACGGAATATTTTGTTGTTTTACATTTGAAATGATGAATTCGACTGACTGGAAAATCATTTTAAACGATTCTTAACATATGTGTGCAGAATCCGGCATAGTTTCTTGAAGTAGTATCTGACACATCTTTATATAAGCGGTCGCAGTAATTAAAATGTGTTGATCGGTTTTGCGGTCGATTTATTTGATTGTACCACTTATAGGGCTATTTTTCCCTATCCTAGCGACCACTTAATAAATGATAATCAGCACTGGAGAAAGATTAAAAAGTGATAATCCCTCGTGCTGTCCTGCAAATCTAGTGTACCATATTCAATTCGAGTTGCACCGAGATAACCATTCACATTCGCACTGTTGCGCTGCACTACCGTTTGCGACTTCCAGCTTCAAATCGACCCCTTACACATCTTTGTAGTCAGTACGTCTTAAAAATAACTAATTTATTTTTCCCACATAAAAATATTCAGAAGTAGGTACACCATGAAAGAAAACAACATCATATTTCACACATTCTAACTCAATAAAGACCGAGCATACAGGATGTATTACCAAGATTACCTTTTTTGAAATAATAACACAAAATAACATACACAACAAGAACATTTGTTCCGTGTCGTATTTTTATTCCAAACTGACGGAACTGTTTTTTTTCCTTTTTTTTCTGTCCCCTTGACCAACGAATATAGACTTCATATAGAAGCACGGTTACGGGTTATAAGAGAGGGACGAGAAAGCCTGGGGAACAAGCTAGTTCTGTTCCCCGGCCGCTTGGCACCGCCACATATCCCAGGGCGCTTCGAATGCGCCCGCCAAAAGTTTCTTTGCGATAAATTTTCTAGAAATTTTTTGTCAGCTTCTATTTGCCATTAGTAAAAACTCTCTTTGCGATTAGTATGCCGACTGCACGTGCACTTTGTTTCTACAGCGGCTGCAAAAATCCGAAATTAACATTTCATAGATTTCCCGGTGACGATATACGGTAAATTATTATTATTGTTATTAAAGTGAATAAATGTGAAAAAAGATTAGTAATCGGAGATTATGCACGTCAAAAAGTTAAAGGAGCACATTACACAAAAAACTTTTTTTTTTAAATTATTATTTAATGTTAAATTATTGTAGTCAGAACTATTAAAAACCATTTGGTAAAACTCAAATGTAAAAAAAAATTGTTTTAGAAGATATTTAAACATTTTAGAATTGCTTGTGACGTCACTGAGCCGACCTCACCGAAACTCCGTATCTCTCACGTGCAAAAGTTACTCGCTTCGCACAACGATCCATCTACCTAAAAATTATATTTTTAATGCTTAATTTATATGAGACTATGTGAATGGTTTTGCCAAAGACGATAAAAGAATCAGAATTTCAATACGGTGTTTAGTTTTTTTTTTAAATATTAAATAAGAACAGCGCCCCGACTGTGCGTTCCGTTCCTATTTTATCTAATTGTGCGTAAAGTTCGGCTAAGTTTATGACTGCCGTTTACAATACTATAAGTGATCCGTCCATAAAAGCAACGAGGTTTGTTGCACCCTGCAGTGAACCCTCATTATCATCAGTAAAAGTTGATTGTGATTTAAAGTCGTAAATGCAGAATAACTCCGAGTTATTTGCAACAGTAGCCACAAGAACATCGCCGACCAGTTTTTGGATGCAGTGAACCAACGGGACATCGTTTTCCTAATAGAGAAAAATCGTCGAAACGATTTGCATTTTGGTCAGAATTTTGTAAAAGGCAATCATTTCAACCAGGACAAAATGCAAGAATTTGCAATAAACATTTTTTAGAAAGTGATTTAGACTAATCGTGTGTTCCAAGAAAAAATTTTCAAAAGAACCTTGTTTAAAAAAAAGTAGGTACATATTGGCTCAATAAAAAAACATATGAATTGGGTCACATTTTTCGAAAGCTACAGGAAGTTGGGTTTATGACGTGATATATTTAAAACATCTTTGTCAATAACCAATTTTTCAAACAAATTATTTTGTGTAATGCATGTATTATTACCAATTAAATGTTTTATATTATCATATTCTTGACAACATATATACAACATATTCATCTGTTGGCATATACACACTTTTTTCACATTTACACTAATTACAAATTCCACTTCGATTTTCGTAATTTATGTTTACACTACTAGGTTCAAAAAAAGTATAAATTTCGTCGTCATCTGTGTATTCAGGTTCAAATAAATAAGGAGTTGTCATAATTAAAAATTAAATTTATAAGTGCAACCAACCAATTTAGCAGTAAATACTAGAATACTATTGTGACCTAAACATTCAAAACTCCACGACGGTCAGGCGTCTTGAAAATAATTGTTTTATGAGCTCTGTCTGGGCGGTAGAAATAACCTTTAGAAGCGCGTAAAAATGGTACGAATGACCGCGCCGTGTCATCGCATTTAATATATATTTTTTTAAAACTAGACACTATATTAAAATTTTGATTGCACTATCGTCTTCAGTACAAAAAAACAGTCTAAATACTCGTAACAATATTTCGAAAACATTGTTTAAAGGTAGGTAAATGATCGTGTGAAGCGAGCAATTTTTGCCTGTATAAGATAGGCCGCTACGGGCAGCTCGGCTCAGTGACGTCACGGGCCGATTTTGAATTAATTATAACTCATTAAATAATCTGAGTAGAAACAAAATACATATACCATTTTTCTTAGAATTAAACGTACTTTTAAATTAAACGAACTTATTTTTTGTGTAATGTGCCCCTTTAATGTTTACCTTAGTTGAAGTTTCAGATGAAATGAATTAAAGGAGAAATGCTGAAATAAATATATGATTTTGTGTTAATCCGAGGTAAAAATCGAGTAAAATATTGTTTCACTTACAAATTTCTTTCCTTCTTCACAACAATGTTTTTTTTTAATTTTCCACTTATTACAAATCACAAACATTTTAAAAAACACATTCTTTAAAACATCGCAAATTACACATATTACATTTTAAAGATGTGTTTTTTTAAATGTAATATGTTTTTATTTTAATATGAATTTTTCATATTTACTTATTTCGAGTTATTTTGAATTATATTTACAAAATAATATTAACTAAGAGCAAGTTTCCTTATGCATTGATTTATTTGTAATTGATTTACTCTTCGTTACTTTTAAAATTTACATTAACATTCAATTGAGTATTTATTTAAGTAAACTATTAAAATTTTTGTGTTTATTTATTTATAATAACCTACTTATTTTACATTGAACGCATTTTTTAAACAATTACTCATTAACAAAGAAACAAAGTGTAACAAATAATATTTTATTTATTTTTAAATTGTTCTTAACATGCGTTAATAGTTTATTCATACGCACGGATGATGGTTTCCTTTTGTATTTCGAGTTTCACAATACGTCATATTTTATATTTAGTTATTATTTACATTTACATTGCTAATTTTAAGTTTATAACTTTAATGTCGCAAGTGAATTGATAATCGGCTCGCTCGACCGCAAGCTTGGTTTAAGTTCAAAATTTGAATGGCGCCGATAGTGCGGTAGTGCTGCCGTGTTGCGGAGATGATCGAAATTACATTTTCAGTCCCTTCGCCGCTATTCGAACCGGCCTTCTATATGAAGTCTATATTCGTTGCTATAGAGAATGTGCGTTCGATCACAATACCATAAAAAAGCCAAACAATGTCAACAGTGCACTTTTTTTCTTTTTTTTTATTTATTCGGGAGACGTAAAAAACTTTAAACAAAGCGCCTGTCAGTCCACCGAACAGGTAGTGTCAGGTTTTCTGAGTAAAAAATCGTCTCTAGCCCGGATGTTGTTTGGACTGGAACAGAAAGTGTTGAATAGTAGGTAATTACCCTTTACTTTTGACTGAAACAATATTTAATATAGAACGGAAATAACGAATAGAAATAGCCGCGGGGACAGTAATTATTGCAGGATTATTGGACGCCGAGCGCGATCGTGTGGATTTGGCTCATAGTCCACTGACGCCCGATCAAGGGATTCGAGTGAACAGTGGCTCGCTGGAAGAATTTTTCGGCAAGGGAGACGGTGTGTTCGCGCCTCTTTGTGAAGAAGACGACTTGAGCTTTCGCGGGGTTTAACGCAATAAGTCATGTTGAGTACCAATCCTCCAGGTTAACAGCCATGTGCTGGAGGCGACGTGTGACAATTTCTGGTTCGGAGCCGAGAGAATGAAAGCGGTGTCGTCAGCGTACTGCTCTAAAATAACTTCATGCGGAATCGGAATCGGTATATCCGCCGTGTAGATATTAAAAAGAGTCGGCCTCAGGATCAAGCCCTAGTGTTACCGGAACGGCCCTTCTCTACATACAAGCGGCCGCCTAACTGAGCACGGTACATGGCAGTAGGCGATGTTTTGGTTGCCTTGGGAAAATATAAATAAATATAAAAACGTCATCTTTTATACAAAGAATGACCAGACGTCCTTTTTACAAGCTCCGTATTTTATTTGTATTTTGTGCTGTGAGTTTTCTTATTTTATGTGAACTGGTTGGTAACACTAGCTCATAGAATATGTAGTTTTGATGTATAACCCTGATAATGAAATTGTTCAATATAACGGATGTTTTTAATGTCACCTAACACTTTGTTATAGGAAAGTTTAGTTGTATTTCTATCGAATTGTATAAAAATGGTTATATGTATTAGCAAATTTAAACAAAACTTAGTTTTATTAAATAGACTTTTATTTATACAAAACAAAAATACATAGGAATGTCAAATTATACTTCATAAACAGATATCTTAAGCGTAATTATTAACATACAGGCTGTTCGGAAAATACCGCACCAAAACACCAGAAGCTTTTAAAGGGTTGAACTATGATCACTAAACTTGTATTATATTATTTTAGTCTAAATACGTCATCAAAGGATGCAAAATTGAGGTCAACTATATTCCAACTTACGTTTGCTTTGATCTTATAACCTCATGGAACTTGTTCTACCTAATAAATGCAAAGGAACTGTATGAAAAAATTATGCAATTTATTATTCGCAAACAGAAATAATTAAATTTTAAAAATTTCACATGTTTCCAAGAAAACTACATTGTCAATTAAAACTTAAACAACTGTCTCAAATAATGAATAGTTTGTGCACTATTTTCCAAACACCTGTAGAATTAAAAATATAGCGTCATAATAACCAGCTACAATTTAATTTTTGTACTTCGCAATTAAATTGTTCCACGATACTGAATTAAAAAATGGGTGAGATTTAAGTTCTTCTGTACCATTAACACCACAACCCAATCGTTCATGTGGTTCATGTACCAACAACTAAACAACCAAATGTAAATTGATGAAAATTACTATACTTCATTTGAGTTAAGACTGCAGTGGAGATGGAGTTTGTGGAAGTTATAATTCTACTTTTTTGGACAAGTGAAGATTTGTTAGGAGATTATGGCTGCCACATAGTCTGCCTAGTGGTTGTGAGGATATAAACTTGGCCACCCTCTAGACCAATTACAAATGAGAATTTTTAGTTGTTTAGCCAACTACCACTGCAGTCTCAACAGCAATGATGTATACTTTATAATTTACCTGTTTCAATAAAGATTTCCCCTCCATTGGTACATACTTTGGGATTTTTAACGTAGTGTAACTTGTTAACCCTTCAGGATGAATAACATTTAAAGGCTAAATTTGTTTACTGAATTAGTTTTAATTTAAGCTATAATAATTCTACAACATACCACTCCAACAAGCAATTGATACAAAATTGAACCAAAACTCCACCAATCAACAGCAGTAGTTACAGGTTGAAAAGTATATAGTTCAGGCGCTAAAGATGTTTGTCTGTTGATAAAAGCTACATCACATTTATCGACTGCTGTACACATATAAGTCACCCTTAAGTCTCCACTTTCATCAACCAATAAATTCTTCAACTGTAAATCACTATAAAAGGTGTCAAAAAGAAAAGAACAGAATTTTTATATTTACCAACAAATCACTCCATACTGATGCAATTTTTCTAATGCTAATACAAGTTGTGCAGACCACTTGGTAGCATCTTCAAGAGGCACCATTGTGTTCCGGGTAAATTCAAGATCGTCCAGTTGGGATCGATCACTTGGTTTTGCTGGACTAGATTTTATCACATCAATCTGCTCTATTTTAGCATCTTTGTGCGAAACGGGACCTTCCAAATCTTCTTTTGTTTGCAACATTACTTCAACAGATGATAATAATTCATGTGATTTTGTTAAAAGATCATTAACATCAGTACTTTTTTCTTTAGGTTTAATTACATTACTATCATCAACTGAATCGTTTTCAGTAACAGCTGGATTTTCTTCAAAATTAATTTTAACAAAACTATCAATACTACTAGTAAATTCACTATGAATATCACATAACGATGAAGTTAAATCTTTAGAAAGAGCTTGTTCCTTTTCGTTGCACTTTCGAGAGGTGTAATCGCTTATTAAATCACTGTAACTATGATCAGATTCGCAGTCTGAACTATTGTCATAATAATTACTTTTATTGTGCACTTCAAAAACATTTTCGCACTGCTTTATATAATCCCAAAGTTTAGTACCACTGAAAATGATAATAAATTTTATAAAATTAAGATATGCTTACGATTAAATACCTGCAATAATCGACCACCAAAAATAGGGCATTTTCGTAACTGTAATAATTGTGCAGTTTGACCATATAAGGCACATTTTCAGGCAAAATTAAGTTGTCAATTGAGAATAATGATGATTTATGAATCACCTTTACATAATAAAGTTGTTGCAATTCAGAATGAAGAACCAACATACCTGAACAAATCACTTTAACAACTTTATACTTGTGTAGATCAGATGACGGCTTTTGAAACGTCACTTCTTTCTCCTTTCCTTTTGTTTGAACCTGCAAAGCGGATATTACTACAAAATTGAATATTACAATGGAACTATGTCACTATTTTCATTAATGATCTAAGGATATTAAAAGGGTAATTTTGTTTTTCATCAAACAATTGTAATGAGGTAGAACTTACATATTGCTGTACATCTTTTATCTCAGGTGAAATATAAAGATTATAAATCTTTTCAGCTCTCAATAAATATTTTTCAGTTTTTCGTCTCACTATTTCCTTCCTATCATAGTCTTTATCTTCTAAAAATAATAAATAATAAATAATAATAATAATAATAATAAATTCTTCTCTAAAACATTTTTACCTTTTACGTTTCTCAATAATATATCAATGCCTGCTTTATACTCTGCAAAAGCCTCTTCATATTTCCTTTCTATTTCATATTCAGTTGCCAAAGTAATATGTTGCGCTGCATCTAAGATATAATTTGAAGGGCTTTCAATGTTTGAAGAACTTGGTGTGTGTGGTGGTGTTGGAAACATTTGATTTTCTAACAATGCAATACTATCCAAAGAAACATTTGTCATTGATAAACTTAATGAATCATGCGAATCACTATTTTTAGACGTTTGAGAAGATGTTAATGCAGGGTCAAGCGGTAATTTACGATTTAATTGAGTGTGTGAAATAGAATTTTTATTGATGGGATCTGGTAACTGCTCAGCATTCTAAAATGTGTCAGTATAAAATTAAATAACTACAACCAAGACCTAAAAATTACCTGTATTGATAAATTTAAGCTGCTAATTGTACACAGTGAATCTGTGTCACTTAAAGTATGTTCATCATCCGAAATAGGTGAATGAAATGCATAGTATTCAGATTCTACTGGTAAATTTAATTCAGCTTTGATTGAATTAATATTTCCATTTAATAGTTCACTTGGTGTATAACTAGACTAAAACAAAGGTATCAATTAAGTGAATTATTTTTCTGCATACTTACTTCAAAAAATTTTACAAATTCGTTGCACGTGAATAACTGAGAATGAGACGCCACAAATTCTAAAAAATTAAGAATGCTTTGACGTCTTTCTTGTATTATTTCTTCATCAAATCTTTTAAAAAACAATGATTTAGATAAACTAGGAAATTTTCCACCAGAGTGTTGATTCTTCGATTTTAATTGGCGGTGCAACTTTTTAAAATCATTAAACCGTTTCCAAACAGTAATCTTGGTAACAGCATCTGGACATGACTTCGGATATAACTGCAATTAAAAAAGAAAAACAAACAAAGTGATTATTTTCTTATCAGTTTAATCCTCTTTAAAAATTCCAACTTGTAAAATTTACCACAATAAAAATTTAACAATAAATTTAACATCAAAGGGAAGAAATATAATTCCTCTGATTATAGAAAATTGTACTTTTCAATATAACCTTAAAGACCTTACCATAGATACAGTTTTGTAGATAGTGAAACCTTTTTTATGTTTGTTTGTTTCAGGAATATCAAATATTCTAACCCAACGGTCGTCATTTGAAACCATTATGAACGATGCGATTACAAAAAATTCATAACACCGCAAGTTACGTCAAAATAAAACAACACAAACACACCTACCCCCACTCTTAGGCTTGTTTCAGATTAACCGATTAACCCGACAAACGCCGAGTACACAACAAAAAGATTAAAGGCCGATTCCCATCTAAGCAGCATCGAGCGGCGCGGCGTAGCAGCATTTTTTACTTTCTATTTCCACCTAAGCGTCAGGTATTTAGCAACGCAAAACAGCAAGTGATATTAGTAACATTATTTGGGCATAACCATGAAAAATATTTTAACGACACTAATTTCAAGACAGACTTATTTATTAAATGATGAATAGCTTTCATATAAAAATGATGGCAACGTTTTAAAAAAATTAATTGTTCTGTGGCGGAATATTCAAACCACAATAGTTAATCGCGCCACCTAGCGGAAAGAGGTAAAGATAGATAGACGCGGGAGAACGAAACCCCCAGTCTGCAACGAGCTCCGATGTAAAGAGGTTCAATAAAACCAGTATCTCCAATTCGACTCTTTATATTATCTGTGCAATTAAATCCTATAATATTCACATACACCCATAGTTCCTTCTCAGGTATCTTCCTCACTTCTTGTTGGGTTTTTACTCCATAATTTAATGCCTTCAATGGCAAAAAGAGTTCGTGACGATACAAACATCTTTAGTATTCGCAAGGACATTATCAAAATCAACAGCTGTTTTTTTTTTTTCAAAAATTTGAGTAGTAATCTTAATTCTTTTAATTCTGAATATAATACTTGAATTAACGGTTCATCCTTTTGAAAAAATTCCGTAAATTTTGTAAAAAAAGAAGGGCGAAACATATTCTATAAAATAAAGATCCACTATAGAAGTTGTATTTTTTTTAAATATAATAATATCTTTATAAGATTTAGTTTTGATTAAAGAACTTCTGTACTTTGGAATAAACTCCAGAAAATATTTCTTTATTGGTGAATACTGTTCTAAAACACGGCTGATAGCTGGACCCAACGTTAACTACCTGGCACCAACATGTTTTATAAATTTGTGTGAAGATAACTTTAGATCACTCTGAATTTTCTCAGTCTTCTAATCGTAATGGCTAACCATCATGGAAATGATACAGACCAATGATAAAATCACTTACTTCGCTTGAAAACTTTTGTAATCCTTTTGAAAAGGAATTGTGAACAATGTGAATATTTCAGGTTTTTTATTTCAAGACCACGGTCGAAAAATTTCGCGCCAAAATAGTGAAAAAAGTGACTTTAGTGATCAATTTTTAGAAATAGTGACCAATACTGACCTAAAAGCTAAAATAGTGACAAATCACTAAATAGTGAACTCACTATGATCCCTGTAATTGTGAAAATATAAAGTTTAATGTTACAGTTAATAAATAAGTTATTAAAATTTATTATTGTATTATTTTTTCCAATAGTTTTTTAAATGAAAAAATTATGTGTTTTAATTTGTAGGTCATAATAAAAACTCCCCAGAGAGAATTTTGAAAAATTATATATCTAGGGAATAATTTGTTACTTTTGTTACGATTTTGGTGTCGTAGAAATGGACGTCTACTCCCGATCGTGGAAAAAACATATTATGTAAAATACAATGCAAACCAACATAAATATACCATATTGTGCAAAACACATTTTCAGAAGAGTTTTTTTTTTTTTTTTTATATATTGAGGTTTTACCAGCTCAGCAATTATTTTGCTATACATGGCATAGCTGAAAGTATACAACATGACAGAGTGGCAGATAGGCAGGTGTCACCCAAAAGATTGTCAATTGTTTATGTTGACGTCACCACTGTTTAACTAAGATCTATCAGTGCTTGGGCACCGCTATTCAATATAAATGTCTTGGGGAAGTTTGCGTTTTAACCGCGTGTGGATTTCTTTTTGTCCAAGTTCGTAAAAGGTTGCTCCCTCACAAGAGTTGAGATTTTGGTGGAATGTTTTGGTTAGCTTTGTGATGTGGTTTTGAATGGAATCCATGCCAAGTTCGAGGTGTAATTGTTGGTTTGTTATATACCAGGGAGCATTAACTGCCATTCGGAGTACTTTGTTTTGTAGCACTTGTATTCGGTTTATGTTTGATTGAGAGGTATTCCCCCAGATGGAGCATCCGTATAAGACTAATGGCCTTATTAATGCTTTATATAATAATGTGGCACATTCAGCTTGAAGAGAGGATTTTTTGTTAATCAGTGGGTAGAGTTGAACTAATCGGGCGTGAGCCTGTTTAAGTTTGTTGTTAATATGGAATTTCCATGTGAGGCGAGTATCTAGGAAAATACCTAGGTATTTCACTGGTTCAGCGGATTCATTCCATGATATTAGGTGGTTATTGATGTGCAGGATTGGCGGGTTGGTTATTCGTCTAAGGGTGAAGATTTTGGCAGTACACTTTGACTGGTTAATCGTCAGGTTCCAGGACTTGAACCATCTAGCTAGAGTGTTCGTTGAAGTTTGAAGTTGTTCGATGGCCGTTATCAGGTTTGCATTTTTGGTCAGCAGCACGGTGTCATCTGCGTATAAAGCTATAGTTGCAGTGATGTTGGGTATATCGTGGAGATAAATGTTAAAAAGAATAGGTCCCAGAATGCTTCCCTGCGGCACACCTGAGCGTATAGGTCGGGAAGAGGAGATGGCTGAGTGTATTTTGACTGCAAAGGATCTGTTTTCAAGATAAGAGAATAAAATTGCCTTTAAGTATTCCGAAATATGAGAACGAGAAAGTTTGTATTTGAGCCCTTCAGTCCAGACTTTATCAAATGCCTGGGCTAGGTCGATGAATACTGCAGCAGTGTATTGTTTCGCTTCGAAGCCCTGCTCTATAAGTTCGACTATGCGTTGCAGCTGATGGCAGGTAGAATGTCCTTTTTTAAACCCAAACTGGGAATGGGGGATTAGTTCTAGTCTATAACTTTCTTCATTAAGTCTACTGTTTATAGCTTTTTCGAAAACCTTGGAGATGGTTGTAAGAAGAGTAATGGGTCGATATCCGTCCAGTTCTTTGTTGTTTTTGCCTGGTTTAGGAAACATTAAAATAAGTCCGTGCTTCCATTTGCTAGGAAAATAACCGAGTCTGAGACACGCGTTGAAGAGTGATGATAAGTAAGCCAACGCTTTTCTTGTGAGGTTTTTGAGTGTGTAGTTGGTTATTTCATCTTCTCCTGGAGCTTTGTTGTTCGGAAGCCTTTTTATTATGACAGCCAGTTCCGATGGGGAGATCGGTTTACTATTACGTCCAGCTATTGGTTGGTGTGTTTCTAGATGTCTGTTAATCTGGCAGGCGTGCAGAGAGACATTGTGTTGGGACAGAGAGAAAGTATGTGCAAGGTGATTGGCAAAGGCTTCACATTTATCTTCATCTGTGCATAGAATTTTGTCCTGCATGGGAATAGGTGGAATTTCCTGTGTTTGTCGTAGAATCTTTCTTGTGGTTTTCCAGAGACTTGGATCGCCCGGTTCATATGTGCTAATGTATTTTTGGTAGGAATCAATTCTGTACCTCTCTAGCTCGTGTTTGATGCGATGACTCAAATTGTTGACTAAATTTTTTGTCGCATTGTTTCTAGTGCGTTGCCATTCTCTGCGAAGTTGACTTTTTTGTTTTATAAGATCAATTACGTATAACGGGGGCGTTTTTGGGCTGGGAGGTCTGGGATTTTTTTTTATGCACGTTGCTTCCTTCAAGCTAACCTTTAGGCTTTTTGTGACATGATCAACCATTTGATCTATATCCTCTGCGGTTTTTAATCCATTCGGGTAACGCAAATTAACGTCAAGTGTTTCTTTAAAGCGATTCCAGTTAACAAATTCATTCCTGAGCTTGGTTGTAGGATATCTTAACATTGGTGTAGTTATAAATGTGATCAGAACCGGCAGGTGATCTGAATCGAGTTCGGTGTAAACCTTTTGGAAGATTTGGCTTTGAACGTTTTTTTGAACTATTATGTCCAGTATGTCCGGATTGTGGTCGGCCCGATAAGGGATGTAGGTCGGATCCTCCGGGGCGAGGATTTGAAGGGCGTGTTTTTCGGAGTAGGAGTGAAGTCTTAATCCAGATGGGTTATCCTTTCTGCATCCCCAAATTGTACTTTTAGAGTTTAGGTCTCCAATTAACAGCGTCGGTTCATTCAGGTCGAAGATCTTTTGAATGTCGGATTCTAGAAGATTCTTATTAGGTTGTCGGTAGGCGCTTGTAACTTTAATATAAGTGCCATCCTGTGTTTTGACTCTAACCGTTATGGTCTCTAGGTTAGTGGTTTTAATCGGTGGGAACTCGTGATGCTCAAGTTTATGTTTGACAAGTATTGCCACACCTCCGGATGCAACCATAGCATTGCGGTCCGAACGATAGCAAAGATATCCGGGAATTTTAAAACGATCATATATTGTTAAGTGTGTTTCGGAGACGCATGCCACGTCCACATTGTGTCTTGCGAGAAATGAAGAAAACGTTGTCCGCTGGGCCAGGATCCCATTTGCGTTCCAGTTAAGGAGTTTTAAATGAATAATAGTGTTTCTATTGTTAGGATCCATTGAGGAGTAAAGGTAAGAAGTTTGTTAATAGAAATTGTTTGATTTGTCCTAGGTAGGGCTGAATGAAATTGAGAATTGTTTTCAAGATTGTATTGAATGGAGATTCTGTTTCAGGATTTGGAGTTCGCCAAGGTTGGCTGCGATTAGCTGAACTATCCATTTTGGGAAGTGGTGGGAAATTAGCGAGGTTATTGTTTGGAGGGGGTGCTTGTCTGTTATTTCCGATTGTGGAGTTGATAATTGGGGGTTTATTTTTATTGTATTTGGATTTTTGAAAATAAGAGCAGCCTCGAAAGTTAGCCGGGTGATTACCACCACAATTGACACAGATTACGGCGGAGTTAACATCTTTACCGCAATCAGAGTAGAGATGGTTTCCTAAGCATTTCACACACCTAGGTTGAAGTTGGCAATAATTTTTTGTGTGGCCGTATCGTTGACATCTGTGGCACTGAGGTGTGTTTCCTGAGATTCTCCTTGGCTCAACTGTTACCAGTGTGTGGCAAAGTGTATTGATTTTATAAATTTCTTTGGCTTTCTCGTTCGCCGTGAGAAGTACTGCGCAAACTGGTATTGGTTGTTTATTTTTATTGAGAAGCCTGGTGATCCGGGTAATCGGAAGATTAAATGCGGAGAGTTCTTCTAGAATTTCGGCTTCAGTTAATGAGAGAGGCACGTTTTTAATGACCACCGACAGAGGTCTTTCACTTGGATTTTGATACGTATGGAAGGCTATTTTATTAGTTAGATAATATTTCGCAAGTGCTCTGAAGTCAGCTTCCGAGCTGAGATTGATCTTCAGAGAGGTTCCACTGAGGGCCGTGGAATATTTGTCGATAACGGTATTATTTATGTCTTCTATTACCTTTTTGTGATTTACCGGTCCGTGGAGAAAGATAGGCGGGATCTTGATTTTGTTCACTTTATCTACAGGTTCAGTAGGAGCTTTGCTACTTCCATCCTCCTTACCGTCGATACTGGGGTCAACGTTTGCTGGCAGGTAGTATTTATTTTGCGCTAGAAGCGCATCGTGGTTCCATAGGTATTTCTTCTGCAGATCGCTAATTGGTGGCGAAAGGTGGTCACTATTCCTTTTAGTAGTTGACATTGTGTCACCCCCGCAGGGGGACTGATTGGTTTTAAATTGCTTTAGATATTGGAAATAAACCGTAAACGATGTATTTAAGAATTTAATGCAAAAATGCGAGACAAAAGTTTTTATATTTTAATCGCTCGGGGTCACGATAACACGTTCAGGACGAGCGCTGACACGCTACTCAGGAGAGTTTAAGGACGGTGAAAAACAGAAGATTCCGCGGTAGAAAGTATACGTTTTTAATGTATTACTAAACATATCATCGGTAAAATGATTAATTCTCATAAATTGTATACTTATTATAAAATGTAAATTTAATTTACGTCGAAATTGTTTCTGTTTATACTCACGGTTCACTTTTTGTCTTAATTTAAAATGAAGACATTTTAAAAAACACTTACACTCATTATTTTATTTGCACAAAACAATGTTTAGTCAATACACAATAAATTAAATAAAAACTTGATTTTGGAGAAATTTTAGACACTCGCGAAGTGTTTTGCTTGGCATTTTTGATTTTTTGGTTGTCATTATTGAATAATCGAAATATGAATTTAAACTGTTTAACCATAATTCCCTACGTTGAGGTGCTAATGGAAGTTCCAAAAAATGCTTAGTTTTAAAAGTGCTACCAATACCGTTTTTTGAAAAACGCATTGGCAAAATTTGGAACACAGCAACGAAACTCCATGAACCCGATCTGTTCCATTCCAATAATTTACAAAAAAAATATATTAGATATTATTGTTCAGCAAAAGATTTAGTGTGGTTCTGACTTTACGCTTTAAGTAATTTGCAATGGACCCTGCAGATCCTTATGTAAACCTACACACGGTAGTATTAGGGAAATTTTCCCATTTAAACAATTATTTAATTGTTTGTTGTTTAAATGTAATTATATTATTTAGAATTGTCTACACATGAGATAAATATTACTAAAGCGCCCGGGACCGCGTCTATTGATAGTGTAAATACAAGGGAGTGCCAAATTGGGCACACAAATTAGATCATCAAACAAATACTTATATAGTTAAACTAAGGCTAGTACGAAAATAACTTAAACTGTACTTGCTTACATCTATAATTTAAATAAGAACTGTTGGCCTATTGGGTTCACGGTACCGTGATTAGTTAGCTAACTATGCAATTACCTTAAAGATTGTCCTGTTTAACCCTGCAGTGGGCGCACCTATTTGAGTTACATGTTAGGGCGCGCCGCGGTACTAAGTACCGCACTTAGAATAGTACTGTTTTCTACAAATAAAACCCATTTTTGTACAAGTATAAGTTAAAAAATGTATAGCGCAGTTAAAAAAAATATTATTATCTTTTATTACAGTAACTTTACAAGAAAAAGCAAAAACAAGAAATTAATTAAAAAATGTAATATCATATTTGCTTAACCATAACATAAAATAACATAACATAAGAAATAACTAGAATAAATAAAATAACTCATTAAGAGAAGAAGAACTGTACCAAGAACACTAGCAACGTTGCCTCTCTGTATAGCCAAACTTATTCGTTGCTTCAAATATGTTTTGGCTTGAAGAATTCCCGTTGTTTGAACAATACACCTCCCCAAATTTTCAAGGAGAAAAAGGGCACCAGCACTCCAAGAATCCAAACTTTCCACAGCGAAGGCGACAAAAAAATAATCATCAGTAATTGACTTTTTTTTTTTTTTCTTAAGATTTTCTGCCAAGTGGGCAGTAGATCTTGCAGAAAATGAAGAATCAGTCAAATGAGAAGGGGCAAGTGTATCCGTACAAGTAAAATCCCAAACTAAGGATTTACCTACTTTCCATGGAATAACTGTAATACCATCTTTTTTTTTTTTTTTTTTTTTGTTAAGAGGAGGTAACCTGTGTGACTACTAACTTCCTCCCCCATACGTCTTCCTCACCACGGGAACCACATTAACATTACGTCAAGTATTACTTCGAGATGAGTGACTGTTTAGTTCCATTTACATCTTATCATTAGATCACATCTTTTGGTAAGCTTTCACTCACACTTTTTCACCTTTCGTTTTCTTTCCCTTTTACCTATCATTCTCTCTCTATCACTCTCTCCCTCTATCATCAAAAATTGCCTCTTATTAGTTTGCTTTCACACACACTTTTACTCATTTCATCTTCTTCCTCCTTTACCTATCATTCACACTCTCTATCACTCTCTCCCTCTTTGATCATCTTAGATTGAATTGTGAAGAAGGCATCCCTTGACTCCCCTTGGTAATGGACCCTCTGGCTGTCAAGGCTTCACATGAACTTGCATCTTTAATTGTGATGTTCGTTACAACCTAAATGACTCAATAAGATTGGTTAAATATGATTCAAAAAATAATTAAAAGAAATAAATAAATAATTAAAAATTTTAAACCTAGGAGGCTTAGAATTTTTACTATCAAAATCAAAGTAGTATATTGAATAATTTTTTGACGTTTCTAAAATTTTTACATTTTTCGCCGTAACTTTACAAATAAACTGATGGAATCCGTCTCGCGACTTTACGAAAATTAAATGAAACTTATTTGCTCCTAATAATTACTATAAACGCTTCACGAGCAAAAAATTACAAAAATCTTCAATTGGTAAATTTTGAGGTTTCTAAAAATTTTTAAACAGATCGAAAAAAGAAAAAATTATTCAAAATACCTCATATACATTCATTCTCTCAATCACGCAACCTTTAACCTTCAATCTTCGTCAGAATCTGATATCACATCATCTCTGACGAGGAGTTCCTCCCTACGAAATTCCTCTTGCTGTTTTCCACGCATAATGTCCCGCATCATGTTGGTTACAGTTTTCCAAGATTCCTCGGAATCCAATAATAACTCAGAAATATTATTCCGGTCTATATTACAACCCATTTTAATCCTAGCATCTCTTCGGATGCTTTCCCATTCGTCACAAATGAATATAGTATGTTCTGGCGTGTCTACCTGCTGGCAAAACCAGCAAGTATCGACATCCGCCTTTTTTATCCAATTGAGATATTTTCCGAAAATTCCGTGTCCGGACATGGATTGTGTTAAAAAATAATCCATTTCTACCCACTTACAATTGAACCATTTTCTAATATCTTTAACGAAAATTTTTGCCCAACCTAAATAATCGTCCCATTGTTCTTGCCAAGCTATCATTAAGGATTCGTTTGCCAAAGAGGTATGATCTTTGCCCCTTAAATAAATTTCCGATCTTACGTTCGCTTTCATCCACAAAGGAGGCATTCTGGCAAGCACCTGCACTGCCTTCGTGGATATTGTTCTATATGCGGATGTTATTCTAATGGCTAACCTCCTGTTGACCCTATCGAGCATGTTTTTATAACGCTCGAATCTTAGGGCCTTTATCCAGGCAGGGGCGCCGTACAAAATCACGGAAATTACCACCGAGGACAGTACTCTGCGTTTGCCAGCTTTCGGACCTCTGATGTTCGGCATTAACCTTGAAAGCGTCGCGGCTAATTTCATTCCCTTTAAACATACCTCTTTAACGTGCGTCGTTAATTTTACATCTTTGTCTAACCAGACACCCATATATTTAATAGCATCCGAGCTATCTAACCTAAAGCCGTCGATATCGATCGATAAGCTTTTAATTTTCCTTCTCCCTGCCAAAAGTACCATTTCAGTTTTTTGCAGGGCGATCTTGATCCCCATGTCATCCAGCTTGCGTTTAACTCTACCGAAGGCGTATTGTGCTTCCTCTCGTAGCGCATCTTCAGATTTAGCCTCTACAACTATCGCTAAATCGTCTGCGTACGCCACGAGTGTCACATCTTTTCCCAAATCGAGCTCTAATATCTCGTTATAAAATATGTTCCAAAGGGTTGGACCAAGAACCGAACCCTGTGGAACACCGCTGGTTACATTAATCCGTTCTCCGTGAGAAGTAACGATGCAACGATCTGATAAGTACGATTGTATCATCCTTATTATGTGAACCGAGATATTAGCTCTCTCTAATGCCGAAATAATTCCTGCCCACGGTGCCGAGTTAAACGCATTCTGTATGTCAACAGTTATCATCGCACAGAAACCGCGATTACTATACGCCAATCGATTAATTCGATTTGGTACTTCGAGAATTTTACTGACTGCATCTATCGTAGATCGCCCTGCCCTAAATCCAAATTGATTATCATTCAAAACACTTTTATCCTCTAATTCCCTCTCTAACAGACCCTTAATGACACCTTCGAACAATTTACCCGCGACATCGAGCAGACATATCGGTCTGTATGTGATTAAATTTCCTTTCCGCGGTTTCTCTATCAATACTAGGAAAGCAGTTTTCCAGATGTTTGGAAAATCACCTGCTTTCCAACATTTATCCAGTACCCTGGCTATGACCTCAGGGTACTTTAGAGAGAAAGATTTAATCACCTCTGCAGGAATTCGATCGGGACCTGGAGCCTTACCCGCTCTGATCCGAGACGCAGCATCCAATACGTTCTCTGCCGTTAAAGTTTGAGCCTCTTCCGGAGGCATGTCAAGTATCGGCCACACATTAATAGGATGAGATGGAAACAACTTCGCCACCTGTACCCGGGTATCCCCTTTACCTATTTCAATGCGTGGACGAAGCTTGAGCTTGCTTGTTACAATTTTGTACCCGAGGCCCCATGGATCCTGATCTATTTCCTTGCAGAGTTGTTGCCAAGCTGCTCGTTTTGCCGATTTTATCGCCCACTTTAGGGATTTCTTCGCCCTTTTAAAATTTTCAAAATGAATTTGAGGATCTATATTATGATTACGATTAGCACGTGTCATTATGCGTCTCAATGCGAGGCATTGACGTCGCTTATCTGCGATATCGTCATTCCACCAATACACTGGTGGACGCATATGACGCGATTGCTTACGTTTAACAAGATTACTATTACATAATCCTGTGATGTAATTAATTAAATCTTTAGGTGTATTAATATCTTCAGGTATCTGACCCTCAGATATTAAATTATTCAAACCTAGCGAAGTAACCTTCCATCCAGTAGGCGATAAAATTCCGTTCGACCGGTTATTAATATTCAATGTCTGTATGTCAAACATAATCGTTCTATGATCGCTCATATTGATCATGTCATCACAGACTCGCCAGTCATATATCATTTCGGTGACAGCTATTGACGAAAGGGTGATATCTATCAAAGAGGAACCGTTCGCGTTAACAAAAGTAGGTGTATCACCGACATTTATGACAGAAAGATCTAACGTATCCGTCCATTCTTCCAAAATGTTTCCCCTTTCGTTGCTAACCGTCGAACCAAACATACCTGATTTGGCGTTTAAATCTCCCCCTATAATATAACGCGGCTTATTTATCCTTTGTATATGGGTAGAAAGATCAAATAAAAGTGTTCGAAAATCCTCGATACTCCCATTTGGAGAAAAATATACCGAATAAAAACTAAATTTATTAATTTCCGTCCACACAAATCCATGTCCAGAGAAATACCCCGTCACGGAACAATCCCTTCCTACTGTGATGAAACAATCTATGTTATCATCACAGAACGCATTGCCAACTCTCTTAGCATTGGGCTCTTGGCCCAACACTACGCTCACCTTCTCTTCACAAATCGTTTGTGAGAGAATGTCATGAGCTGCGTGGCATCTATTAACATTTAATTGCATCACCCTCATTATCTGAGTTTCGGTGATGCCTTCTTATTGGCTTTGCATTTAAAGCTGCCGGATCTATGGGACTCTTTGCATATCCAGCAATGAGTCTCATTCCGGCAATCCTTTAAATAATGCCCCTCTTCACCACAATTGTGGCAGTGATTCCTTCTATTAGGGCCAGTACATGCACTAGCATAATGGCCAATTCCTTGGCATTTGAAACATCTAGTAACATTCTGCCTAATCCTTATCCGGCAGTTAGACCAACCGACTCTAATCCTGCCGGATTCTAATAGTGGACCTGCCATTCTGGCAGGCAAAGCCACTACTCCCAACATGATGCCGGGACGTGTATTCTTTAATGTCTTAATCTCTAAGACATTCTTATCTAAATTAGCCGCCATTTCTATGGCAGACGCTAATTCTTCTCGACGGGTTCCCTCCTCAACGTCGAGAATCTCAAGGACAACTTTTGTTGTCAATGACCTTATTGTCATTCCTTCTTTAACAAGAGCTTTTTCAAGTTCGACTTTCAAAAGCTCATTTTTTGAGGGGCCTCCTTTAACCTCAATTAGAGCCTCTCCGGCTCTAGTTCTTCTTATTTTTGTTATTTCGACCCCGATCTTCGCGGGGTCGACTTTCGTCCGTGCCAGACGCACGATGTCGCTATAAGAGACTTTCCCTGTCCCTTTTATAACGACTGCGTCTGGCTTATCTATTACCTTTCTCGGTTTAATTACCTTTTTCACTACCTCGGTCCACGGTAACTCTACCGCCCGGATAGAGCTATCGCGCACCTCAGCCTGTGATTGGACTACCCCGGCCCATGACCGCCCCCCCGTCCGGAGACGAGGAACAGCAACATCAACCGGTACATTGATTTCCGTCAATGTATGACACGGCTTCGTCGTCTCCGCACAACGGGTGCCATCACGCACCCTGGCAGTCCCCTTTTTCTCTTTGACAATCATGTCATTAGAGATCCTTAACATCTTTGATACATTAGATGCATCAAACTCCCCTGAATTCTCTTTGACAATCTTGTCATTAGAGATCCTTGATGCATCCAATGCATCAAATTCCTTGGAATTGACAATCTCGTCAACATTATCCGCCAATCTAAGCAGCTCTCTCAGAGCCTTCCTCATTTCCTTATGTAAGGTTTTGTACTTCATATCTTCAGTGCCCTTCACTGTTACGCGGACCTTTAAAATTAATTGATTAATGGCCTTACTTAATCTGTCCTTTCTTCCTGGCTTTGTTGTGGCGTCCTTTGATTGATCCATCTTCTCCAAGACGGGACAAGTTAGTCCACAGGACACCAAAGCATCTGATTGACGTCGACACCTCTTTCTTTCCTTTCCTAAATTCTGCATAACTCAGAAAATAATTAATTAAAAATTAAAAAATTAAAATTTTATCTCTAATAAAATCTAGTTAGTTAATAAATTTAATAATTTTTTGACATTTCTCAAAATTTTTGCAATTTATGCGATAATTATTGAAAATGAACGGATCAAACTCGTGCCGCGACTTTAAAAAATTAAATTAAACGTATCCGCTCCCAACGATCACGGGAAATACGCCTCGCGAGTGAAAATTACGAAAAATCTCCAATCGGAAAAATTTGACGTTTCAAAAATTTTACAATTTTTACAATCAATTGCTTAAATAAACGAATCAAATGAATGAATGAATCTATACCAGACGTATCCAGTCCTATTTAACGCGATAATAACGCTTCACGGGCAAAAAATAGTGAAAATTCTCAATCGGAAAATATTTGACAGTTACCGTAAGTCAAAAATTTCCAAAATTATCCAATTTATGATGAATTAAATGATTAATGACTACTAAATGACTATTACTGAATGAAATTAATATTATTCTACTAATCTACTACAACTTATCGGGTTAAATCAGCAAATTTTCAGGAGCGATGTATGAACACGTCAATCACAGTTCAACCAAAGCCACCTCTAACTGTAATACCATCTGGACGTTTGCCATCATCCCTCAGAATACCATTAGGTTCAAGAATACAAGGGATGTTGGCAGAAGAGAAAGCACGTTTAATAATGTCATTAATACAGCTGTGACGAGAGAGTCTACCAGCACTTTTAATGCACGATAAACCATGATGACCCAACGCGTCCACAGAAGAACCGCACGAAAGATATGAGGATGACAGAAATTGATGCCCAATCTAAGTGAAATTGCAATTTGTAAAAAGTTTTTTTCTAAAAGAGTACCTAATTTACAACATGGAAGAGCTTCAAGCCAAGATCCAGATTCAAGTTCAGATCCAGCTAATAAGATAGCTTTTTGTGTGATATTTGAGAAAGATAATAAATTTTGATATATTTTCTCACAGATAGGTAAGTCCCAATTTCTTTAAATAGAAAGCTCTTTTGGAAGTAAAGACAAATTAGAAATTTCCTTTCAATAATCAACAGCCTCGTTAAGGGATGTAATTTCAAAATTAGAAGAACTAGAATGGACATAATAAGTTCAGAATTAGAAAATATAGAAGACAAAAAGGCAGGCGAGATAATATCAATTATAGACCTTATACCTAATCCACCAAAACGGATTGGTAATTTGGCTTGAGTGCAAGATCTTATTGTAAATTTAATATTCAAAATTTTTTCCAAAGAAGAAATAATATTATCTAATTCAAGACACTCATTTTTAAATTTCCAAAAAGAACAACATCTAAGATTATAAGTGAAATTAGGTATCCAAAAATAATGGCGGAGCAAAAATAAACGAATATGAGGATTAATTTTACATTGATTTGAAGAAAGTAAAGAGAATGAATCAATTTTTTTAGAAATGAATGGAGGAATTGCTGCATCGAAAATAGGACAACCAAGAATAAAAACGTCTTCGAAATTTAGAATAATTATCACGTACTTTTGACATGTTTATCGATATTGGCAAAATCCATTTTTAATCTAATACCATTAATCATTGTACAATCATACAATTTTCTTGAAATTACAAACCGTATTACAGTAGAACCTCTCTAGTCCGCCCTCGGCTAGTCCATCGGTTAATCCGACCGTGGTCGGAGTCGCGAAACTTGTTCCGACTCGTTGGTGACTCACCGCCAATCGCGCGCCATTGTTTAAAGTACTCCGTCATCTCTTGTATTGTTTCTGTCGTAGCGTGTTTTTTGTACTGAACTGTGCAATTTTTAGTGCTTACTGTTCGTTGGTTTTAAGAAAGTGTTTTTCTGTATTCGTTACAGTATATGTTTTTACTTTTTTCTGATAATCCGACCTTTTTTGCGTTCCGACCATACCCCCAGTCCCAAAGGTGACGGATTAGAGGGGTTCTACTGTACTTCAAATCCGCATAAAAAGAGATCAGAGTGTAATTTCATAACTATTTTATTTAGGAATTTCATTTACATATTAGGACGCGCAGCGATATTCAATACCGCAATCTGGAATCCCTTCAGGGAATGACCGATTGCTACTAACAGATGAATTCAATAAAAAAAAAGGGTGGAGTGGATTTTAGTAGGATAGGTCAAGGACACATACACGAGCCAACATTTGTGTATGACTAGAACCGCGTGTAGGGTAAACAAAAAACTTAATTTGCGGTACTGAGTACCGCTGCGCGCCCACTGCAGGGTTAAACTCACTTGTTATATTATGTACGAAAAATTTAATATATTGTAATACACCCCTGAACGGAGTTGTCTCGTCTCGGCACGTGCCACCCGTTACATTTACCTAATCCATTTAGGTCCGGTTGTAAAATATTTAAAGCGTTACGTTATAAACGCACTAAATCTTTTGCCGTTCTATACCTGGTTTTTACTTAAAACTTAAAGAACCCTTAAAAACTTAAATTGTAAAATAAAGAAATAAAATGTAAAATATTGAAACTAGTACAAAATTTCAGCAACATCTCCAACTCGCGACTTGTGAAGATCGTTGAGAATAATAAAATTAATTGGAACGCAATAGATAAGCGCTCGATTGGCTAATTCAGCATTTTAAAAAAGTAACGGTTGCGTTACGGGGGGAATAGTTCTGCACGTCCCTGAGGGCCGTGGTGACAGGTTTTCAAACTTTCCCACTATTCCCTTCCCTGGTAATAACGGACAAGCATTGCGAAATAGAATTACTTATTGGGCGGCAAATTTTGAATGTCTCGAGTTTGATTGGCCGGCACGCGGGTAAATATTTCTCCGTTTGAATAAATTGACAGATGCATCGTTTTTATTCAACAGTAATATCCTAAGTGCATCAAAATAACCGATTATATTTTGACGTTTTTGTCAAAATGTTTTACCTAGAAATATGTCGAGCAGATTTGCCACGTAATAAAATCTCGAGTGCGAAGCACGAGGGATTTTGGGTGGAAAATTTACGAGAAATATTTCTTTATGGCAAAACGTTGCGATAAAAAACATAAAAATTTAATCAGATTGTTTTTATGCACGCGGGGTATTCAGCATGATTATTTCCTGTTTATTAATCTGAATAAATAGATTTTAGAACGAATTATTTATTTGCTTGTCGAAGAATCTTCGATAATGATTGCAAAAAAAATTTAAAAGCGATTTAACGTCAAAATTTAATCGGGTAAATTTTGACATATTTGACACGTCAAAATTTAACTGAGTAAATTTTGACACGTGAAAATTTAATCGCTATAAAACTGAGGAAAACCATAGTGACTGCGACTTTTTATGCGCATGAATGAAATAATCCGCATAATTTAATTAAAATAACTTTAATTAAACGTTACATTTACTATGAAAGCAAAATTTATTGTAAAAATCCAGTATAAGTCATATGAAAACTATAAAAACAAATATAAAAAATAACAATATTAAATAGTTATACTATCAAATATAAATTAATAAAAATTAGAATAAAACATGGATTAGAAATATAATTAATCTACAACGATTTACCACAATTTATTAGACCCGTTTAATACATTTTTAAATTTTTAAACAAACATGCACAGCACTGAAATCTTAAAAATATTGGCATTACTTTGTCAAATTGTAATTACTGAAACAGCAATAAAAAAAACACATTTTGTGAAGCCACAGTAAGGCCTGATCTACAAAGTAATGCAAGTGTCTTCTGATTACCAAATCTTATCATTCACATTCAACCATTCATTAACAAAATTAAAATCTTTCTTTGAAAATACCAATAACATACAGTAATTGACCCCTTTGCTAAGCATTTTGCAAACCCATTCTTGACAACGGAGCAAGATTTAATGCTTCTTCTGAAGGAGTGTCTCTAAACAGAGTTGATGATAAGTCAATGGCAACATAAAGGCCACACAGAAGCAATGGTCCGATAATAGCACCTTCAACGCCTAAACAAAATATACCTCCTGCTATTGCCAAGCCAGTTAAATAAGGATGTCCACCTCTGTAACAAAACAATTTTAATACCAAATTTAAATTCAAACCCTAGTAGCAAACCCTCTAATTTCTTTATATATTGTAGTATCAACAATTGACATTGGCAACACTTGAAATGTTGCAAATAAAATTGCTTGAAAACCTTTATCTTGTGCAAGCCAAAGATCTAGAACTGCAGGAATACAAGCCCAATATGTGCCCAAAAACGGTATCGCACCCAGAATAGCTCCAAAGGCTAAAGAATGAAAAAAATAAATAAACTATAAGCACAATTTAAAATAGTACCTGAAGGTAAATAGACTATTTTAACATTAAATAAATTGTGTATAAGCCAAGTCCACATTCCATAAAAAGCAGCCATTTTAAATGATGCAGTAAAAACACCATTAACGGCAGCTTCCAGTGCCAAACCAAATCGACTTCCACTTGATGAAAAGTTAGTCATTAATTCAACAGGTTTATAAAGTTCACCACTTGAATTCAATAAGTAAAATAATGTTGTCAAGAAGACAATCTGAAATGATTTTAATACGGTTCACCACAAATCATTGTTTCATTAACTTACAAGATTCAAAATAAAGTTAAGAACTGCAGTTCCTCCTCCAAATAATACAGAAACAAAAGCACTAAAAGAACCAAGTACGAGGCTAATGTTTCCTTTCACGATTGACCAAACAGATTCTAGCAGTGACAATAATGTTTCAACGTTTTGTTTAGCAAATTCCATTAAACCATTCAAATTAAAAATTTCAGGTGATTTCTGAATATCGTCGATGAATGCAGCCCAAGAATGCTGCACTGCAGATTGAGTTACCTTTGGGCCATGTGAAGTGTCTGACGACATCCAAACTTGATACACACGATCCCAAAGTTCCAAAACTTGTTTTTCTAATTTTTCTGTCTTTTCTGAATCAACATCTCTCAACATACTTTTCACAACTTTAGATATTCCTTCTCGCCCATACTGATAAGCATTATCTAAGATGGAATCTACTGTGTCATCCCACGATGGTGGCAGAAGTTGCCGCATTTCCGGATTTTGCACAACAGTTTGGTTTATAACGTTACTAGTCATCTGTACAAGCATGATAGCTTCAGTATAGACTTGCACAGCGATAAAAATTGAAGCACATATCACAAAAATAAGCAATGCTAAAATCACAACGCAACTTGCTACAGTATCGATGCTCCCTTTTATATTCTTTTTTAAATTTATATTTGCTTTGTGAATTACTTTATATAAACCTCGAATAGGAACTGGAACAAGAGCATCATAACGTTCGTAACACCAGTTATTGACACAATCAAGTGCAGTGTTCCAGTATCTACATAGCCAATTCCACACACCTAAATAATTACCGGCATGCTTGACAACATAAATTAAAATTGGAATTGGCAAAATTGGTAATAACATTAAGTTCTTCCAAAATAGCATTATTCCGCAGGCCCAGAGCACGGAATACAGATAAAAATCACTAGCGTACTGAGACGGATATATTATGTTTTGGCTAAAACTAGAAATACTACCAGTAGACCTTTGTTTTCTTCTTAGAAGTTGTGATTGTATACGAGCCTCAGAATGACTAGGTTGTGAATGTGAACGTTTGAATTTGTGAAGATTAGATCCTTTCGAATCAGAAACTGAGGGTCCCATTGAGGGGGATTGTTTAATTACATGTACATTTCCCTTATCAGTTATTAGTAACGTTGCATTGCTTAACTCCTTATTTTCAGTACCTTTTTTATCACAGTTAGTTTTACTTTCAAAATGATCCAGCGACCATGGGTCTTTAATCTTTGGAAGGTCATCCTGAGATTTGCTCAGATTCATTGTAGGGGTTTTCAAAAATGTTACACTACTTTTTTCTTCCAATTGTATGTCAGTGTCTTCTTGTATACATGCTTCCGATTTCTCAATTTCAGTTTCACTTATTTGTTCACCATCAAATGAGCTTTTATCTTGAAAAGCCATTGAAACTGATTCAATTAAACTGATCTCTTTGCCTAAAAAAAATAAATATATGTACTGTATGTTTTATAGCAACAATTGTGAACCATAATGCTAATAAAAGAATTCACGTACCACACATTTTCATTCCTTCGTGAATATCATAAACTTCAAAACCAAAACCTGCTAATAGTATAATTTGCAAAACCACAAAAACTGGAGTCTGCAAGGGTGGTCCAAATAAATTAGCAATATAAAGTGATATTAAAATCCATACAGCGATCGATGCATAATGAAATTTCTTATTATTATCAGGTTTCCACAATAAATACATAAGCGAAGCATATCCCACCAGTAAAAAGGAAATCTGTAAAATCAGTTATATTGATTGATGTTACCAATTTCTTAGACACTTACAGGTGCAATGGTTGCATTAGTAATGAAAAAGTTCAATAAAACATTTGAAAATTGAGTCATCTTCCAAATTAAGCAAATACACATCTTTGGCGTATAATAATATATAACGTGTAAAAACGGCACAGATATAGTCACTGCGATTATAAATTTTATATGTTTCAACAATTTGCTTCCAATAAACTCTGATAGATCATTAATAATATTTATAGGGATTATGAATAGGCCTATGAAAGCAGGAGTTCGTGATTCTTCCATCGTTTCAAACCATGTACGAAATCTCTTGGCCAATGAATACTTTAATGGAAACAGAACTGAACCGACAAGTAAGGCCCATATTAAAGGTTTTATGAAAGGCTCAAGGATAACGAACAAGGCCCATCCTGCAGCACAACACAGAAATAGCAAGAGCAGAGCCACTGCATTGTACAATGCATGTTTCACAGGTTTATCATGGCCCTGAGGTAAAGCACCAATTATATTAAATATATTTCCTAATGGCGAGCGATAATCCATCTTATTTTATTTAAATGTATCAACTGATATCTACTTAAACTTATTACAACCATGACATCAGAACTTATTTTGGAATTGACAGTTCGTATTTTGTAATAATAACATTGGGAATTTCTTTAAAAATTGGCCACATTGTTATTAAACGAGGTTATGTTTATGACTAAAGACAACAATTCATAGACCATAAAATGCATTTAAATCGTTTAAATCGATTTAGAAATGTCCAATTTCCATCGATTATTAGGATGTACACAAACGGTACCCAATTAGATAATTTGCAAAAAATTCGAAATATAGGAATTTTAGCGCATATTGATGCAGGTAAAGTCAAATTGTCGACTGAAATTGATATTGCACATCAATATTTTTAGGTAAAACAACCACCACTGAGCGTATGCTGTTCTATTCAGGTGTAATTCAACAAATGGGAGAAGTACATCATGGTAACACAGTAACTGATCATATGGTTCAAGAACGAGAAAGAGGAATTACTATTACTTCAGCAGCTGTAACTTTTAACTGGAAGAAACATCAATTTAATTTGATAGATACTCCTGGGCACATTGATTTTACAATGGAAGTGGAACAGACATTAAATGTTTTAGATGGTGCCGTTGTTATATTAGATGGCTCAGCAGGTATGAGTACATAATATTAAACATTTATTAATTTTTTAAAAACTACAGGTGTTGAAGCACAAACGCTAACAGTTTGGAGACAAGCTGATCGCTATAAAATACCACGGATTATTTTTCTCAATAAAATGGATCGTGGTGATGCTGATTATGAAATGTGCCTAAGATCTATTGGAAATAAACTAGAAGTTACACCTTTATTACTACAAATTCCTCTGGTTATAAATGGAAAACTTACAGGTTTTTAGAGCAGCACATAGTTTTAGTAGAAAAGTAAAATTTTATTTTAGGTTTATTAGATGTATTGTCATTAGAAAAATTAGTTTGGAATTTGGGATCAACATCAAAGCAGATCACAATTTCAGATGTTACAGAAAAGAAAGATTTAAAATTATGGGAGCAATTACAAGAGTATCGTTTACAAATAATTGATAAACTATCTGAATTTAATGATGCTTTAGCAGACATGATTATTGCATCTGGTTCAATGAATGAAATTAAAAGTACTGATGTGATTTGTGCTTTGAGAAAGGCAACCTTGGATCAAGTAAATATTAGTTTTTAATTTTTGAATAATATGATTAAAATTATAGAAAGTTGTACCTGTACTCTGTGGAAGTGCTTACAAGAATATTGGGATGGAACCTTTAATGGATGCTGTTGCATTGTATCTTCCTTCTCCAATCGATCAAAATAAACAATTTCGTGTCTTTGAAAACAATTTATGTGCACAAGCCTTTAAAATAATTCATAATAAACAAAGAGGACCTTTAGTATATTTTAGGATATATTCGGGATGCTTGACGAAAGGTCAGCGAATGTACAATATTCAACAAGAGAAAACTGAACAAATTGGAAAATTATATGTGGCTTATGCAGATGACCTACAAGAAGTTGAAACGATAAGCGAGGGGAATATTGCGGTGGTTGGTGGATTGAAAGTATATTAAGCTAAAAATATTTTCTATTACTTGAAATTTAGTGTAGCAAACTCTTACAGGGGATTTGGTGACCACATCAACAACTGTAGCGGAAAGGACGAAAACTAAACTTATTAAGTTGAATAAAGATGTTGGCAGAATCTTTAGTAAAGGAGCAAAAATTCCCGAGCCAGTCTTTTTTTGTTCAATTGAACCACCAAGTTTAGCTTACCAATCGGCATTAGAACAGGCACTCATTGAATTACAACGAGAAGATTCAAGCTTGAAAGTTACGTATGATACAGAAACCGGTCAAACCATACTTGGCGGTATGGGAGAACTTCATTTGGAAATCATTAAAGATCGTATATTGCGTGAATATAAAGTTGCAGCTGACCTAGGGCCTCTCCAAATTGCTTATCGTGAATCGCCAATTAAACAAGTTACAGGTGACTTGGTCATAGCAACAAATATTGGAAATAGCAAGCAGTCTGTAACTGTTAAGTTATCAGTAATGCCTAACAGTGATGACAAAGAAGTGCTACAATTTGATAAAACTTCAGATTCGGCTAGTAATATTGCCAGCATTTTTTCAAAACATTTAGCGGCAATTCGACAGGGAGTTAATGTAGCTTTAACTCGAGGTCCAAAAATTAGTTCACAAATTGTTAACATTCAAATAATGTTACATCATTTTGAAGTAGGTCGTGGTACCTCTGAAACCATAATTGCTGCTACCGTTACACAATGTATTCATAAGGTTATTCATTGCTTTGCTTTGTTTATGTCAAAATGTGAATCATAAATTTTTTAGTTATTAGTGGAAGCAGGAACCAAAATCTTGGAACCAATTATGAATTTAGAAATAGTAGTTCCAGAGGAGTACTTTTCGGTAGTGTTGGCTGATCTATCTAGAAGGAGAGCATCAATTGAAAATGTTACTTTTAGAAATAAAAATAAGGTAAACAAATAACTTTTTGATTCCTAATTTTATAACTGTTTTTGCTTACAGGTAATTGTGTGTGAAACTCCATTGGCTGAATTGTTGGGTTATTCTACAATGTTACGTACTATTACATCTGGTACTGCTACTTTTGCAATGGAATTTTCAGAATATCAAGTGATGTCCAGTGTTGAAGAACTTAAAACAATGGAATTTCTTCGAGGATATTGATTAAAGCTTATGTTCACTTTTTAATTTTGGAAATATAATGATTTGCTGATATTGTAAATGAATGCAAACACACCTTAATTCCATCTTTGCAGAAGTAAAAGAATTTTCAACTAAATTTCGGGTAAATTCAAACCAAACCACAAATGCGATATTTATTTATTCTGTGGTGGTAGTAATTATTTTGAATGTCTGTTACAACCTTTATTTTCGCCAAGAACACCATCTAGTGTTGTACCAAGATAGCAGTCACAACCTTAAATTTCGTAAACAAAACATTTTAAAATGTGTAATAAAAAAGACCAGGTTGCCATAAATGTACAAATAACTGAATTAGTATTAACACCGTTAACGTGTGCATCACTTATAAATGAAATCATAAAATTTTTAGTTTATCAGAAATCTCAAATACCATACCCTTATACATGGCTACAAAATACCATAAACAAGAAACGGCAATCTGAACAAGATTTAAAAAAAATTAATTTCACTTTAGAAAAACATTATCGGATGGCATCATCTGCTTACGATGCACTAGAAGATATAATGAAAAATATCAGATGTGAATTTCAGAGCTCTTGTATAAAAGAGATTTTAATTTTGTTTGGCTCAACGCCGTACTTTCCGAAAGAAGTATTTACCATACAAATTCCATCTTTAGCCAAAGGGCATATAGAAGAGAAACATGTTGAAGCAACTGCTAAACATCAGTACAAAATATTGCAGTAAGTATCTCTCAATGCAAAGGCCACATTGTTACTTTCGTGTTCTAGAAATATTTTTTATTCAAAAGACTGGATAAAATCCGAGGAAGGGGAATCTTCATCTCTAACAAATATGTATATTTTCATTAGAAAGTCTGAGTTGTTGAATTGTAATTTTTATGATAATGAATTTTTTATTTTAAATCGCAGTTATTCTTTGTCATCTAAAGTCAAAAACACTGTAATTAATCTCGATTATTGCGACAGTTTATCAAATTGTTGTGGTGTTTTTCCTTTGTTTGAAGATGAAACTTCTGTTAACGATTGTAGTAAAGAAAATCCAGATCAAGCTGACGATTGTCATTGGTATCAAGCAAAAGTTTTAGTTAAAGGTTTTAAAGACTATTTTATCAATAGTGCTTCTGTTTCAGAATTGTGGTAATTATGGAATGTTTAAGATAATGTATTAGTCAAACTAACTTATTTTATAATTTTTAATCCTCAATTATTTACTTATGAATATTTTTATTATGTATTATGACTGTTAGTAATTTTTACTCATTGTAATTTATACTACTTAAATAGTTAATTTTTTAACTTAGAATTAAGGCATTTAGGTAATTTAGGTGATTAGGTAATTAATATGATAATATGATTGAATATGATTCGTTGCAAATTGAAACATTTGTTATTTCAAGCACCTAATTTGATTAGAATAAAAAAATTGATTTAAATACAGTAAGACTCCTCCAACTGACCACTTGCTCTAAAAGACCGCTCCTGTATCCAACCATAATTTCTAGAAACGGAAGATTTATACGGTATCAGTAATACATTGTTACTACTTAAAGCGACCTTCCCCTGACGCGATCGTGTAACCGACAATTTACGTTTAAAACGACCATTTCTCAATTTGTGAAAATTCTTTTAATATTAATATTATTCTCACTATAAGATCAGGTTTGTAAAACTTAAAATGTTTATACACTGTAGAATTTATTAAGAACCTTTCTCCGTCATACACCCTATTTCTTGATAATAAATTTGTTACGCTTATGAATCAGTTCTTCGACTTTGGTTCCAACATTTTTATGTAATATTTACGGGTTCATATAGATATTTATGACTAAGAAAATGGTACAGACTATGAAGGCAAAAAAGTCGTATCAGTTGTATGCTAGTTGTTGAGAAATCGTTGCCACTGTGCTTCTGCAATAGCTTAGAAAAAGGAGGCTAAACTGGATTATCATCGAGAGATTTTAAATTTAGGCAAGGGAAGATTAACAATTTTCCTCTGTGCCAACATTAGGTGAGAAAGAATCACCCCTTGTAATTAACAAATCTTTCCAACCGGGGACATCTTTACTGATTGGTTACAGCAGTTCAACAGAAAAGTGGAATTATAGAAAAGAAATGTGCTGTTGCTTCTTGACAATACAGCGTGTCATCCTACAAATTGAAATCTGTCGAATGTTAAGTTAGTGTTTCATTCTCCCAATACTTCAAGCAAGCTGCAGACCATCAACCAAGGTATCATCCAGACATTCAAGTTCCATTCTAGACGACGAATTCTATCATCATTGGGAGCAAGAATGGATGAAGTAAATAATGTATATACACTTGCAAAAAGCAATTTAGAAGTTTGCAGCAATAAGGTGGCAGCTCCATTTTTGGGTGAAATATATGCAGTTTTAATGTTGTGTTTCTCACTCTGCAAAGAAGGTAGTGGGATTATAATGACACGTAAACATTGTATTTGGAATTATCTAAAAGGAAGGATAAAGAAAATTAATAAATATTTAAGACATTTTTTAAAATGCTTTTTTCAATTTCCCAGGATTTTACTAAAACCGAGCTGCCTGGATATTATTCATGGTCAAATGTTCAGTCATACACAATTAAAAAATGTTTCCATTCAAGTGAGATAGATACAAGTCAGTCTGGAACCGAAGATTCACGCATTGAGGATGTAGTAATGAAAATAGAAGAATTGGAAAAAATCGCAAATATTCAAATTGATGCAAGTTCCATCGTTTGAAGAGTTAGGCGACGATTAAAGTGAAATTCTAGACAATGCATTTAGAAATAACAAAAGTGACAGTAATAGTGCAAATAAAGACAGAAGACTCCGACACATCGATACCCATTAATCAGTGTTTAAGTTCTTGAAGTGATCTCAAAAAATATTTAAAGCCATATGTGTCGTTGAAACTAAGTTCGAAAAAGAAATCGTCTCTAAAAAATTTAAAAGTTGTAATCAAACTGTTTTAGAACAATATTTTTTAATTTGATTTTAATTTTTTGTATTTTTACTCTCCCATTTCTTTTTCTGCTTCCTCGACTAATTTATTCTTTATGTGCATAGTCATTACCTTGTAGGCTACTTTCAGCAGCAATATACCTCTATAATTCTGCCATTCACTTTTCTCTCCTTTTTTATACTATATGTCAGGGGTGGCCAACCTGTGGCTCGCGAGCCACATGTGGCTCTTTGAAGGATTATTTGTGGCTCTCGATAAATGTACCTGAGTTCCCTTTTCATTTTTGTGCTATTATATTTTTAAAAATTATTATCGTTCCGTATGTGTATGTATTTAATTGCGGCTCGCGAAAAATTTCAAATTTTGAAAAATGGCTCAGACTATCAAGGAGCTTGGCCACCCCTGCTATATGTAAGCGAAATAAGTACATTAATTTTAACTAGTAATAGAACTTTTCAAGACCAACAACTTTTCCCATAACTTTTTTTTGAAAACGTTTTTGTTTTCGAGTTAAAATTTACACGCCACTGGAAGCAAAGTTACCTAGTCAACAAGATTACCTTATGAAATGGTTACCATTAGTTGTGACTATTATTGTCGATTTTAAACAATAAACCAATAAACACAAAAAAAAAGGTTTACTTCAAATTTATTTTTAAACATTGATGCGAGAAGTGCGCTAACGAAAATAAAGAAAAACAATCATAAAAATTGTTCAAAGTGTCCACGGTTGTTTTGTACACATGATTGAAGACGCCGACGAAGTGATTCGTCTACCCTTTGTAACATTGCTCTGTTGTTACGAATCATTGCAGCAAGTTCCACCCGTTCTTGCAACATTTCGATGGTATCAATTGGTTGAGAGTATACTAAATCCTTCATCTACCCCCAAAAAAAGAAGTCGCAAGGGTTCAAGTTCGGTGATCGGGCAGGCCAGGCTACAGGACCACTTTGTCCTATCCAACGAGCAGGAAAATTGTCGTTCAGCCAATCACGTACAATGCGTGCATAATGACAGGGAGCACCATCATGCAGATACCACATGTTTGCGCAAATTTCTAAGGGCACTTCTTTCAGTAACTCGTTCAAACTGTTATTTAAATATCCTTCTCCGTTTAAACGCGGTAGCATTATGTGAGGTCCAATGAGGTGTTCGTTTATAATTCCAGCCCAGACATTGATTGTAAATTGATGTTGAAAGTGATTTTCCCTAACAGCGTAAGGATTTTCGTCCGCCCCGATGTGAGTATTGTAACTTAAAAATTACTGCTTGTACCCATTCCCTTGGCAACACTTCCTTCTTCCATATTTGCTCCAATTCTATTAACTTATGCCCTCCATACTTGAATAGTTCAGCAATTACAATTGAGAAATTGGAATGATATTTAACATTGTCAAAAGTAGTGTTCTTCTTCTTTACTGTAGTTATTAAAATATTTAAGTTTTTAAATGTTGGTATGCTGTTTAACGGTCAGCAACCCAGCGTCTGCGCATATCACACCGTTTGAAATTTGTTTTGTGCAACGTGCGAAGTGATCGTTGGTTTGACATAACACTAAATAATTGTACATTTGTGTTTAATCATCCTGAAAATTCTAATTTTTCAAATATTTTCATTTATACATATTTAACAGTTTACATAAAACCAGCTATTTTATAGAAACAATATATATTTACTAGTGAACAAATTTCAAGATTGACTCATTTACGCCATTACTGTAAGTGTCACTTTTGCTATCTTGACTCATTGCAATTATACTTTAAACCATTTTAAGGGACGATGCCATCCAGAACAAAAAAGACAAAAAATGAGCCGGAAAAAATCACTCCCATGCGAACGAAGCACAGCAATCCAGTAGTAAATGATTTTATTAAAGAATTTATGGCACACGGTAAGTTATTTAAAAAGTTCTTTGTAGTTCTACCTGAATTAATACAAATGGGCCCAGCAACTAAGAGATAAATAAGAAAACAAGAAGATTGTTCCTTTGATTTTTGTTTCTTGATGGTTTTTTGGCAATAAGTTTTGTGTTTTATGACGCCAATTTGCATTATTAACGTGAAATTTTAGAAACTTCACTTTCAGTACCATTTTACAAAGTCAAAATAGGGTTCACAGCAACCTGGAAAACCTGGGAATGTCAAGAAACATAGAAATAGAAAGACCTCTCAGTGGATTTTATATTGTGTTAATTCTTAATTTGGTTTGTACCAGTGTTAGTCAAGTTGTAGTTAAAAATTAAGCTTGATTACGGAAAAATTTTCGTTGCTCCGATACAGTAACAGAGTTAAATAGTTAAGCCCTAATTAAAGATAATCCCCAGGATAGGTGTGGATTAAGTATTGATTGCCAATAGTTATTATGAAGTGGGAATTGCTTGAATTGTGCTTGTAAATAGTGATTTAAAAATGAATTATTGAGCTTGATGTTGACAATCTTGATGTATTTAATTTTCTATATATACTGCCCTCCTAAGAAAGACCCCCGTATCTACAGAAAAAAATTATTTTTTTAATTTTAGTACTTATTGATTCTGCTCGATTTATATGACATATTTACTTAATAAAAAGACCGTAAATGCAATGCTTTCTTGCATTTACGGTCTTTTTATTAAGTAAATATGTCATATAAATCGAGCAGAATCGAATAAGTACTAAAATTTCAATGTTTTTTTTTTTTGTAGATACGGGGGTTTTTCTTAGGAGGGCAGTATACTGGACCTCTTATTTGGACACTATGGATGAAAGTACTTTTAGAAAATACTTTCGTGTATCGAAAGCAACTGTGAGAAACGTTCTTGCTCAAATTGAGCATTATTTAGAATATGTGTATGATATCTAAATTTGTATTTCTATTACATAGTACAAGACAATTCCTTCTAAGAATTAGAATTATAAATAATTTTAATAATATCTTTATCAGTCAAGTGTCGATATAAGAGTAAAAATTACTATTGAATTGAATTTTATTGTTACAGTGGTTTTGTACAGTTTTTTATTCGTAGCTATCGGACAGGATTATTTTTTCTACTTTGGTGTCATAAGTGAAACTTTGTGAAACTAAAAGTATTGTCACAAAGCAACTTTTTGTGAAATTGTTTTTGGGTTTTTTTGATACGTATTACGTTGGTGTAATAGCACGCTGGCTGGCGTTCGGCATGTCTAGCGAGCTCCTGCTAAGGTCAAGCCAAGTGTACAACTTAATTCTTCCATGACTGTTTCACAAAAATATCAACCTTGAGATTTTAAATTTGAAATTTTAGTTGACATATGACACATGACAAATACCAACACAACCAGTACCTAATCTTAAAAATCCCTAGAATATTTAGAAAGCCAAATTTTCATAAAACTAAGACCACCAAAGTAGAACAATAGTATATTACACTCGTTTTATAAAACGTATTGTACTCGTAACATTGGAATAGATCGTCTTATAAAACTTGTATAATAATATACTATTGCGATTTAGGATTTTTATATTCAAATGGTTCAATAAAACGTTGTACCTACCTAAGTAATAAACGAAATATTAATACATAAATCGATGTCAAAAAATATTCAATTATTAGAACAAACATCAGACTTGTAGTACAATACACGACAATATATATGGTCCCTTGAATTTCGTTACAGCCGACATAGACTATGATAAATTCAAGAATTATGTTTTGACTGTGAAATCATGTATTTTACCTTGTAAAAAAAAACTTTCTTTTTAGATAGGAAATTAAATGAATGCATTTTTAATTTTTGCAGGTGAAAAGCTTCAAAAGCAATATGATCAAAATAGGGAAGCAATCGTGCAAGGACTGGCTCTCATGTCGCAACAGAATCTGCTGGCTATACCAGTAAACATTGCTAACAAAACAATTGGTCAACTGGTACGTAACAAATGTACTGCAAGAATATTTTTTTAATAAAATGTTTTCAATTATTCACTTCTATAAAATTGAAAGTCTTTGTTTTTACTCAATATTTGTAATATATACAGTTATTTGATTACAGAGGGCTACTTCAAATGCTACTACAAATATATCATCAAATTTAGGATCATCTACGGAAAATACGGTAGAGAAATTGCCAAGACGACTGTTGCGCAGCATATCTGCTGTTGAGATATCCAAAGCTCATAGTTCAGATGAAGGTAAATTAAATCATCTCACAATGCTTTTTGCTTTTGAATGTTTTTGAGCGTCATCATTTTTCACTATTATGGTTGATAATGAAGCACCTATTTGACTAACGAATTCAATACAATAAAAAGTTTTTTTCTCATCAAGAAAAAATTTCAATATTCATTAGAGTTTAATCTACAGCAAAATGAAATTGACCAATAACAGACAATTTCTTAATTAGCGGTTGAGGTGCAATGCAAGTGCAATGCAGTTGCAGGCATTTATCGCAAACATTATTTAAGAACCGAATGCGAATAATGTTCCATGCTATTGTTGGTGTTTTAAATTCTGTTACCAGGGAAATAAAATACTTTTCAAAAAATACCTGTGATTGGTGAAGTGGTGAACTCACCAATTACTTTTAATATACCTATAGGCCAAGCAACAGAGCAAAAAAAATGTCATAATTTGCCATAAATACTACCCGGAAACCGACTGTGCGATTACATAAAGGACAGTTAGTAGATCAATTTGGCATAATTTTAGACTCGAGGACCATAATTTTTAATTAGTTATTAACAATTTAGAAGAAAAACTCGTTTTTTTTTTAGTTTTTTGCTTGTAAAGTGGAAACTAATGAAGCAATCTTAATGTTGTCAATAGACGAATTGTAGAGAATTAAATTACGAAAAGAATGAGAGGTCCAATGTCTCGATCGAAGAATTAGAACCGGAGAAAATCCGGAAAATCCGGAAATTTCAGTGTTTTTTAAAAAAATTCACAATTCTGACATTTTTGAATTTTAAGAACTGAAACCTTGCACACAGATAGCTATTTATATGTATTTCAATTTTTTTCTGCGAAATTTTCCAGGAGGGCTTCTTGCTCCTGTGGTTATCCGATGTAAATTTTAAAAAGAGAATTGGAAACTAGACGTACACAGCAACATAACGTTCATCTTAGATTTTCCATAAAATGCAGCGAAATAGGTGAAAAACGGTTTTTTATATGGGAATAGAACCGGCTGCGCTTCCCCTCACGGGTTGTCACCCCACACTACTCGACCGCTTTTGCGGGGTCGGCCGCTTTTACTCATATTCACGACTGTTTTTCACCTATTTTGCTACATTTTGTGGAAAATTGAAGATGAACGTTATGTTGCTGTGTACGTCTAGTTTCCAATTCTCTTTTTAAAATTTACATCGGATAACCACAGGAGCAAGAAGCCCTCCTGGAAAATTTCGCAGAAAAAAATTGAAATGGTGATTGTGCAATAACCGTTAGTCCGACAGAAACTGGGTTTTGCACACATAAAATACATATAAATAGCTATCTGTGTGCAAGGTTTCAATTCTTAAAATTCAAAAATGTCAGAATTGTGAATTTTTTAAAAAAACAGTGAAATTTCCGGATTTTCCTGATTTTCTCTGGTTCTAATTCTTCGATCGAGACATTCGACCTCTCATTCTCTTCGTAATTTAATTCTCTACAATTCGTCTATTGACAACATTAAGATTGCTTCATTAGTTTCCATTTTACAAGCAAAAAACTTAAAAAAAAACGAGTTTTTTTTCTGTCAACTGCTTGTAGTTCTATGTCAATTGTTTTTAATTGTTGTTTAAGTTTTCAATAAACTTGTTTGCCAATGTTTTTTATAAAAGTAACACAATTTATATACTTAGGGTGAACTAGATAGTAACTAAATAATTTAGCCCAGAGCATACGATTACCCACTGATAATTCAATAGTGAAAGGTTAAAATTACAACTGAAAGTATGTTTCATTATAATTTTGAATAATTAAAGTTTTATCCAATTTCTTTGTCATAGTCTTAATATTCTTTATATGTTGTACTGGTGATTGGGTTTACTAACGCCATAATGCCATCATCTATTCTTTTTATGTGGACATGGACTATGTAGGATATCTTACAGCAGAGACTAGTAACAATTCAAATGAAGCACGTCAATCGCGTACAAGGGAACGAATGAAAAAAAATAGGAGAGTGTCAAGATCACTATCCAAGCAATCAACAACAAAATCGAAAAGGTTTCACACTCCACTTGGAAAAGTTACTACACCTGGTTATGGCACAATTACACCCAAGGTAAGCTCAATTAACATATTAATTTTGTCTTTTATATTAATAGCTGCAATTGCGATTGAAGTTCTGAACTGATTAGACACTATTCTCATGTGTAGTGTGAACAAGGTGTTCGCCTTGAAAAGCTCGCTGTTCGCTGACATGTTAATCAGGGTGGTTACTTTCTGGAAAACCTGGAAAAGTCGAAATTTGGTTTGGTGTGGAAAGTCAGGGAAAAATCAGGGAATTTGCAAAAAATCCAAAACAGTTGCGGAATTTTTTGAGTCATTGACTGATTACAGAACACAACATATTCCCTAAGAAAATTACCTAAAAATTTTAATTTACCGTTCTTTGAGATATGCGTTAGAGTTGGTAGGTACACTACCTGAAAATTTAAAACGAAATTGACTTACGGTTGCTTTGCAACTGGTTTCACAAGTAAGTATAACTTGTTTCATTCCATTTCTCAGGTTCGTGTACAAAGTTTTTGGACCAACGTTGTACAAAGTGGAAAATTGAAACTTGCAATTTAAACGGTACAAATTTTGAAAGCAATCGTGCGTCGATTTCGTTTTAAATTGTCACGTAGTGTACAAGCCGTACCTACTCGTCGGTCGATTCGTTTGTTTTGTACGAAAATGTTCTCTATGTTCAAGTTATTTTTATTAATTTGGACCTTCTTGGAATTGGTCAATTTTTGATCTGGAAATCCTGGAAAAATCGGGGAATTGTTGAAAATTAATATCGGTAACCACCCTGGTTAATTTGCTAATATCGATATCAGAAAGAACCAAAGTGACGTAAACGAGTAATTTATATGTGGTGATAAGGATTTTTGAAACCAAGCTCGATATCGCAGGTTCTTGCACAACTACCACTTGCGTTTCAGGTATTAAACGAGGTGTACCGGGGCCAGGTTTACATGCATACATAAAAGTAGTTTTTAGAAAAATAATCTATGCCCAGTTATAACGAACCTCAAAGGACCATATAAACTAGTTCACTCTATGGGAAGTTTGCAATAAACAAAAATGCCGTTTTTTTTTAAAATTACATAATTATTATAATTTTTTTTAAATAAACAGTTTCTAGACAGCAATGGATAACAACAATTAATATGCACATCAATTTAATCTGAAATCAATAGAAATGTATTTGTTTTTAGTAAGAAAAATAATAATTAGGGCTCTCAATCATTGCTAATTGAACAGTAGGAACTGCAGAACTTTTAACTTCAGTTGTTTATCGTTGTAAAAAATGTGCATTTGAGGTAAACAACCCCATAGAGGAATTTTAAATCATTGTAATCAACATCTTGCAACTCCTATTCAAGCAACCAACTTAAATTGTATTTTTCCAAGTAAAATTAACATCTGTTCCCCTATTAAGCGCAGTGGAACTTTGGATTAGGTTCATTATATGGGCAAGAAGAAAGCTGTAGTTTTATTTTGCATCATAATGTCCGGAAAAGATGATCTATTTCCAGTCAGTAAAACCAGAGTTGAATGTTGGCATACAGTTAGAAAATAGCGTCTATATTTGGAGAAAAATCTCAAATACGAAAAAATTACATTTACTATCCTTTCTTAAACCAGGGGTTGGCAAATTACGGCCCGCCACCTGTTTTTAATCCAATCTACCAGTGTTTTGAGCCTGTCTTCTAAAAGGACCTGACATTTTGACATTGACATTGAGATTTTACGATCTGGCCCTTTCCAAAAAAAGTTTGCAGATTCCTGCTTTAAACATTTAGAAATATGAATTCGTAGGCAGTTGTTGTTAGACTAGCCAGGGCAAGCTGCTAGTAAATAAAATGATAGTACCTTATAACTTCAAAAGTTTATGTTTAATTTAATGTTTGTTGTTTGTTTTTAGATGAAACCCAATGTTGCCCAAATCATACTGAGACGTCCAAAACAAGGAGAAGTAGCTGTTTCAATGCAAGGCAGCCCGCTGCTAGTTAGTACTAATATAACTGATAACCGACCAACTATAAATATTCCAATGTCAGATGGTAGAATGTATTCAGTACTAGCCCTTAGAGGTTTGTGTGTATCCCAGTTACCACCAATTGATGCCGCAACAAGACGCAACTTGATGATATTACAAGACAATTTTGCAAAAATTTGCTCTAAGGCTAAAAAGTAAACTAATTGAATTAATCCTTTTATATTCGTTTTTAACAATGTAAAATAAGTAATCATAAGTAATGCTAAATAGACATTTCATGTTTTTGGATAACTGTATTTTATTATTTTACCAGCAGTTGCATATCTATTTTTTAAATAAAATCTAGTTTAAATAAATTTATTTGCATAATCTTGTTTTACTCTACTCACCGATACTGTTGCCACTGACAGTAAACTGCTTTTATTCAATGGCTACAGGTAAACGCCCCCATAACAGTATCGATGTTAAGAGAGTTATAAAGACAATGTTAGACTGGTGATTTTTGGTTTACCACAACAAGACTAGTTAGTTTTAGTTAACAGAAACTTGCACATTTTTTATATTGTTTAGGTAAGGAACCAATTGTACCTGAAGGAAACTTGTAAACAGGGTTACCTTTTCATTCGTTACAAAATTTGACACATTTTGATAAAATTATTGAAAATAACATTATTTTCCCAAAAGTACTTGTTAACTCCACTGCACACAATTTTTTAAACATTACACATTAAAATCTTTCTAAATGTTTTACATTTTTATACATAACATACTTTTTTACACTAATAATGCATGGTAGTATAAATTAAAAGGGCACAATACACAAAAAATAAGTTTGTTTAATTTAAAAGTACGTTTAATTCTAAGAAAAATGGTATATGTATTTTGTTTCTACTCAGATTATTAAATGAGTTATAATAAATTTAAAATAGGCATGTGATGTCACTGGGTCGAGCTCAGCGTAGCAGCCTATCTTAGACGTGTAAAAAATGTTCCCTTCACACGATAATTTACTTACCTTTAAATTATATTTTTGAAATTTTGTTTCGAGTATTTAGACTGTTTTTTTTTGTACTGAAGACGATAGTGCAACCAAAATTTTAATATAGTGTCTAGTTTTTTTTTTAAATATTATATTCTTTGAGCTACAGCTGTTTATACGCACACTTAAATAATATAGGGATGGAATGCTCAGTTCGCGCTGTTCTTGTTTAATATTTAAAAAAATAACTAAACACCGTATTGAAATTCTGATTCTTTTATCGTCTTTGGCACAACTATTTACACAGCCTCATATAAATTCAGCATTAAAAATATAATTTTTAGGTAGATAAATCATTGTGCGAAGCGAGTAGCTTTTACATGTAAAAGATACGGCGGTCGCTTGGGTCGAGCCCTGTGACGTCACACAGCAATTCTAAATGTCTTAATATCTTCTAAAACAATTTTTTTTTACATTGGATTTTTACTAAATAGTTTTTAATAGTTCTGACTACAATAATTTAAAAAGATTTTTTATTTGTGTATCGTGCTCCTTTAAATTTCAAGTCAAGTTAGACTAAATTTTATTTGCAGTACAGTTGATTCCGCCTAATGGGAAATGGCATTTAACCGGATTTCATATAAAATTTTCAATCTTTTAGTTATATTTTAATAACAAGAAAAACAAAAATAAATTCTAACATAAAATAATAATTAGGTATGTATTGTTACGGCCACCGAAATGTGCATGATTTTTTTTAGCAACTTGATTTTTGCTTCATATCATAGGCGTCCTAAAAAATTAGCCAAATGTCAATATTATTTTGTTTATGACAAATATTATTTCACGAAAGTCACTGGATAAAGCCAGCTTTAATCTATGGAAAAATAGGGAAATTTGTGTCAGGTATCGTGCACATTTCGGTGGCCGTTTTAGTACATAAGTAACAAGTTGTACATACACCTTCAAGCGTTCAATAAATTAAATCAATAAATTATTGAACGAAAATACATACAGTGCGGAACAGTCAAATGGAATAAATAATTCAGTATCTCAATTATATTGTATATTAAAGTATTGTTCGATTTAGGTATATTTGCTTAACAATAACATAAAATCACATAACATAAGTAATAACTAGAATAAATAAAATAACTCGTTAAGAGAAGAAGAAAGCGGGGCTGTATACCATATACAGGATCAGTTGGGGCGATGTCGTTAAAGTAATTATCACGGCTTAAAGTAATAAAGCTGTTATTTAGGTGTGAATTCTTACCGGACGTATTCAGGTAAAAATTTGGATTCTCGAAAATTTTTAGAAAATTATTTAAATTTTTATATTTGTATATTTATACATTAGGATTAGTCACTATCACTATCAGTGTCACTTCCATTATTCACTTCTATTATTTTAGGATCAATTTCCTGAAACCGATTTCTGTACTTTGCTTCGTTTGAAACAACATGTCTGACACATTTTTCCCATAATTTCGTTTCATTCGCTTCATTTTCTAATTGTGTAATAATAGTTTTAAGCTTGTTTACAACTTCTGAATTTAACCTAGGTTGAGCGTTATTTTTTCTTAAATCATTTTTTAACTTGCTCCATACATTTTCAATTGGATTAAATTCGCAGTAATATGGAGGCAAGTGTAGAACTGTATGCCCTTTTTCTTGCGCGATCTGATCTATTACAAAACGTTTTTCTATATTAAGATTCTTAATATGATCGAGAAGAATTTTCTTAGTTAATTTACCTACGCCGGATAAATTAACTCCTTCGGCCAAGAATTGAATTAGTTCTTTCTTATTTTGATTGGGTACTTTCTTGAATATTCAGGAGTGATATGACGCATTATCCAAAACTATTACACAATTAGGAGTTAAATTTGGAAGAAGAGTTTTACTAAACCAATTCTTAGATTAGAGAATGATAATCTGCAGCACTACCTTTAATATTTTTTGCGGATGGCAATAAAGCATTAGAAACAAATCCATCTTTTGTTCCAGCATGAAGAATCAGTATTCTCTTACCCCTTGATGGGGGTGCATTTGAAGCACAATTTATACTTCCATCTGACCACCATGTTTCTTCAAGATAAACGATAGTCCTATTTTCTTCTCTATATTCTTGAATTTTTTTCAAAAATATAAATCTCATTTTAACTATTTGTTCAGATTCCATTAGAACGATTCGCTTATTTAATTTTTTAAATCGAAATCCCATATATAACAAAATTTTTCGAAGAGTCGTTAAGCTTTTATACACAGCAATCCCATTTTCTTCTAAAAATTTATGTAATTCTTTTAAGGTTAATACAACATTGCTTTCATAATTATTACAAATTATTTCTCGTATTCGCCTCTTTATACCATCATCGACTTTAACCAGTTTACTTGGACGCGCACATTGTCTATTTTTAAAGTGATTTATTCCAACTTTTATTATGCAAGAAACGGTATTTTTTGAAATTTCTGTTAATTTGGCAACTCTCTTTATTAATCCGTAACTACATTCGTTTCCCGTTTCTTTTTTCAAATTCGTAAATAAATTTAAAATTATTTGTTGAGAATGAACTGGTAAGTCTTTATTGCTGCACTTTTCAATGTCAAAGTTCTCATTTTCCACTTCACCAACGTGTTATCAGAATGCAAAGAATCTTCATCAGTGCCTAGAACCATATTGTCATCTTCAAAATACGCATTCCCTTTCACTCCACAATTTTCAATTGATCTGCATTCAGACATTTTTTAAAAACAATACAACACTTTGGAAGTTAAATGTTTCTCACAGACTGACACGTTTTATGCAATACTGAAAGTTTAGTTCGTTTCGTTTAAATTCGTAAATTTACCTGTTAGCAAATATTTTAAAGTTACCGATTGTAAGTTCGGTACTGTTCTTGGTATTACCTGAGCAAGCTATATTTCAATCTTTTGTTACGATGACTAGCGTAAAGTCATTTATTTCTTATCTCTAAGAGCATCGCCCCAACTGATCGTGTATAGCCTATACCAAGAACACTAGCAACGTTGCCTCTCTGTATAGCCAAACATATTCGTTACTTCAAATATGTTTTGGCTTGAGGAATTCCCGTTGTTTGAACAATACGCCTCCCCAAATCTTCAAGGAGAGAAAGGGCATCAGCACTCCAAGGACCCAAAATTTGCACAGCGAAGGCGACTAAAAAATAATCATCAGAAATTGCTTTATATTTTTTTTTCTTCAGATTTTCTGCCAAGTGTGCAGCAGATCTTGCAGAAAATGAAGAATCAGTCAAATGAGAAGGGGCAAGTGTATCCGTACAAGTAAAATCCCAAATTAAAGATTTACCTACTTTCCACTGTAATACCATCTGTACGTTTGCCATCATCCCTCAGAATACCATTAGGTTCAAGGATACAAGGGATGTTTGCAGAAGAGAAAGCACATTTAATAATGTCATTAATACAGCTGTGACGAGAGAGTCTACCAGCACTTTTAATGCACGATAAACCATGATGACCCAACGAGTGTACAGAAGAACCGCACGAGCAGATATGAGGATGACAGAAATTGATGCCCAATCTAAGTGAAATTGCAATTTGTAAAAAGTTTTTTTCTAAAAGAGTACTTAATTTACAAGATGGAAGAGCTTCAAACCAAGTCCCAGATTCCAGTTATTATTGTGACTATAAAAAAATCCGGAAACACGTAATTTTGAGTTTATGATATGATATCCTGAAAATAAAAACAAGAACCTTTAATCACAAAAAAATTTTATATAAAATAATATAAAATTACTCACATAGACGCGTTTCGGTGGCTATGCCACCATCTTCAGTACATCTACTAAATCTAATTTTACAAACTAAGCCTTATATACTATTATTTACGCATCCGTGAATTTAACACTTGAGTGAGTTTCACGGATGGTTAGTCAAATCTAGTAATCTATACAATGGGGTATTGGGAATGGGGCCCATATCACTATTTAATAATTTTTTCCTATTCTTATATATAATCAAACTTTCCCTACTATTTAAATTCCTATAATCTGATTCTGCCCTAACCAATTTTAAATTGTCTATACCTATTGTATGGTTGCATTCTAGTACAAGCAGGGCAACACTAGATTTCTCTGGTCTATTGTATTTGATATGAGCCATATGCTCTTTGAATCTGGTAATGATAGAACGTCTAGTTTGCCCAATATATACCAAATCACAATCACTACAACTAATCTGGTAAATACCTGACATATCCCTATCACTATTTTTGTCCTTCGGATTACCCAACAAACTGCTTAATGATCTATTGTTATTACTGTGAACTATTTTAAGGTCAAATTTGTTAAAGATTCCACCAAGGCCATTTGTAACTCTTGGGTCGTAAGGAACTTTAACAAATCTGACCTTAGGATCGGTATCGCTGCTAAAAGTGGTACAATTTTGAATGGACAATTTGAATTGTTTCCTACGTATAATGTTATCTACTATGTTACAATTGAAACCATTACTTGTCGCAATATTCCTAATGGTTGTAAGTTCTTTCCAGTACCTTTGCTTCGTTAAAGGAAAAGATAGCAGTCTATGAACCATAAATTTAAAACTAGCCATTTTATGTTGTTGGCAATGGCTCGAATCTTTGGTTATATAGCGACATGTACTGGTTTCCTTCCTGTATACATCTATTTCTATTTTCTTGTTCTTCCTGATCACCAATGCATCTAAAAACGGTAACTTTCCATCTTTTTCTATTTCATGTGTAAATTTAATAGTTGGATATTGGCTGTTGAGGTCGGCAATGAAATCGATTAGATTATGGTTTTGGCAATCGAAAATAGCGAAGATGTCGTCCACGTACCTAAACCAAATTCTTGGGAAATAAACCGAGTTGGATTTAAAATCAGTTTCGAATCGGCCCATGAAAATTTCCGCGAAGAATGGTGATAACGAGTTACCCATGGAAGTACCACTTGTCTGTTCATAGAATTTGCCCCCGATTTTAAACTGACTCTGCAGCATACACAACTCCGTTAATGACATGTATTCTTTGACCACCGTTTTCTCCAGATCGTTGGCGATCAGTAAGTCTTCAAGATAGGAAAGTGTTTGTTGAATTGGAATACTGGGAAATAAAGATGACACATCAAATGAAACTAGCAACTCACCATCTTCCAATGAGATGTTGTTAATTTTCTGAATAAATTCCAATGAATTCTTAATCGGGAAACTGGCAGGTTGGATGGTGAGATTGCTAAATTCATTCACAAGCCATTTAGAAATTCCAGAAGTCGGTGCCCCTATGCTGGATACAATGGGTCTCATTGAATTCCCGGGTTTGTGGATTTTGGGAAGACAGTACATTCTGTATTCAATAATTGAAAACATGCCTCTTTGCAAGGCACCCCACTGCTGATACCTATTATTGTCTAAATTACAGGTTAATTTTTTGAATAGAGCATATGATTCTATCTCTAACCTATTTCGTTTACTATACAGATAACATATTTCCAATTTTAGCCATTTTTGTTTGGCTGCTAATATGATTTTTTCCATAATTTTTGGTGAAGCCGAACATTTAACAGTCATGAATTTTGGAAATATGTTATTCTGTTTACATAATTTCAAAAAATGAATATCTAAAGCAATTAATCTAATCTTACTACTAAGTTTCCTATAACGGTTGAAGTCCTTTGACCAAGTAGCCATAATAATAAAACATATATAGTGGACCCTGTGATGTCGATAATGAAAATAAAAACAAGAACCTTTAATCACAAAAAAATTTTATATAAAATAATATAAAATTACTCACATAGACGCGTTTCGTAGTAGGGAAAGTTTGATTATATATAAGAATAGGAAAAAATTATTAAATAGTGATATGGGCCCCATTCCCAATACCCCATTGTATAGATTACTAGATTTGACTAACCATCCGTGAAACTCACTCAAGTGTTAAATTCACGGATGCGTAAATAATAGTATATAAGGCTTAGTTTGTAAAATTAGATTTAGTAGATGTACTGAAGATGGTGGCATAGCCACCGAAACGCGTCTATGTGAGTAATTTTATATTATTTTATATAAAATTTTTTTGTGATTAAAGGTTCTTGTTTTTATTTTCATTATCGACATCACAGGGTCCACTATATATATTTTATTTTTATATGATATCCTGTAAAGTGAAAATTTCATCCCTAACTTCAACCCCCTTCGAGTGACAGTTGCAACCACCAAATTTTTAAATAGGAAGTAGGGGCTTGTGATACCTCATTTGAAAGGTCTTTTCATGCTCTATTCAAAAATGCTATGGTTTAAAAATTGATTGCAAAAATGAAGAGTAAAAAGAAAAATTAATCTGTTTAACGAAATTCGCTACCACAAACTAAAAAATTAAGAACAATTTTCAACTGTTTCATTGCTTACGTGGTTAATTGAAATAAATACTTCAGTTGGGACTTCGAATTAGTTTTAACGCGTATCGATAATATAGGTAATCGTCGCGCTGTGACGTTACACACAGAAGAGACAAATTTTTAACGCCAGTGCATTGGCGTTAAAAATTATGCATGTGTTAATAAGAATTGGGAAAATTATGTTACAAATTTGTCATCTGTCAAAATTTTATTTGAAATACAGTAAAACCTCTCCATAGTGGACACTTAAGGGACTGGACAAAAGTATTCACTATAGAGGGGTGTCCGTATTCGAGGGGGTCCTAATTTGTTTTCTCGAAAATTTGCTATACATATTACTACAAATTTTAAGCAGTTTACTAAATATTATACGTAAATATGTATTATGTTTATATATTTTACATAAATGGATTTTTACAAATTAAAGAAATTTGTGATTAGAGATTGTCTGAATATTTTTCTTGTCAAATTCTAAATTTGATAAATAATACAAAGTAAGTTCGTCGCCTTTATTTAAAATAAACTTTTTTAATTTGTGTACCGTTTTTAAAGCTTCCGCGTAACTTTAACTCGTGAATCATCGCCGTTTTTTAACCATGCTTTCTTTAATTCTACTTGTTTTTTCAAAATTGTCAACACAGAATTTTTAGAAATCTTAAATATTGTGATCGAATACTGCACTTGCTTTTGTTCGAAAATTCAATGAGGGCGATTTTTCCTTTTAGTTTTAATGAACTTCGAACTGGAGTCGTTGTTGCTTATTCCACATTCAAAACTAAACTAAATTTAAAAAACCAGAAATGATGGTTGGTGGAAAGTAAATCACACATTAAGTACACGTGTATTATGTATAACATAGCTGATAGTACCTAATGTTAATTTATGCATCGACACGCGCTTACAGTCGCCTGCCGACAAAGAATCGGCAAATGGTCTAATTCACCACAAGTTACGATGGTATTTCTTTGAAAACATGATATTAATTCTCCAAAATACTTAGAAAATGTCCACAATAGAGGGGGAAATTGTAAGTTTCGGGAAGACAAGTAGTGTCCAATGTCCGTAATAGAGGGGTGTCCACATTAGAGAGGTGCTTGTATAATGTAATCTTATGGAGGAAAAAAAGTGTCCATAAAGAGGGGTATCCGCATTAGAGGGGTTTTACTCTATTAACAACAGCGCAAACAAACTAAAAAATGGGATCATTTTAGGAGACAATGCATAAAATGTGTGGGCATGCCCCAAAAAAGGACTTAAATACAAACATTTTGTTTAATAACAATTTATATTATTAGGTGCAACCAAAACTATTTTAGAAGCTATTGAAAACTGCAAATATTTATAGTTGAAGCAACTGTATTGTTGAACAACCAACCGAATCAAAATTTACAAATTAAAAGAAAAACATGCATCATGTGGTCAGATCTAACTTGGTATGACTTTATTAAATCTAGACAGCACAGACTGTTGTATTTTTTTTTTTTTTTTTTTTTTGTTAAGAGGAGGTAACCTGTGTGACTACTACCTTCCTCCCCCATACGTCTTCCTCACCACGGGAACCACATTAACATTACGTCAAGTATTACTTCGAGATGAGTGACCGTTTAGTTCCATTTACATCTTATCATTAGATCACATCTTTTGGTAAGCTTTCACTCACACTTTTTCACCTTTCGTTTTCTTTCCCTTTTACCTATCATTCTCTCTCTATCACTCTCTCCCTCTATCATCAAAAAATTGCCTCTTATTAATTTGCTTTCACACACACTTTTACTCATTCTTCTTCCTCCTTTACCTATCATTCACACTCTCTATCACTCTCTCCCTCTTTGATCATCTTAGATTGAATTGTGAAGAAGGCATCCCTTGACTCCCCTTGGTAATGGACCCTCTGGTTGTCAAGGCTTCACATGAACTTGCATCTTTAATTGTGATGTTCGTTACAACCTAAATGACTCAATAAGATTGGTTAAATATGATTCAAAAAATAATTAAGAGAAATAAATAAATAATTAAAAATTTTAAACCTAGGAGGCTTAGAATTTTTACTATCAAAATCAAAGTAGTATATTGAATAATTTTTTGACGTTTCTAAAATTTTTACATTTTTCGCCGTAACTTTACAAATAAACTGATGGAATCCGTCTCGCGACTTTACGAAAATTAAATGAAACTTATTTGCTCCTAATAATTACTATAAACGCTTCACGAGCAAAAAATTACAAAAATCTTCAATTGGTAAATTTTGACGTTTCTAAAAAATTTCAAACAGATCGAAAAAAGAAAAAAGAAAAAATTATTCAAAATACCTCATATACATTCATTCTCTCAATCACACAACCTTTAACCTTCAATCTTCGTCAGAATCTGATATCACATCATCTCTGACGAGGAATTCCTCCCTACGAAATTCCTCTTGCTGTTTTCCACGCATAATGTCCCGCATCATGTTGGTTACAGTTTTCCAAGATTCTTCGGAATCCAATAATAACTCAGAAATATTATTCTGGTCTATATTACAACCCATTTTAATCCTAGCATCTCTTCGGATGCTTTCCCATTCGTCACAAATGAATATAGTATGTTCTGGCGTGTCTACCTGCTGGCAAAACCAGCAAGTATCGACATCCGCCTTTTTTATCCAATTGAGATATTTTCCGAAAATTCCGTGTCCGGACATGGATTGTGTTAAAAAATAATCCATTTCTACCCACTTACAATTGAACCATTTTCTAATATCTTTAACGAAAATTTTTGCCCAACCTAAATAATCGTCCCATTGTTCTTGCCAAGCTATCATTAAGGATTCGTTTGCCAAAGAGGTATGATCTTTGCCCCTTAAATAAATTTCCGATCTTACGTTCGCTTTCATCCACAAAGGAGGCATTCTGGCAAGCACCTGCACTGCCTTCGTGGATATTGTTCTATATGCGGATGTTATTCTAATGGCTAACCTCCTGTTGACCCTATCGAGCATGTTTTTATAACGCTCGAATCTTAGGGCCTTTATCCAGGCAGGGGCGGCGTACAAAATCACGGAAATTACCACCGAGGACAGTACTCTGCGTTTGCCAGCTTTCGGACCTCTGATGTTCGGCATTAACCTTGAAAGCGTCGCGGCTAATTTCATTCCCTTTAAACATACCTCTTTAACGTGCGTCGTTAATTTTACATCTTTGTCTAACCAGACACCCATATATTTAATAGCATCCGAGCTATCTAACCTAAAGCCGTCGATATCGATCGATAAGCTTTTAATTTTCCTTCTCCCTGCCAAAAGTACCATTTCTGTTTTTTGCAGGGCGATCTTGATCCCCATGTCATCCAGCTTGCGTTTAACTCTACCGAAGGCGTATTGTGCTTCCTCTCGTAGCGCATCTTCAGATTTAGCCTCTACAACTATCGCTAAATCGTCTGCGTACGCCACGAGTGTCACATCTTTTCCCAAATCGAGCTCTAATATCTCGTTATAAAATATGTTCCAAAGGGTTGGACCAAGAACCGAACCCTGTAGAACACCGCTGGTTACATTAATCCGTTCTCCGTGAGAAGTAACGATGCAACGATCTGATAAGTACGATTGTATCATCCTTATTATGTGAACCGAGATATTATCTCTCTCTAATGCCGAAATAATTCCTGTCCACGGTGCCGAGTTAAACGCATTCTGTATGTCAACAGTTATCATCGCACAGAAACCGCGATTACTATACGCCAATCGGTTAATTCGATTTGGCACTTCGAGAATTTTACTGACTGCATCTATCGTAGATCGCCCTGCCCTAAATCCAAATTGATTATCATTCAAAACACTTTTATCCTCTAATTCCCTCTCTAACAGACCCTTAATGACACCTTCGAACAATTTACCCGCGATATCGAGCAGACATATCGGTCTGTTGTATTTGCTAGTAGAGACTATACATATCTTACTATAACAGTTGAAAAAGATATTTCATTTATAAAAAAATTGTTATTTATTTATTTTTTATTGACGGAAATTTGAACCAGCATAAATACTGAGATCTTCTTCAAATGGAGGTAGGCCCGCAGTTGGATGCTTTAAGATGCAATGGAGCAATAATATTTCAACATGATGGAGGACCAGCCCATAGTGCTGCCATCGTCAGAGAGTTTTTAAACGAAACATTTCCTGATAGTTGAATTGGCAAATATGGACCATTCCATTGGCCTGCCCAAAGTCCTGACGTAACACCACTTGATTTTTTCTTATGGGGGCATTTACGAACACAAGTTTACGACCTCATAAGGGATCAACCAGAAACTGTGGAGGAACTAAGGGGAAGAATAACTGAAGTTTGTAACTCCATTACAGTGCGAACTTTACAAAACATTCGAAGAAATTTTCAAGATCGCTTGAGACATTGTCTAGCACTTTGAACAATTCGCTTGATAATTTGTTAAGTTATTTGTGCTTTGCTTCAAAAATGGTTGAATGTTTTCATCAGAACAAAAGTTAACACAGGGTACAATTTTTACCATGCAATTCCCTATGGCAACAGTTGAAAAAAACGCACTGTATATACAAGGTGTAAACGAAATAAGTACATTAATTTTAACTGGTAATAGAACTCTTCAAGACCAACAACTTTTCCTATAACTTTTTTTTGAAAACGTTTTTGTTTTTGGGTTAAAATTATTTTAAAATCTTACACAATTTTCTTACACGCCACTGGAAGCAAAGTTACCTAATCAACAAGATTACCTTATGAAACGGTTACCATTAGTTGCAACTATTATTGTCGATTTTAAACAATAAACCAATAAACACAAAAAAAAGTTTATTTCAAATTTATTTTTAAATATTGACACGAGAATTGCGCTAACGAAAATAAAGAAGAACGATCATAAAAATTGTTCAAAGTGTCCACCGTTGTTTTGTACACATGCTTGAAGACGCCGACGAAGTAACATGGCTATGTTGTTACGAATCATTGCAGCAGCAAGTTCCACCCGTTCTTGCAACATTTCGATGGTATCAATTGGTACAGAGTATACTAAATCCTTCATGTACCCCCACAAAAAGAAGTCGCAAGGGTTCAAGCCCGGCGATCGGGCAGGCCAGGCTAGGCTACAGGACCACTAAGTCCTATCCAACGAGCAGGAAAATTGTCGTTCAGCCAATCACGTACAATGTGTGCATAATGAAAGGGAGCACTATCATGCAGATACCACATGTTTGCGTGAATTTCTAAGGGTACTTCTTCGCATAGGTAACTCGTTCAAACTGTTATTTAAAAAATTTAAATATCATTCTCCGTTTAAACGCGGTGGCATTATGTCAGGTCCAATGAGGTGTCCGTTTATAATTCCAGCCCAGACATTGATTGTAAATTGATGTTGAAAGTGATTTTTCCTAACAGATGTGAGTATTGTGACTATTAAAAATTCCTTCTCGTGTGAATCCAGCCTCATCAGTTGCTAACACAAACGATAAAAAAATTTGCTGTCTGTTTATTTTTCTTAGGAGCCATTCGCAAAATTGCAGTCTGCGAGGTAAATCTTGTGGTTGTAAGAACTCCACTTTTCAAACATGATAAGGATACAATTGCTGTTCTTTTAGTATTTTCCAAATTGTAGCATCCGATACTCCATGGACAGTGCTAGTCTTCTTGTGCTGAGCCCAGGTCGAACCTCGACACTGTTCAGAACAGCCTCCTCAATGTTTGCAACTTGAGCTGGACGCTGCCGACCACGATCGTAAGCTGCAGGCTGAAAAGATCCGTGATCTCGAAGATGCTGCACCACATTTACAAATGTGCAAACATTCGGAAGACGACGGTCCATGTAAATTCTTCGAGCTAAGGCTGCATTCCCTTGTCTCTCATCATAGGTTAACACAATATCAGTAAATTCGTTATTGGTAAATCTAGATCTTTGTTCAGATTTTACTTGACAGAAGTGACAAATTAATTTTCATATACAATATCATAAGTGTGATTATTTTGCCGGCAAAATTTAATTATTATTAAGAAAGTTTATTGCTTGGCAATTTCGTGAATGACAGTGACAGATAAAAACAACGAGCCCTTGGGCGAGTTGTTTTTGGATATTGGCATGAGCGAAATTGCCTAAAGCTTGAGTGGAATAATCATTAAATTTTGCCAGGCAAAATTATCTCACGAATTAAATTTGACATGACTATTTCATGAAACAGGTAAGACAAATCAATTTTATTTTAAATATTTTTCCTGGGCCAGTAATGCTGTTGTATTCCACATTGATTTGACACTAGTTTCTTTGTAGTTTTCTCCGTTCTTTTCTTTTCATGTTAAAAGCCCAATCTTGTAATATTTTTGCGAATTCATCAGGAGTTGTTGTCGAAAATAAATCATAACGCCCCTGTTTACAAAATTCGCTGAACTGCAACCATATTGAATTTTTAGTTTTAACAGTGTTGAGAGGGATAACGTTGGCAGTGAACGCTTTAATATTTTCAATTAATAAATCACCAAATCTATTTTTATTTTCACACATTTTTATAACTGACGTTTCAAAAATATTATAATAACAGCGACTTGATAAATCGGTTACTATGTTTGTCACAAACAAAGGAAAATTTGCCGCTGAAAAACAGCTCGGTTGCTTCATTCTAGCTTTCAATTGGTTCAGCAGCACTGGCAAAATTTTGATTTTGAAATTTTGTCGGTACGAAACAATTTTTTCGTTAAAAAGATGGATTTTGATTGGACGAAATTTGCATGAATGAAATAGTCAATAATAAAAAGTCATTATTTTTCTTTGTTGGGTCATTTCATAGAAGGCGCGTCAATTTGTGTGTGGGGGGGGGGAATTATTTTAAAAAATGCGATTTCGATAAAATGGTACATAAAAAAGGGCTTATCTCGACGAGTTCTACTACTGGTAAAAATTAATGTACTTATTTCGTTTACACCTTCTATTGTCGAAAAAATAAAGTAGTTACTTTTGACCGATTAAATTTCAATTTTTATTAGAGCGAATTCTAGATTACCACATCTTAAGATAATGTACCTATTCGATTTATTGTTGCAGGTATTAGTTGCATTAATCAATGAATTATTTTAATTGCCAATATGAATAATCCACGAGCATAGGTACTTTTAATTAATTGATGTAACACTCGCTTTAACTTCACCGATTTATCTTTGTTATCCAAATGAAGGGACAGCGATCGGATGACCTCAAATCTTCGTACGTTCATTACGACACCTTCATAACTTTAGCGGCAATTTTGAAGCAAAATTTCTGCCTGTTAGTGTGCAGCTAGGGAATTATAATATGTATCTTAAAAGCGGTAACATTACCACAAACTTCTCTCTATTAATACCCATCTTGATAATTCAAAAGTTTTCCATGCTTGCAAGGTGATTTTAAAACTCTTTTCCCACTTCTTAACGTCAATAACTTGTGAAGCGAATCTAAACTTGGTGATCTTCTTAGCAAGTCTGAAACATCGCTACTTAATTAAAGTCGTACTCGTGGCTTTGTTAATGTTCAAAGTAATATTAAATGACAGCGTTGCAGAATAATGAAACTTTATTTATTACTTTACTTTACAAATCTTATTTTAATAACATTGAATTCCACCGCTGTAAGGAACGCACTCTAAGCCGGATCTAACTGGAGCTGTTAAAAACATATTGTTGCGACATTGCGACGGACAATTCTGTTGTTGAGAGCAATGATTTGGGTTGTAACCACCTCCACAGTTGTAACAGTTCCCGCAATCTACAACAAAATTTTCAGATTAGAGATTAGATTAAAAGCACAAAACGAACCATTTGAAGTTGCTAGAATTTCAGGTCATACTGATAACTTGTAAAAATTATTAGAAAATGAAAGAATCGAAGTCTTACCTTGAACTTGATAATTGCCACAATATACCCAAGGGTAATGGTGGGTGTATTGACATTGACCTGGCTGAACTATAGGACGTGGATTATAAATGGCAGGCTGCCGATAATTTGGAGGTATTGCGAGAGGTGGCTGATGTGGTGGCTGAATCATAACTACCGGTGAAGAACATATTGAGGAACATTCTTTATGTCTTTTTTGTACACATTTGATCAAATCCATATCATCTTCGGTTTTATTAACAATAAAGCAGTGGCGAGGATGAATAACATAACAGCAGGAACTTTCTTCATTTTCATTTAAGGTTTCTATTCTCTCGGTTTCCTTCACACTTCCACCCCCATTTATTACAATATTATTTATATTTGTGGAGTTAACAAATACTGGACTATTGATTATATTAGTAGTGTTAACGACATTATGAATATTTACATGAGTGGAGACATTAACGTTATTTATAATCGTGCTGTTGTTGTTAATTATAATTGATGGCTGATTATTTTCACAATCTTCTTCTTGATCATTGCACGGGAGTTCTACAATGGGTGGTTGTGGAATTGGCAGAATTGGCAGAATTGGCAATGCCATTTTTTCAGGGCCGTTTGAACATTGATTAAAACATGCATTATTACAAGACACGGTCGAACATTGTTGATTGCATTGTTGTGCACAGTTATTACAGTTCTGCACACAAGAATTGCCGCAATTATTAGTATTACATTGCGTTTGACAATTAGAAACGCAATTTCCGCATTGAGCATTGTTACAACAACTGTTAGGATAATTGCAAAATCGTTTTTGTCGTGGCGCTGCCAAAATCGTTACCAAAACGACAGCGAATACGAGTGAGTGCTAAAATTTCCTATTATAGATTATTTTGAAAATTAATTTGAATGACTTACCTTCAACATGGTCAGACCGTCTATATAGTAAACTGCTAAATATTGAGTGACCAAAAAAGTTTATCTCATTGAATAATTCGATTGACTTAAATCGTTATCAAAATATATATAGCCAAAATGGTATACTATATTTGTAATTCTTTTCCAAAGTATTATTAAATATGATGGACTATTTACTTTACTTTAGGAGCGTCGTTAATAGTTGCCAAACTATTATATAAATATTAAACGTTTTCCTCGTTGCTTAAGTTTAAGATAACATTATTTGATAAAGAATCGCCGAGAAATTAATTAATCTTTACATTTGTTGACAAGGTCCAATATTTGAACACTTTATCTTTTATTGATAATGAAAATGTCGCAAAATTACAAAATTATCAAATGTATAGATACAAATGAAGGCTGGTCAAGTTGCTAATTAAGTTGTTAAATTTTTAAGATCATTAAAATTAATATCTGCAAATTGTCGAAATGACATTTTCCAAAGTTTCTTTCGTAAGGTAGAGAGTTGGCGGCAAATTTCATTGTTCATTTAACAAACATTCATTTATGCCTACCTTGCATTAATTTCTTAACGAATAATAATTTTGTTTTTCGCGCTTTATTTGGCGATAGCCTATATCTTTACACATAAAATCATTTCAGTGAAGTGGGCACTTTACTAAATGGATTAATTACTTTACTTTACAGGCGACCCTCGACTTTCGCACATTCTACTTTCGCACAATTCGCTATTTCGCACATTTTTTAAAATTTAACTTTTTAAAGATTTTTGTCAATAATGCAAAAATTCTTGCGCCCATTCACACGTTGCCGCCTAGACAGCGGACTTCTCGGAATCGTTATGCCATCACATAATAGGCCTACCGCTGACTTACGGCTCTGACAAATTTATTACTGTGTCTTTTAAATAGGTCATATTTCAACGCCTGTCAAATTATGTATTACTAAGACCTAAGAATTATTCCTAACGGGCCTGTGTTGTATTTCAAAAAACCAGAGTTTCATTCCGATTTTATTTATTCTTGTGTCAAGGCACGTGTTGTTACGTTGTTTAAATATTTTGCGCTTATAAATTTATAACATGAGTGAAAAACTGAAAAACTATAGTGTTGATGCGAAAGAAAGAAAGAAATTGAGGACTCATAAACTTCAAACGATCGAGACGAAGATGGAGATTATTACACGTTCTGAAAGAGGTGAATCGCTTGCTGTAATCGGTCGTTCGTACGACATAAACAGGTCTACGATTTGTTCAATTTTGAAGAACAAGAACAAAATAAAAGAATACGTTCAGAATTGTGGAAATGTATCTTCAAAAATTGTTTCCAAAAGACACGGTATAGTGATGGATGAAATGGAAAGATGCTCGTCATCATGGATTGATGATCAACATCAAAACGGTGTTCCTCTGAGTTTTCCAATTATTCAAACTAAGGCTCGTAGTTTGCATGAAGCTTGGAAGACTAGATTAACTGAAGATTCTAACACGGTGTTTCAAGCAAGTAATGGCTGATTCGACAAATTTAAAATGAGTATTCTTTGCATATTAAATTCACTGGAGAATCGGCTGATGCCGATAAAGGTGCTGCAAAAGAATTTATTTCCTCGTTGTCCAAAATTATTGTAGATGGAGAATATTCTCCTAGCCAAATATTTAATGTAGACGAGACAGGTTTATTTCGGAAAAAAATGCCCAATCGTACATTCTTATCGAAGGAAGAATCAGTAGCCCCTGGACATAAACCTTCTAAAAACCGATTGGCATTGCTTCTTGGTGGAAACTTAGCTGGCGATTTAAAATTGCAGCCAATGTTAGTTTATCAATCACAAAATCCCAGACCATTAAAAGGGAAAGATAAAGAATTTCTTCCAGTCATTTGGAAATCCAACAAGAAAGCCTTGATTATTGCATTAATATTTAATGATTGGTTCACTTTTCATTTCGTGCCGGCAGTTAATCAATATTGTAAAGACAAAAATCTTCAATTTAAAGCATTATTAATCTTGGACAGTGCTCCAGGACACCCGAAATCTCTGCAGAATTTGTACCCCGAAATCAATGTTGTGTTTCTTCCTCCCAATACTACCTGTCTCATACAGCCCATGGACCAAACAGTCATAGCTACGTTTAAACGATATTATATGAGAACAATAATGAATCAGGCCATCAAGGCAACTGACAGGGAAACTGGGCCTACATTAAGAGATTTTTGGAAAAACTATAGTATATGGAATGCAATAAACAATATTGGTGACTCGTGAACTGAAATAAAAGAGTCAACAATGAAAGATTCCTGGAAACAATTATGCCCACAAATGATGAATAATTTTATAAATCCTGAAAAAACTCAGGAAACTATCACAAATGAAATAGTTAACCTAATGAATGAACTAAACTTCGACGGAGATGTTAATGAGTTGATTGAATCTCACTCAGTATCTCTGTAAAATGAATACTTAATTGAGCAACAAGAGTTAAAGAAAATACACAATGAAAGTGAGGAAGAAGAAGCTGATAAAGTCGTCCAGACTTTGACAATCAAAAATATGAATAAAGCCTTCATGCATCTTGACAAATTTTTGACTATCATGGAAGAATGTGATCCCAATGGAAAACGAATATCTCAAGTACGTAGGGCGATTGAAAAAGACACAGCATGTTATAGAACTCTTCACCAAGAAAAAAAAGAGTGGTATTCAACTGACCCTTGACAAGTTTGTAAAGAAAACACCTGAAAATATTTAAACACGCCTTGTTATTATTATATTGATAAATAAATAGTATTTGCAAATACCACTTTTGATGGTTTTTTACATCCCTCTACTTTCGAACATTCAACATTCGCACACATTTTCAGGAACCAATTATGTGCGAAAGTCGAGGGCCGCCTGTATATAATAACTACACTGAAAAAAATGCTACCTAAGAATTTATCAAGAATCCGCTTCTAACTTTGAGAATGGTTGAGTTCTTGCTTTTTAGCACGTTTGTGCTTAAATTTAACACGTCCAATATTAAACGAAGCCTAACGGATTCTTATTTTGTATCGACGGCAGTGGGGGGTATTGTTTGGGGCAAGGGGCAAGGGGCCTAAGGTAGTAATAACTTCATCCGTATAAATATTGTTAATACAACAACTGTATTAATAAATTGATTTTACGTTTGTAATTCTTGATAAAAAATTGAAATCGATAAATAAATATAAGTATTTATCTGATTAACGCCCAAACTATAATATTAATTATTTATTCAGACTGTGGACAGGAGTAACGTTAAGGTGACATTTACAATAATTTAATGCAGTTAATTCTCGTATTGAACAATCAATCTGGCTGCCGATAAAAACAATATAAAATATGTTCTACTTCCGTCAGTGTATTAATTGTATATTTGTGAGAATTAATTTTTAGATTTTCTATGCCTGTTTAAAACATCAGTCTACTTTAAAAGTTTTTAATCAATTCTGGCGGCTAACATTGCATTTTGTTTACTCATTTCAGAAGCATAAAATATAATTTTATCTGCTTCTTGTTTTTAGTCATAAAAAATTTGTTTGTAGCACGTGTTTTAGTTAATAAACAGCAACAAAATTTGCATCTATTATGTACTTATTTTTTTTTCTAAATTTATAGTCACTTCGACTCTTCGAAATATTGTTTGTTTATAGAAGTTACTAGAAGGATACATTTTGAACATGGTCGCAATAAAATTTGAAAAAACGCTTTATTAATAAAGTAAATATTATTAATATCAAAAAATCTCATACATAACATAATAAGATTAGATACGCTGTTTTGTAACGGTTACTTTGGAAAGTACCGTTAAGTTCGATACTGCAATAAAAGTAAAAACGTGCTGATTTTACAACTGTTAACAGTTAGGGGATCGGGTCTTAACAAAAATTTGAAGGAAAAGTTCGGAGAATATTTTTTATTGCTGGCAATTGTTCGGCAACGGGCGCAGCCTTTTAGTTAGCTGAACTGTTAAAATTTTAAAAAAACCCATTCCTCGCTCTGCTTGCAATAGCAAAGTACATATTACGGTGTGTGCTTTCGGTATTGTTTTCGTAAAGTGAATTTCTGATAATTTTTCGTAATAAGCAAATTATGAACTAGATAACGTTACAAGTGGTTTAGTGTGACACAATGATGATACTAATGCAATGCAATTAGTCGATTAACAGAATGACCAGTCGTTAGAAACGTACAAATTGAGAGTTTATTTCCATCCGAACGAAAAGTAAGTTTGCGGGTATCTGGAACGCCGTAATTTATTTATCATAGGACATGCATTTTTCTCGCCAACGATTAATAAAAATTACTTACTTATATTCTGTAAAAAGTATTGCGTTCTGCCGAATCTTCTCGGAAAATTAGAGAAGGAATAAAAAATAAATGTGAACAGTGGAGTTTCAAAATTATTTTTTATTTATCACCTAATTTTTTACACAACACCGTTTTCGTTAATCATTTGCGAGAAAAACGCATGCCCACTGAACGCATGCACTGTAGTTGTCACAAACAAAAATTATATTCATAAATGTTAATTCTAGCAAATTTATTACGTTCCCCGTAAATTTGATGGCAATCCGAACGGAAAATTATACGACAAACTTCGAAATATTAAGCATCAAATGGTAAATAAAGGACTTATAAAAAGGAAGGAACGTGCGAAACCCGTTGCTTCTGTAACAAATCATAGTAACGAAGAAGGTAAAGAAATAATTTTGATTATCTATTATACTTTTAGTGTTGTATCTATCTTATTACAAATCATCCATTTTAGCGGATGTAGATATAAGTTATTTGGAAGAATGTAACAAAACAAAAGCGTGGCTGAAATACGCGGATGCGAGCGTTTTCTGGGAAGAAATCTGCGTAAAATGGAGAGACACCACGAATTATCGTTTAAAGGAATATAAAAATAAAAGTATTGATTAACTTATAGACGAGTGGTCATTATTAAACATTAAAAGTGTTCAATTTTGGTAAATTCTTGTGATATCTGTAGAACTATGTAACTATTTTGTTAATGTTTTTTAGATTGATGTAAATTTCGGCCAATTATTCCCATGGAAAGAAAATAAACCAAAGTGCAGGATTTGTAGGAAAAGCAACAAAAAAAAATGGAAATCAAGCATTAACTCAACGTCTTAACACTTATCCTTATTTTCAACAATAAATACTTAGAAAAAAGGATAGATCAAGTGACTGTTATAATTAGCAACTAAATGTATTAAAACTGTATTGGACTGTGTAGTTTTTTGTGATAAGTTTATTTTTATAGTAAAATAATAGATACACATTTCAATTTACTCTTGGTCTGAAGAAAAAACCTATTATCGTTTTAAAGTGAACTTTAGTATGTAATTATACAATAATTTCTCAAATATTTTTTTATTGCGTTTTACAGTGAACTTTATTATTTCTAATATCATGTTTTATTGAACTTATTATTATTAAATATAGTGAGCTACTCAACAAAAGAATGTGATATGACGTTGTCAAATTTTTACTTTTAGTACTGTATTTGCCTACTTTTAATAAAAGCACGTATGTTAAATAATTTCATATTTTAAAACTCCTTTAATTCAAGCATTCCTTTCTAAAATTCGTAAAAATAGTAAAAGTTCTTAAAATTAGAACGACGCATTCTTGAATTTGTCAAGAAGAATCAAAATTCTTAAAATTAAGAATGACCCGTTCTTAAATTAGATAAATAGAATCAACATTCTCGATATCGAGAATTGCCCATTCTTAAATTTGGCAAGTAGAATAAACATTCTTAAAATCAAGAATTACCCATTCTTAAATTCGGCAAGTAGAATAAACATTCTTAAAATCAAGAATGATCCATTCTTAAATTTGACAAGAAGAATGAACATTCTTAAAACCCAAGAATGACCAATTCTTGGGCCAAAATTAAGAACGCGCAAGTTTAAATTTAAGCCCGATTTTTCTTGCCTACGAGAATGTTTTTTTCTGAGTGTAGCGATTGTAATACCAACAAAGCGGTGTACCGGTAAATCGCGTAAAAAGCTTTATACTTAACAGTATAGTTATGTAAAATTTGGTCTGAATGTAAAAAGTTGATTATTGCATTACGCAATGCGTAGAAAAGGGTCAAGTTTAAGCCAGTATCAAATGTACCACTCAGACGCTCAGATTGTCGCATAGACTTGGGCACGCGTGCAAAGTCCGCTTGCTCAAAATTTCAGTAAATAATCAGTCCGCGGTAGTTTTACAAAAAATCGTCCAAATATCTAGGCAATTAAGTAGATACCTAAAAACTTTTTTGTAATTCGTTTTGCGATGAATGTTCGTTGAGATTATTTTTCTTGTGAAATGAATTTTACTCGAACTTCCAGGCAAGGGTATATAAAAGTCGCGTTGACTGCCTAGTGATTATTCAATCAACAAATACAAAATCTGAAAGAGCTTTTCCCGCGCAATTACCAGGTCTCATTTACGAGATCAACTCTCAATAAATAATGTTTTTTATATTATTTAAAACACTAAAACAGTACCAAATTAACACACCAATATCGTAGATGTTTTTAAACATTTATTCTTAAATTTTCAATGGATGTTTAAAAAAACAATAACGATAAATTACCAATCCACCGTTTTTACCAAATGATCGGTAATAGCAGCGACTTCTGCATACCGGGCATTTTCTTTAACATTAAACATACAATGTAAATATCTCTTTGATCATTGTCAGCAATGTACTGTAGCGTATACAGCCAACCGTACTATCTTTTGTATTTCTAAATTCACATAAATGTTAATTTATTGGCATTATTTTTTAAAATATTAAACTAGGAATATTTACGTTGTATGTTCAATGTTAAAAAAGAGACGATATAGAACCCTTTAATTCATTGTTTGCGGGTCACGTAGTAATATGTGTTGAAGTTATTAGTAATTAGTAATTAGTAATTAGTAATATTAGTAACTAGTAATACGTGACCCGCAGTCAACGCACACTTTGTGAAAAACGTAGTATTACGTGTCCCCCAAACAATGTGTTAACAGGAATATTATTTTTCGTATGATCGTGTACATTTGTGAATTTACAGGCTTTGTTGACAACTACTGTCAATTTAACATTCCACACTGATGTTTATTTTCATAGCAACAAGCAAAATCACCTATATACCTATATAGGCCATGCAATAAAGCATATTTTCATTACATAAATACTACCCGGAAACCGACTGTGCGATTATATAAAGGACAGTTAGTAAATGAATTCTGCATAATTTCCCACTCGAGGACCATATTTTTTAATTTGTTATGAACAATTTACAAGAAAAGAATCGTTTTTTTCTAGTTATTTGCTTGTAAAATGGAAAATAATGAAGCAATCTGAATGTTGTCAATAGACTAATTGTAGAGAATTAAATTACAAAGAGAATGGGAGGTCGAATGCCCCGATTGAATAATTAGAACCGGAGAAAACTCGGAAAACCCAGAAATTTCAGTGTATTCTTAAAAAAATCACAATTCCCACATTTTTTAATTTTAAGAAATGAAACCTTGCACATAGATAGTTATTTATATATATATTATGTGTGCAAAACCCCGATTCTGTTGGACTAACGGTTACTGCACAATCACCATTTCAATTTTTTTCTGCGATATTTTCGCGGAGGGCTGCTTGCTCCTGTGGTTGTCCGATTTAAATTTTAAAAACAGAATTTGAAACTAGACGTACACAGAAACAAAACGTTCATTTTCAATTTTCTATAAAATGCAGCGAAATAGGTGAAAAACGGTCGTGAATATGAGTAAAAACGGCCGACCCCGCAAAAGTGGTCGAGTAGTGGGGGAAGGCCGGCCGCTGAGGGAAAGTTTTTTATACAGGAATAGAACCGGGCTGCGCTTCCCCTCACGGGCTATCCTTTATGTAATCGCACAATCGGCTTCCGGATAGTATTTATGGCAAATTATGACATTTATTTTGCTCTGTTGCTTGGCCTAATAACCTATATAACCTATAACCTAACTTGTGCGGTAAGTAAAATTCAGATAAAACTATCCACTATCAGTAAATGTAACATTTAGGCTACAGTATCTCCGAAACATTTATTTGGAAAGGAAAAAAAATCTATTAGCATACTACCCCATCAAGATATGTTTTCCTATTAATCACAACCGATTTTTCACGCTTCTTCAGTGTTGAAATCGACATCCGAGACAACAAAATCACTTTATAAGTTGTGCATAATTTTGCATAAGTAATACATGGACGGTATTCACAGCAATAATAAAGTTTTCTTTACCAAAACAATTGCATTAATTTCTATTTTTTTAAAATTAATCTACTATGATTGCTTTTTAATACTTTATAAACACGGAATTAATCACAACAGTAATGTTTATCGATTTTCTTGATCGTACGAAAAATAGCATAGATGACACGGTTGTTAAGTGCCTAACAGAATCTCGGACATTGAAAAATCGATTTTGTTATAATGCACTTACCACCATAGTAGTCTAACTTACTATATTTTCATTGGTATAAATATTAAAAATATAATTATTTAAATGTGAAAACGAGTCAAATAGGTCGTTTTATTCCCAACTCTTTAAACGAAACATTTATTTATGGCACTTTCAAATTACAAAACTGGTAAAATGTCAAAGTGGCAGATGAGCATTTTACATTATTGCCGTATAAAATACTTCTGAAAAGTGATTTACTGGACTCATATTACTCACTTCGCCACACTCTAACCAGCTTCACTTGTTCTTTTTTATTACTTTAATCATTTTCGTCTTATTCTTTAGCAATTTCGTTCCTGCTCTATACAATTTTACAAGTTAATAGGATAACGAGGGACTTACGTTTAGGGTCCACTTGTCGCATGATGAGAGGTCTTCGAGGAAAAAACTTTTACAAATCATTGAAGATCGACTGACCAGCGTCGAAATACTGTTTTGTTCTTGTAGAAGTAGCTGGATAAGAGGGTTGCTGTGCAGTTCAAGGCTTTTGTGGTATTTACTTCGGTAGGATGGCAATACTAGACCTGCTGGCACATCTCCATAATTCAATACCATAAGTCCATATGGGTTTAATCATTGTTTGGTATCAAAGGACTTTGTTTTCGAGTGGTAGTTGTGACGTTCCTCCAAGGAGTCACAGCATAGATCTTTAAAGCTTGCCTTTCTTATGTGTTCTGCTTTAAGCGGACAATGAGATGTGAAAGGGAGGGAAAACGGTCAATCGCCTAATTCGAGGAATAAGGACTAAATGTGAATAATATCTTGGTTAACTAAATCAGAAGTAGCCGTCTGCACGCTAGTGAAGTAGTTGGAATTACTGCATGTATTAAATGGACAATAACTTTTTTTTCACCTTAAGTGGTATGTGCATACAATTTAGATCGCCTGATATAAGAATTTTTATTTTCAAGTTGCGATTTTGAATTTTGTGACATTTTCGAATTATCCAACTTTATTTTTCGTAATGGAAAGAAGGCTAAATATTATGTAAATTTGACACGATAAAGAATAAGCAAATTTGAGGCGCCTGGTTTGATTCAATTGACAAAATTGATTGAGTCGGGTAATAATAATCTTTAATATAAATTTTAGATTCTTGGGAGTTCAAATGAAACGAATGAATAATTTAAAAGACTTTTAATATTTAACTACTGGTTACACAAAAAACTATTTTTTCTGTATCTACGAAAAGCTACCAATTTAAGGACAAGTGCATCTATTTTCTTGCTGACTCCATTTCCAATTTATATGGGAGCAGCGGTGAGTGACCTTGCATGAAATTTGAGGCGTCTTGGCCGAGATATTGTTCTCCGCCAGGATATTGGCTTGGACCATATTCCCCAGGATAAGGTACGGCAGCTCCTGGTGGCATATAACCAGGAAGAGGTACTGCATGCGATCCACCTTGCGATCCACCTTGATTGAGATATATTCCTTGTCTGCAACTGTTAGGACATTGGGAAGTTGCACCGCAAACATTCGGGCTGTTGCCCTCTGGGCAATTGTAGCATGAGTCGCAATCTGATAAATATTCAGTAAAATTATATTGTTTTTATAAAACGATTCAAAACTTACTTTGTAAGGTATACTGTCCACAGTAAATATAAGGGTATTGTCTAATGTAGTGACAGTTGCGAGTTTGCTGCGAATTGTGATTAGGAACAAGATGTACATAAGCCGAATTGCATAAATTTGAACATTCCTGATGTCTTCTCCTTTGGCATTTTTGATATGGATAAGTTTCAACTGGGTGACATTGTTCTGGATGAATTATTTGGCAGCAGCCTGGCTGTGGGCGTATTGGAGAAGGTCTACTCGGGTAACTCGGGTAACTCGGGTTTGTCAAGTTAAGATTATTAATATTCGTTAAATTTACATAAACTGGGCTGTGTATGTAATTTGTTGTATTAACAATGTTGGTAATGTTTATTGTTGTTGTCACGTTAAAATTTTGCTTAATTGAAGGTTGATTTACATAAACTACTTTGGATTCGCCTTTTTGCAAGCAATTATTGTAGCAAGGAGATACACAATCGGTATTAGGGCCACATCGATTACTGCAATCCTTAAAACAATTATTGCATCCAGCGGTTTGACAACATGAATTTCCTTGACAAATGTTACAGTTCCGACCATTGCAACAATTGCCATTAGGGCACGAATTACACTGATTACCAGTACAGGATGTTGAACGTCCATAATCTTGAGGCGGATTTTGATTTTGACAATGTGGCACGCAGTTGCTACAACTTGAACCGCGACATGTGGATCTACAATTTTGCACACAATTATTGCAGGTGGGTGTATCACAGCACTGTCCACTTCGACATATGTTGCAATTTTCTCCATTACAACAATTTCCGTACGGGCAAGAGGTGCAGGTACTTCCTTGACATGTTTCTTGACATGAATTTCCTACACAAGTATTGCATCCTTGATTGGTGCAGTAATGAGCTGGAAGCGATCGTTTACGTATACATTTTGAGTAGGCTCGATAATTGGTTTGGTTACACTCTTCACCGGCACGTACAAAATTAAAAATTATAATTGAAATGGAAAACAGAAATATTAATTTCATCTACAAAATAAGAATCGTTAAATAAATCTAAACGATTTTGTTTGCTACCTTTGCGGATTAGCTTGCTGGTCAGCTGCCACTTTACTGAAGGCGGTTGTGAAAAATTGGGTTTTATATTCGTAACGCATAAATCTCTAATCAAATAGGAAGTCCTTATCATAACTAAATGTTAAACTTCACAGATCCTTTAGAAAAAATGAAGCTGAAAACGATTAGATAAGGCAAATATTTTTTTATTTGACCATCATTTCATTTATTGTTGACATTCATTCAATAACATTTCAAATTCTACTATTTATATTTCAAACAAAACTAGAATTATTTAGAATTAGTTGTTTCATTTTCTCTTGTTTTTGTAGCAGAGTCTCCGGAAATTGTTATTTCTGCATTTTTCTTTTTCCTTGCCGAATCACTTACAGTAGCTTTTATGGTTACCTCTGGTTGCAGTTTATTTGATTCGAAACTGCTATAGTCAGGTAGAGGAAACTGTGGGTAATCATATGGATTATATGGAACAATGGGCGGTTCTTCTACTTTTTCCGGGTTTGTGTCATTTTTACCTTGTTTTGGAAAAATGATATTACCAGGATCCGTTTCAATATGATAGTTGGTTTCGTAGGATGCAGGTGGATATCCTGCACCCGCAAATCCAGGACCTCCGATTCCACCAGGAAAAGGTCCAAAACCTCCCCAACCGCAGGATCCGAGTTGATAACAAGAAGGCACAGGCATATATCCAGGTCGATAATATGGGCCTTGACGATAATACGGTCCTGCACCGTAACCATCGTCGTAACAATGTTGCGCACAAGTAATTTGCGATTGCGAAGAAGAAAACTGACGGCCATAACAACCTTCGCAGGAACCTTGCTGTTGTATACCACAACTAACATAAGGCCACATTGATTGATAATGGCATCTTGGTTGTGGTTGTGGTATATAAATTATTTGCTGATGGCATGAAGTTCCAACATTTGTTTGATCGCAAATTTCGTGAGGTTGGGCGTGGACTATCGGAGCTTTGCAGAACGAACCGCACTGTTGTTTTCGGTAGTGGAAGCATCTCGTAAACGGAAATTTTTCTGTTGGTACGCATTGGCGTGGGCCAACAATTTTGCAACAGGTATTTTGAATATTTGTTTCTGAAGAATTATAACCAGGAATATCGATAGTTATATTATTGATATTTGTATTGTTGACATGAACTGGCATATCAATAATATTGGTGTTATTAATGACGTTGTGCAAATTAATTATTGTTGTTATATTGTGGTAAGATTTTTCAGATGACGTATTGTTAACAACTATTACGGGTTCGTGATTTTTAATACGTTCCGCACAATTTCTTCGACAGTGTGTTCTACAAGTGCTGGTTTTACAATTTGCGTGACAGGTTTTATGGCAGCAGCGACTACTTGTGCATGTTGGTGCACAGCAACGACTACACGAATCTTGGCAAGAATCGGTCAAGCAAACTGAACAGTCACATTGATTACAGTTGTCATCACAATCAATACACGTGTCTTGAGATTCACAATCGGTAGAACGTTTTTCACGTTTTCGCATGCATTCTATATAAGCAGTGTATTCCGTATCACTACACTCTTCTTCTGCAATGGAAGAGCATTTTAGCGCTTGACAAGATGTTATAAAAACACCTGCAGCGACTATTAGCAAAATTGTTTTCATCTAAAATTAAATTTGTTTGATTAAATCAACTAAAAAATCGTAAAACTTACCGTCTTTTCGATTCTAACGCACGATAGATTTGTGTGCTGTTTAGATGCCGGCCCATCTCTAATGTTCGTTTTATTAAATCACCGCACCTTTTGAGATAAGAAATATTTTTTTATTTAACAGTAATACTTTCACAATTTCTCGCATAGTGTGCAGTGGATTATTTTTTGAGGGAAGGGATAATAACTTCATAAACAAAAGGTCGTAATTAAAAATGTTTATGTAAATATGCGCTAGATTTTGTTAGTTGTTTGATAAATGAAGCGTCGAATTTTTTATTTTTTATAATGTAATAGTTTTATAATGACGTTACCATTTTTAGCAAAAACGATACTTTCCTTTATCATTTAGGCGGCTTTTAAGGAAGGGCGCAAAATTGGGTCATTCTGATAAGGTTTAAGTTGTTTCCCTTTTTTCGTAAGTAAATAAGATGGCAAATTATCTTAAAAATAAGTAGTTAAATGTGACTGTTGATTTTCGCAATTTGAATAGGACAACAATGATCTATTAGTTATGAACATCAATATCGTTAGACACTAAGAAGACCAATTTATTGTAGAATTTTATTCTTTCTTTCTGTCTACTTCTGCTATTAGCAATAATTACTTTTTGGCACTTTAAACCTTGTGAATCCAAATAGGAATTATACCGGCTATTTTTTTAATTTTCCGTTTGGAGAGCTATTACTGTTTTATCAGAAAATAAAATGCATGACTTCGATTAGAGACTTATTGAAAGTGACAGATTTGGCATTGTTTTGCTACTGCTGCTTTTTGTGTTGGATTTCATATCGTTAGTTGCCATAATAGTCCAGTCGAATTAGAGTTTGAAGATAAAAAATTTTTATCTGATTTTTTTTTGTGCTTGATGACGGCCAAGGGTATGTAGAATGATAATATAAAAAAACTAACTTGAAAGAAGTGCCGCTAAGTTGGCAAATTGCAATTAAGTGGCAAAATTACGTCTTTTTCACTTTTTTTACTGTCTATAAAAGTTTAGACGACCTGTCGGAAAATTGGTTATTATATGTTGTAGGTAGTAAATTACCTACAATTTAGAATAGCTAAAGTCATATTTAACCAATTTGTTAACTGTAAAATAAATGTCGAACGCGGAAAAATTAATTTACGAAAATTCCGCATTATTATTGGAAGAATATATGAATGTTGATGAAACGTATGGAAAAGACGGTCAATCGAATAACCAATATGTGTACCAAGGGCTGATTCGATTGATCGTAAAATTGTTGACAAAGGAATTTGTTAAGTTAATTTCGATATTTTTTTGCAGTTAATTGTTTAATTTCTAAACGTTAATTTTAGAAGTTAATATTGTAGATGTAGGTTCTAATTCATCCAAAGAAACGTATCGAAAAAAAAAAATTTCAAAAAGTAGAAATTAAGGGGCTTTTAACACCCAACAAAGTAGGATACGCAGAAAAGCAGCGTTACACTGAAAAAAATCGTATGTTACAAATTACTACAATAATGTAGCACATATTTTGTAACAATTTTTGCTACAAAGAGAGCATTTGTTACTTAAAATTGTAATACAATTTTTAAAACATTTGTAGTGAAAACTTTGTAGCAATCTTATCTACAAAGTGTATTACTTTTTCAAAACAATTATGGTATTACTTTTGTTTTAATATTTGCTATAAGATTGTTGCAACTTACATTATATTTTGAGTGAGTTTTACTATAAAATAAATGGATTAACGTCACTACAATTGTTGCATATTTTTCGAAAATTTCTGGCCAATACAAATTCATAATTGTTGGCACGTGCTTGCCGAATGTATTTTATTGAAAGTGATCGAGAGGGAAGGAACAGATTTGCGGACGCGGCCCGTTGCCGAAAAATTGCCGACAATAAAATAATTTACACTGATCGCACCCCGCTAGGAAATATGATACAAGGGAAAAATATCGTAACAAAATTATTTTTTGAGATTTTGCTCTCATTGTCTGTTTTACAAGCCGTGTATAACGTATATTTGGACTTCTGACCCAAACAGTATTAAGTCACACAAAATACGCCTTTAACACTAGAACGCTACCGTCATTGGAGTTAATAGGTTAATGCCACGGAAAATTGGGCTTTAATCAATATTGATTATATTGCGGTTTACAGATAAGAGTTGTGAATTTCTGCTGATTTTGCATTTATTTATTTATATTATACATCCGAAACAGTGTGTAGTCGATATGCGTGAAGGAGGATGTTGTGGCTGGTCGGTGGAGCCGGTGAAGAGCGCCTTCCAGCAATTGGAGTGATAAACAACCTCGCAATATAAACAAACTGATTAAAAACGGTCATTCATTCTTTCGAGAGCTTACGAACAACTTCTTTTTAATACGCATAATTTTGTATCAATCTTTTTAATTATAATTAGTTAGTAAAGTGAAATTAATAAAGTCTTAACTTACTGACTATAAGTGCGATAAGTTTATTAATAATTATTAGTTTTGCGTTGTGATTTTGTGTGAGTTAGGTATGGATGACTTCGTTAAGACAACCTTAGAAAGCTGGGGCTTGTTAGACCGGTTGAGGGTGAGCTTTGACGGTAAGTACTATCGAAACAGTTTTTACTATTCATTAATAAAGTATTCATAAAGTCCATCGTTGCAACATACCTCTATTGTTTTACCGCGTTTTATTTGACAGTAACTATTAATTATGAAATTTGTTTTACAGTAAACGAAGTCGACAAACAGACCTTACTCAATCTTGATCGAGAAGATCTGAAGGAATTAATTCCAATTTACTAGCAAGGTGGCAAATAAAATTATATTATTTAACGATTTACATGATTACATAACATGCTTAAAAAAGAAAATGAATGAAAAAACTTTCGTTTCTATTAAATATTGTTGTTAAATGTGTTACAATTGTAAGTTATGTATTATCCATGCTCTTTTTGTTTATTTAATTTATTAAATTTTTCCCTTATGTTTTTAAAAAATATGTTTTTAAAATGTAATTTGTGTATTTGACAATGTTTTAAAGAATGTGTTTTTTAAAATGTTTGTGATTTGTAATAAGTGTTAAAAAATTTTAAAAATTGTTATGAACAAGGAACATAATTTGTAAGTAAAAGCTCTTTTTGTATTTACTTGTATTATTACTGTAGATGTTGTTTAAAATATATAAGAAACAATCCTGTTATAATTAATTCTTGCGTTTCATTTTACCTGGTTCATTTTACCACTAATTCCATTCCAAAAAAAAGTAGTAAATTGTGATTCATAAAAAATGTAGTATTTTGCAACGAATATACATATTACTTTTTACTACATTAATTAGGCGCAGAAGTCTGTTAATTGTTGCAAAATATGCTGCAAAACCTGTAGTAAAAATAACGGCAATAATAATAGAAAAAGATATGTGTATATGGTAACTGTTTCTCTTTTTTGTCGCAAAATTTAATCTCTAAAATAGTAATTTTTAGTATAAAATCTTATACTTTTTACTGTAAAGATTTGGAACACATTAGTCTTTATTTTAGTAAATTTTGCAATGACCTTTACTTTGCAATGACTTTACTATTATATTTGTCGAAAATCTCGCTATACACGTTAGTACTATATGCCACAAATTATTGTAAATGTAGCTACAACCAAGTTACTACAATTGTTTAGAAAAAAATGATACAATTTGTAACTAGTCGTATTTTTAATACAATTTGTGGTAAAAATTTGTACAATTGTAGTTTTATTTACTACTTTTTTTTTTCAGTGTATAAACAAATTGTCACAGGAGTCAGACAAAAGCCGCTCGGGAATTCGCTTAATTTCACCAAGCGCAAAAAATTTCAGATAAATAATTTTTTAATTTCGCACGAGTTTTGATCTAATTCGACTGGACTATAAGTCGGCCTTTTTTAAGACTGCATTTTCTTTTAACTGAATCAAATTTGCCCTAAATGTTTTTCAACCCGAACAAATTTTAAACAAACTCTCACTTTCCAACCATAGTTAAACAAATGAACGTCATTGTGTCAAGTTACTCCCTACGTTTTGCTTACATTTGTTTTGCAGAAAGTCACCACTTCCTCATAAAATTTAAAAAATCAGTCAGTAATGTATACAAAATATATGGGTTCGCAAAAACTGATAAAATTCGAAATTGCATACAGAAATATTTAATGTTGCGGTAACATAAATAATTTAATAATTTAAGAAAATGAGATAAATAGTTTGGTTTTCTTTCGAATCATTGTTAGATTTGTAGAAAAATATGTATCAATTACGATGATGCAAGGTAAGCTATTCGATAGCGTTGGAAAAATTCTTAATCATTTTTAGGTTTTCCAACATCATCTGACCTTCTCCTTGCTGTTCAACCAGCAACATTGCGACTTGACAATACTTTGATAATGCACTGAGTTGAATAGAATTTTTAACATTAAAAATTAGCACAGGAAGTTTTAAATATACTCATTGTATAATCGTTAAAGTTATGTTTATTTAAAGGCAGGAGTATTGTAGATTGTTATTTGCATTATTCAAATTGGCATTATGGAAGGTGAAAATTATATGTCGAAGTTTAATTTAGCAGTTCAACTGTAGAATTCCAGGATAAATTAAAGATTCAAAATGAAAATTACAACATAACCTTGAGCTTTCGTAGCGAAAATGGTAACGTTATCGTAATCTTCTTGGTTTTTTCGATTGATTTATAAATAAAATCTAATAAAAGGGGTGTTGTAAAATTTATATCAGATTAGTGTCAATCATTTTTTGACCCGTATTGATAATTCATACAACACATTCGCTAATATCAATATTACCACATTTCAGTAAATATTATTCAAAGACTCTATTTTAATCGTTTTTTTCATTATTATTCAAATCCAGGTCAGGAATGGGAAACTTTTTTGTAATTTATATTATAGATATCGGAACGTAAATATTTTTGAACTACCAAGATGCTCGATTTCATAAGAACTGCATACATGCGTTTAGTTTAAGATACGCTAATAAAATGTTAAGTAAAGTTCATTACACCTTCAAAGTAGTATGGTGTAACTATAAATTTAGATAACCATGCCGCACGTACGCATAGTGCTATTTTTGGAAACGACAGTTGAAATAATCTTTTTTGTAACAAACAACTGTGAACGCAAAATTTTATTTGCTGGTTGAAGGAACGCGATTTCGTATTGCTAATTTGCACCTAGTCAATTGATTTAAACAAATAAGAAAATTAATTTAGATTTTTGATAATGTATTAACATTTGATGCATGATTTTTTAATTTACTGATTTATGTACTGGGTACCCCAAAATTAGTGGAACAACTCTCAATAGTACAACGTTAAATGATGTTAGAAACTTATGAAAAAAAATTACAAAATGCAATGTCTTTAGATTTGAACTCCATAGTTAGAAATGTTATTTTGCAAAAGTGTTGTATTAAAATTCAGCAATACCCCGAAGTTGCGCCATAAGTGGGAACGACGACGATGGCAAAAGTCGAAAACGCGTAAGTCGGGGTGGGGTACAAATCTTCATATAAACGGATACTGATGTGAGTTAATTGGTTCTTCGATAGCTTCAGTCGATAGCAGAAATGCTAATTTATTTGTGCTAATTGTAATCTGAATTTGTTTCTTTTTGTAACAAACATTTTCAAAAATTTGTCATTTTAATCATTTATAGTAGCAAATTCTAATTTGAATATGAAATGCTTAGAACAAACTAAAGGAAACGAAACAGGTTATTTATTGGCCACTAAAATTACACATTTTTGAGAAATAATATCGTTTTTATATGTAACAAAAGTTTACATTGTTAAAAAGAAATAAGTACCTATACTCACAGCCCGCTCTGAATCATGTGAAAAGTCAACAGATTATAACAGATCTTCTGACTCTAAAAAAAATTGCAAGAGTTTGCTTGCAAAACAACCTATAATACCTATAATATTTTTGCCGCTATAGTTTTATTGGTTGCCTAATTGGAAACAAAAGTTATAAAACAGTGCAACAGTGAATTTTGCATTTTGTTTTCAATTTTTATGCAAAATTAATTAATTGTAATTATATCTCAAGTGTGTTCTACCTGCTGAGTAACGGAGTACAGTAAAACCTCGATATAACGGACCTCTATTTAACGGACTTCGGATATAACGGACAAAAAATTCGGTCAAATGTAAAAAAATTAAAAACGTCCTGTTAATATTATTCATGCTTAAATTCAAGTGTCGCCGCATGTAAAGAATTTTTAGCGGCCATGATAATCACGTCATACGTCTAGCACTAAAATTTGAGACATAATGCTCGTGGACTGCACCAACGTCACTTCACGACGAGTGTCCGAAGACAATTAAATAGAATTTTGTTTGTGTTTTGTATTTTTTATATATATATATCTAAATACAGTGTATAGGCCGAATTGCCTGGCTGTTTCTCTTTTTGCTTAGATTCTCCAAATGAGACACCTTTTCTGATTGTATGATTTATTAATACTATATACACAATAACGCTAAATTGTGCACTAGTGTTTTTATGATGTTGAAACTTTGAGCTATTGTAAGTAACTGACTTAAATGTTTTCTATGGACCTTAAGGGTATTTTTGGGAGAGGGACACTTCAGGTACTTTTAGAACCCGAAGCCCATGTGCGCGTCCATGCCGCCCGCCTTGAAAGGGTTGACCTCTTTCAAAGAATGAAAGTCATTGCGTGATTTTTGTTCATTAATTGTTATTAATTGGTAACACACACACCTTTGACACTGCGCGTTTTGTTGTGGTCTTTCCAGTCGTCACCGTTACTACCCTCACTACCCCGTCACTGCCTTTGTGCACTGTTAACACTCTGGCTAACTGCCATTTTAGCGGTGGTAGATTGTCGTCGCGGAGGATCACTAGTGTGCCGGTTCTGATGTCATCCTGTGGGCGTTTATTCCATTTTGAACGCTGTTGTAGAGATGACAGGTATTCCCTTGACCATCGCTTCCAAAAGTGTTGTAGAAGTTGCTGTACTCGTTGGAACCGCGATAGTTTGTTCATTGGGATGTCCGTTATCGAGGCTTCTGGCGGTGAGTGGAGCGATTCACCGATCAGAAAGTGCGCGGGTGTTAATGGATTAAGGTCGTTAGGGTCATTGGAAAGCGGTGTGAGAGGTCGTGAGTTCATGCAAGCTTCGATTTGCGCAAGCAGGGTGACCATTTCCTCAAACGTTAACGCGCTTTCGCTTGCTACTCTTTTTATGTGACCCTTGGCCGACTTAATTCCACTTTCCCACAATCCCCCAAAGTGGGGTGATCTTGCGGGTATGAAATGCCAATTTATTGCGTTTGAATTTAAAAATGCCTGAAATTTATTTGGCTGTTCGGTGTTACCGAGTAGGTTTGCTACCTTGATTAATTCTCGATCAGCACCAACAAACGTTGTGGCGTTGTCCGAATAAACGTGGCTACATATGCCGCGTCGGGCTATAAAACGTTTGAGCGCGGCTAGAAATGCATCTGTTGTTAGGCTGCTTACCACTTCTAAATGCACAGCCTTAGTTGCTGAAGGGACCCGCATAATCTACGCCTGAAATTGAAAATGGGCGCGATGGCGTTACGCGATGTTCGGGCAATTCACCCATTTGAGGTTGTACGTTTACCGGTCGCACTCTAAAGCATTTTATGCATTTGCGTATGAGTTGTCGGATTGTGCTACGTCCGGACATGGGCCAATATTTCAAGCGTAATTTGTTTAATACGGCTTGAGCTCCCGAATGCAATGAATTTATGTGTTCATAAGTGATGATTAATTTGGTTAATGTATGATGTGGTGGAAGCAATACCGGATGTTTTTGATTGAATGTAGACTGCGAATGTTTCAATCGACCTCCTACTCTTATACATTTGTTACAATCTAAGAACGGGCTAAGAGTCAGTAGACGACTATTTTGTTTGATTGGTCGCCCTGCCGTGAGATCGGTGATTTCTTGTGCGAACGTCTGTAACTGCGCTAAACGTATAAGGTTCAGGGTAGCACCTTCTAGTTCGTCTACTGTCAGTGGCCCGACCGTCCGTGTGTCATGCTCGTTTCGTATATTTTTTATGAATCGGTTGCAGTATGCGACCACTCGTTGTAGTTTTGTAAAGGATGAGTACCTTTCAAAGAGTGCCGTTGCAAATTCATTATTTATTGTCGACGCACAACAGATGGGTTTGCGTAGTTCAAGTATGTCTTGTGTTGGAATTGTCATTTGTGTAATGGGCCAGTCAGTCATGTCAAGTGTCAACCAACTTGGGCCATGCCACCACAAATCTGAGTTTGCTAATATTTCGGCACCAGCGCCGCGAGATAGCAGGTCTGCTGGATTGCATTTAGTGCTTACATGCTTCCACATTGCTGCGTCTGTTAGCTCTTGGATCTCTGTGATGCGGTTTGCCACGAATGTTTTATGGTGGCTTGATACCGATGTGATCCAAGACAAGACTATTGATGAGTCTGTCCAGTAATGACTGGAATGTAATTGAATATTTAAGATTTTTGCAACTTTGTTCGTTAATTTTGCTAATAACAACGCTGCACAGAGCTCTAGACGCGGCAAGGAAATGGTTTTCAAGGGTGCGACTCGCGATTTAGCGCACAGTAATTTTGCGGTGTGATTGTTGTGACTGTCGCTGGTTCGCAAATAAATGCTTGCACCGTATGCAGTTTGTGATGCGTCTGAAAAGCCGTGCAGTTGTATGCATGCATGATTTGTGCTGAGCACGTGTCTCGGAATTGTGATTTGATTCACTGAATTGAGTTGTATGAGCCACTGCGACCATGTAGTATGGATGCTGAGTGGGACTGATTCATCCCAACTTAATTTCAGTTGCCACAGGGATTGCATTATAATTTTCGCGGTTATTATAATTGGACCGAGCAGGCCTAAGGGGTTAAAAATTTGTGCAACGCTTGACAGTATCGTTCTTTTCGTAATGCGATGTTTTTCTTGAACTGGCGCAATTGCGTAATGAAAGGAGTCTGAATTCGTGTTCCATTGTAGCCCAAGGGTCTTTACGCTTTGTGGATTATCATGATTTAATCCGATATTGACTGTGGCTATGCTTGGGAATGACTGTACATTCGAGGACCATTTGCTTAATTGAAAACCTCCTAACTTTAATAACGTTGTTACCTCGTTGCGAATTTGTTTTAGATCAGCAATGTTATCTGCACCGGTTAACAAGTCATCAACATAAAAGTCGCGCTGAACGATCTTGGAACCGATGGGAAATTGATTCTGTTCTAAAACTGCTAATTGGTTCAATGTTTTGACCGCGAGGTATGGTGCCGATGCGGTTCCGTAGGTTACTGTTGTTAATTCGTACGTTTTAACAGGGTCACATGTATTTTCGCGCCATAAGATGCGTTGCAATTGCGTTTGGTGCGAGTTAACTAGTACTTGTCGGTACATCTTAGTAATGTCAGCAGTGAATGCATACTGATGAGTGCGAAATCGTGTGACAATTGAAAAGAGGTCTTGTTGGATTGTCGGACCCACCATGAGAGTGTCGTTTAACGAAACGCCGTTTGACGATTTGCATGAACCGTCGAATACTACACGCACCTTTGTTGTGACGCTGCTTTCTTTGACGACCGCGTGATGCGGCATATAAAAACTTGAAGAGTTGCGAATGTGACATTCAGCGTCTGGAATTAATTTCATGTGGCCTAATTCCAGATACTCTTTCATAAAATTGATGTATTGATGACGTAACTGTACGTCTCGCGATAACCGCTTTTCTAGGGAATGCAAGCGTTTTAACGCTATTGACTTAGATTCGCCCAGTGAGGGCGCATCTATTTTTATTGGCAACGTCACGACAAATCTACCGTCTTCGTTACGTGTGTATGTTTGCGTGAACTGTTGCTCACACGTTTTCTCTTCTGGGCTAAATGTATTGTTTTTGTGGCATTGCTCAATCTCCCAAAATTTGGTGAGGTTACTGTCAATGTCTGTCATTGATAGATGACATGCCGATACTGATGAGGGTGGAAGTGATTTGTTAACAGAACCGCTTAAAACCCAACCGAGTTGTGTTTTTTGGAGAATTGGCAGATGTTTCCCTAGTTTGATTTGCCCTATGCACAGAATGTCCCAAAAGTGTTCGGCGCCAATTAAAGCGTCGATGTCTGAGGAGATGTTAAAATCGGGGTCAGCTAATCGTAAGTTCGTCGGTATGTGAATTGATGACTTGTCAAATGTGACAGTTGGTAATCTGTCTGTTATTCTGTCTATGACTAAACATTCGATAGATGCTTGGAATCGGTTAAAACGCGATTTCATGACTGCCTGAATTGAATTTGTCGTCTGGATTTGTGACTGATTGATACCAGTCACTTGTATTTGTGTGTTTTTGTGTCTTATTCCTAAACGACTAGAAAATGATTTAGTTATAAAACATGATTGTGAGCCTGAATCAAGGAGAACTCTGCATTGCTGCGGATAGCCATTCATGTCAAACATGTCGACTACCGCCGTTGATAATAATACCTGAGATGCGACTGTAATTAAACATTGTTTTGCCACTGCAACCACCGTTGTGTCTGCACTGGTGCCTTGTGTTTGTTCATCAGTAGCCATCGACTTGTTAATGTGTAACATGCTATTGTGTCGTCGATTGCATTTTTTACAAGCGCCTGAAAAGCAGCGCGGGGCAAAATGACCTGCTCGAAAACAATTGGTGCACAAATTCAATCTTTTGACCTCGTTCATTCGAGCATCTGGAGAGAGTTTAATAAATGTGTCACATTGATACAAAGGATGGATGCCCTTGCACAAAGGACACATTGGTTTGTCGTTGATCCCTACATGCACCGCTGTTTTCCGATCTTTTTGGATTTGCTTGCTCGGAGCAATCGACTCGAGCACTTGACATTTAGCGTTCAAGAATTTTGACATTTCGTCCATAATCGGGGTTTTGCCAAATGGTTTTGCAGTTTCCCAGTCTCGTCTCGTTTTGACGTCTAATTTAGAGGTAATTAAATGAATTAGCAAAGCGTCCCAATGTTCGGTTGGTTGTCCTAACGTCTTTAAAATGCGTAAGTTTTTTTGTAAGTTATCGGTCAACTGTCGTAAATCAGTGTGGGATTCCTTCGTCATTGTCTGCAATTCAAAGATGTTTTGCACGTGTTTTTGAACTATTAGGGGCTTGTTTTCGAAACGATCTTTTAGAAGCGTCCATGCCACTTGGTAATTTATTGCGGACACTTCTAGCGACCGAATGACCGCTGTTGCCTCGCCTTTCAAGGATGACCGTAAATAGTGGAACTTTTGAATGTCTGTTATTGCTGTGTTGTCATGTATAAGTGAGTTAAAAGTGTCGTAAAAATTTAACCACGTGTCGTATGACCCTGCGAATTCTGGCAACTTGATCGTTGGTAGCTTGATTTGGCTGCCGAGCGCGTCCGCGTTTGATTGAATTGATATTGGCGTCGATGATGTCGATCGTCCAATGACGTTTGCGGATTCGATTAATTTAGCGGCGCGTCCCGACGCCTCATAATATAAATTTTCAAACGCTACCGTCTCTTCTTCATGATCGTAATCTGCTTGCAGCGCCTCGAGACTGAGTTGGATTTCCTCAAAATCTTTTAAAAGTAACCTGACCCCCTCAAACCGTTGTTTGAGTACGGACACATCAACGTTTGTTTCATGTTCTGATAAATAATTGTTGAACCGCGTTAATTTTGCCTTAATGTGGCCGCGCTTGCGATTTAAAGTCGCGTATTGCTCATTAGAGTCTTGCATTATAAATGTGATTATTGTTTCCAAATGCGAAGCTTGCCGTTGGGAAAGGGTTTTGTGACGGGATAAATTGAATTGTACTTACCCGCTGCACTTCTGAACGGTGCGTAGTTTGAACCCAAGCGACGTCGACTTCCAGATGTTTTCTTGATTTGATTGCGTTTTATTGCTCAGTAGCAATTGATTTGTTGATTTGTTTGTTGATTTAGTTGTCTAATTGCAATGACTTTGTTGATTCGTCGCTGTAGTGTCTGATTGCAATTGACAAGGTTGATATTCGACTCCGAAGGACCATGAAATGTATAGGCCGAATTGCCTGGCTGTTTCTCTTTTTGCTTAGATTCTCCAAATGAGACACCTTTTCTGATTGTATGATTTATTAATACTATATACACAATAACGCTAAATTGTGCACTAGTGTTTTTATGATGTTGAAACTTTGAGCTATTGTAAGTAACTGACTTAAATGTTTTCTATGGACCTTAAGGGTATTTTTGGGAGAGGGACACTTCAGGTACTTTTAGAACCCGAAGCCCATGTGCGCGTCCATACAGCGTATTTAAAAAAAAAGATTTTTGATTTCTTTTAAACCTATTTTTATATAACGGACTTTTGGCTTTAACGGACACCCTCTCCCCCCAATTAGTCCGTTATATCGAGGTTTTACTGTATTTCAATTCTCCAATTTGGTTCGTGAATCGCACACATATTTCGTTCTACAAGCCTAAATTATTTTACGACTATCGTAAAATCGCTCGTTTTTAATAGTTTCATGAATTCGAGAGCATGATTTGTATGCTTTGTTACGAGGTCGCATCAGATTTAGCTAAACAATTTAATTTTACTCAAGTGGTTGTGAAATGTGAAATTACAATGTGAACAAAACTCGGATAACAACATTTTTATTCTACTATCTTTAATGTCGATGTTTGTAAATTTGATTAATTAAATACTGTTCTTTCATAAGTAGGCATGGTCGTAGTAAGCGACAGAAATAAGAATAGCAGTACATAAAGTATCACTATAAAGTGACACGTTCAATCTTATTGGATATCTCGGTACGTGGTCTTTGTAGAGTAAACTGTACTGCTTGCAAACCAGGTGATGTACCTATATGCGGGTAAACTTTGCCAGAAGTCGTAGTGCTTGACATTAAACCTCAATAATGAATTATAAATTAGACAACATACTCAATAAACTATTTTTATTTATTTAATGATAACTTCATTTGAAAAATTATTTCTCTCCTATAAATTTGGTTTACTGTATCACTAGAAATAATGTACCGTAATTTGGGGTAAAACAGAGTACGGGGGTAAATAAGAACAAAACAGACAAAAAAGTTTAAAATACATTTACATAGATATCAGTTTGAATGTTGTTAGTGAAATGTAAGATTTTGAGGTTGACCATTTAAATTAATAACATAACCTCACATTGTAATATGACACTGTCAAAGTTGGCGCAAAAATTTCGTAAAATGTAGGAACTCGAAAACTTCTAGATTTTCAACTGATAAATTTTTGTATTATACAATGTATTCACGGATGGAGTTTACAAGAGGAAAAAAGTTTTTATTTTCAACTTTACACCAAAAAGTCACTCTTTATAGTAAGTTTTGCTTATTTTGGAAAGTCATAAACAATTGGCAAAATTTTATTAAAATGTACAGGCTGTTCTAAAAATTACAAAACATGAAATTGATCTTAAGCAAAGTAGTCTTATTTTTTATTTTCGGAAAAAATGTTATTTCAAAAAGTTGGTTCAAAACTTAAGAAAAGCGTAAATACAAAGTTTGGTAAAGGTAGTAACAAAATTTTGTATGTACAATTGAAACCGTAGAATAGTTAATAGAAAATGAGATAATTGCGAAAAACCAATTTTTGTGACCTTTAACCTTCACCATTGTGTAACGCGGATACGAGTTTATATGAAACTTTTCAGCCAGTCTTTGAAATGTCAAAACAAAGGTTTATGCAAAAATACAGCTTACTCCCTTTCATACCGAAGTTGGATTTTTATTTTACTGGAGTATAATGCTTTTTACAGTTTTTTAAAAACTTATTTTATGTTTTGATTTGGCTGGAAATTAGTAAAATAAAAAACCCTATTGCCGGGTAAATGAGAACAAGGCATAAAAAAATTAAAAAATGATTTGGATCTCACAATACATATATTGATGTCAGATTTTGGTTCTTTGGATCAAGAACCGAGTGTTTATTACATATTCACATACATTTCTAGTTCTATACTTGCTGGTTTTGCCAGCAGGTAGACACGCCAGAACATACTATATTCATTTGTGACGAATGGGAAAGCATCCGAAGAGATGCTAGGATTAAAATGGGTTGTAATATAGACCAGAATAATATTTCTGAGTTATTATTGGATTCCGAGGAATCTTGGAAAACAGTAACCAACATGATGCGGGACATTATGCGTGGAAAACAGCAAGAGGAATTTCGTAGGGAGGAATTCCTCGTCAGAGATGATGTGATATCAGATTCTGACGAAGATTGAAGGTTAAAGGTTGTGTGATTGAGAGAATGAATGTACAGGGTGTCCCATCACTTGTGGCCACCCCCAAAATTGAGCTTTAATTGAAAGCTATGAATTTGAAATTTGGTGCACGTATGACTCTGATATAAGGCTAGAAATTTCCGGTTTTAAATGTTAATTGTCGGCGTTAGTTTTCGAGAAAAAAAAATAAAAACTGATTTTTTATAAAAATATTATCTCCCAATTTCGTCAAATTTCACTTTTCAGGATCAGTATTATTGAGACAAAGATGTCCAAAGTAAAAAAAAAAATCCAAAAGCTGTAATTAGCCTAAAATTCCCTTATATTCGAATCTTAACAGTAAATGTAATGATTTATGGCCCTAATAATCCTCAAGATCTCTCCGCAAAGTCGAGAACAATTTAAATTTATGGCATTGTAAAAATTTGTCAGTGTCTAGTGGAAACCAGGGCAAGAGAACGTCAGTAGCGTACCTAAATCGAACCTTTTTACATTCTTGTAAATTTCTAAAATTTTTGTAAGTCCTCTAATAAATTATGATTATGAGAACGAACATGATTTAAAGTATGGATGTTGAATTATATTTTTTAAGTCGAAGAGGACTTATTACATTTTGAATTAATGTTTGAGTGCAAAGATGAATACGAAAGATTTTGAACTGAATGATTTCGGAACTCGTTCGAGACTAACTTTGTCGTCCCCGTAAATTTGGAAATTAGTTTCACGGATTATTGTGGTCGTACTGGTTGAGTCTTTCGTGAGAACCTGTTCAAACGCACGTTTCATCCATAAATATTTAATGACTTTATTGCTAAAATTGCTTCGGAATTGCATTTTTCAATAGTAAACGTATTCATCTAGTCGTAAATATCGACTGTCAGTTATAAATGTAGGGTGGGTGTATTACTATTGTTATCAGTTCAATTTCAGCTTTTGAAGAGTAACTTTGTCCAAAAAGTTTTTATCTATGTTTTATTTCTGTGTGTTTTAATTAGTTTTCGTTTATAATGCCGGTTACCTTTATCTTCGAAGAAAAGACTGATATGATATTAATTTATGGAGAAGCACGGCAAAATTATGTTCAAGCTGCTCAAATTTACGCTCAACGTTTTCCACAAAGAACTCCGCCAGAAAGAAAAATATTTCAAAGACTTGTTGATTCCTTGAAACAAAACGGAAATTTAAAGGGAAAAGAAAAAACGACAGTGAATCCCACGGTAACGCATGAAGTCAATCAAGCTGCAGTTTTAAATCTCGCCGATAATAATCCCCAATTGAGCATTAGGAAAATCAGTCAAGACACGGGAATTAGTCGGTCTTCAGTAGGGAGGATATTAAAAAAGCACAAATATCATCCTTACCACATAGAATTACATCAGCAACTGCATGATCGAGATTTCGAAAGCCGCGTAAATTTTTGCCAATGGGCTAATGGAAAGCCCAGTACGACGACAATAATCCGTGAAACTAATTTCCAAATTTACGGGGACGACAAAGTGAGTCTCGAACGAGTTCCGAAATCATTCAGTTCAAAATCTTTCGTATTCATCTTTGCACTCAAACATTAATTCAAAATGTAATAAGTCCTCTTCGACTTAAAAAATATAATTCAACATCCAGACATTAAATCATGTTCGTTCTCATAATCATAATTTATTAGAGGACTTACAAAAATTTTAGAAATTTACAAGAATGTAAAAAGGTTCGATTTAGGTACGCTACTGACGTTCTCTTGCCCTGGTTTCCACTAGACACTGACAAATTTTTACAATGCCATAAATTTAAATTGTACTCGACTTTGCGGAGAGCCTCTTGAGGATTATTAGGGCCATAAATCATTACATTTACTGTTAAGATTCGAATATAAGGGAATTTTAGGCTAATTACAGCTTTTGGATATTTTTTTTTACTTTGGACATCTTTGTCTCAATAATACTGATCCTGAAAAGTGAAATTTGATGAAATTGGGAGATAGTATTTTTATAAAAAATCAGTTTTTATTTTTTTTCTCGAAAACTAACGCCGACAATTAACATTTAAAACCGGAAATTTCTAGCCTTATACCAGAGTCATACGTGCACCAAATTTCAAATTCATAGCTTTCAATTAAAGCTCAATTTTGGGGGTGGCCACAAGTGATGGGACACCCTGTATATGAGGTATTTTGAATATATTTTTTTTTCGATCTGTTTAAAATTTTTTAGAAACGTCAAAATTTACCAATTGAAGATTTTTGTAATTTTTTGCTCGTGAAGCGTTTATAGTAATTATTAGGAGCAAATAAGTTTCATTTAATTTTCGTAAAGTCGCGAGACGGATTCCATCGGTTTATTTGTAAAGTTACGGCGAAAAATGTAAAAAATTTTAGAAACGTCAAAAAATTATTCAATATACTACTTTGATTTTGATAGTAAAAATTCTAAGCCTCCTAGGTTTAAAATTTTTAATTATTTATTTATTTCTTTTAATTATTTTTTGAATCATATTTAACCAATCTTATTGAGTCATTTAGGTTGTAACGAACATCACAATTAAAGATGCAAGTTCATGTGAAGCCTTGACAGCCAGAGGGTCCATTACCAAGGGGAGTCAAGGGATGCCTTCTTCACAATTCAATCTAAGATGATCAAAGAGGGAGAGAGTGATAGAGAGTGTGAATGATAGGTAAAGGAGGAAGAAGATGAAATGAGTAAAAGTGTGTGTGAAAGCAAACTAATAAGAGGCAATTTTTGATGATAGAGGGAGAGAGTGATAGAGAGTGAGAATGATAGGTAAAAGGGAAAGAAAACGAAAGGTGAAAAAGTGTGAGTGAAAGCTTACCAAAAGATGTGATCTAATGATAAGATGTAAATGGAACTAAACAGTCACTCATCTCGAAGTAATACTTGACGTAATGTTAATGTGGTTCCCGTGGTGAGGAAGACGTATGGGGGAGGAAGTTAGTAGTCACACAGGTTACCTCCTCTTAACAAAAAAAAAAAAAGTTCTATCTCAGCAATAGAAACAAGTATATTTTGAAAATGTTCTGATTTACCCCAAACTACGGTACCTACTAATAAATAATAGGTTCTCCTCTTTTAACATACTGGAAAGTCTTAGTTTTATTAAAAAACGAATCAGTTTCCGAAAACTGTTATCGGTGAATAAATTTGGAAAAAATAAAATTGAAAAAAATCATTTAGAACAACTTTGGTTTAGAGGGACATTTTATAACAGGGGTTGCCAAAGCGTCAACCGCGGGCCTCAGGAGTCGCCCGCGAATCTGACATGAATATGTCGTTGCATACGTGAAACACCAAAAAACACCATTTCGTAAGTACATTCTAAAAAAACATAGTGACCCTCAGGTACACTTTCATCAGAAAAGTCGCCTCCAACATCTAAAAGTTTGGCCACCCCTGTTTTATAACAATCTATAAAAACCAAATATTTTTCTATAAAATGACATTGTTAAAGTTTAGATGTAACTGGATGTGACTGGTATATCTGATCCCAAAATTGCATTCTTTCAGCTACAGGATTGACACCGACCGTTAAATTTTCATCGATATTTAAAAACTTCAGTTCATTTTCCCTAACCGGTTCCCATCTGATATTTATTAATGGATCTGGTACCGGTGGATTTGGATCACCATATCTTGCAAATGTAGTCCACAATTTTGTGAATCGTCTAATTGTGATATCTTCAATACTATTTGGTTGAATCTTTGGTGTAAATATATTTTTGAAAAGATATCCGATATCATCGCCATGAGCTACACCTGCAATTGGATTTATATGTATAAGTCTGGAAGGAAGATGTTGACTACTATACCTGGAACTTGAGCTCCAGTAAATTGTTTATAAATATTTAAAGAACTTTCAAGTGAAAAGTGGTATAAGTATATTGGATATTTAGAATGTGGAAGTTGGTTTTTAATTGTTTGCAATATTGCTCTGCTAAATACTTGATCGGTTTGAAGCTGGAAAATTACTAAATAAGAGAGGAATATTAAAAGTAGTAACGGTTCTTACAAAATAATACTTTTCTATGTTATCTTGAGTTGGCTCATCATCGCCATAATAAAATGATTTAATTTTTAGAGCAACCTCTTTAGTTTTTTCCGGACTTACATTTGTATGCAATATTTTTGGAACAGCTGTTTTGAAATCAGTAATCATACAAGATTTCTTTCTTCTTTTTCCTAATAATTCAAAAAAGAAACCTTCCCTCGATGCAAACCCTGTCATAAATGGCACTTGAATAAACTTTCCTGAAGTTATTATATCAATTGGCAGTTCAGACAAGAAAACTGATTCATCTGATTCTTTTTCTACGACCGGACCCATTAAAAAATCTTTATCTGTCTCCAAAGGCTAAAAGTAACTAACTTTGAAACCCTTAGATATAAAAATAAAATAGATTGGTTAGAGAGTAATTATACCAACAATTTTATGAGAGCAGAAATCTGTTAAATATTCTATTTTGTATTTAACAACAAACACTAAGGGCCAGTTGCAGAAAGGAAGTTAACAGCGGTGTCAACTAACGGAGCACTGCCAGCACACTGTAGTTTGCCGGCAGCCAATCACAGATCTAGTTAACGCTCTGTTAGCTGACACCGCTGTTAACTTCGTTTCTGCAACTGGTAAGAAACCTATCTGAAATCAGTGATTCAAACATTTCATATTTTTTGACAATTTTTTTAGTTCTGTCAAAATGCTTAAGGTTAATTTTTTCGAATGAAAATTTAATGATTTTGATGAGCTTTTTATATGAAACAATGATTTAAACAAATCTGTTATGACAAAAATTTATGGCGAAACAGTAAACAGAAGAAGTGTCAATATTTAATTTATGCTTAATATAACCCATCACACGCTGTTTCATTAATTTTTTTCTTGAAATAATTATTTAATATACTTAAGTGACTATATTATTTGATGCATTCCTTTCATGTAATGAGGCTGATAATAAATTTTTTCTTTCTTGAATTTATTACATGAAAAATACTAAGCAAAATTAATATTACAACACCACGAGAGGATGGAAATTGTTTGGCCAAGTTTAGCAGAAATATTAAGACTATGTTGGCCATTGCAGAAATTCCTTTCCTTCCTTCTGGATAATATTTGCCATAATATCACAAAGGATAATACAAGCTTCTTTCAAGGAGCGGATGTTAACGTTATACCCTGGTCATTAAAAAATCCCAACTTGTCACGAAACCAATATGTGTGAAACTTGTTAGGGAAGAGATTGATTTAGCTAATCCTTCACAGTCGCTGGAGGCTCTTCGGCACACATTGCAAGTTACTGGGGGCACAATACCAGAAGAAGACATAAACCACGTGTTAGAATCAATGTCAAGGCGAGTCAGTCAGTATGAAAATATCACAGAAAGACCAACATAGCTATTATTAAAAAATAAATCTTAATTGAAATATTCCCTCACGAAATTAAATATTTACATTTTCCTTGTTTCTCGTGACCACTTTTTTCAAACTTTATTGTGCACGTCTTTATCACTTATTACTTTTTACCACTTTAAAATAGTTAGAACACACGCGTCTCAAATTTAATACAACAAATTACATACTAAAAATTAAGTATTCTGAACGTTTAAAATGTGGTAAAAAATGTGCAAGATAAAGTTCAAAAGGTAGTCACGCAAGAAATAAATTAATAAGTTGCTATTATTTGCTTAATTCAAAAAACATTAGTAATTCCTATTGGTAAGCAAATATTTTTGTCTAGTGTGGTCAAAATATTCCCACCCCTTCTTGGTGTTGCAATTTTTATGACACTCAGTAGGTAGTGCAAGTATATTCGGCTTGTACGCTTGTGATTTATGTAAATCGAAGTCCTTAAATTCATCTATATTCTTATGATGGGTATAGTATGCAATATAACGATAGTCTCAATAAAGATTCTTATCATATTACTTATTAATATTATCAGAAAAATTAATTGTAACATAAAAGTTAATAGAAATTGACGGTATCTTGAGTGATCAAAAATTGAAGTTTCACTGTATTACTTACATTTTTCAATTTTTCTTGACCTTCTAATAATTTGCTAACTGGTAAATGTCTTAAAAAATCTAACATTTCCTTTTCATCAGTACTTTCACAACCCAAAATTTCACACAGTTCGCCGGCAAATCTAATTCCCGCAGCCCAAAAATTAATGGCGGTGCCACTTTGTGCTATTACTTTATGGAAAAGACCTGAAATTATTAGTTTGTATTTGTCAAAACATACTAATAATTTATTAACATACGTACCTTTTGTCATATTGGAAAGCATCATATAATGACACATCACAGATCCCGAACTTTGTCCAAAAAGTGTTACATTGTTTGAATCGCCATTGAAAAATTTTATATTTTTTTGAATCCACTGCAAAGCCAACACTACATCTTTAAGAGCTGCGTTGCCTGGAACGCCCAACGAGGAATTTTCCAAACTCAAAAACCCTATAATGAAATCTATAATTTAAAAAATCAAACATTATAGTCACTCTATCTACCTAAGACTCCTAGGCGATAATTTAAGGTAACAGCAACAACGTCTTGAGGCATTAGAAATTCGGGACCATGAAGATCAGTGTTACCAGAACCATTCATAAATGCTCCACCATGAATCCAGACCATTACTGGTTTCAAGATCGCTTGAGAACATGTTGGCAACTATAATAAAATTTTACGAATTACAAATATTCTTGTATAACTCGTTTCTACCTGTGGTGTATAAACATTTAAGTGCAAACAATCTTCAGATCCAATGATATGACGAAAAGCAAAATGTCGTGAGTAGCACTCGCTGGCTTCTTTTGTTGCGTCTCTTATTCCAGTCCACGATTCGGCAGGTTTTGGTGCCTAAAAAATCAAAAATTCTGGAATTTAATCGGAACTTGGAAAATGTTTACCATATTGTTTCCCTACCTTAAATCTTAATTCACCGATTGGTGGTTTACCGTAAGGAATTCCTTGAAAACTATAAAACTGCCCTCCTGTATAATCCAATGCTATTTTACCACGAAGTTTTCCATCTTGAATGGTTACGATTGGGTCCAGCATCACCTCGATTACTTAATGACAACGCAACTGCACTAATGTTCGAGTTAATACTTTGCCCTATCGTATTAATTCCTATCGAAAATAACTTACAACTTATCTAATCAGCAGACACAAGTTTTTGTAAATAATTTTATAATAATAATTGTTTGTTACAAGTGCGCTGACATTATAAATTTTTTGTTGCTCTTTAAAAATTTTAATTGCTGTTATTTATACGTTTCGGTTTCTGATTGTACAGTACAATCTTGAAACTGCGAAACCAGAAAAACTAGGGTTGTTCATTTGGTCAAAATAAAAATTCTCTGTCACTATAAAATTAACCCCAAGTTAACACTTCTGGCACTTTTGACAGAATGGCTGTAAAAAAGCACTTGCCTGCATCAACATTTAACTCTTTCAGAATCAAGGGTTCCCAGTCTTTCCCTGCACGTCCATTATTGAATATGAACACTATACAGCGAGCGCCAGCTAATTGGAATAAATTCATTATCTCAATTATTGTGTATATTGAAAAAAAATCCCAAAACACGTAATTTTTAGTCTTTCATATGATATCCTGTAAAGTTAAAATTAAATCCCTAACCTCAACCCCCTTCGAGTGACAGTTGCAACCCCCAAATTTCTAAATGGGAAGAGGGGGCTTGTGATACCTCATTTGAAAGGTCTTCATGCTCTATATAAAAATGATATGGTTTAAAAATTTATTGCAAAAATGAAGAGTAAAAAAAATTAATTTGTTTAACGAAATTCGTTATGATACACTAAAAAAATCAAAAACTAATAGCGTTTGGTTCTCGTGTTCTCGTGTGAAGAATTAATGTTTTTTCAACCAAACTCTAACGAACGTTTAAATGGTTTTGTGATATACATAATGATTTTAGGGTGACCGCTTTTGCGGCGTGTGCGCACATTGAATCGCTAATTGATCGATGATCCTTGCATGATTGCCATTGACGATTTAATGTAAAAAAGTGTTTTGATCCTTAATTTGCAAATAAACTATAGTCGAACTCCTCTATAGTGACCTCCTCTATAATGATTTTTTTCTCTATAGTGATGTTTTTGTCAGAAACATGCATGTTAACTCTCTATATATATATACTGATTATTCTTGAAGAAAGGTTTACCAAAATTCTCGAAGATCGGAATTTTCGGTAGTAGAAAATACAATACAAATTCCGATTCCATACTTATGGGAATTTCCATTTTTAAAAGCACTGCTGTGCAATCAACTTTGGACAGATTTTTTCGTCAATAAGTACATGTTATGTAAGTATTCAATTACATATGATAAAAACCTATATTGTTTATTAATAACTGTGTGCATTTCTAAATAAACAAATATTTTATTTATTTTATTTTATTTTATTATTTATTTAATCTTAATTTTTTGTTTCATTTTTAATATCGGTTAGTTTTTACAGTGACTGTAAAATTATACGTGAATTCTATATAGTGAAGTTTCTGTATAGTGTTGTTGTGTTGTGGAGTTCGACTGTACATATTTTGCGTTAAATGGGGTTTACATTCTTAAATATTGTAAATAAGAATTTTACAAGTAGGTATTTTGTAGCTTATTTGTAAACGTGAAATGTTTTGAAAATGCTCTAAAACTTTCTAATGTATTAATAAACAGCATCTTAAAATTAGGAGTAACCATTGGACAAATTAAATGAGACGCGGCGTTCGAGCGCTCGCAGGCGGTTTTCCAAGGGTGTTTGTCTACAAATTTAAAGCCAATACTCAATATAATTGTGAGGAGCCCTGCAAAAATTAAGGAAGCAGTTCAAACAGGAGACGCATTAAATACCTTCAGGAAAATTGGCGTAAAAGTAGAAATCTCTCAACAGGGCAACGACAAGCTCAAGTTTATGATTAAAAGGGTTTAAAATAATAACAAACGAAATCAATAAGGGATCAATCTATTGTTACAATCTATTGTTATTGCGGTGAAACTTACTACGACGGAATCGCTTCAAATTGGAGAAAATCGTTCGTTTAGATCAGTGTGTAAAGCAAGTATCGCTGCAACGTTGATAAGCGATACCTTACATCAATTGTCCGAATGCCGCAGCTGCAAAATAGTGATCGCAATTCAAAAATGAAACCAGTAGTTCGGTACCTATGAAAAACAAAAACATTTTTGCCCGGTTCCTGAGTTAATTTTTCTTTATTAGCTAACTTCGGCGCTTGACATTACTATGTTTTACTTTAGAAAAAAAGATATTGTTCTTTTACGGCAAAAGGGGCTTACTGAAATTTTTTTTCAATAATTGGGAAATTGAATGAAAATAATTGTTAAATTAAAGTGATAGATATATATTTAAAAGTAAGTAAAACAAAAGAATGTGTTCAAATTGCCTGCCACCAAGTTGCATGCAGGCGCGGTATCTTTTTAGAAAAGATATTTGTATCCATCTAGCTGCCATATCTGGAGGTAAGTCTTCTTCTTCTTCACAATTCATCTTTATTCATACAAAATACACACATTGACAGATACTTTTTTTCCCAAAAACACTTACTTGAAAATTTGTACATTTTGTACTTTGCCGTGTATCATTGGCTGGAGAAAATAGCCTGTTTCGGAGTAAAGTTACTTTTTTGGTTCGCAATATTGTATTAACTCGACTTCGCTGACGCGCCGCCTCGTAAACCAAAATTTGCTCCCTAAAAAGTGAGACTTTTAATCCTTGGAACTGTAGTAGTCGAAAAACTGATCCAAAAGTGCCAATATCTCGAAAACTAAGGATTTTTTACTAAGCTCATATTTTGGTCAGTCATGACCTATCATCCCTCAAAGAGATTACGTCGACTTTCGGGACACCTATATAATGTATTCACACATAATAGAAAAAGGATACACAAAATACGAAATCATGATGAAATAATGAAAATATATTGAGTTACAAAATCACCTGAATATACAATATCATATTAATTGCTTTAGCGATAAAAATTATTATTTACCAATATTCACCTACAGAAAATTAAATACATTTGTGCATCTATCTACTATATTCATATAACTCTTTTTAATTAGTTGTGACTTTACAACACACCCACACATTTTACCCAGGCCGTTTGGAATCATCCCCTATATTTTATTTGCTAACAAAAAAACAACATAAATTTTACTTATAATTTTGAGGTGGCTGGATGTATTCGATATATTTCATCCCAAAATTCCATTCGTCGATTTTCTGGATCAATTCCAACCGTAAGATTCTCACCAATATTTAAAAAGTTCAGTTCTTTTCTGTTTGCCGGTTTCCACGTAACGTTGATGAGAGAATCTTTAACGGTAGGGTTCGGATTACCAAATTTTGCAAATGTTGTCCACAGCTTAATAAAACGTTTTACAGCGGTATCTTCAATGCTATAAGGCTGAAGTTTTGGTGTAAGCATGTTTTTAAACAAATAACCCAAATCATCCGCGTGACAAACGCCTACAAGTCACAACATTATTTAATGAATTACACGTTACTAATTTGTACCTGGATCTTTTATGTTTCCTACAGCTTTGTAAACATTTAAAGACGATTCAATGGCAAATCTGTACAGATATATGGGACTAGCAGATGTTTCTAACTGGTTATGTACAGTACGTAAAATTCCTCTTACAAAGAAGTTATCAGTTTGCAACTAGAATAATGAAATTTATAGTTCATATTTATCACCAGTAGCTCTTACTCACTAAATAAAATTTATTAACATTATTTTCGCCCGGTTCCTCGTCGCCATAATAAAATGTTTTTATTTTTTGCGCAATTTCTTTTGATACAGTATCATTAATTTCTCTTTTTAATTGATAAATGATTGCCGTTTCAAAATCTGTGATTGTATTAGGAATACCAGTTCTTTGTGACATAATCTGAAACAACATTCCTTCCCTTGTTGTAAATCCAATCATCAAAGGTACCTTATTAAATTTTCCAGTTGTTATGATATCTAACGGGCTTTCTGTTAAGAATGCTGGTTCATCGGATGGTTTCTCCACTATGGGACCAAACGGTCGAATAATACTAGCTTCAAAAGGCTAAAATATTTAATCTAAAGTAAAATTTAAAAAATACGTCGCGTCTCACATCATAAATTTTTTCTTGCGCTCGTAATATTTTCCTGGTTGGTTGATCGCGAAGAAATTTCAATATTTCCTTCTCATTGCTACTATCAAAACCTAAATGCTTTGCCATTTGATCAGCGCATCTAGTTCCTTCTGCCCAAACATTTATTGCACAACCACTTTGAGCTATGACGCGATGAAACAGTCCAGTCGCCATCGAAGAAAGCATTAGATAATGAACTGCACTACCACCGGCGCTCTCCCCGAAGATTGTGACATTATTTGGATCTCCATTAAATTTTGCAATGTTCCTTTGGACCCATTTTAAAGCAAGAATCATATCCTTAAAAGCAGCATTTCCTGGTACACCTAATTTTGAATCTTCAAGACTTAAAAACCCTATGAAAACAACAGTTTGCAAAGAAAACATGACTTAATAAACATATTTACCTAAGGCACCTAAACGATAATTAATAGTAACAATGACCACATCTTCAGACACTAAATAGTCTGGACCATAAATATCGGTATTCCCTGAACCTGTTGTAAAACCGCCTCCGTGAATCCAAACCATAACCGCTTTTAAATTATTTTTATTACTTTGCGGTAACTGTAATATAACTTTATATTAATAACTTGTTTATCAGTAGTATATGTACCGGGTGTCCAAAACCACCCGTACACCCATTTTAAAATCTAGAATATTGAGGAAAATTGAAAATTCAAGGTCACTTAGTAGTATATCGACCGTGCCCGTTCGATTGGAAATATTTTCAACTTCCGGCCTTACCAAAACTTACCTACTGAGACCGGAAGTCAGTTTTTTAAATGGAATGCTATATTTTTTATGAATTCGGGTTCTACGCGAAAAAATTAGAATTTTTTGTTCGAAATATATTTTTTCCGTTCGATTTTTGGCCCCCAAATAAAACGAAAAAAAATATTTTTTATGGATTCGGGTTCTACGCGAAACACTTAGAATCTTTTGTTTGAAATTTTTTTTTATAGATTCGGGTTATACGCGAAAAAAATAGATCTTGTTTGAAAAAATATTTTTTTCGTTCGAGTTTTGACCCCCAAATCGAATGAAAAAAAAATTTTTTCGAACATAAGATTCTAATTTTTTCGTGTAGAACCCAAATCCATAAAAAAATATAGCATTCCATTTAAAAAGCTGACTTCCGATCTAAGTAGGCCACTTCCGGTGGAAGCTGGAAGTTGAAAATATTTCCAATCGAACGGGCACGGTCGATGTACTATTAAGTGACTTTGAATTTTCAATTTTCTTCAACATTCTAGATTTTAAAAGGGGTGTACGGGTGGTTTTGGACACCCGGTGTATCAGTAACATACCTCTGGAGTATAAACGTTTAAAAAAAGGCAGTCTTCTGAACCTATAATCGTGCGAAAAATTAGATGTCGGGAGAAACATTCGCTTGCCTCCTTTGTAGCATCTCTTATATCCGTCCATGGCTCTGCTGGTTCAGGAGCCTAAAAATAATGTATTAATTTTGGTTAATTAACAACTTTTCTCTTGTTAATTTTTACTAATGCATGTATTACGTAATTTCCTTGGTTTTGGTATTCCACTTTTATGGAACTATACTTGAATTTGTATGAAGATTGTAATTTACACACTAAGTTTGAGAAGCCTATTTTTATTGCATGAGGGTTGGGTTTAGATCCGGAGGCTACTACTAATACAGCATAATCATTTTGACGTATATTAGAATGCTACGAAGTTTTTTCACCAGCGTTTGTTCAATGATAAGTAAATATTTTTTCCACTACTAACCGTACAAGATATTATTTTGATTTATATTAGAAGGCCGTGAAGTTTCGTTTCACTACCGTTAGTTTAGTGCCGGGTAAGTAATTTTTTTGTTACTGACCACTGGTCAATAATGAACAAATTTACATTTTTTGGCAATTCTATTACAATTTTAGAAAGAAAATACTTCTAGAACGATTTGCTATAATAAGGAAATACAATTTATTGGCATTTTATGCATTAAAATCGTTGTTTTAACTAAATTAATGTATTTTAAAATCTGACCTACATTTTAATGTCAATTCAGCCAAAAGTGTTTTAGCAGTTCTTCCGTAAACGTTCCCTTAAATGCCAAAAGTACAAAAGATGGAATTTAACATGTATAATCATACAACACACCATCTGCAAGTATTTCACCTACGCGGAAAATCTTATTTTCGTTAACGTCTCTTTACTTTTAAGTAAGCTCTGAAGGAACTCAACATAATTCCTAAGGAGCAGCTTGGTAAAGTAAATAATCTTCAATTTCTTGAATTTCTGGCTGTGTAAATGCAATTTATACCTTCATTCATCATTTTTTATGCAACTTATGCTAAGGCACAAAATACTAAATTTAGCTTTTATCTCTTATCACCTTTGAGGATTACATCCTTTGGCTCTTCGAACCTTAGGATCTAAACTCGGCCTTCAGGCAATAAAAATAGACTTCTCAATCTTAACCTATAATTAAATATGAAGGGTCAGTTTGTTTAACTGGGCCGTAGAGGCATCTGGTCACCCCCTTTTAATTTTCCTTCCTATAGTCAGTAGCAAGTTTTAAAAATTTTGTTGGTACTACTAGTTACCAAATCTTCTAACGCAATTGAAAGTGAAACTCAAAATTGTGTAGAATACTGTTAAACGTTTTGCACAAAACATCGTTGTTTCCCATGGTAAAAATAATTTTCTGGTAAGAACATTTGTGATAAAATATGGAAAGTAAATATTACTAATATATCATTTACATCTTTAGTGAAATCCTATATAAGAGTTTTGAAGTTATGTCCATGGTCTAAATTTTGGCGATGGGTGGTACAGTTGCCCCGCGTTTTTGTCAAAATGAGGCATCTGGGCCATTGATTCCGTAGCTAGCCATCTTTAAGGATAAAACGTTATAGAATCCTGTTTGCCCAATAAACCCGACCCTAGTGATAAAACGACTATAGGATAGATAAATACAGTATCCTTAAAAAAAATCATTTTTTACGCTTCTGGTCGTTTTATTTGCATGTTGCATGTTTCTCTTATTTTTCAAAATATATACACCAAACTTGTCAAAATTTTAGCAATAAACAATTCACTGAAATGCACTCTAATGGGAAAATACACAGCGGTGGTCAAATTGCCCCAAATATGCGAGTAACTGGGTCACCCTGCTAACAAAATTGAACAAATTTATATTTCTTTCCGTATATTTCCCTGTGACCTTATAACTTATTATAGTCGGTACCTAAATATGTAGAGGGGCTACGATCAATAGGGCTAGATTCTATGTTACTTAGAACAAAAGTTATCGTGCTTTGAAAATTGCGCGTTGCAAAAGGGTGGCCCAATTAACCAAACTGACGTTACTATTAAATTGAATAAATGCTTTTTTTTAATTAATATAGTTTATGTTATGTGATTTTGAAGATAATTATAATAGTGCTTGCCTACCTACTTACTACTAACTACTGAAATAAATAATTAAAATATGGTTAATAGAAAATATTAATAATTTTTGCTATCAATAACAGTAAAAAAGTTTTTCTATACAATCTGGATCCCCCTATATAAAACAGAAATATTAAAAGTAGTGAACAAGTGTAGTGTAAATTGTTTCTAATTTAAAAGAATTGCACAAAAACTCGCAGGACATTATAATCGGATTGACTGTAATTTGCAATTATTAAAAAAATGACAGTTTAAATAACAACGAGTAAAAAATTTTACATTTTGTAGCGTTATGGCGTATAGTATTATGTACTTATACGAGGTTGTTACTTGGTAAATAAATATGTAATTTTATTTGGCATTGTTCAAATGTATGTACGTAAAAATTGAGATACGTACTGTTTTATTGAAGTTATTGTATTGTTTCCTTACCTTAAATCTTAATTCACCGACTGGTGGTTTACCGTATGGGATACCTTGAAAACTGTAATACTGTCTTCCTCTCCAATCTTCAGCAACTCTGCCACGTAATGTTCCTTCTTGAATTGTTACAATTGGCTCCATAATGACTTTTAAATTTGCAACTGAAATGGTCATATACTGACACGTTGAACTTTATACTGACATAGTCCGTCTTATCTTGATCAAACTTATTACTTATCAGTAATAGCATTATATAAATTATACAACGTGAGCCAATTGTGGTCCATTTCTTAAATTTTCTTAGATGCAACCAAAAATACTAATTCCACTTATCATTTGATACTGCCTTTGATTTAAATTATAAATTGAATCAAAATTGGCTACAAACGTCAAAATGAAAATGTAAGAAATTGAATCAGCAAAATTACGTAAAAGAACTTAAAAACTAACGTAAAACTTGTTTAAAATGCATTCCATTGTGGAGCAAACAAACTTCAACCCTTTTTAAAAACGACCTTTGAACGCGATGTAATGTCTCTGATGTTATGGCCATACACTCTTCACAAATTCTTCGTCCGTTCTTCGACCGTATGGAAAAGAGTTTGATAGATTCTCGTGTTTTAGTACGCCTCACAGGAAAAAATCTAAAGGGGTTAAGTCCGGACTTCTGGGTGGCCAAGGGTTATTGGAAACTCTTCCTATCCAAACGTTTGTAAAATTGTCATCTAAATATTGTCTGATATTTCTATGAAAATGGACTGTCAAAGTCAAATTTGACAATACTCAGAACAATGGAATGCTAGATATATTTTTTAATTTTTGAAAAATTAGAGATCTAGTGCCTGCTCGAATTAGTATGTTTGGTTGCGTCTAAGAAAAATTCAGAAGTACACCATAATTGATTCACGTTGTATATAATAACACGACATGACTTTCGTCCTACATAAATAGGCAAAATAAAATCACAGTTGGTTATAACCGCAGCCCATGAAAATAGTTTTTTTCAAAATACCGAAATATTTGATAAAAAGTTTACTTTATAGCATACGATAATTGTTTTTAACAATTTTTAGTGCACTGACCAGTAGAGAGATCAACAGATACTCATTTAATTGTTTATCTCATTTCTTAATAATTTAATTGTAGCTGTATCAGAATGTTCAAATAGTACCTATTATCATCTTTGAAAGATAAAAAAACCTATTTTGTTATAATTCGACTAAGAAAAAAACATTTGAATAAAAACCAAAACGTAAGAATTTTTAATAAATAGTTGGTGTTTCGCTTTTAATTATTTCTCACTTTATAAACCCTTGCTGATCTTAACAATTAACATTGACCAAAACTTTACATGCTTCTTTAACGATCCTACAGAATACTAATCTGATATTATCTTATTTTTCATATAATTTTCTCTCTCCGCGGATCAAGACATTTGAGATGTACTATATACCTATGTGTTCATACACGGAGCTTAATCTGTACAGTAATACCTCGCTTAAAGTTGCCTCCGTTAACGATACCTCGCTATAACGTCATTGCTGGGAGACGTGGTAATTCCCATATTTATATACAACGTGATTTTGATTCAATTTATAATTTAAATCAAAGGTAGTATCAAGTGGTAAGTAGAATTAGTATTTTTGGTTGCAGCTAAGAAAATTTCAGAAATTAACCATAATTGACTCAAGTTTATTAATTAAACATAATAAATCGAGTAGAAAGAGGTTAAGAAAGAGTGCAGTGTCACAACAAACAGGATTGCCTTATTCAACTATCTCAATAATTGTAAGCCAATCAAAGAAAATAAAAACCTCCGTTGAAAACAACAGCAACATTACTAATAAAAAAATTTGCCGCACGCGAAGTAGCATTATAGAAAATGTTGAGAAGATGTTACGTGTTTGGATTGAGGATATGGGTCAACGTCACATGCCAGTGAGTCAAATATTAATTCAAAGCAAAGCAATAAGTTTGTTTAACTTCTTAAAAGACCAAGAAGAAGGAAACAATGAAGAAAATTTTGTAGCATCACGTGGATGGTTTGAAAAATTTAAACAGTCGCATAACGGGAGAGGCAGCTAGTGCTGACAAGAAGGAGGAGAAGGAGGAAAATTTCCGAAACAATTAAAAACTGTAATTGAAAGCGGTGGATATCCTCCAAATTTGTTATTCAACGTTTATGAAACGGGTTTATTTTGTAAACGTTTGTCATCTAAAGCATTCATATCACAAGAAGAGAGAACGGTGTCAGGGTTCAAAGCTGCGAAGGATCTCTTGACTCTGTTACTGGGCAGTAATGCCTCGGGAGATTTGAAACTGAAACCAAGGGTAATTTATCATTCGGAAAATCCACGAGCCATGAAGGGTTTTTCCAAATCTAATTTACCAGTAATATGGAAGTCTAACAGAATAATGGCCTGGGTCTAAAGGACCTATTTAATAAATGGTTCCTTAATCATGAATTGTATTAAATGCTTGAACATGTTACAGTGAGTTACTACAAGAAAAGAAGACTCAAGCAACGTAATCGACCATTGATTCGTTCTTGTCAAAAAAATAAAAACGTCACAACTTGTCAGTTTATTTACATATAACCGCTAATTTTGTAATACTTGCATGCATACTAATTTTAAAATTTAAATTTTGTCAATAAAAGCTGTTTTCAGTTGTTCCTATCTATTAATTAAAAGATAAAAATGAAATAATGTATTTTTTTCAATTTAGTAACCTATCCTTATCCTTCGCGTGTTATTTCTTTTTCCGTTAACGTTGATTCGGTTAATGTAGTGTTCTTGAGGAACGCATGCCTAACGTTAAACGAGGTATTACTGTAGTTTATTAACCTAATTTTGTATGTGGTAAGAATTAGTACGTCCATATATATATATGTCACTACACCGAATAGAGTAAAAACAATATCGTTATTAAAACTATTATGGGGCCATAAAATACGTAATAACTTTGTATTAACCTGTACGTTGTACTTAAATATTTAATCTGTTAAAGTAGTTATTCAACATTATAAGTAACTTACCTACCGTTTTCACAAATAAAAATTACTGTGGTAGGTACAGAAAAAAAATAGTCTAAACCAAAGTTTAATTAATATAACCTTAAAAGAAATTATTTATTTACTTATATAACTTTATAATTTCGATACGATTATTTTTCAAGGTTATTTTATTTCTTCAACGATCTTATTCGCCTATCCATGTGGTCACACAAAATACACGTCAGTAATATATTAGACTAACAACTACAAGGGAAAATATTCATTTTCTAGAAAATTGCACAACCGAAAACGCGCTTGAATGAACACTATTTTTAACTGTTTTAAGATTTAAATCTCCTTTTTTAAATAGAAAATTTAACAAAATGCAAGCCCCGGTAGTTTACATTTAGGTGACAAATTGATATACTATTTATCTGTATTGACTGCTAGAACATTTTTATAAAAGCATTTATATCAATATTTTTTACAAAAATTTTGTTCGTTTATCATTCAAGTAAATACTGTTCCAAAATCGCATTCTTTCAGGTTCAGGATTGTAACGTAATTTGAAATTTTCATTGATATCAATGTAATATAAACATCCTTTGACCGGTGATTTCCACAATACTTTGTATCCAGCTCCTGAAGCTGGATCGCCACTCTCTGCAAAATTGGTCCAAAATTTTACCATTTGGTTTATAAATGAATCCTCAATGCTTCCAACTTCCACTTCTGGACTGAGACAATGTTTGAAGAGATACCCTAGTTCATCCCCATGACTAGCTCCTGTGAATATAATTAAGTTTCTTCTAATAAGAAGGTTTTTTTTAAGAAAAAATAGAAGTTAAATAATTAATGATTTCAACATTATTTAGTACCTCGATATCTGTTTGCTTTTCGTACCCTATTTTTCATAATGTTTAAATCTGTCTCGAGGGAGAATCGATAGAAGTAAATAGGAGAGTCTGAAGTTTCTAGGTGATTTTTAATAGTACTGTAAATTCCTCTGAGGAAAAATACGTCAGTCATTAAATCAATGAACGGTTGTTTGTTCCGTCGATTCGGATCTTCACGCGTTCCGTAGTAAAATTCTTTAATTTGCTTCGCCATCGTTTCCGACAACAGATTTCCCATTCGTACATTCAAATTGTTTGGGATGACAGTCGTAAAATCGGTTATTAGTTCTGAACATCCTTTAGTAAGAATATTGTAATTGTCCCAATAAAGGCCTTCAATGGAATTGTAGCCAATGATCATCGGAACTTTAGTATAATCACCAGATAAAATAATTTTCAACGGTTCGTTTGGTAAAAAATTATCGTCTTTTTGTCTCTCAACTACAGGACTGTTGACCCATTTTATGTTAACGTGGAGAGCCTGTGAAGTGCATAACGGAAAATACTATCAAATTAAATAGAATTGAAAAGATACTTCAGTAATTGTTTCTTGGGCCTCAAGTAATTCCTCAACTGAAATAGTTTGTAAAACTGTGAGGATTTCTGTTTCATTGGCGTCCTCATCCAGTTCGAGAGCTTCTGCTAAAAGTTTTCCTGTTCCAAATACTCCATTAGCCCAAGGGTTTAAGGCACACCCGCTTTGCATTATAACTTTGTGAAATAACCCTAAATAAATTATTGTACATTTCATCCAACAATAACACGTAAACACCTTTAGACATTGGAGAGAGCATATGTAAGTGCACACAGGCTGCACCACCACCTTGTCCAAAAATTGTTACATTTTTTGGGCTTCCTCCAAATTTTTTAATATTTTGTTTTATCCATTTTAGCGCCATCACTTGATCTTTCAGTCCTGCATTTCCATATATCCCGAGACTTTCATCTTCCATACTCAAAAAACCTGTGTACGAAACTATAATTGTACTTGGATCACATATTTCAGATTTTGAAAATTACAATAAATAACTATAATCAGTTGCCCTAATTGTTTTGTATCTTCTGAACAATTAGGTTCAGTGTACTTACTGGGCTTTTGCAATATGTGATTAATTTAAACAATTGTGCACAAATTTTTGTTTGAAACTTTTTGCAGAGCTGTTAAAGTCCTCTTCTCGAACTTGATAATTAATTGTATTCAAAAAGCAAGACAGTGATGGAAAAATATTTTCACACTGCTGTTATAAACTACAAACCTAGCATTCCAATACGATAATTAATTGTGACCACAACCACATATTCACTTAACAAGTAATCTGGACCATACAGTTCAGTTTTACTGGAACCAGTCATGAAATATCCGCCATGGATCCATACCATCACAGGAAGCAATATTCCGTAGTACGTCTTTACATTTGGCGTATAAACGTTTAAGTATAAACAATCTTCTAATCCTCCAAATTCACAATACCGTAATGAGTGCCTTTGGAAACACTGCGGTGATTCTACTGTAGCGTCTAAAATATCGGTCCATTCCTCAGGCGGTTGTGGCGCCTAAATATATTATAAAACAATTAACAAGTTTTAAACAATTTATTTGTTAAACTACTTTAAATCTCAATTCTCCTAAAGGTGGTTTTGCATATGGAATTGATTGAAACGAATAAAATCTTGTCCCACGAAAATTTTTAACCATTTTGCCTTTAATTTGGCCCTGTTTAATTCTAATTATTGGTTCTTCTTTTGGGATGAACTGAAAGTTTAATCCGGCAGGTTCATTTTCGAAATTTAAAGTTTTTGGTTCATCGTTTGAAAAACTATCTAATTTTGTAATCTTCGGTTCATCTGTTGAAAAACTATCTGATTTGCTAATCTTTGGTTCATCTGTTGAAAAACTATCTAATTTAGTAACATTTGATTCTTCCATTTGAATAATTTAAAACCCCCCTTACAACAAAATTTTCTTCCAGGTAATTAACTTGACATTACTGAAATGTCACTGTCGATTGCAGCCGTGGTTTCCAAAATTACGAACAGCGGAGATTTTGCATTGTAAGGGCATTTGTCCACTGCATTCGATTTCTCCGATCCGATGTCGGTGCAACGTAGCGGCGCATACATTTTTATATACGCCGTTTGTTCACGGATTCGAGAATACAAAACACGTATGTACCAGCATCATCCCCTCTTATTCTCCACTCGTGTCTAACGTATTGTAATTATAATACCGGTCAATCTAAGTCATCTGAACGGGCCACTTCTTAGTGATATTTTCTGTGCCTTGTTCTAATTTCCGTCACTTAATATAACCATGGGCATATATGAAAGAACAGTGAATTATTTAGTGAAATTTACGAACACAATATATTACAATTAAAGATGGCAGGACAAGAATTTTATGAACCAAGTGTTGTTCACATTGTAATCTTCTATTTTACAACCATTTCACTGAAATTGGTAGTAGAGTTGTTTGCTTGCCATTTGATAAGAATTTGTCTGATATACATATTGTATATTCTTCCTTCTACTAAGTAGGCAAGTTGCCTGTTTTTTCTTTGTAGTATTCTTCGCCTACGGTCCGTCATTGGTAGGTTGTCACTCCTCGTTTTCGAGGTCTTCCTGTACTCCGTCGTCCTAGTGGTGATTTTCACAATTCTCTCTTCAGCCATGCGTTTCATTCTTCTTCTCTATTGACCACCTAATTAGGTCAAGCAATAAAGCATATTTTCATGACATAAATAATACCCGGAAACCGACTGTGCGATTACATAAAGGACAGTTAGTAGATCAATTTGACATAATTTTCCACTCTAGGACCATAATTTTTAACTTGTTATGAACAATTTACAAGAAAAAATCGTTTTTTTTAGTTCTTTGCTTTTAGAATGGAAACTAATGAAGCAATCTTAATGTTGTCAATAGACGAATTGTAGAGAATTAAATTACGAAGAGAATGTGGAGTCGAATGTCCCGATTGAATAATTAGAACCGGAGAAAACCCGGAAAACCCGGAAATTTCAGTGTTTTTTTAAAAAATTCACAATTCCGACATTTTTTAATTTTAAGAACTGAAACCTTGCACACAGATAGTTATTTATATATATTTTATGTGTGCAAAACCCCGATTCTGTTGGACTAACGGTTACTGCACAATCACCATTTCAATTTTTTTCTGCGATATTTTCGCGGAGGGCTGCTTGCTCCTGTGGTTGTCCGATTTAAATTTTAAGAACAGAATTGGAAACTAGACGTACACAGAAACAAAACGTTCATTTTCAATTTTCTATAAAATGCAGCGAAATAGGTGAAAAACGGTCGTGAATATGAGTAAAAACGGTCGAATTGTAGAGAAATAAATTACAAAGAGTGGTCGAGTAGTGGGGGAAGACCGGCCGCTGAGGGGAAGTTTTTTATATAATTATTTCGTTTATTACAAGATTGAAAAGAAGAGGACTTACCTCATTGACGAATGCCAGTGCCAATTGATATTTGGTCGATGAGTTCGCCATTTATTTTTGCTTGGATCTTGCTTGCAAGGTCTATATTTTCAATTATCCTTATGATGTTGCGGGGTACTTGTCTGTCACAGAGTGTGTCAGTTGTATTCTGTTGAAAGCCCTCTCCAGATCAATAAAACACATGAAGGCTGGTCGATTATATTCCATAGACTTTTCGGTTATCTGCCCTATGAAACATATAGCATCAGTACAAGATCTTGCTAATCTGATACTTTGTTATTTGTCTGCTAGTGTAATAACGCCATTTATTTTGTTTCTTATAATCTTTGTGGTTGACTTTAGCGTAGTACTAAAGAGATGAATGCTCCTATATTTTGCTGGTATTTTTGTCACTCTTCTTGAACTTCAGTGTTGTGTTTGTGTAGTGTTGATTTGCCATTTATCAGGAATTCTACATTGTGAGAAGATTTTGCGAATTAGGGTTGTTAATTCTTCAACTAGTGTTTCTTCTCCGTATTTAAGTGACTCATTAGGAATTTCTTCTTGGGGGTCTTTCCTGTTCTTAAGTTTCTGGGGTACTATTTGAACATCCCTTTTCTCTATTAAAGTGTCCTCGTTGATCACTATTTTCGGTGTATTTAATTGTTTTTGAATCTCTTGTAGTTTTTTTTAACTATTTGGCCCACGTGTCTTTATCTACGTGGTTAGTGGTAGTGAGCTTATTTGCTTCTTTTCTTTGATTCCTGATCAACCGCTATATTTGCTTTTTGAAACCGTAAAAGTCTTTTTCCATTCCCTTTGAGAAAATCTCACAATGACTATTCAATTGTCTGACTAGAGAGTTGATGTTTTGACGAATTCTCTTTTATTCCTCATAAGTTTCTATTGTTTGTTTCGTGATATAATAATAAATAGCTATCTTTTTCTTTTTACATTGTTCTCTCGCTTCTTTGCAGAACCACAGCTTTTTATTTCGTCCTTGTTTTTGCTGGTTTACATTACGAGTTCCAAGAGCATCGACTGCTGCTTCTTTGATGCTTCTTCCCAATATGTTTCAGCTGCTGGTGATATCTTCCTCTTCTTCTATCGAGTTCTTATTGATAAAGATACGGATACAGATCTTTTATAGTTGTGTTCCATAGAGATTCAATGTTAACTTTTTGAATTTGTGTGATTTATTGTTTTGTATGGGTTTTTAGTTTAGTTATTACCCTGATTCTGATTTATCCTAGCAACAAACTATGGTCGCAGCCAACATTAGCAGAATTTAGGGTTCTTACGTCACCTGTTGGTTACAATATAGTCGATCATTAAATGTTGTGCTCGAGTACTTCTAAACATATATTTGTACTGTGGTTTGTGGTCAAAGAACGTATTATTGATTCTTATATTATTAAAGGAACAAAGCCTAGTTAGTAACTCTCCTTTTTGTTTAGCACGGATTCGTTGAAACGCTGCTTTACACCTGGTAGGTACTACTTCATTACCAATACGCGCATTAAAATCCATCAACATTATCGTTGGTCTTTGTATTTTTTGTGTATTGCTGTTGCTACTCCTTCTTTCACCCGCACGTCTATATTTACTCCGCTATACGCCTCTATACATATAATCATCATATAAAACAAATTGAAATTGAAAGTAGGCTTTCTAATTTCTACATAAATTTCTGGTGCGGAAACAATTATTAATCAATTAACTTACAGTTTCTTTTGTTCCTTTTCTCCGCATCCACGTTTTTTATTTTTACACATATAAATTTAAATTTAAACAGTATAACATACACAACATTTTAAAAATTAATGTATTTAACACTTCGTCCCACACATTTTAAATTTTCATTGTATCTCTACACTTCGTTAATTGCTTTTTATGCATGTTTATTTCTCTATAGAGGAATAAACATTACATTCATTTTTAAAATGTTGTGTATGTTATACTGTTTAAATTTAAATTTATATGTGTAAAAATAAAAAAGTGGATGCGGAGAAAAGGAACAAAAGAAACTGTAAGTTAATTGATTAATAATCATCATATAGTTTCTGTCCTTTACCCTTCATTTTGGTTTCTTGCAATACACATAATCAATTTTGTTGGCCTTAAACTCCTTTATCGTTTCTTGTTTTTTATTGTTTAACAATTTCATATTCCAAACGTAATACATCTTTAGTTTTCCAAGTCGTTAATGTTTTTGGAGCATGGCTTGTCATCTTCGAGGCAGTCCGATTTCTAGGCAAAGTATCGGTTTTATGAGCAGGATAACTTTTTATCCCAGAAAGGGAGCTAACCTGAGAATACTCGATACCTGGGACCATATTTTGAAGACCATTGGTAGAAATAATTTCATGTGTGTCAGAAGAACTTGTAATTTATAATTACTCATTTAGCGTTACCCAGGGAGCACGTGGGACTTTCGTCCACAAACATAAACAATATTGCTAAAAATAAAATGAAACAATAGAGTGGATCAATTTTATAACGGAATATGTTCTTAACGATCTCTATACAATTTTTTTTACAGTGCTGTTAAAATTGTGAGGTTTTAAGAAAAACAATAATTGAAATTTGTTTAGAAAATCATTAGTTTTTTTGCGAAACAGAAAACTTGTTATGTAGAAGTTTTTCCTCTTCTTTAATCCAATTGGGAACATATACATCTGCACAGCTTTTTGCAGAGGTTAAAGATATGAACCGAATTAATTTTAGTAATAACAAATTGAATTAACGTTTTCTAAATGGAAATTAAAGAAACCTTTCAAAATTTATTGAAAGATTTTTAAAGGTAACCCAAATCTTTCATTTACCATAATCGAATCATGAACTCATTGTGGAATTATTTACTATGATTTTAAATTAATTTCACAATAAAACTATGCAGAGTTCCGAAGAGTTAACGGAACAAGACATGTGCAACAATCTTCTCTATTATCATAATAAGTTACGAAACTCTGGCGAACTTGGAACTTTATGTTAGAGGAGTCTACATCCTATTTTAAATTGCTTTGCAACTTTGATTTATATTTCATTGTCTTTATGAGAAGAGTTTTAGACTAGAGCAACATTTTACGTCATATTGTTTGTTTGTTGCGTTTTCACTAGAAAATTTATGGGTTACTTTTCATGAATCTTTCAGCAAGTGAGGATGTGAGATGCTGTTGTTCCTTTTCGTTTTCAAATCCAGCCTCTAGCAAGAAAAACTAGCTTTTGTGTATATTGGGTTGCAGAACGTAAGGCAAGATTTGTTCCATGTGTGCGTCGATAAATAAATAAATAAGTGTAACTGCAATTTTGTCTATCTAAAGTAATTTGTTTCAAATTTATTTGTTTTACATTTTCTACATGAACGTTTAACTTATATTATTTTATATTATTATAAGTAGCCGGTTGGGGCTGTTTCAACCGACTGAAATGCTACGGGAAGCCACTAAAAATACAGGAACTAATTTCTTTGAAATTTCTGGTATGAATAAGTTTGTTGAAGTTGCATAAAGAATTCTATGCTTGCCGTGAAAATACTTCAGATTTACGATGCAAGCAAATATTTTCTTTTGTATGAAAGAACTTGAAGAATGTTTTATTTAATTAAAATCGTGAATCGTTTCGTAAATTATTATTATAGATACTAGCAACCTGTTTGAGAACACTTTTATGGCTTTGCGGTCAAAAGGGTTGAAAGAATGTAAACAAAAAAATTGAAACCATTTAAACACGAAGAAATGTATTTCTTTACATTTTTACGGCTAATTTGATTTACCGCAATCAATTTCTTTTCATAAATCTTTTAAGCCCGTTGCGTGCGTACAAATTAAATATTACATTAACGTTGCTTACATGCGTGTAAACTGCCTGATAGTATAAAACCTGGAGCGCATTTTTAACTTCAACTTCGCGTTATTTTGTATTTTATTAACGTATAACAGGTTTATTTTGCACTCGTCAAATCCTAAATTTAGTCAATTTTGTGAAACTGTTTCATTGTTTTAGACTCAATTATACCGTATTAGATTAGCTGAGTATTGCTGTTTGTCACGACATTTTCAGAGAATTTCTACATAAACTGTAATTTGTTATGTAAATACACTTATTACATCTACATTTACAAACATTAGGTTTTAGACTTCATAATATTTGCAAACGGTAATTGGCATTGCGAGCAGAAATTCTATTCGATAAGCGATAACAACGAGCAATTCATAACAACACAAAATTCTAGACATTTGCGGTTTAGGACTCAAATTATTTCAGCAAATAAAATTATTCGTATAATGACTGTAGCTGTATTTAATTAAATTTGAAAGATCCTTCACTAAATTTCAAGATTTCCTTGTATATCAGCTTGGAATATTTGAAGTTTGATAATAATTGAAAGTAGATTTTTTCTAATTGATAAAACTAAATTATTTTTAATTTACTTTTATTTTTACTTGATCAAGTTGTAAATTAGTTTTCATACAACTTCTTATTTATTTTAAAGTATTGAATACATAATATAACGAGGAATATAATAAATTAAAAACTTTCGCTCCTTTAATGACTTCAAAATGTATAAGCGCCACCACAAAACACATTTTGTTGTCAACATCTCACAGAAATTGAACTAAATAAGTTACTTATAGTGCGAATTTTTTTTAATATTTATTCCCTTTGGCCTTTGGCGTATTTTATGATTATAAATACAACATATCAACTTTTAAAATTTTGCTAGAGTCACTTCTTTGTAATTTTTGTGCCATTACTTTTGAAGTCGTATAAAGTCGATCCTTTGTTTGCAAATATAATTTAGTTAATTTTTTTTTCTGTTACTATAACTGCTTTTATCGTTTTGATTCTGAATAATGTATGAAAAACTAATATTACTAAACATTTAAAAACAATTAACTTTAATAATATATTTTTATATTTATTGCAGTTGTCTAAAAAATACTAAAAAATATGTATTTTATTCAAGTTTAACTGTACCAACAGTTTGCGTAAAACTCATATTACTCGACGCAGCAAATTAAAATAAATCTGCAAGGAAAAAGTCTGAAATTAATTATGATTTATAACTGAACTTTCCGTAAAAAACAAACAAAAATGCCTTCTAATTTAAAATTTATAATTTAGAGGGATGCAAATGTATATCCATTGTATACAAGTGACATTTCTGTTAAATGATTGATTGACGACTCCCATGTTGCTTTATGACTGCATATAATGACTAAATCCATTTTCATTTCGTGTACATAAATAATACATCCAAAACTCCTTTTTTTGTATCGAGATGATTAAATTACGGCAGGTGTTTGTATATAACTAATACCGTAACCAATGATCTTTCAAATTCAACAGCTCTTTTGTTAAAGCCTGCCCTTGGATGCGCTCCATATATTACTATTTACCTGACAATAGGATCGGGTTATTTTCTTTCATTATCGCACTCTAAATTAAGGCTTCACCTGCCCCTTTTTAAATCGACAATTTCTGGCCGGAGAAATCAACGGAATAAATATTTTTTGTCAAAATAAAGTCAAGTGTGAACAGAACAGGAATGCGTATTTTTGCATCTGCTAGTATCAAACACCTACATAAATATTATATTTATGGTAGGTATTTTTCTTTTACGTTATAACTGATTGTAAGTTAAACAAATAGCAAAGCAACTCCAAAAAAGCGTATGTTTAAATACGCTATTGCAAAACGACTAGACACAGCATCTACAACCCTTCACTTACAAAACTCATAATCGAATCATACCAATTGAAATTGTATCGCATTCATCACTTAACTGAGATTTAACAGTATGCGAATGCCAAATGTTCTTTCAATTTAAGGAACTGGATGAGCAAGTGTTTATACAACTTTTACTGTTTGCGCCCAGCGGAAAAAGATTTTAATGAAACGGTGTAAACGAACTGACTTCATGTTAAGCAAGCTTTTGTAGAACTAAAGTTCGATTTAAAAAAGGCTCATTACTTATTTATTAATTAATGTTCAAGACAATTGTGTTAATTACGTTGTCTTTATGTTACGTATCCAGGAAAGATATTAAAAATCTCAACCTTCTATTTTTACATACACTTTTGATTGCTACCTTAATTACTGCCTTACTTTTGAAAACATCTGGTAAAGGACCTTTTCAAAATTGCAAGTCTCTCTCGCACCGTGACGTATTAAGCGAACGACCAGTGCGCAGCGTTGATGTTTACTTAAAGTGAAGTTTGTGATTTTAAAATCTGACACTAACTTACTTGACATTTTGTCAATTATTTATTCAAAACTAATAACAAAAATGGTCTATTTGTGTTGCGTGCCCTTTTGTAAATCCAAAAGTTCTGATAAATCAACATCATTCCATGCATTCACTAATAACAGGAGACTGCAAAAAGTGTGGATACATAACATAAGAAGAGACACACGAAAAATCAAGTGGAATAAAAGACCATTTACAGTTAATAAACATGTCAACGATTTTTGCCACATAATTAAAATAATTCACCAACACAGATAATAAAGAAATAAAGTCACTACTTTGACAGCACCAACGATGCGCAGTGCAACTGTGCATGATTCTGTCTCTTTCTTTTGAAAAGGTCCATTGTATATTAATTGTTTAAGTCAAGTGTCAATTTTGTTAAAATGTAAGAAAATAAAGAGTTAGCAGACATGCACTCCATGTTTGTTGGGTTCATGGAAATGCCGCTTTTCATCAAAAAAAAATCCGGAAGGAAGTATGCTTATTAGAAGTTACTTGAAGTTGTTTCAGAATGTGTTGAGAAAAGCAAGCGAAATTGGCAAGGGTAGGCCGAGGTCAGTGGTTACTTATGATTTAGAAGAAAGGGTGATGCACCATGTAAAAACTGATTCTGGAAAGAGTGTGAGCTAAATTGAGCTAAAGATACTATTTTGAAGACACCAGATGAGGAACAATTATCCCCATTCCAGGTTGAGTGGGCTCAAAGTTTAGACGTTACAAATACTGGTACAAGAGGTGAGTTATGCCAAAGGATTCTAGAACAATATTATATAAATTCATTTTTCCTCAAGACAATTCTGTTCACCGGTTCTCTTCCTACTATTTTATTTTCAAAGCCGACGTCTTCACCTTCAAATTTTTATTTTTTTTCAGGTAACAAAAAAATCGAGAAGAATGAATTGAAGGCAACGATAGATTTCAAAATCACCGGAATTTTCTCCATGCAATCAGCGCTCTTGATGGAAAGCATGTATTAATACAGCGTCCATTTGAGTAGAACCTAGTTTTATAATTGACGGGCCATCCGAAAAAAGGCCCATAGCTATAGCCTTTTACATTTGCTATGGACCCTTTTTCCGGATGGCCCCTCCATTGCAAATCACAATTTAGTATTATGTTGCACGCGGTAGTAGACGCTAACTATAACTTTGAAGAACATAAACGTGAAAGGAAGAATCTTTAAAAGTTCAATTTGACAAACCGTTTACACCTGTTTTTATTTTTAGGAGGGTCGGGTCACTGCCTTTTCGTTTATTGCGTTCGTGGGAATCGTTGTAATTGAGGAGTTTTTGTAAACACGTCACTAGTCTAAATTTGGCAAAATTGAGATTATAACGCCACTTTAGAGTAAAACTTTGCATCTATCCAAGTGAACAACAATTGAAGGCAAAAACGTCACATATGTGAAGTTATACGAATTTATAAATCCAAAGCTTACCTGTTTCCAGTAAGAAATCCGAGGGAAATTTATACTTTCTGAAGAATAATAATTTTGGACGTGTGACGTTTTTGCAAAAAACCCTCAATTATTAAGAAATACTTACATACCTTATAGCTTGATAAATACATGACAAATACTGTAAAAATTAGTACACCATTTGGTGTGTTTATACAAAAACTCGTTTATACTTAAAAATGTATTTACGAAAGAATGCAACAGTATTGTCAGAAATGTTTTCGAATGCTGTAAACTCATTTTCATTGTTAGAGAACGACCCCCGTTGGCAACGCACTTATTGTACGACGTTTGAAATGAGGATAATAAAAAAGTTTTAGGTGTTGCCTGTATTTAGGCGTACGTTAAAGTAATTAAATTTTATTAGCGACCCGACAAATCTTGAAGGATGAAGACCGTTAAGTGTCAGCTAGAAATATGTACAGAAATCGAAGGTAAATATTTTGAACATCTATCCTGCATACATAACATAAGCATGATGTTAGTAACACACAATTATTAATTATTTTAATAAGGTTCAATTTTGTTTAACTTGGTTTGATAGTTTCAATACAAAAACCGCTCCGAAACGCTACGAAAAGCATGAATTTCGGACATTTAAACTTTTTAAGTTTGGTGAAACATTTTGCAGATAGCCTATTTATATAAAGGTACATTAAGCTAATTAGTTGTAACTATTTCTAATTAATTACGGTGGTATTCATATTAATCGATTTTCATAATACAGTTTCAAGTTTCTCCAACGTTGACTTCCCTATAAGTTGAAACTATCAATAAATGATAAGAATAAAATAATAAATTAATTGGGACTTAATTCTAGCTTTCCAATAGCAGTGCTAACGTTGAAGCTTTAAATTTACGTTATTTCTATTTTATTTAGTATTTCATTATAAGCTTGAAATGTAAGTAAATTAAAAATTTCACATATCTCAAAATGTTTACAACCTTAAAAATGTTTCATTTTTACTGATGCTGACAGTGAAACAATAAGCACATAATATTTTCTCAATTTTTATTTATCGTGAAATAAAGGTCATTCGAACGCGCTGAAATAAACTGTTTACAAAGTTATGATATTTTTCTCAATCAAAAACAATACTTCAAATTTTCTTATTTGTTTTGAGTTTATTTTACAGGAGGTGTCAGAGAGTTTTGTTCTATTTAGTTCACTTATCATCATTTATTATTAGGAACTTTATTTACAATTTAAAACTTTCGCATTTCTGAGGATAACGGAAACTGCGAATATCGACAACCGCATACCTAAAGCCGCGGATAATAGCGAACGCGATAAATTTACATCCCATACGTTTCAATAATAAATTTTCTCAAAAACTCATCGATTTGCAATAAAATTTACTTATAGGCAGACTTTCGAGAAAAAAGCTGAACTGTGGAGAAGTGAAACCGCAAATACTGATACCGCGGATACGTAGGTTTTACTGTACTTACATCTCTTGGAAATGCAAGTGTGAAAAATTATATCATGTTTGTCGTCTGTACATGCGTCGGTACTCATTTAACAAACGCCTTACATTTTTCATTACACGGTGCGTAGGTTGGAACGATGTGGCGCCTTTATCAAAAAAAATTATATGATGGCTATATTATTATCTGAAGAGAATCCCTGACTAGTACAAAGAATAAAAGTCATTGTTTAGGTAGTAATATCCTCGACAGGCATAATAAGTTCATAGTTTTGTGTTGATCATTAAAGGTGCTCAGAAAACAGCTACGTAGCTTATGCTTAATTCTTCACAAGAATGCGAAAGCGGTTCCGGGGTACATGGTATGTACTCAGAAGATAGGGGGTAGGTTTTAACTGGTAGAATTCGGGCACTACCTAAGACAGATGTTTATGAAGAATTTGATCCCTCCTTCAATCCAAAAAGGTATATTGTAATGTTTCGTGAGTGTTTTAATCCTGATTTCCAACAATTTTATGAGTTTGTTGATCAATGGTGGTTTCAGCAAGATGAAACCACGGGCATGAAAGATATTTATTCTGAAAAATTAATATGAAGAAGCTCCTACTGCAACCGATTTTTTGTCACAGTCGACAACAGCAGGGTCTAGACACTATCTGTAGCCACTATACCACCTTTAGCCACTCTTCTTGTAAATACGTATTTATAAGTTTGGCATAAGTGAATAACCAAGATTGTATTTGATTACCAACACATTTCTTTGGCCCACGCGTCTGTCTCTAATTCTTTTTTAAAATAACAATTATTTTATTTGACACTGAAATAAGAAATAAATATAGGGGAACCCTGGGCAGAACGGGGTAGCGGTGTACAACGGTATATGGCCTCTATAGAACCTATATGGCGCTGAAATTTGGTGTAAACTACATTAGTTAATCAAGTAGGACGCCTTGCATATGAGGACCCTAGAAGCCAAGGGGAATAAGTGCCAAAACTATAGTTTCGAGATAATTGAGCTCAAAGTTGTGGATTCATGATAATTGAAAGGAAAGTGGCTAAGTAACTTGTCAACAGATAACAGCACTGGGTGCGAAATCAGTTATACCCTTTGGCCACAACACAGAATGCATATTTTTTGACATCATAATGCATTTAACTCATTATATTGAATTTGTGACTTATACCCCTTGGCTTCTAGGGTCCTCATATGAGACAGCGATTTTGATTCGCAGTTTCACAGTATTGTGCAATCCAGACCTACTATCTAGTTTTTTGGCAACCTGTTGCAACCTGATGCAATTTTCCAACAATATAAATTCAAGATTAGTTGCTACATGTAATTAAATACATTAATTTAAGTCTACTTATGACAAATGCCGTATTGTAAGGATTGTTTTAATATAATAAGATTTTAGGGATAACGATCTATTCTTATCTTAAAGGAGCCATAACTTAAACAGTGTGCGGTGGGCCGGAACGGGGAAGTACCCGGGTACTTCCCCGTTCTGCCCGATATCTTGAACAAATTTACTAAGGAAAAGTCAGAGTTGAAACCGAGGATGATGCCGAATGTCTTCATTGTGGTGATTTTTATTCATATTCAAAAGAAAGCTGGACATCATGTTAACAGTGTTTCAATTGGGGCCATAACTCTTTTGCAGGAGTTGACAGTGATGCTGATGAGGCGACTCTTATTTGTGAACTTTGCTCTTAAAGCTGATTTGTATTTCTAAGATATTCGATGATTTCCAATGATTGTAAGCCGTACCCCGTTCCGCCCCATATGCAGGGCAGAACGGGGTACTTGGTATAATGTTTTTAAAAAAATAAGAAAAAATTGTTTAAGTTTTATTCTTTAACTTTTAACCAATTTATTGTGTTAATGAAGAAAAGTTTATCTCATGAATGTGGTGTTTAGTCTTTACTGACCTCGATAACTTGTCTAAAAATAATTTTTCACTAAGTACCCCGTTCTGCCCCGGGATTCCCTACACAAATATTTTTCTTGGAAGAATACCTATCTGTAGAACATTACACAGAGATGTGTAGCATAGATAACTCAAATTTGTTAAAAGTGTGGCATACAGCCTTGTTGCCCCAATCCATTCAATAAATAAAATGCACTTTGTAGTGTTTCGATATGTTTGGCTAGTTATTATAATAATAACGGATCATATTTCTGTTCTTAAATAAATTGTGTCCCAGAGATGGAAAAAAAATTAATCATTTTTCCCATCTTTGTCTACAAACTAGTTACACATGAAACAACTGGCTCTATTGCTATTCGTTTTGTTGTGTCGAAGCGAGCAGACGTACTTTGTGTCCGCTCCGTGCTCAATTTTATTTTATTTTTTATTTTTTTTTTTTTTTTTGTTCAGTTCTTTTCGCCAGTTTTTATTATTTATTCCTGCTTCAGCTTGAGTGAGTAAATGAGTTTCTGGTGCAGTGAAATTTTAAAACATTGGTGCATAAATTAGTGCGGAAAGTGTTAAACTTGTGAATGGCGTCGTTCTTGTGCACGTGGCCTGCTCTTGCAGTGCACTTTCCGTGCCAAATTCGATAGCAATCTGCCCGGGAGTGCTCTCTGCGTAACTACTAATTGATTTGCTGTGAAATTGACGCCAATTACGCCTGCGATAGCGTTAAATTAGTGCCGGGCCTTTGTTCTCAGTGGAAAGTTTCCAAGGGTCGCTAAGCGGTGCGATTGCGGGGTGGTAAGTTCCCAGCCGCCTGGGTCAGCGAACACATCTGGAACGTTCTAGTCCCTTCTGGAACCGTGCGCGCGTCACTTCGTGGTTCGAAAATTTTTCTAAGTCCGCTGTTCGAAAATTTTCTAAGTCCAGTGCCCGAAACTTCTCTAAGTCCGGCGATCAAAATTTTTCTAAGTCCGGTGCTCGAAAATTTTTCAAGTCCAGTGCTCGAAAATTTCTTTCTCTTTCTAAGCCCAGTGTGTGCGCGCAGTCTTTTTTTCTCGTGAACTCTCCGAATCATGTGCGCGCATCTCTAGTTGCTTCGCGATCACTTTGGAACACTCCGGTTTCTCCGACAACATGGCGCCCAAGAGCTCCTCTGTGCCACAGAAGTCTGCGCCTCAGGCCACGCCACCGACGCCATCGACGTCGTCTACCCCCACCTCCGCGGAGGAACCCCAGGCCGCCCCACGCACTGCAGCCCTCGCCCCGCCGTCTGCGCCGCCGCCTGCACCGCCGACTCCGCGGCCGTCTGCATCGCCGTCCGCACCGCCGCCCCCTACTGCTACGCAATCCCTGCCGACCCTCTCTGCCGAAGCGCAACACTCGGCCATCATAGATGAACTTGGCAAACATTTCGCCGTAATAACTAGTTTCATCAATGGCTCTAAAGCGAAAGTGGTTCGCCGCGACGCGACGATGCGGGCGGTGGTGTCGGCGCAGACGGCGTTAAACCATCTAACCCGGCTTTTTACGAAGGTCCATCTCCGCCAATCGTCTGTGGCTGGACTGCCGCCTCCTGCGGAAGACCTGCAGGCCGTCATTCGCACGGCCATAGAGGAAGCAATCCCGAAGCCACCCCCGCCTCCACCTCTGTACAGCCAGATCGCCTCAGTTGCCGCTCGCCCAGGTCAGCCTGCTCCGCTTGTCGCCCCCAAGCCCTTGCCGAAATACAGGGTGCAAATAAATCCAAAGGACGACACCACCGGCATCAACACTGCGGATGACACCCTCAGGCTGCTGCAATCCAAATACACGCCGGCGCAGTTGCAAATCAAGCCAGACAGAATCATTAAAACCGTCAAGAACGGGGTGATCATTGAATCATCATCCCCGAGCGTCGTGAGGCTGGCGACCAGCGCCCTACTGGAGGATATTGGGCTGAAGGCCACGGTCCCGAATAAGCCCTGGCCCACCGTAATAATCTACGGTGCGCCCAAGTCAACCAAGAAGGAAGACATTGAAGCCCGACTGAATGAGCTGCTACCTCCCTCCATCAAGAAGGATTTCATGCGAGCTGCTTTCAAAGTTGGACGTGGCACTGACCCGACCGACAACTGGGTCATCCAGGTGGACCCGGAGGCGAGGAAGATCCTGCTGGGCTGGGATAAGATCAGCCTCGGCTGGACGTCCTGCCGCGTGCGGGACTACATCAGGGTGACGCGCTGCTTCAACTGCCAGCGTTTTGGGCACGTCTCAAGGCACTGCAGTTCGCCTGAGCTATGCGGCTTCTGTGCACAAACCGGGCACGCGACAAAATCCTGCCCCACCCGCAATAACCCCTCCGCGCATCGCTGCGTAAACTGCGCGAGAGCCGGAACCAAATCCTCTGTCCAACACGATACCTCCAGTCCATTCTGCCCTATTTTCCGCAACCGATACGCCGATGTAATAAGCAACACTCAATTTAATGAATAAACTTCTTATCTTGCAGGCAAACCTCCAAAAATGCAAAGCTGCCACAGCCGAGACGCTGAGGTACGTAGTGCAGCACAATGTCCAGGTCGCCCTGCTGCAGGAGCCGTACAATTACCGTAGAGGCAACCACTTCTACGTGCCTGGCCTGATGGGACTACGACTCGTGGCCTGTGACACTCTGCAGTTTCGGTCGGCCATCACCGTAAATGATCCTCGTCTTGACGTGCTGCACCTCCGGCACCTGTCATCAGATATACTCACTACGGCTCTTGTCTCCACTGGCTCCCTCGAGATCTACTTCATGTGCGCGTACCTCCCACCGGCGTCGCCAATCTTGGCGGACCTCACTGCAATGCACGACGCTCTTGGCGCCCTACAGGGCAAGACGATCTACATCTGCGGGGACTTTAACGCGCGATCCACCATCTGGCACGACCGCTTTTGCGACCGCCGCTCGGAGCACGTGGAGGGACTCATCCTGACTCACGATCTGTGCGTCCTAAACGAGCCTGACAATCTGCCTACCTTCGAAAGCCGCAATGGCAAAAACCACACAGACTTATCCCTCTGCACGGCGAACCTGGCTCGTCGAACCGTAGGCTGGAGTGTGCTCGACGGCACAAACTGCGCCGACCACCGTGCCATAACTTTTTGCTTCCAGGACGGTGAATCCCCAGCCCGTGGTCCGCCACGGCCAACCTTTGACCTGGATTACTCGTCCATCGAGCTGGAGGCTGTTGCTGCCCCGTTGCAAGACCTGGTGGATGACATCAGCCGCGAATGGCCCGTCCTGGCTTCTCCTGCTGCGGTGGACTCGTGCCTCGACGCTTTTTACGAGCGCCTCAACGCCACCCTCAAAGGACATGCCCGGAGAAGGAGGCGGTTCCCGAACCGCCCTGAGTGGTGGACCGAAAAGGTCGACCGTTTCCGACTAATCTACCTCCACAGGAAACGCGGCCTGTACCGAAATCGCATCTTCGCCGAGAGGAACAGACTAGCTGCCCTGATGGCCGAAGCCAAGGCCCGGTACAACGCTGTGCTGGACCAGGCTAAGGAGGCCTCGTGGAAGAGGTTTCTGGAAGACGACCTGGCCAAAAACCCCTGGGGCGTTGCCTACCGTCTCGCCACAGAGAAGGCTCATGCGCGCGGAGTGTTGGCGTCCATACGTGTCCCGGATGGAGGCCATACCCTCACCACAAGGGACACCCTGTCCTCTATCCTGTACGCTCTCCTGCCGGACGATAACCCAGACGGCAACTCCCTACACCAACGCATTTTGCAGGGCAATTACAGAGCGGTGGTCCCATTACCAAACTACTCCGAGGAAGACGTCAGCGAGGCCGAGCTTGCTGAAATCGTCGCCGGCCTGAAAAGCAAGAAGGCACCTGGGTTGGACAATATTAGAGGCCGGCTTGTCAAGCTAGTGCACCCAATCGTGTGCCCGCTCCTAATCCACCTGATGTCCTCCTGCCTCAGGATCCGCTACTTTCCAGCCCGATGGAAGCACGGAAACCTTAAAGCCCTACTCAAGGATCCGTCCGGCGACCCGACCCTAGTGAAAAGCTATAGGCCGATAACGCTCCTGCCGGAGTACGGAAAGATCCTTGAAAAGCTAATTCGAGCTCGTCTACTGGACACGGCCCACCCTTTCCATGCGCCGAACCAGTACGGCTTCGTTGGAGGCAGATCAACAGCAGATGCCCTAGTGGCATACAAAAATCTAATTACTGTTGCAGGTTCTACTTACATTGCCTCTATCTTCATCGACATTTCGGGCGCCTACAACGACTTGTGGTGGCCCGGGCTCATCCAGGCCCTCAGAAGCAAGGGAGTCTCCGGAGCCCTTGTAGCCACTATCGTGAGCTACCTGGAGGGCCGTAGCGTCGAACTCTCCGCCAAAAACGTCACGGTCGAGAAGCGCTGCACCAAGGGTTGCCCACAGGGATCGGTTCTGGGCCCGACCCTGTGGAACTGCGTAGTTGATGTCCTCCTAGAGGAACGGATCCCGGAGGGATGTAACATCGTCGCCTATGCGGACGACCTTACCATCGTCGTCTCGTCGGCCTCCAGAGCGGATCTAAGAACTCGGGCGCAACAGTGTCTGGACATCGTGTCGCGCTGGGCCCGCTCGCAGAAGCTAACGATCGCAACTGAAAAGACCTCCCTTATGGTCAACCGCTCGCCTCCCAGTGTACACCATCGCGACCTGGCATTCCGCATTGGAAACGCCCGGATCCGCCTCACTGGCGACGTCCGATACCTTGGAATAATCGTGGACCGGGCCCTTACATTCGAGAAACATGCGGGATACCTACAGAGGAAAATCCGCGCCTTCGTCGCCTCTCTAAGACGGAAATGCAGGTCATCCTGGGACTTGGATGTCTCCGGCTCCCTCCACACAATATATCGAGGTGCCATCGTCCCTATGGTGTGCCATTGCGCAGAAATGTGGCAGCACAGGCTCTGCGTGGTCAAAGTTCGACAGAAGATACTCTCCATCCATGGCCTTTGCTGCCGAGCTGCCTGCAAAGGGTACAGCTCCCTCTCCACAGATGCGGCGGCGGTCCTAGCGGGAATTCCACCGTTGGACCTAGAGATGCAGAGGCGGACCTGCCTCAAGGGCCTCCGTAGGATCGGCTCCGCCCCTTACAAAGGCGACATCCTATACAGGGCGGACTTTCCTACGCTCACACACGCCAGAGAGTACCTGCTCCTGCGAATTGCGGACCGATGGCAGGAGCGCTGGGATGCATCCACGAAGGGAAGAGTTACGCACGCTTTTTCCCCGCAGGTACCGGACACCCCAAGACACCTGTCTTTTGTGGCCACTCAATTCCTCTCTGGACATGGGAACTTTGCCACCCACCTTCACCGAATAGGAAAGCGTGCCGATCCCTTCTGCCCGGAGTGCCCAGACAGAGACGATGACCCGCTGCACAGGCTGCTCGACTGCCCGCTTTTCGACAACCCTCGAGCCACCCTGCAGACCCAACTGCAAGACTGGCCTCCGCCCCTTGAGTTTGCACTCACCTGCGATCCGGCCCTGCTTGCTCCTTTTACGGTGGCGATAGAAGGCAGTTAACAGCCACCGGCCCACTTGGCCATCTTCTGATGCACTGACGGCGCCAACCAAAGCACCCTGAATCTGCACTGCCGCACTCTGCCGTACTCGGAAGAACTGGTGCCGTCATCTACCCCTGCACAGTCAAGCCGCAGCCCCTAAAACCTGCCTGGCCAACCCTGCCTCAATCCAGGGCATCAGTTAAACAAAGGAACTTTACATCTGCGAGTGTACATAACCTTAATCTTAGTCTGGAGAGTTAGGTTTAGAATAAGATGTACAAACGAAATGAAATATCTGGTAATCTGCAATACTGCGTCCAATTTGACGCTACCCTCGGACAAATAAACGCGCCGCTGGGCGCCTTATTTTTTTTTTTTTTTTTTTTTTTTTTTTTTGGCTCTATTGCTGGTCACTAAGTGGCGACTAATGAAAACGACGTTTTTTAATTTTTGTATCTTCATGTATTTAGTTAAGTGCCTGCTTAACTTTAGATAAATAATGATTTTAAAGCAATGACGTCAAAAGTGGTTTCATTTACACTCGTCATCAAGAAATATTACAAAAACATAGAAATTGAGGCGTATTCTGCTAGAAATACCGGTTGGCTACAGATGGAATTAAAAGTGGCTATTGCAGGGACAAAGTGGCCGAAGATGGTGAAATTGCATATATCGTCTAAATAATTCAATTAAGAAGATTTGCAACATTTCAGCTTAAACACTGCAGCATAACTAAAAAGTGTAAAGACTCAGTTCAAGTGTCCCAAATTTTAGGCAAAGGACATCAAAGTCGTGCGATTTACACAAAACACTCAGTTAGTTTTTCGCTTCTGAAAAGTAAACTTTTTTCCACTTAGGTACATTTTTCTACAAGACGGATAAAGATAGAGCCTTTAAATTTTTTTGTGTCGTAAAACATGTACAGTTGAACTTCCATAAAACGAAGCATTACGGTGACCTTAAAAAAATTCGTTATACAGAAATTCATGTCGGAAAAAAAACTTCAGTTTCACCCTTTCAGGTCCACAAGATTTTTTGAAGTAATACGATTTTAGGCATTAAAATGACTAGGTATCTATTTAACATAAAACAACGTACTTTCAAAATTTACGTGGGATACATTATATCGCAAGGTCGCAAAAGGATTGATATGCAGTTATGTAGTTATTTAATTAATTGAATAAATAAGACCTTCCCAGTGTTATGAAACAATTTTTAAAAGACAAAGAAAAGTAAAGTAATAAAATAAATACATTTTGATGTAGTAAAACTTTGACGGTTCCATTTAACATTGTAAACTTTTTGCACGCTTAAATTAGTACCACTTACTTCGTCGGCTAATCCCTCATAAAATGTTGAACCCTGGATACATCTAGAAATATTACTACAACCAAGTGTTTTTCCGAAGTTACAGTGAAACAACAAAAGAAATCGTGGTAAATCTTGAAGATTTGCAAAATTGGGAAAAAAAATTCGTAATACGGAAATTTTTACTTTAAGGGGTATAAAATGTATTAAAAACGTCTCCAGGGTGAAGATTCCCCAAAAAATTCGCTATACCTATAGAAATTCGTTATAGGGAAGTTTGATTGTATATCTGAAGTGATTGAATAAAAGAATTTAAAAAATAATTTCTGGAATTTGCTTAAAAAATTCTAAAGTGTAATTTTATTCTTTTTTTTTGGATAACGACTTTTGAGTATAAAAATTTTTAAAAAATTGAGAATTCCTTATTCAATAGATCAGAAAGACTTAAAATTAAGTGTGTGCAAAATTGGTTGACATTCGTTGAACGGTTCTGGAGAAAAGTGTACTTATGTAATACATTGAAACTTATGGGTGCTACCTAGCGTACCCGACCCTCTTAATGTGGCTAGAAATGATGTCTCGATCCCTACTTACATTATTTAATGTTTCACACATGACTTTTCAGAGAACATAGCTTTAGGTTTTAAAGAATCTTATTGATTAAAATTAATTATCACTGAGTTAAATCGAATAAAAGTAGGAACAACATTCTGAAAAATCCTGTAGGTATCATTTCTCAAGAATGTTGAATTGTAGTATAAATATTAACGTAAATTATTTACATGCTACAAAAACATAAAGTTAAGGGTACCAACAATTTTTTCAAATTAAAATAAAAGGGAGGAGATTAAAAATGGTATCTTTTTCTGTTTAAAAGGATATTATGCTCATAACGGAAACAGGGGTGACACGCTCGAGCAAATAACAATCATTTGTACTCGTCATTAAAGGAGCCAATCAAATATAGAGTAGCCATTAATGAAGGACGTGTCGATTTAGTGTCGCTAGCACTTGCTCGTTTACAGTGTAATCGTAACAGCCATTTTACTTTCGTGTTTTCGTCAAATTGAAACTATCCCAACGACAAAAGTTACAGTAGCCCAATTATCAACTGCCATAACGAAACGTATCCGTTTCGTGTGTTCCGCACTGAATTTTGATAAGCGGAATGTTACCTAAATGAACCAATTCGCTACTACATGGTTTTGATGATCAAATAGTTAATAGGATACTCCTTGACCACCCTTCTCGTTTCTTCGCAGCTGCTCTTGATTTATCGTCTTTGGTTTTCATACATCTTTACAATGGCTTTATCGCGGCTTGTACATCAAACAAATTGATTTTCGAATGAACAACATTCAAGAGCATCATGTGTAATTGATGACATGTACTTACGTGTATGGCCGAGAAGACAGTGAAATCATGTTTTCTTGTTTTTTGATTATTATAATTAAAGCTGAAATGTGGGAGTCGAATTTATTAGTATTTTTTTGTTCTTTCGCCACGAATGAGGTTTTAATTACAAAGAGGCGGCTGTAATAAAGTAATTTCGGTTCGTTCAACGCAGCTGATATATGTCAGAAATTAAGATATCAAGTCTACAAGTGCTTACATAATTATCTTAATAATCTATAATTAAAATTATACTTGCCGGATATTTCAACGTTCTATTCAACTATTTCCGACATAGAAAGCCTAAACTTTCGTGCCCAGTCACAATTAAAGTTAGTTTTTTGAAATGGATGTCGGCACTAGTTAGGAAATGTCAACAGCGAAATCTAAAATTAAGAGTAATTACACTTTTAATTACACCTTTGAAAAGAAATGTTATACCGAAAGATACTTTAAATAGACGCAATTCATTATTTGTCTCTAAATATCTTTTACAAGTTAGTTTCTATTAATAGTGGTCAGAGATTGATAGCGCTGATTAGTAAACGAGTTCTCAGAGGCGACTAGAAAATAATCTAATTCGTATTTTGAAACAAACATGTCAAAAAGAATGATCGTTAATGATTTAATCCAATCGTGGAAACTTTATTGTAATGAGAAAAAATTATAATTAATAAATTTACCGAAACCTCTTTGTTAATCCTCAATGTGACTAAGGGCTGATTCATGAATGTGCTGCTACATTTATTTGATAGCTAATATCAATCGTTGCTATAACTACAACAAATGTTGCTAAACACTTTAGCTGGCAGATCGTATTAAATTGGCAGATATGTGACTTAACTAAAGTGCTTAGCAGCAATTGTTATAGTTTACAGCAACGATTGTTATTTTGGAGGCACATTGATAAACCGGCCCTAAATTAATTACTAATCGATATTATTGTAGAACCGATTTCACCAACCTCTGTGAAATGTAATCGTCAATCAAATTCACAGCAACAATTGTTGTTAAGTCTAACTGACGTTGGCAAAATCGATGGTCAGTTTTTATTATGAACTTTAAAAAAAATTTCTGATGAATAAAATGAAATCAATGCACTTCATAAAATATTATCTGTTGAGATTAGTGCACTAAAATTAATTAAGGAATCGATAGGCGTTGGAAACGCAACGACCCGGCCAATCGACATGTTGTATACAGGGTGAAATAAGTTTTACCGTGGGTGATAAAATAACCCTACAAATAGGTTGTCAATTCTCATAAATTAAATGAGTACTTTTATATTAAGGGGGCCACTTGAGAAGCAAGATTCACAAGATGGCGCCACCGTAGAAAAAGGTGTCGATTTTGTAAAATGCTTTTTTCATTAACAAGCTTTTTTATATAAAAAACTAGTGGCGGATATAAAAGATAAAAAATGAACTACGTATAGACATAAATTTGCCATGGAAAAAGTTGAGAAAAGTATTTATTTAAAAATGTCAAACTTTCAATAATATTTGAATTTTTTGTTAAAAGTAAAGAAAATCTTGTTGATCACACCCTGGTAGCATTAATCATAAGTATACTCGTACTAATCATATTTGTCAGTATTTAAGTCAAAAAGCATCGGAAAGTGTGACATTTTTGAATAAATACTTTTTTCAAGTTTTTCCATGGCAAATTTATGTCTATACCTAGATCATTTTTTTATCTTTTATATCCACCACTAGTTTTTTACATAAAAAAGCTTGTTAATGAAAAGAGCTTTTACAAAATTGACACTTTTACTACGGTGGCGCCATCTTGTGAATCTTGCTTCTCAAGTGGCTCCCTTAAGGCACATAGAAATTAAAGGTACATATTTAAAATTTTACAATTGTTTATTAATGACATTAATAGTGATTTGTAAAACGCAAAAAATTCAGTTTTGCTAGTGATTCTTGTAAAGTTGATATATGTAACTGAATGAAACATCCTGTCCAGTACCCTTAGAGTAGAAGAAATGAAACGTCCATTCAACTTAAGAGAAGTTGAAGCAGTGAAAGCTGTAAATTTAGTTAATGAAGAATGTAGCCAGCGATATGTGGCGAATTTGTCAGGAGTTAACCAATCAACAATTTGTCGAACAGTTAAACGTTTCAATAAACCTGGAAATTACTGCAGAAACTCACAATAAGGTCATAATAACTTTACACATGTAAGAGATGAGTGATATCTTACGCATGTCGCCTTAAAAAAACAAGTGTTGTACCAGCTTAAAGCTAAGCAGAGCCCTAGTAGCAGCTCGAAATGTAGCAATTTCTGGACCAGCGGTGAGGAGAAGGCTCAATGAAGGAGGACTGGACAATGGAAGACCAGCTGTTGCATGGCTCCTCACCAGGAAACATAAAGTCACTAGACTGCGAATTATAATGGAACACGTAGATTGGACCATTCACGACTGAAAGCGAGTTTTGTTTTTAGACGAAACAAGCGTAACTTTTCATTCACCAGATGGACGTCAACGAGTCTGATGGAGGCCAGGGAAGAGGTTTGCTGCCTGCAATATCTTCTCCGTAGATTCCATTTTTTGGTGGATTAATAAAGTTCTGGGGAGGAATTTGTTTCGATGGTCGCAAGGATTTGGTTCCTATACGGGGGAGATCCATGAATGAACACTTCTACAAGGAAAACATCGGAGAAGGACATGTAATGACATTTGCTCCATTTATCGGGGACAATTTTATTCTTATGCAGGATAACGCTCGGCTCCATGTTGCTAGAGTGGTACTGGACTACCTTCGATTCGTCAATATTCCAACTGTACACTGGCCACTAAGAAGTCCAGATATGAACCTCATAGAGCATCTATGGGGTGCACTAAAACGATCTGTTGGACGCCACATACTTGCTCCTTTGAATCTTAGGGAATTCGAACAAGTCGTTCTTGTCGAATGGGAAAAATATTCTACAGCAAACCATTCACAACGTGGTCAATAGCATGTCCAGACGTATGGAAGCAGTGATAAGGGCTAGAGGAGGATCTACACGCTACTGAATTTAAATTCTTACCATTTAATTTCACCTTCAATTCCTTTTTAAAAGCTTTTCATTGACACCGTTTTCATTGCATTTGACAGTATTGTTTCTTCCTGTTATGTATTCATGCTAGATTTATCGATAATACCATTCTAATTTGCCAAACACTAAGTAGTTCAAATCATTTAATTTAATATCACGTAGATGCTATAATTTAAAGCTTCGAAAAAACAAAAGTAATATTGAGAAGTTTTGTTGATGCGTTAATTTTGTCCAGGAGTATAGATTTATGTTATCCCAAAATTCCTTTCTTTAATTTTCCGGATTAATCCCAACCATAATAGGAGTGGAAAGACGGACAAAACAAACGTGCGATGCCAAAGAAGTTGGAAAAAGAAAAAGAGGAAGACCGCACAAATGTTGAAACTAGCAATTAAGTTAAACACCTGAAATAAGAGGAGTAAATTGATAAGATATTTCGATCTTATCGTAGAATCAGAAAGAATAGAAGAAAGTATGCAAGACAACACTGTAAACTCAACTCAACAACTCCTGTACCGAAAGGTAGAAGGAGGTAAGGATAAGATAAAATGAATCCGGCGTACAAGACGACCTCTGGTTTTCATATTTGTTTGGTGTTTAAAACTCCGCTTATTACGCCGGTACGTACTCTATGTTATCATAATTCTTTATCTCTTTAGAAACATATGATAATATATGGTAAACGAGAAGAAGCAAACAAAGACCATAAAACAACAATAAACCAAATAAGTGTGATTAAGTTCAGAAAAAGATATATCACACTTCAGAATAACCATAAGGGGCCATGTACAAATTACGTAAGAGCGGAAGGGGGGGGTGTATGAAAACCCCGACGGATCCTTACATGGGGTAGGGGGGGATTAAAACGACAATATTACGTAAGACGATTTGTTCCGATATTTTCAACATTTTAAAAAAAATTGGGTCTTGACACTGTATCCGATGAACGTAGCATACCAGTAATAACCTCTATTGTTGAATGGTTAATTAACCCTTTTTCCACATGAGAAATAATAAAATTATTAAATTATATTATTATAGAATTGTTTTTTTTATTAAATCATCATTTGAATGAATAATTATTACCTAATTGGATAGTTAATAAATAGCCTCAAATAACTGTATGAGAAAAACCAAATATTTTTCATAAACACGCTGTTACCCCCTCTTGAATTTGTAAAATCTTACGTAAGACAGGGGGGTAGGGGTCCTGCAAAACTTACGGTCTCTTACGTGGGGGTACGGGGGGGTTAAATATTGGAGTAAATGCCCTTAGGTAATTTGTACACGGCCCCTAAGTTGGAATTAACGAGAACTGACAAAATTATCCAGGCAACATGGTTAATAGAAGATTTTATAAGGAAACTACTGGAAGATAGGAAAAACTTATACCATATAAACGAAGCTAGGTTGATAGGTGTGGTGTGCATTTTAATATTTATTAAGATATCAAAAAATTTAAATTTAAATTTTGCGAAAAAAGAAAAAGAAAATATTCAAATTATTACGTAAGTAAAATATTTCATCAAAAGGTAAGAAGGTTGCGGATTAAGTAAGTATTAAATTATTAAATCTACAAAGAGGCAGTTATTACTCATTTAATTTGTTTAGGTAATCTTTAATTCAATTTAAAATTGAATTAATGCTCGATGATGCTATAAGTTAGCAAAATGATACCGTATAAATTATTTTAAGGCTCCTGAAAGTATAGAACCATGGAGTGGAATAAGAGATGCAACAAAAGAGGGAAATGTATGTTACTATCGACAATTTTCTAATCAAATCGTTATAGGTTCAGAGGACTGTCTTTTCTTAAACGTTTATATCCCGACGGTTTGATATTTCGACGGGCATTTCAATTATGGTATTATGTTGCAGTTATCAGAAGGCAACACTAACGATCTGAACAGTGTTATGTTTTATATTCATGGAGGTGATTTTATCGAGGGATCAGGAAATGCTAATATATATGGACCAGAGTTTTTACTAACTGAAAATGTAATAGTTGTTACCAGTAATTATCGTTTAGGCGCCTTAGGTGAATAGTAATCTTTCGATCATAGCCATCTCATAATTTATACTGCCCTAGGATTTTTAAGTTTAGAAGATACATCTTTGGGAGTACCAGGAAATGCGGCCTAAAAAGATATAGTCTTCGCTTTAAAATGGGTTCAAAGAAATATTATAAAATTTGGTGGGAATATAAATAATGTACCAATCTTTGGAAACAGCGTAGGCGGTTCTTTGGCACATTATTTAATGCTTTCTCCTATGGTGGTAGGACTTTTTCATCGTGTAATAGCTCAAAGCGGATGTGCTCTTAATGTTTGGGCACAAGGAACTAGATGTGCCGGACAGATGTCAAAACACTTAGGTTTCGAAAGCACTAATGAAGGCGAAATAGTAAAATTTCTTCGTAGTCAGCCTGTTAATGAAATATTAAGAGCACAAGAAGGCATCTATGACGTATAAAGTACAATCTTGTTTTTGAGTTTAACTTCAATTTCATATTTTAGCTAAGGCAATCATGTTTTGAACGGGTGTTTGGTCCAGTAATCGAAAAACCATCAAATGAACCAAGATTTTTAACAGAAACCTCGTTAACAACTATAATGAATGGAACATATAACATGGTACCACTTATGATTGGATACACTTCTCGAGAAGGGTTAATATTTTATATATTTAGTTCAATAAATTTGTTTGCAAATTTTGCAACGGTAATGTCGTCAAAACTAAAAGAAAAAATTAGCCATACGCAATTAAAAGAAATTTTCAACAAAATCAAGAAATTTTATTATCATAATGATGAACCTGGGGACAGCAATATTGACAAATTGTATTTGGTAACTTAAAAACTAGCTTTAAAAAATAAACTTCCAATGTTATATTTAAAAATATTGCACTTTATGAGGGGAGTGTTACGCACGGTTCGTAATCAACTGAAAACATCTTCTAGTCCCATTTATTTATACAGAATGTCCGTTGTGTCGTCTCTTAATTATTACAAAACTGTAGCCAATATAAAGGAAGCAGGTAATATTATTTTTCTCAATGTTCATATTTTACTTTATCAATAATAAATTGAAGGTGTCTCACATGCAGACGAATTGGGTTACTTATTTAAGACCATGTACACACCGACAATTCAGCCACATAGTATCGAGGACATTAGTCTGAAACGTTTTATCAAGTTATGGACAACTTTTGCCAAATACGGTAACCCAAATCCACCTGTAAAAGATCCTCTAATAAACATCACATGGAAACCGGTAACTAAAATGGAATTAAACTTTTTAAACATTGGAGAGAATCTTACGGTTGGTATTAATCCAGAAAATCAAAGAATGGAATTTTGGGATAACATATATGAAATGCATCCGGCCACAGCCAAATTATAATCAATTTTTATTTACAAATAGGTGCAAAATAAAACAAGCCATAAGTTGTGGGATATTGCCTTTCTTGCCTGAATAGCCATAATGTGTTTGTATGTACCGATTGTAAGGGGGATAAGGTTACTACTAAATGTAATGTATAAATAAAGGAAATCTATTTATCGAATAGTAATTATGTACTTACATTTATAATTAAGAAAGGTACTAAAGACAATAAGTTTCAGTCTCGTTGCAACTGACGCGACGCAAATTTCGTACGATGATATGTTACAGAATTGAAAAACAATTTTAAGATTAAAAAAAATTAAACTGTTTTCGAATATAAAGTACAATGTATTTCCATTAGTTACCATTTCTTTATGGATTGAAAGGTAAACACCATTTTATTAAAGGTCAAGAAATGCGGCCTTTCGACCGTCGGCGTCGAGTAAAAGCAAAACTTCGACTGCTCTGTATGAAATTTCTTTCTGTCGATAGTTACGGCACTTTTGTAGTTTCTTGTTGTTGGATTTCAACTGTGCGGAAGGAATTATCTTCATGCGATGACGAGTTTCTGGTTATTTTCCGATATCCAAAATGCTAGGTGTTTTCAGTTCTACTACATAATATGTAGAGATAATAGTAATGACACCGATTTTTGCCGAGATTGAATACGTACTTGCCAAAGATTCTACAATTTGTAGCAAAAAATATAAGGTTTTCGTAGCGAATATCGTCATTTACGTATAGTAAGTAGAAAACAATTACAGTTATACATAGCAAACAAAATAATTTTGGTGTACTTGAATGCAGTTGTTCGGTCTCGATGCATTCACTGCATGTATGCAGTTTGTACACTACTCACGTTCGACCTCCCATATTATTGTGTTCTAAGAAGGTTTTGTGGTATTAAGAAGAAGATACATACAAAGAGGCTTATAAGATATAAAGTTCCATAGAGAAATGCGTTGATGATATGCATACCGATCTAGTTATATTATGTATAATAGTATTACAGATTTAAAACTAAAATAGAAGAAATATACAGTAGAATCGGGTTATAACGGCTCCGGTTATAGCGAACCACCGGTTATAACGAACTTTATTCTAAGTCCCGACATTTTTCTCTATGTAACAATGTAAAAAGCAATCGGTTATAACGAACTCGGATATAACGAACTATCGGATATAGCGAACCTGAAAAGACAAAATTAATGAAATTTTAATCGGCTATAACGAACTTTGCATTGTATATAACACGTAATAACCTTTGAATCTGATGATGACTTGTCATTAAATGAGTGGTTACAAAATGATAAACAAAGGGAACGTGAATTTCAGCAATTGAAAAATTCAAATTTTCCCGAAAACTTACAACTAGAATATTTGGGTATTTGTGGTAGACAAAAGTGACCACGAAGAAGCCAATAAGGACGAGCCGGAACCACCAGCATTACAGATTTTATGTACACAGGAAGCTGTGAGAAGCATTAACAGCATTCGTAATTTTTTACAGAATTATGGTGCGCCGATTATTGAAAATGTGTGAACAATTTATAATTTAAAAATGCAACAGTTCAGTCGACAATAACAATTTTTTTCAAATAAAATTACTTATTGCATTTTGCTTTGTTTCACTTAACTTTAGTCCTTATATTTATAATGGTTTTATACATGTGCATATTTATATTAGACAATAACGGTCTCATAAAACACTCTTGCATTTGTTCTTTCATTAACGCTTATAACGAACTTCGGATATAACGAACCGATTTTGACGGTCCCTTAAGGTTCGCTATAACCGGATTCTACTGTATATTCAGTGATTGCATTCGATTTTTTAAAATTTACTTGTACGTGAAAATTGAATTTCAACAAACGTATTTTAGGTCAAACTGCAATATCAGCGTCTTTGTATCCGCATGACACTATTCAGTAACTGATGTACCCGCATTGTTGACTTAGAAGACACCTATTGGTTGCGAATGAAAAACACCAGTGACATAATTTAAGATAAGTGTTGTTATGTTTTTACCTCTAACTATCTGTATTGAAGTTTAAAATTATTTCTATAGATTTCTGAAGTTTACTTAACGTCAATGTTACAAGTTTGCTTACTACAGAACTGAAATAAAATGAAAAACGAGAATTTCAAAAGACCTTTTACTTGAAATCTTGACACCTTATCGCTTTTCTCAATGTTTCTGCACGGTTTTGTTCATCAAAAATGAAGATTGTGCCTCGAGTTTTCAGTTAACTTTTGAAATAAAATTCTTTTCATGATTTTTAATGGACAATAAGTATGTGCGGTTAATATGTATGGGTATGTGTGGGCAAGTTTTCTATTACTTCTGTGGCGAAGGTGGGGCTAAAAAGAATTTTTTAACAAGGTGGTTACAGCGGGACGTAATTAACACTATAAAATTCGTAAAGATTTAAAAGAATCACCTTTTTTTCCTAACGAGCGTATAAAATTTGGAATTTCAATATTTAATCTTATTTTATACACGATCTAGTCGCTATAAGTACCTAGTTAGTTTTAGGATCGAATGGTATCATTTTATGATCTGTCATAAAACTCGGAAGAGCTGAAATAAACTCCTTTTATTAGACGTCAAGCGACAGACGCACACATATACATAAAAGAAACTTTATTTTTTAGTTTCAATAAGTGACGGTTTATTATTCGATAATATGTGAAAATAGTGATAGGGATAATTAAAGCTGAGTAAGTTAATTTAAACCGTCACATGTGTAATAAAAAACGAAAATAGAGGAAGCGTACCTTTCTCTGTTTTACGAATATTAATTACGGGGTATTAGCAGTAAGGACTTAGAAAGTATATCTAGTGTTATGCAAAAAATCATCATTACGATAATAACACGTTTATTTCATTTTTTAGTTTACGAATTACAGGGATTTACTCACTTACACACATGCATAGCCAAATATTGTGAAATAAGCACAACCTATAATGTTAGCCTTGTTTCAACACAGGTTCTCTGAACGGTTAGAATACTGATTCATGAATAGCTTTGAGCGCATGCGCAAACAATGTGCAGCGGAATTTTTTTTCTTTTACAAAATATTTCAACGTTTTTGAAAAAGTTTCATTATTTAATTATTCTAATATTGAAAAATTATCATTACGTAAATAACTTTCATTTTCCGTTCTTGGAATACCTAGAATAAATTTTAAATCTTCTTCGTCACTTGACTTACTGGCCAAATAGTCACTTTCACCACAATCACTCATATTTACGCACTTTAATTTTATAAATACTAACCTCAATCACAAAACAGTTGTGCTTATATCACAGCTGTACAACTATGGACTATTCGTACCTGCCTTACACCAAGAACCGATTTGACAGTTCGAAAACTGGTTTACGTACTGACCAACAATATATTGGAGCAGCCGGCCTACGGTTCGGGTTCAGGTTCAAGAGTGTGTTGGAACGCTAATTTCTTGTTGCGCATGCTTCGAACAATACATAAACTGGTTATTTACTGTGTTGGAACAAAACTATTGTGTGTCGAAACACTAGATTACGGTCATGGATCTAGTAACATAGGGACTGGATGGAGAGCAGTCTCATTTCTAGTGATACTGCAGACAGAATGGTGTTTATAACGAACGAACTCGAATGAAATCAACCAGGTGGCGAATCGATCGTGAGGACATTGGAGCGACGCGCGAAATTTTCTTCCACAAGATTACATGTAAAACTCGGTTATGTTAAATTTAAAATCACAAAGTTACAAAAGCATTAAGCGTTTCAAAAAAATATAAAGAAAAGCCTAACAAAATGAGTACTATATTTTCTTGAAAACTAAGGATTTTTATCAATATGTACCATAAAATTGAGCAAGTAAAAACCGCAGGTAATATTTATTACGACTCGTTCGAAATTCAATAGTTTCCACGTGTTTCTGAAACTGAAGTTCTTGGTGCTGCACTAAAACAATTAAGATTGGAGGATCATACTGTAAATGATTTAAAAAGATGCAGAAATTTACCAGGACCAACCGAAGGTTTACGGAAGTTCTTCTACCTCTAATGCTGGCGGTTCATTTGGACCCGGAGTTTTGCTTTGCCAATAATGCAATCGAATCACTGAATCGATCCATGGTTTTGGAAATCGAATAAAAAATACGTTTTCTCCAGAATACCTGCTGTCGGATTTACACATTGTTTAGGTATTATCTGAATCTACTTTAAATTTATTTTGTCGACAACTGTTTACCTTAATACAATTTATGCTTTATTTTATTGAAACTAACTAATCTCAAACCAGAGCCTTAATCAATGGACTTGAGGATTGAGTTGCCTACATCCTGCAATAAGTTACTTCGTTAATTTATATTAATATGTATCAAAAATTTGATGCTTATGCGTCTTTCATTTTTACTTGCGTGTAAATAAGCTGTAATTTTAAATTTCAAAAATGTATGTTTACCGTATACTGCAATGGAAAAAAACGTTCGCGCTATATTTAATGTCCCTACCCTCTGGTAGTGGATTAAAAAACTGAAATTACCGATAAACACCATAAGGGCCTACGTCCATATTTGGTGGCGTTAGATAAGTCAAAAAAACGCACTTCCCCTCTTCCACCTTTTCTTTCACCAGGGGTGGCCAACCCAAATGATCTTGCGGGCCACTTTGGAAATGCATCATAACTCCGCGGGCCACATATAAAATTATATATTCCTATATTACATTTAGACCTACTATATTTTACTACATTAGTTTTCACTACTTTGATCATTATAAAATAAATATATTTTGTAAAAGTGTGACGAATCTCGCGGGTCGGAAAGATGCTCAAGGCCCGTGGGCCGCGAGTTGGCCAACCCTGACCTAGGCAAACCGACTCTTAAGATTCAACCTTTGTTGTAATCATTTGAAAACAAAAACTTTTACCTGAGCACATTTTATGCAAATGTGGATTCTAACATAAGTCGGAAAAAAAAAGAAAAAAAAATTGACCTGAGCACAATTTATGAATATGTGCACTGCAATTTGCATGGTTTTACATAGGAAAACCGACTCGTAAAATTCAACCCTTGTAATCATTTGAAAACAAGAAAATGAAAAATTTCATCACCCAAGAATAGAAGTGATTATTTTTAAATAAGCACGTTAAAACAAACTCACTGCAAGTTGCATGCTCTCACCTAGGCCAGGGGTGGCCAACTCAAATAAACTTGCGGGTCACTTTGGAAATGCATCATAACTCCGCGGGCCACATATAAAATTATATATCCCCATATTATATTTAGACCTACTATTTTTTAATACATTGGTTTTCACTACTTTGACCATTATAAAATAAATATATTTTGGAAAACTGTGATGAATCTCGCGGGCCGGAAAAATTTTCAAGGTGGGCCGCGGGTTGGCCACCCCTGTCCTACACCCCCTCATCTATATCAGCATTTTGCTTTCCATCCAGTCCCTAGATTCATGATTACCGTTTACAATTATATCTTGTCCAATTAAAAATTACCATAAAAATTTTAATTTGTTGTTTTGTGACTAAACATTTTTTAATGTGTTGTGCTCGTACAATATAAAATTTATGTGTGTGCGGATTAAGGTATTGTATATCTTTCAAATTGTTTGACAAGATATACCATGAGAATAAAGAAGATCAATTAATATAAGATCATAAATTATCAAGAATGCATTAAGAGTGGCAAGAACTTTTCTGCGGTCTTCGTTGAGATGAAGATTGACAAGTCTTGATGATTTTCACATTTCTTTCCACTTGACGTCTTGCAGACGGGCGATTTTGCTTTACAAGTCTTTCAACCCTGGAGAACGAAATGAAATATTATCATATCAAGCGAAAACGAAACCTAAAAACGTTAAGCACGTAAAGTAAAATAAAAATTTCGAATGGTTCTGAATTTGACATATTTCTAACATGTTTTTCAGGCAGGAATTTTGATAAACACCAGGAGAACAATACGTACAGTCAATGCTTCGTAGCTCCCAGTGCCACATATATGGAGGTAGTGTAATGGTGTGGAGTAGTAAATTTTAGAGCAGGAGGCTTACACGGAAGTGGTATGTGGCTAGGTACAACAACAGCTGATCGATACACTGTCGTATGTTGTTTGCTATGTGCAATTTTATTTTTTATTTTTATTGCAACAACGTCCGCGCGCATTCAGCTACAGGTATTGTTTAGTATTTAGTACAGGTTGGTATACAGTGTTTCCCATGATCAGACAATACTGCGGACCTCGAACGATTAAAACGCGTGTGGGATATTCTGGATCAAAGGAAGAGACGTTACAAATTCCGACCACAGACGTTGAATGACCTAAGAGTGATACTTCAGGAAGAATGGGACTAAATACTGCATCAGTAGATTGCCATCCTCATAAGTTTGCAACGTTGTTTGAGAAGGGTATGAGAGCTTACCACGAGCTCGTTATTATTATTTCCTTCTACCATGTTATTTTGGATTTTCAGAAGTGCTATAATTCCAAAATTTTGTTTGAGTTTTTAATTGGTTTGGTAATAAATATTTTTCTTAAGTATTTTAAAATGTGAAATAATCCTTATTTAAATATAATTATAGCATTGAATTTATGTTTCATATACCAAAACAGCAATTTTAAAAGAGTCCAGCAGTGTATCAATTATGGTACAGTCGCGAACAATAATTCTTGGTCGTCAATGTCATTTTAAAATTTACCGGAATTGTCTTAAATTAAGAATTTTCCCTGCTTGATTATAAATAAATTGTCAAAAACAAAGTTGTCAAGTAAAAATTATGGCTCCGATTTGATATTTCGATAGAGTAAAAATCATTACATTGATTCAAACGGGCATGTCTGAAGCGAGGGTGGCAGCAGCAATGGGACTGGCAAAAAGTTCCATGAATTACATTTCCAGACGATGGCGTGAAAACAGGTTGCTCGAAAGAAAAGCAGGTTCGGGACGACCGCGAGCTTCTACTGAGGAAGAAGACCATGGAATAAATGTCAGTAATCAATGTCATACAACATATTATAGGTTAAGAATTAAGATCATTTCACAATAGAACGCTTATCATTCTGTCAAAGAGTGACTTTGACGACCAAAATTTATTGCTCGCGACTGTACATACATTTTTTCCAGAAAAGATTAAAAAAACCATGTGTTTTGTTTTGTACGACATAGCATCGATGTAATTACTCAATGCATAAACTGCAATAAGTGAATAGGTTTGGACAGAACAATTCATCTTATTCCGGCACCGAAAAGTAAAAGGACTTTAGGTTAAATAAATAAATAAATTAGGTTTCGAATGACAATTTTCTGTTGGTTTATTTAAAAGAAAAAATTCAAAAAAAAAATGTTCGAGTCGGAATAGCAATATGAAAAAACCACAAATTGTGGTGTAGATCTTTTATACCCATTGTTGGATAACATACAAGAAATTTGTGGCGAAAAATAAATTACTTTATTTCGCCAGAAACGTTCAATTCATTAAGCAAAAAACTTTTCATTCTCCCTACGTATCTTGCTAATGGAAATACTAAAAATGATTGCTTCTATAATAATGCTTCTAAAAGATAGTTCTTTAATTTCCCGTTTAACTGGCTTTGTTATAACTTTATTGTAGTTAATTACGGTGATATATTTGGTGTTAAAAGAATTACTCCTACTCACAACACACCTTTATAATTTCCCTAATGGCACGAAATTTATTTTCTCACATCTCCCTTCCACCGACCATCAGTCTACTCTACATTTTTCTGCACAAAATGCGGCATAATCAAGCCGAGGGTAACTCACATAGCAAAAATAATAACTTAATCATATTTACTGCTGTCCATCTGTCAGTTTTTTATTGTTAACGCGTTCCGGGAAATTATTTTTGTCCAAAAAATGTTTATGCAAAAGCGCCTATAACATTTTTTTTTAATATAACGTTTAGCTGCCGGCTAATGAGAAATAAAAAAATTACTGAATAAATAGTTTCTCGACTCTTTTGGTGGAACACGGTTATTTTCGCGCATTAAAATAAATCTTTTGTGGACGTCCAAAACTTTTTTCCAGCTAATGAAGTAGTATAGCGTGACAATGTATATATATATATATATATATATATATATATATATATAGGGTGCAGTGTTGTTTCATTTTTATACCATAATAAACTGCGGAAACATGTAATTATTTTAGCTTCTTGTTGAGAAAAATGATGCCATGATTATTGCGCACCATTTTACTGCATCGTGTCGCTTGTCTTCTATCACATTTATCATTTAATTTCGCTCGGAAAAAAATCTTCTATAACCATAAATCAAGACCCCGGGATAAGATCATTAAAAAATAAACATAGATTCTATCGCTTCCATTGCCAATTAAAATTTAACTCGGACCACAAAAAAACCGACGAAATTTTTTAAAAATGCCGATCATTATAATCATTTTGTTTACAGCTTGTTTCTTGATAAATTTTAATTCAATGGTCAGGCGAGGATATTGGTATCTACACTGTAGCATGTGATGACTGCCTTGTATATTTATAGAATTTTTGAGAAACGTTTGGGTAATATGTACCTGAATTTTTAACATTTGTCGAAAGTCGTTTTCAAGGGCCATCGGCGAGGTAACATTTCTAAAAGTATACTTCTGTGGAGCATTTTACGCCGTGTCTGATGCACCTGTCGCCTTTAAAATTTCATTTTATGTTAGTCTTGATAACAAATAAATTTTCCACAATAACTTCTTTTTGATGTTCAAATAAATCTAAAATTAATCAATGAGCAAAATTAATCTCTTAATTACAGTACCCTTCCTTTGAGTTTAATTTAATTTTTCATTTAAAATCAAATAGATTCAGCATCTAACAAAACGAGCCTTGTAGTTTTTTATTTGCTTTAGACAGTACCCGTCAAACCGTTACTAGCGCTTTTTAAGAACTAATTAAAATCTAATTAAAGTTTCATTATTTTAGTTTAAAATGTCTGCATTTTAATGTTGCTTAAGCTTGAGAAGATTTTACAATACAGTCCTTTTTTGCACGATTTAACTAGTTTTAATTATATATTTCTTCGTCTCTGAGATGATCTCAAAAGAAATTCATTTTGGGACGAAAAAAAAGATGGCGCTAATTAATGCTTGCTTTAATTATGAAATGTAAACTCGAGAATGAATAATAACACAATCTAATATATAAGACTAATTTCCAAGTTACAGCGTTAAAATTCCAGGAAAAATTGGCTGACGCTGACCTATTAAAATGAAAGACTAATGAACCACACCGTGTCTATGAAGTGTTCAGAAAAACCAGTTTCAATTTTTACTCCAATTAAATCTAAGATTATTGACTTCCTAATTATAAGGCTGTTAAGTGATAGAACAGAAGTCAGTGAACAGTTAACCGATATCCGATAACACCCATGAAAAATTTAAATGAATTGTTTCGCTTTATCGACTGACATATCTCGTTATATAAATTATAGTTCGCGTTATGACTTGCCCACAAATGGGATTGATCATCACGTACGCCACATACACTTCGTAAGGCTTTGTGTTCGACTTATTGCAGGTTTTACGTCCTCATAAAATCCAAATAACGTTTCGAAAGAAGACGTCTGTATATTTTCGGTTGGTTCTAAATGAATGTGCATAAATTGGTTTCTCGAGCAGGTTTTTTGGGGTGGGATTTTGCACAGGTTGGAGGCCTCACGCACGGCGCGGCACCTGCCACCCGACATAGACGGCCTGCGGCGAGGCTATAATGACTTCATCAACGGTGGTGCGTGTTCTTGTCTGACCTCTCTTTTGACCATTAAATCAATGTGAGCTGCAGGCCCCTGATTTAATATATTGCGTAATGTAATTTTTTCAAGTCTCAGGATGTATCACTTTTACGGTTTAAATTTGCAACTTTACTGTTTCTGTTTACATATTTTATGTGAACTGAACGTGATATAAAGCTAGTCAGTTTTTTCATTTTTCCCGCTGTAATAATAAAGATTCCCTGTTGAATATACCGATATTTGGTTCAGACGACCCCACGTAGGGTTTTCCTTTTTTTTGATTTATGAAACAATAATGTGAAATTATCGGAATTAGAAGCACCCAGGAAGATATCGTAATTTACAATTAAGTTGTTATCGTGGCAGAAAAACAGTCGTTCTCTAAATTTTCAATTTATTTTACATTTGTAGAATTTGATACTGACATTCATACCTACTGATTTTAAGATTAGAAAAAGAATAAATTTAAAAAAACGTAGATTCGAGCTTACAAAATAAGATTTGTGGTATGCCTATTTAAATAATGATTTTCTACATTCAAATACTATGTTGCTATTCAAATAAACATATTCTACGGAAAAATGAACCAGTCCCTCTAAAAATAAACAAAAATATATAAAAGGGCCGTTGAACTTAATTCGAGGTATATATATATATGTTACAGTTGAAGTGTTAACTTCAGTGAGTGCATGCACTAACTAGTAAATGTATACACTTACGAAAGATTTCAGTAGAAGTATGAAATAATAATCGACATTAACACTATAACTAGTAAATGTATACACCATCTAGCAAGTGTGTACAGTCACTAATATAAGATAGTAAGTGTGTTAATTGACTTTGGGATTAAGTTAAAGAAGTTAACAAATTAATGTTGTTATACTGAAATGATGGGATTACATTTCCTTAGTTAAATAATATTATTTAGTGTGGTTTCATAATTAAACTCTTCTGAAATTTTTTAATATTGATCGATTTGGATAATTCAAAGCACCTGATCTGTAAATAGACAAGGGTGGGGTGACGTCAGTAAATTATTAAGTTTGAAAACATTATTTATTGCAACACGGTAAACTAGCATGACATTTTGAATTGCACAGTACTTTTTTCTTTAAACACATACATCTGTTATTAGAACATTTAGTTTTGCAGTGACATTTAGTAAAGCCTTGTCCTGATCCAATTGCTTGGTGTGTAGCAACAGTTCTAAGTGGAAGTTCTTGATTTAATGGAATATTTTCAATGGAAAGAACTTTCTCTGGACAAGTACTAAATTGAGATCTAGCGTATAAACCTTTTATAACCCCATTTTTGGTGCCTAGTTGAAAATAACCATCTTCTGTTTTTTTGAGAATGGTAGCTAATATCGAACGTGCCTCTCCTCTACCTCTGTCTACATCGGGAACTCTTACTCTTACCGTCATTCCTATTTCACCTTCTGGATGTGAGGCATCCGAAATACGTTTCATACGTTTTGCTTGTGCTCCTAAATTTTCCTTGGCTTCATTTCTAGTAGTTTTAATTTTAATGCTTTTAGAACACAGAGCACATATATTCTTTTCAGCAAATTCCAATTCTTTGCAACATATATCACAATGTTTCATAAGTTGTAATGTTTCTTGATCATTGATAATGTATTCTTCTTTTTCCTCTTCTGGTTGATATACAGTTTCTGCCGACTCCTCAGCTGGCAAGAAAAAATCCTCACCTTCCTCCTCTTCTTGCAAGAAACAATCTTCACTTTCGTTCTCTTCTTCAAATATTTGCACTCCAGCTAATAATTGTTCAAGTTTGTTACCTAAACGGTCTTATGCAGCCACGGCGGCTGCTTGACTGAGCACGGACGTTGTAGCTGGCCATGTTTTACTGTTGCCACGGGCAAATAAAATAAATAGAAACGTCACCTTTTTTTACAAAGGGAATGACCAGACGTGTTTTACATTTTATTCCGTATTTTATTTGTGTTTACATGTGAGTTATTATTTAATGTTTCAATGAGTTTGTAACATTTGACGGCCCAACGTGGGGCACAAGGAAAAGGGCTTTTCCACCGAACTTTCACCAACGACCCCGATGCCGCGATGCCGCGACGCCCTTCTGGAGGGGGATCAAATCCTAACATCAGGAACCTCCAGTGGCGCCCGCAACCGATGATCGCTACACGATTCAGCGCTAACAGCTGCAACAGGCGACTCCACTTCCCGGAGCTCCGACGCACAGCGTCGAACTACAAGGGGATCGTCAGCGACCGAACAGCGCCGCGAAGAGCTGCATTCCGCCGCCTTCCCCGCTTTCGGCATGACACGAAAGATGCCTGCGTACTAGACCCGCGTCACTCCATGGGACTATGGATGCCTGCAGCAAAGTATGAACAAGTAGCAAGCAACCACGCAACCGACCACCGCTGTACCGACCCGGTAACAGAGTGCAACTACGCACCACTGCAAGAACCATTATGTTGAGTAGAAACCGGAAATTACGAATATAGGTTGATTTTGCGATGTCGCCAGGTCGCCAAGACCCGCTTTGAGAAACTACGTTCTGACGTTTTGGTCAAACTGGAATTAGTACTCGAAAACAAACACGTGCAATCTCTCGGTGGGCATTTATCCAAATTGATAAAAGGCCTCGCAGAATTGCACAAAAACACTCTTGGACTACTGTCAGTACCTCCGCTATTTCCGATAGAAGTCGATTTGTCAAACAGTGCTTTGCAGTACAAATCGACAACTCCAGTGGTTCAAGATAATGATGAAGAGCATGAAATAGAAAATGGGGAAGTGCAAGAAGTGCCTGAACCGAATTTAATTTGTAACCTGGATGTTTTGGATGACGCCGAACCAGTTGAACTGAGTCATCGATGCCCGATTTCGGAACTATCCAATTAGAATCTGATTATAGTGTTATGGATAATCTTACTCTTTTGATGACCCTGCTTCCCGGAGTCCCAACGCACAGCGTCGAACTACAACGGGATCGTCAGCGACCGAACAGCGCCGCGAAGAGCCGCATTTCGCCGCCTTCCCCGCTTTCGGCATGACATGAAAGATGCCGGCGTACGAGACCCGCGTCACTTCGAGGAACCTGCAGCTAATAGCTAACCATAAACTATTTTCTTTATAATATAAATAATCCAAGGCAACAGCTACTTCCAACACCGTGCTCAGCCTTTAGGGAGGGGCGTGTTACCTAAACGGTCTTATGCAGCCACGGCGGCTGCTTGACTGAGCACGGACGTTGTAGCTGGCCATGTTTTACTGTTGCCACGGGCAAATAAAATAAATAGAAACTTCACCTTTTTTTACAAAGGGAATGACCAGACGTGTTTTACATTTTATTCCGTATTTTATTTGTGTTTACATGCGAGTTATTATTTAATGTTTCAATGAGTTTGTAACAAGTTCTTCTTCAGTATTTATATCATCAATAGTATCTTTACGCAACGTAGACGACGTAAGACCAACCTTTGGAGGTTGACCAAACATGGCTTCATAAGGAGATCTCTTTATACCAGCATGCAAAGAACGGTTTTTCATAAATTGTATGAAAGGTAGTCCTTTACTCCAGTTATTACAATGATTATCCTGCATCCAAGTAGTTAACATATTTTCCACATCTTGATTTGCACGTTCTACGCTTCCTTGGGATTGACTATGTCTAGGTTTACCATGAACAATTTTCAACTCAGGCCACATTACTTTTAAATCCTCAATTATATGATTACAAAATTCGCGACCATTGTCAGACTGTAATATAGTTGGTGCACCAAATAATAAAAAAATATCGAGTACATGTTTAGCAACCTCTTCGGCTTTTTTGCTACGGAGAGCTCGTAAAACAACAAACTTTGTCAAGTGGTCTTGATAGACCATGATGAACTTGAATTCCCCATCAGCTTGCGATTGATAATCTATCAAGTCAACCTGGCATCTGCTGTTAAATTGCGAAAAAATCATTGGCTTGATTACTAAACCTTTTTTTTCACTTTTTCTTTTTTGTAAACAAGGTTCACATAGATTTAAAAAAGTTTGTATCTCATAAAGAGTAATGTTTTTGTATCGTTGTTTCAGTTCATTTCTCATTCTGTCTCGACCACCGTGACCAATTGATTCATGGGTTTTTGATAAAATATCAAATAAGTCTTCGTTCGTTATATAATATAAGACTTGGTCGTTTACGATGGGAACAATTAGGTATTCTTTTCCACCCACCGTTACAACATCGTAATGCTTTAACAGCCAGTAACAACGATTTTCTTTTGAATTTCCACTTTTGGCTGCTTTCACTTCTTCAACTAATTTGTTGTATTTCTCATGATTCATTTGAAAACTGTTGCTTTTCTGTTTTTTCTTAGACAGACACTCCTCGAATTTTTTTTTCATTTGAACTAATTCCATTGTAATGCTGTTGAATATTATTAAAATAATACCTACAATCACAAAATTACTTCAAGTATACAAACCTGTATAAATATTTGACGAAAATGACTTGTAAATATTAGTAAGTGCGATAATGAAACCACTAACCACTCCACGTGCTTACTCTTATTAAATTTTTTGAGGTTATGTTGTTTGTATACAACTTTTAATTTACAAAGTGTATACTTTCATTATATTTGAGCAGTAAGTGTATACACATACTAGTTAAAGTATCAATAACGTCATATGTAAACACTTTAACTATGTCCTTCAGTAAATGCATACATTCACGAGTTAGTGTATACAGTAACTAAATTAACACATCAACTGTAACATATATATATTTTAGCACGTCAGGCCTTGTAGGCCCATGGCTTGATACAATTGTTGCTTTCTGAATTACAATTATACTTTCTGAACTACATTGATACTTTCTGATTTACAATTGATGTTTTCTGCCTTACAATTGACGAACCTCAATTACAATTCATGCTTTCTGAATTACAATTGAATAATCTGAACTACAATTAATGGTTTCTGAATTACAATTGATACTTTTTGATTTACAATTGGTTTTTTCTGAATTACAATTAAATAATCTGAACTACAATTATACTTTTTGAATTACCATTGATACTTTCTGATTTACAATTGATGTTTTCTGAATTACAATTACATAATCTGAACTACAATTAATACTTTCTGAATTACAATTGATACTTTCTGATTTACATTTGGTGTTTTCTGAATTTCCAGTTACTGATTTTACTGCCTCCTATGTCCTTAATTACTTCATCCTTCCATCCCGACTTGGGTCTTCCTCTTCTCATTTTTCCACCTACTTCACTTTCCAAAATCTTCTTTGGAACCCTACTATTCTGCATCCTCATCACCTGCCCCGCTTCGTCCTTCCATCTCGACTTGGGTCTTCCTCTTCTCATTTTTCCACTGTTAAAAAACTCATAATCCTCAATTTCCATTGTAGTATTCCCGGTTTGCTTTGTTTCTTGTAGTGCAACTATATCAAACTCATACTTTTTGATTTCACTGCCGATCTGTTTTAGCTTTGCTTCCACAAACGTCTCACTTACATTCCCTGACCCTATTCGTAGATTAACATTCTGCTTTGCACAGCTACTTTTCTCACTTTCCTTTTTCCCACTTGCTTCTCTCTCTATTTTTTTCCTCATGACTTTCGTTTTATTCACCGTCTCATTTAACCTTAATCCCGCCCGTGTCGTCGTACTTCCTTCCCGTTCATCTTCCTCACTTAGTTTTTTGACTGCACTTAGTCCGTTTTCCTTCTTACACCTTCCATTTTCAGATGCCTTTAATTTGACTCCCTCCTGCTTCCACTCCTCCTCCGTTGCCTTCCATTCCTCCCTCAGTTTTTGAAACTCTTCTACCATTTCATCCTTATTGGTCTTTATTTCTTCCTTGATTTCTGCAGCCCAATTTTTTATCATGCTCTTTAGCTCTTCCATTTCTGCTAACTCTATTTGCTTTTGGGACTCTGGTGACCTTACTACTATTTTGATCTTTTCAAAGGATCTTAATTCTTCTTCTCTTTCCCTTTTTCTAATTACTTTGTCGGAACATTACAACGACCTTTCAACAGAATGCACTTGCAGCGCTCTACTTCCGCTTACTCTCTATCTCACTCACACTTCTAGCTTGGATTCAATTACAATCGCTTACTCGTCGCGGTTAAATTCCACGCACTATCGTTCTCTCTCACACCACTAACTCTATCTCAACTACTCGTTTTACAGTTCAACGCTCGAGATGACGACCGTACCAAAATCTTCGTTATTTGGGGCTCCTCACTTACACCACTACTGTTCCTCCTTCCCCCGTTTTTCAATTCCTCCCTTCATCAAATTTCTTCTTATTTCAATCGCTTACTTGTCACGGATTCAACGCTCTAGATGTCCATCGTATTAAAATCTTCGTTATTTGGGGCTCCTTGGTTACACCGCTATTATTCCTCACTTACACGTCCTTCATTTCCTCACTTCACCAAATGTCTTTTTAATTCCACATCACCAACTCTAACAATCCTTACTTTCTTTTCCCTGCGTGACGGAGACGTGTTTACGTTACTCGCGTCGCTGCAACACTCCTACATATATACTGACATTCATACCTACTGATTTTAAGATTAGAAAAAGAATAAATTTAAAAAAACGTAGATTCGAGCTTACAAAATAAGATTTGTGGTATGCCTATTTAAATAATGATTTTCTACATTCAAATACTATGTTGCTATTCAAATAAACATATTCTACGGAAAAATGAACCAGTCCCTCTAAAAATAAACAAAAATATATAAAAGGGCCGTTGAACTTAATTCGAGATATAGTCGACGTTAAAGTTCCGACTTGCGCACTTTAAAAGCTCAAGGAAGCTTTAACTTGTGCGAAACTCCTAACCTACCTTCTCTGAGTGACAACAATAACAGAAATACGAAATTACTAATATTCTGATTTGTTTTATATCACGTGAAGCTCCTTTGATGAAGGAACTTGTGGAGAGGCGGAAAGTGTACCAAAAATCGAAAAACTGTTCCGAAAAATGTCGGATTTTTTCCTATAACACTTGCGTAAGGTGATTGCTCTAATAATGTAATACAGTCGAACTCCTCTATAGTGACCTCCTCTATAATGATTTTTTCTCTGTAGTGATGTTTTTGTTTGGAACATGCATTTTTGCACGTTTTGCATATAAAAATACCTCTATATTATGATGTTAAGCCTCTATACAGGTTGTATTATATTAAGTGTTCACCATTGGTAACTTTGTTATTATTGGAATTGCAAAGTCGGTTAAATTAGCAAAGAATTAGTGTTTTTTCCGCTGATTACCATTATGAAACCAAAAAAACAATCGAACGTCAACTGTTCGAGATATTCACGAAAATAACATTTTTTTAAATGGAATACCCTATCCTTTTTTGCATATTTTGAAAGAATGTTTAATTTTGAGTGAAAAAGTCTTAATGCACTATTACGATTAAATTAACTACCGAGAAGTTACAAGCAATTGAATTTTTTATTTCAATTAATTACAAAAATCACGTAGACACTGAAACAATTGAAAATGGTATTTATTGAAACATTTCTTCGACGGAAAACTGAGAATAGAAATTTAGAAAAACATATTGCATGACCAAGACATTATAATAAATGTTCGAAAATGTCACCGTCTTGTTCAACACATTTTTCGGCTCTTTTTTGAACACACCGCGCTGCTTTCAAAATTTTTCTACCATCCAATACATTAATTATTGTTAAAATTTTATTCTCCAATTCATTAACTGTTGCATATCTCTCCCTGTAAACTAAATTTTTCACATACCCCCACACAAAAAAATCCATGGGGGTTAAATCTGGCGAACGTGGTGGCCAACGCACGGGCCCATTAGTTCCTATCCATTTATCAATGAATAATCTGTTTAACAAATTGGTTGTTCCGTGATAATTATGGGCCGGCGCTCCATCCTGTTGGAAATGGATGTATTGTCTTGAAATTAAATCCATTTCATCCAAACAGTTATGCAGGACAGTGTTCATAAATTCTACGTATCTCACTCCAGTCAAATTACCACGGTAAAAAAATGGTCCAATAATTTTTGAACCTACAATTCCACACCACACATTTAGACTGAACCGCATTTGTGGATTTATAGGGTGTACTTGCAACGGATTTTCGCGGGCCCAATAATGATTCGTTTTTCTGTTGTACATTCCAGAATTTGAGAAGTTCGATTCATCGGTCCACAGAAAATGAAACTCGCTATTGAAGTGTCGTTGGCAGTAACTTAAATACCAGTTGCAAAAAGTTAATCTTCGATTTAAATCGCCTGGAAGTAACGTTTGCACCGGGTGATAATGATAAGGAACCATCTTATGTTTCTTTAAAATCCTTTCAATGCTGTTCAAACTTAAATTTAACTCACTTGAAATATCTCGTATTGAATTTCTAGGATATGCCTCAAAATACGCAATTACATTAATTTCGACTTGTTCAGAAATTACAAATTTTTTCTTCTCTCTTCCCTTTTGAAACACTGTTTCGTTACTCCTAAACTTTCTATACAGTCTCAGAAAATACTGTTGAATTGGTTGCAATCGAAGCGGGTACTGCTGCTGGTAATAATCTCGAGCTCTCGCCGAGTTCTTGCCGCACATAAGATATGCTTCTAACATGTCACATTTTTCTAAATGTGAAAATGCCATGTCGGGAACCAAAATTGAACACAGCTGTTACTAAATCACACCAAAAGTAATAAATGTTGAATATACCACGTTAATGTTTGATGAAAATATTAACTAACACATTCATTCAATTGTTTTTGACGTTTTAATAATTACAATTTTCAATTGTTTCAGTGCCTACGTGATTTTTGTAATTAATTGAAATAAAAAATTCAATTGCTTGTAACTTCTCGGTAGTTAATTTAATCGTAATAGTGCATTAAGACTTTTTCACTCAAAATTAAACATTCTTTCAAAATATGCAAAAAAGGATAGGGTATTCCATTTAAAAAAATGTTATTTTCGTGAATATCTCGAACAGTTGACGTTCGATTGTTTTTTTGGTTTCATAATGGTAATCAGCGGAAAAAACACTAATTCTTTGCTAATTTAACCGACTTTGCAACTCTAATAATAACAAAGTTACCAATGGTGAACACTTAATATAATACAACCTGTATAGTGATTATTCTTTAAGAAAGGTTTACCAAAATTCTCAGGGAACGGAATGTATTGAACATCTGGTTTTCCCCAAATTCGGAATACCTAAAAAATTCTTAGAAGAATTTCATGCAAATTTCTCCTTACGAAAATTTCCATTTTTAAAAGTACTGCTGTGCAATCAACTTTGGACAGATGTTTTCATCAATAAGTACATGTTATTTATGTATTCAATTACATATGATGAAGATTGTTGATTAATAACTGTGTATTTCTAAATATTTTTTCAAACATAATAAATATTAATTTTTTGTTTCATTTTGCATATCGATTGGTTTTAAAAGTGACTGCTAAAACTATAAAATTATGCGTGAATTCTATATAGTGAAGTTTCTCTATAGTGATGTTTTTCCATGGCTTTTCGAACATCACTATAGAGGAGTTCGACTGTATATATGACATGAAAATTGCAACACCAAGAAAGGGTGCGATTTTTTTGACCAAACTTGTCAGAAATGATTAAAATTTCAAAGAAAAGAAACAAAAGATTGACACAATTTAATTTAATTATTATTAATAGTGTGTTGGGTCACACCTATTAGTTGCACACTCCCTCACTCTTCGTAGCATTTATTCCAGTAGGTAGTCGATGTCCTCTTGGGACATGGTGTCTCAAGCAACCTGCAATTCATGCCGGAGAGTTTCTAGTACTTGTGGGGGATTCGCTAAGTTAATCAAGTTCTTTCCAATAATATTCTACACGTGTTCAATTGGGGAGAACTCGGGAGATCTGGCTCATCATTGACATGGGACTTTTCGAACCGATTTAACGAAGTTCTACATGACAACGGGCATTATCCTGCTGGAAAAGTGGGTCTTCGAGCTGCTGAAGATATGAAAGAAGATGAGATTCCACCACTTCATCAACGTAACATTGAGCGTTCATGGTGCCTCGGATGAACACCAACTGAGACCTACTCGCTTATGCTGTAGCAACCCATACCATAACTCCCACGGCTAGGTGTACACTCCTTTCAACAAAAAATTGAATATCGCGACGTTCCCCACGACAGCAACTTTTGGACTGGAACGCGGAGTGGCATAAGGTGGTATTCAGCGATGAATCTCAGTCGAAACGTTGGGAAACGTCGCGATATTCAATTTTCTGTTGAAAGGAGTGTGCACCGAGACCCGGGAGTTATGGTATGTAATAACATACGAGAGTAGATTTCAGTTGGTGTTCATCCGAGAGGCACCATCAACGCCCAGCGTTACGTTAGTGGAACCTTATATTTTCAGATATTTTCAGCAGCTCTAAGATCCACTTTCCAGCAAGATAATGTCCGTCCCACATAGCGAGGACTTTTCTAAACCGGTTCGAAGAGCCCCATGTTAATATCTTGCCGTGGCCAGCCAGATCTCTCGACCTCTTCCCAATTGAAGACGTGTGAGACATTATTGGAAAGAACTTGATGAACTAAGCGAATCCCCCAAAAATATTAGAAACTCTACGGCATGAATTGCAGGTTTGTTTAGACAACGTGGCCCAAGAGTACATCGACCACCTACTGGAATCAATGCGACAAATAGTGAGGAAGTGTGAAACTAATAGGGGCGGCCCAACACCTTTGAATAGTTAAACGCTTCTGCCAAGTTTTGTCAAAAATTTTGAACACCTTCTTGGTGCTGCAATTTCCATGTCATGTAGTATATAATCCTCACAATGGACACACACTCCTACAAACAAATACAACTTAAGAGTATGAAAGCAAAGTATTTGTCGTAAAAAAATTATCCTAAATTTCTAAATTACACCTATAAAACTTATTTGGATTTTCAGGTTATAAGTAGATACTGCCTTTGTAAACAATGTAATTAATTATTTTAATGCTAAAAACTCATCAAACTCAATTTTTTCCGTTATTCTTTATTTATTGTATAAATGCATTCACTCATCTTTCTAATGCATGATAATGGCTTTTATATCAATATTTTAGGTATTTTCAATATAAGATCAATATGCATAATTTATTTATTGAGAGTTTTACTGTAACTGTAATTCATTAAACTAAATAATTTTATCGAATGAGAGTAACAAATGGACGAGAAGAACTTTTATATGAAGTGACAATGGATAAAATGAATTCAAGAGTTCGTCTTTATAAAATTCGCCGATTTAGATCCAAAACAATGGAAAATTTACAGCGTTGAACTGTGAGAAACGTAAAAAATTGTAACAAAAAGAGGGTCTGTCGAAAGAAAATTGTCTGGGACAATGAGCAATTAGTAAATCAAAAAGGCTTCTACTGTCTTTGATTAGTTCCTTTGTGCAAAATGGCAATTTAGAACATTAAGTTAAAAGTTTGCAGTTGACAGAGTGGTGTTTTTTTCATCGTAGAAATGATTCCCTAAACTGAATGTCCTTTAATTATGCCTCCTTGAAATGTGTCGCGAAACTCAAATCAATTATCTTTAGGAAGTTTGAAACTTACGCTTGATCTGGCTGTTAAGAGACATTTTCGGTTTTGAATGGAGCCGAGTACAATAAACCCATTTCCACTTAAACTTAATTTTAAGAAATTGAAATTTAAGTAAATCTTACCGTAATAAAAGATCTCCCCGTGGTCTCGTAGGCTGTTGGCGCATCCATTTAACGCGTGATAAAAGATGGATAGGCCCGTCTCCACTAATCTAAGAATTGCAGCGGCTATCAGTTTTTCTGCAGAAAGGTAAACTTATTGTACCATTTTTGATCCAAAAACTTCCTTGTCATAAACATTACAATTTTATTAAAATGTTTTTTAGTAGAACTAGAAATTTAACACATATTCCGTTTCTTTTGATTAATAATTATTAATTTTATACGAGCACACCTGTTAGTTTTTAAACGCTTGCATAAGAACGACCAGTAGAAGAATGTCTCAGCTCACCGCACGCGTTCCTATCCGGGAACCAAGAAAGGGTCTAAATCAATGAGTCTCTGTGATATACGATAGACCTTTAATAGCGCCCTTATTCGTGGCATTTTATAAGAATTGAAAAGGTCTGTAAACTTAATCTTTTTCTAAATATCATCATACGTGCGGAACTTGATCCGTTTCCAATTTAAATAGTTGACGATGATAATGAAATATCAACATCAGAAAATAAAAAGAGCTAAATGTGAACGGTAGCCATGACTACCTTCGTCGGATTTGATCTGTTCGAAGAGGACGAAACCGCCAATTATCCTCTCAAATCCGGTCTGGTTAGCTCGTTCAAGTATATCTCTGGAGTACAATTAAAATGCACTATTTCCGAACGACCTAAATGAGTTTATAATATTTCTGCGAACAAGTTGTTGAGGTATTGTTAATATGCTTCAGAAGTACTTACTTAAAATGAAGTTGGGTAGTCGGAAGTTGAAACTTTCCTACCACACAGTCAATAAAGTTTCCTAGGCGTAACTTTTTAATTCGAACGTGTGGCGGAAAGAATTGTAAACGCTTAAAAGAGTTAGATATTTTCAAAGTTGAGTAAATCGCTTAACAGCTTTCTCCATACGTTTTGACCTACATTTTTAAGACCAAGTGAATTTTTCTCTCTATCGGTAAAACTTTTACATGACATTTATGTCATATTACGTTACCTTTTTTTGCCCTCAAATAAGGTGCTGACCTGAATTGTATAATAAAGTTACGTAGCGTTTCCTATTCGATTAAGAAATACGTGATTGGAGTCTCGGGGAAATGCTGATTGTATAGCGCAGTAATTAATTTTTTTAATAAGATTTCAAGTACTCGAATTCAAGTTAGTTATTCGACTAAAGCAGTAACTTTAAATTGCACGTACGATAATTTTTTAGCAAAACCTGCAGTTGGCTTCACAAACATCTTGAATTATCGAATAATCTATCATAACATTTAAAAAATGATATGATGACGGTTACTTCAATATTTACTATACTGACTTTTTGTTTTAATTCGTTTTGTTTTGTTTTATTTTGACTGTTGAAAGACGTATCAAAACCGTGTCAAAAATTATACAGTAAAGTCTATACCGTTTCTATTTTTTAATATTGAATGTCCTATGTTCAATGTTAAAGGAAAATGTAAATCGGTCCAGCTGTTGTGGTGTATATCCCAGTAATCTTTGTTAATACAAATGATTTTACATTTATGCCAATTTAGAAATAAAAGAGACAGTACAGTTGGTTGCATACACCACAATACATTGACTGATTGATATTAGCTTTTTACTATTGAACAAAAATATTTCACCGTATATTCAATGTTAAAAAAACAACCGGAATTAACCGGAACTCAAGTAACTGGCATTCTCACGCAACCGGTAAAAAAATGAAAGAAATATTTTTAAAATTAAAGTTAAATCAATTACTAACGTAAATGAACCTACGTTTAAAATTCGCCTGCCACATGTTTCTCTCCCACACTCGCTATTCGACTTTGTGTAAACGTACCGGTCAGTTGGAATTAATTGTTATTGAAATTTTATGCTCACCGAAAGTCAAATCAGCGTGTAAATATGACGAAACAGATCCCAAGTGAGCATAAATGCATAGTTGTTCCATTAAGATAAGTTCGTCCTTATTTGTATTAATTTATTTTTGCCTATTTTTAGTAGTAACTCTTGAGCAATCCGAAACTACATTTATCCGGCCTATTAATATAGAGTTTAGTGTAGGTTGAGCTATTTAAAACAATCGGCAATGCCGTCATTACTTTGTCAACAAACACCCTGTATTTAAAAAAGTTGTGTCTAAAAATGGCGAATTAACTCTTTACAGCGTTGTTCAAATGAGTAATTTACATCTAATTAAAATACTTAGCTCACGGTCGTGGTCGCCCAAGAACTGCAAGATATGCACAGTTAGTGAAACAAGTTTTAGATGATTTTACCCGAAGCAGCCGTGAAAGACAATTACAAGTCCACCGTATAAACCAAATATTACATGCACTAAATGAATATAAATATTGACAAGGGTGCAAACTAATATTTCAAGTAGATCATAAGAATTTTCGACATTTTAGGTAGAAATTTAATACACCTTCTTTAGTCGGAATTATCATTTGCATTTTGTTTTATTGGGATTATGGTTCATCGGGGAACATGGAAGGAGCCTCCGCGTGCGTAACAGATCTATGACAAAATTCCTTCAGACTGTTACCGGCGTCCCCTGGAAACGTCTATGACGGACAATCCTTCTACCACCGGACTAATGAAGAACAAAGAGAACCGGCTCTTCTCAGAGCCATCTCTGACAATTATCACCATCAACATCGAGGGCATTACAAACAACAAACAGGGCATCCTGACCCAGTTGTGTAGAACATCAAAGTGCGACATTATATACCTACAAGAAACCCACAAAGCCAACACTGCACGCAGACCCCAGATACCAGGAATGCAACTTCTGGCCGAAATTCCCCACTTAAAACACGGAAGTGTGATGTTTGCCAGGCCCGAGGTCACTGTGACCTATGTGCATGCCACAAACAATAACGGCATAGAAATAATAACCGCTGAAGTTGGAAACCTCACCGTCACCTCCGTATACAAACCCCCTAATATAAACTTCGCCTTCGAAGCACCTAAGAACTTCCATACACAGAAAACAAAGTTTATCCTGGGAGACTTTAATAGCCATAACGTCCAATGGGGTTATAAAAACAACGATACCAACGGCGATATGGTAGAACAATGGGCGGACCAGAATGACCTGTCACTGATCCATGATCCCAAGCTACCGTCCTCATTTAACAGCAAAATATGGAAAAAAGGTTATAATCCCTATATCTGTTTTTCAACCAGCGCACTCCAAAGTGACTGTGTTAAGGCTGTTTATGATCCTATCCCCAAATCACAGCACCGACCCACCGGAATAAAAGTGCACAGTGTAATTAGATCACCGACAATTCCCTTCAAAAGACGATTCAACTTTAAAAAGGCCAAGTGGGCTGAGTTCGCGAGATCACTGGACAGCAAAATTGCAAACATAGAACCGACACCGAAAAACTATGCCGTATTTGTGGACCTTGTTAAAGTAACATCAAGGAAATGTATACCAAGAAGATGTAGACAACAATACTTACCCGGGATAACAGAGAAAGCAAAGGCCCTACTAGAGAAGTACCGACAGCTTTACGAAAACGATCCTTTCAGCGAGGAGACCATAGAGTGCGGCACAACATTACTGCACTGTATGAGCGAGGCGAGGAGGGATAAATGGACGGAAACACTTAAAAAAATGGACATGACCCACAGCAGCAAGATGGCCTGGGATACTATAAAAAAAACTCTGCGGGGACCCCACAGAACGCAAACAGCTAGCCAACGTCACTACCAACCAAGTAGCCCATCAACTTCTCCTCAATGGAAAAGCTGGAAAAACAAGAGCATCTCCAAGGATAACAAAGAATTCCGATACCGAACTCAGCACCTACGCCAATGACTTCACAATGAAAGAACTTAACAACGCCATCAATAAGCTAAAGAATGAAAAGTCCCCAGGTGTGGATTGGCGCCAGAGAGTGGCTGCTGTAACTGTTTAACAACTGCGCACAACCACACCAAATCCCCAAACTGTGGAGAAAAGCCAAAGCAGTAGCACTACTAAAACCTGGTAAAATCCCAGATATACCTAGCAGCTAGCGCCCAATATCTCTATTATGCCACCTCTTCAAACTCTACAAACGCATTATCTTAAACCGCATTCAAAATCATGTAGATGCCAGACTAATACCAGAGCAGGCAGGATTTAGGCCAGGAAAGTCGTGCACAGCACAAGTCCTAAACCTAACCGAACATATTGAGGCTGGCTTCGAGAAAAAACTTACTACAGGGATTGCCTTGGTCGATCTCAGCGCAGCATATGACACCGTTGACCATAAGCTCCTTCTGTACAAATTATACAGTTTCCTGGGCGACTACAAATTAGTAAAAGTAGTAGAATCACTACTCACAAACAGACGCTTTTTCGTTACCTTACAAGGGAAAAGAAGTCGCTGGAGAACCCAAAAAAATGGCCTACCGCAGGGCAGCGTATTGGCGTCAATCCTTTTCAACATCTACACGAACGACCAACCCGTAGTACAAGGCGCCAAACACTTTCTATATGCAGACTACCTAGCTATCGCCGTACAATCCCGAAAATTCGACAAAATCGAGGAAAAACTGGAAGACGCCCTAAAAATTATGGGTACTTATTATAAGGAAAACGCTCTCAAGCCCAATCCCTCAAAAACCCAAGTCAGTGCTTTCCGCCTAAACACACGTAATGCACGAAGAACTCTCCAAATCACGTGGGAAGGAAAAGTTCTAGAACACACAAATAGCCCGAAATACCTGGGTGTCACACTGGACAGGAAATTGACGTATAAATATCATCGCGAAAATACAAAACAAAAAGTAACAACCAGAAACGCACTATTAACAAAACTGGCTGGCAGCAAGTGGGGAGCATCTCCAGACGTACTACGAACAACAGCCCAAGCACTGTGTTTTTCAACAAAAGAATACGCCTGCCCAGTTTGGAATAGATCGGCACATGCGAAAAAGGTGGACATCGCCTTGAATCAAACATGTAGGATAGTAACCGGTTGTATGAAATCTGCCGCTCTTAGCCTTCTCTACAGGGCCACAGGTCTTTGCACACCAAGCGAACGCAGAGGAGCTGTGGAATACACAGAGAAATTTAAACAAACCTTTGATGACCGCCATCCACTATATAACACAAAACCCTGCGGAGAAAGGTTGAGGTCTAGGAAGAATTTTCTAAAACAGGTTCGGATAGAACCCCCTCAGAACTATCCACTATCAGAGAAACCCCCCACTGGATATAGCCTGGATTGGAATACCTGAAGGATGATCAACCGTATCAGAACAGGAGTCGCGCCTGTAAAAATAAATAAAATAAAATGGGGCCAATCTAACGCAGATGACCAGCTGTGCGGTTGTGGAGAAACTCAAGATATGCCCCATCTACTTAGCTGCCCGGGATGCCCTGGGAAGTGTGCCCTCGAGGACCTTTGGATAGTCAGCGATGCTGTAGTCGACGTTGCCCGGTATTGGGCAGAAAAGCTTGGTTAGAGTTTAGTTCGGACTCGAAAAAGTAAAAGTAAAGTAAGTATGGTTCATCAGACGTGCCGTTCAAAATTTCTTTGATTGGGCCGGTGGAAATCTAGAGGATTCTGATTCTGTAACTGAGTGTTTCCCGACCGAGACTCGTAGTAACGGTTCTTTTTAAAACGAACTAAGATAAGAAATCACCTCCCAAAGTTTGTCGGTTTTATTTTTAAGCTCCCTGTATAAGAGTTTTATAACTTCAGTAAAACACAAACACCGGCAATCTTGTACTTTTATTAAAAATTATTCAAATAAAACGTTACAAAATTTCTTGCATAGTAGTACTTACTACAACTTTACTTGCTGGTAATAAGAAATTTCTTATTACAAGATTTCCTTATGCTAAAGTGAATATTCCTTGCATCTTATTAAAGTCTGAGATACTTGAAATATGTTCATGGTTGAATGTAATACACATCTTAATTAAAATTGGGTATACATATTAAATGCTAGCTACTCAGTTACAGGTAATAAACAACTTGCGTTCACTGTAAACTATTTGTATTAAACACTCTAAGGTTACTAATTAAAAGCGCCTAAATATTTTTAATACTTTTGTAGTTTTGTTTTTATTTTTACAGTTTTTAAAAGTGCAATTATTTTTAATCCACATCCATGCATTAAATTGAACTTCAAGTTTGATGTATTCTTCTATTGAATCATTTTATTAGGTATAAGAACAAAATTATTACACTCTCAAAGACATGTACAGTAAAAGCTTTTTAAATGTTTTACAAAAGCTATTTATTACACAAAACGAAATAGTAGGAAGCTGGAAAAGTAGTGTGAAAAATAACATTGTACCTAGTAAAAGGTGGAAATTTCCAGCAACAGATTTTAAAAGTTTGTTTTCGTGTCTCTTTACTATAATACATATCATCATTGTCGTTTTAATATCTCCTACGTACGAAATACATTGTTTTGTATAAATTGTGAAAAAGTAATTAAAAAATCATTGGAATTTATTACATAGAAGCAGTTAAATATTATATATTATATAGTAATGGAGAAAAATACACATAGGATAAGTTTTCCAATAGATAGAAAAAAAAATCAATTTTAGTGTACCAAAACAATATTTTTTACCGTATTGTCACATAGGAGATATTAAAACGACAATGACGATATGTGCTAATTCATAACCAAATTCTTTTCCTAACCCTTTGAACTAACAGGATCTGCTAAAATTAAGTAGGTATCTACTGTTTATAATTTTACAAGTAACATAATAAATTTATTTCTTCAACGACAAGATAGCTGAAAGTACTGCTTTTCATCACGATAACATCAACAACTCCGAAAAGTTACTTTTCCATTGAAGGACTGAAAAGTAAACTTTTCTCATTCCAACGTTGCTATTTTTAATCTTAATATTCATTAGATCAGCATTTCACAAACTTTCTCTACGATGGAGCAGTTCACAAATCCAAAAATTTTACGGAACACCTCAGTTATTTTGTAGGACACGTAAATATAAATAATAAATAAAAGATTGAGTAAATCTAAGCATTAAAGGGGCACTTATTCACTCTCCGCTTGCAGTGGCGCAAAACAGTTGGGGAAGCGTAAAATATTTTGGCATTTTTAATAAACGTTACACAAAATATAAAGTTGAGCACGGTTAAAGTAGCGTACGAACCGATTACATTTTTTTTTTTGTCGAGAAAATAGCATACGTATCACACCGCTGGCGCTGGTTGCAATTTATGTCCTCGAAATGCTTACAACTTTTTGATAGAAGCATCTTGAAATTCTAAATGCAAACCCGAACATAAAGGTTACACTTTCGGGGCTAGGTACGTAATGTACTATTTATGGCACCATTACAGTTTAGTATGCATTTGAGTGTGCCTGGACAACCAATAAAATCTTTTCAATTAGAAGGATATTGCGTAATGAATTACTTTTTCCGAACTATATTATGACAAAACAATATTAATTTTCTGTAACTTAAAAATATGTAACTTTAAATATCTTTGAATTGAAACCAATAACAAGTAGGTAGTGGAGTCGCAATATTGGAACTCATCTTTTCACTCGTTAAACTGGTTATATATACCTATAATCATTCAGTTGATAAATTAGTTATTAATTTCCTGACATAGCTTATATACTTAACTTCAAATAGGATTCATTTGGTGTAAATTAACAAGTAATTGGATTATCATTGCTTTTTTATTGAGCACTATAATCAATAATCAACAAGTAATACCTGATTCATCATGTCATTTATTCTTTTAGTTGTAACGAATTCCTCTTATGATTCTTGTTCTTAAAGGTGAAGTGATATCTGTTATAAAAGTGTAGAAATTTGACTCATTTTATCAAGTTGAAAGTCGATACTTCTGAGATTCTTGTATTATATTTGATAGTAAAGGACGAAAAGGAAATTGCAACGAAAATTGTTTTGAATAAAATGAAGGAGCATCTGGCACAAAGTGGGCCTCATCGATAAGCAAGAACATCCAGAGCCATATGACCATATAACGTATGGAAATTAAAACCACCAGTACGATTGATGAGCGTTTGAATTTGAATGATTTCTAGTGTAATTAATTAGACGCACATTTTGTGGAAACTTTTGACAATAAAAATGAAAAGAAGCTAATTTTAGAAGGCGTTTACGATTCTGTATACAGCAAGGTCGTCATTCTAAACATCTAATATAATTTCAAGGTAATTAGGAAGGGTTTCATTGTATTTACAAGATCCAATTTACTCAACTAAAAGTCTGAAGTGAAAAATACCTGCCTTGTAGGATAGTCTGTTTGTGACTGGATCAAGTACGAATAGAACTGACAAATAAAAGCTTCATCATAGAGAGGGTTCCGGCCATGAGTATAAGCAGGACAATTTTCAAGTTAATTTTCCGACTATCCAGTTTCCAGCTTATCCAGGTTTGTACTCTTTCTTGTCGGTATGCAACAAGTTAACTTAAATTAATCAATAAAGTCAAAGCTTTTATGGTATTACTACAGATAATTTAATGCTTTCAGTACGGTCGCATTTCACGTAAGCAATTATTTAGAAAATAAATTAATTAATTTTTTGTCGACAATTTATTTTTCCTATTTATTCAACAGTGAAGCTGGAATGTTTCTACAAAATAGCGAAATTGTTTTATTTTGTTTTACTTGAAATACGCTGAATAATTTATAATTTAATTATGGCTATGTTTGTTAACTAAATTAAAACTCAATAATTTGAAAATAAAATTTATTTAGCGTCACAATATCAAGTTCTACTGCAAATAATTACATTTTGGTGTAAGCAAGTTTCACTTAAGTAATTAACGCATCGTAATGTTTTCGAAATAGATCCACAAATATTGTTTCGAGTACAACATCATAGAAACTTCTATTCATTATGAAAATTATACATTTTTTTGACTTTATTGTTTTGAATGGAGAAGTAAACGTGAGAGCAAAGACAAGATTGATTATCATGCATTGCAGACGCTGAATGCAGGCATCTATTAGTAGATACGTAGGCATTCATTCCCCTTGTGAAACTTTTCATGAGATTTTGGCACTCATCCCTCTTATTTATGTTCCTTTAATGCATCAAACTTCAAATCGTTATTTTATGTGTTTCAGGGTAAAACTTGATGGAATTTTTATGTTGATTTTAATATTTAATGCTGCAAAATATGATTGGTTTCAAAGATTTTATCTCGATTAAAGATTCCGTTTTATGCCTTGCTGTAAATGCTTGTATTGAAGCCGCCTTAAACAGTTTCGTGGTTTACCGTTTCCCTCTCTTTTTCATAATTGATTTATAACTTTTTAGATAATCTAATTCATTCAAGATATTGCCGAAACCCCCAAAGTTTGGGAAGTTTTAAAAGGACATTTAAATTAACTGTAGTAGGAAGAATACTTTCACCTATAGCCGATCTTATTTGCATCTTTAATATAATCATTTCTGCCTTTTGGAAATTCTCACGAACGGATCAACACACTTATTTCAAACTTGGTATGCTGCCGTTTTAAATGACGCAGTTGTCTCCCTGCATAGGTTGAATTTAACCAACAGAACTTTTAATAATTATTGTAAACTAGGTAGTATTCACAGTCAAATTATTATTAGAAGAATCTCATCTTATAGATGAGAATGCGATTCATATAAAAATGAAGCATAATTAAAACGTAATAATTAAGTTTGCATTTAACCAAAAATAAATTGATAAATTGTTTCAAAAATTAACAACCAAATTCGAGTTTAAACGAGAGATCGATGCATGTTCACGTCGCAGTAAATGAACTAATTCTATTTGTAACTGATTATGTAAATTTTCTTTAGATCAATATGTGGTTGTGCATTATTTTACTTCGCATTTACATAATAATGTTTATTTATTAACCTTATTATTATATTATTATATTTCTTTAAAGTGATTCTGATAAACAATTTCCAAAATTGATTTTTATGATTTTTCAGTTCTAGTTAATACTCCAATAAATAATTTTTGTTGATGTTTGTAACTTCCAAAGAAATATTATTGACCACTTTATAATATCTATTACACTCATAAATGACATACAAAATATGTCCGATTTTAAGAACAAAATAAATGCAGTATACTGCAGCTACTTCGTACAAATCTTGAAAATTTTGAACAACTTCTAGATGCGGTGATGGGGAAGGATACAATAGCTATATGTCAGCAATTGAATAATAATGAGATAATGACAGAGACCAATATAGCCAAGTAAGAATTAGAAGAAGCCATGAAACCAATAAAAACAGGAAAAGAAAAATATACGAGAGCGGAAGGAAAAGAAGAATAAAGCTAAAAATATTAAACTCTTTCTGGAAGAATGGAGGATTGGAATAGTCTTACCTCTCCACAAAAAGGGAGATACAAAGGAATGGAAACTATAACTGGGATTACATTGTTCTTTTTTTCCGTATCCGGTCAAACAGTGTTCTTCCAATATATTGCGGCTGATATAGCCTTGTCATTTGCGGACATGATATCGTCCATTGTGTAGGGATTGCCCATCTTGGCGCATATTAGTAGATGCTGTGGATCCTGAACCGCACCGCACTCACACAGGTCACCCGCTCCATCCGACAACAGTCCCCACTTTCGCAGGTTCGACTTGCACCGTGGTACGCCTACCCTCAATCGGTTGAGTGTTCTCCACACCGCGTACGGTTGTTCGCTGCCCGGTGGTAGCCCCTCCTGGGCTTGGAAGTTCGAATGGTTCAGCTGGCCTCCCCACATTTCAACACGGTTTGTTCCCGGAGTCCCTACCATGACTCGTGTCCCTCTCATAAAGCTATTCCTAGATTTTAGCCGCTGGGGTGGTGGGTGATGTCCGTATAGTACGTGTCGGGGATTTGATTGTTGTTTTGTCCTTTCTATGTCCGCGGCGACCTCCCTACGTATGCAGGGCGGTGTTATGCCAACCAGCGGATATAGTTTTCCTATTGGGGTCGGCCTTAAGCATCCTGTAATAATCCATGCGGTCTCATTGAGTGCGGTGTCTACCTGTTTTGCGTGCGCTGAGCGGCTCCATACTGGCGCCGCATACTCTGCAGCGGACAAACATAAGGCCATGGCGAAAGTCCTCAACGTGTGTGGGTTCGCACCTCAAGAGCTGCTCGTGAGTTTCCTGATTATGCTATTCCGAGCACTGACCTTCGCCTTGGTATTCATGCAGTGCTACCTGTATGTCAACGCTATAAGCTTTGGCGCCATGGTGCTGTTACCTTTCCTGCACTTTACTGGTTCCCTAATGCGTCCTCGTCCTAGGCAATTCTGCCCCTATTGCTTTTTCAACAGTTTTTACTTAATTTTTAATATTTTTTTCGCTATAGTAACTGTAATTAATTAATTAACTGTAATATTGCGTTCAATTTAACGCTGGTCTGTGGAATATATGCGCTGTTGGGCGCCTTTTGTTGTTGTTGTTGTATGTCAACGCGCGGTCTAGTGTGACACCTAGATATTTTGGTGCCGTGCAATGCTGAAGTTGTTCACTCCTCCACGTTATGTGTAGCTCCTTCCTAGCATCACTGTTGCAGAGGTGGAATGCGCGGACCTGTGTCTTGCTGGGGTTGGGTTTCAGGTTGTTATCATCGTAGTAGATGGATAGTTCGTCCAGTGCATGAGTTAGCTTTGCCTCCACCTTCTTGAAGCAAGAGCCCTGTGCCGCCATTACCACATCGTCAGCAAAGATAAAGTTTTTAGTAAGATGTGGCGCTGGCTGGTCATTCGTGTAAATGTTATAGAGGAGCGGTGACAAGACGCTTCCCTGGGGCAAGCCATTTTTCTGGTTCCTCCATCTACTGTTTTTCCCTTGGAGGCAGACAAAAAATCTTCTACTGTGGAGTAGAGCGTCAATCATCGACGTAAGCTTGTAGTCTCTTGTTATATTGTACGTTTTCCTCAGTAGTCGTTTGTGATTTACTGTGTCAAAGGCGGCCGTTAGGTCTATGAAAGCGACGCCGCGGTGATCTGGCGGCGCTCGAAGCCATCCTCAATGTGCTGGGTAAAATGCGTAACCTGGCCACTACATGATTGCCCATGTCTGAATCCCGCCTGCTACGGTATAAGTTTCCCCTACACAGCATCACCAATACGATCAAGTATCATGCGTTCAAGTATCTTGAAGGTTTGGCACAGCAAGAACACCGGGCGAAAATGCTTACGGCAGTTGACCTCCTTGCCGGGCTTCAACAGTGCGACGATTCGCGCCTTCCTCCACATCTTCGGGATCTGTGTGTCCAGGACGCAATTGTTTAACAGCTGTAACAACCAAACAAGTGTTTTCCCGCCGAAGTTTTGAATTTGCTCGGCCCTTATTTCATCTATGCCTGACGCTTTATTTGGTTTTATGTTGGAAATTACACTGTTAATAGAGATAATCAAATTTTTTGACGACAACGTAATATTCTTTTAGATCTTTCAATATCCGTAAACAGTTCTTGTGGCCTATCTTTGTGCTTATTCCAAAGAAACCAAATTCAAGAAAATGCTCCGACTATCGAACCATTGCGCTCACGAGCCACACCTTAAAGTTGCTCTTAAAGAATATATAGAAAATTGGAAGAAGACATAAGCAATTCATAGTTTGGATTCCGCGCAGGACTCGGGAAAGGAGAGGCCCTCTTTGGAATTAACGTTCTTTTCTAACGCTGCCTAGATATAAATCAAGATATCTTGCTACGGGTTTCCCGGCTGCGTAGTTATAATTGCCTGGCAAAACTCAAGTCGGTGAGGGGGTGGATTGAAAATTAGCCCTCGAGGTTAACTGGTAAGCGTTTTCTCCTTCTGCTCCGGAAGTTGTTAGGGCGCCACTGCTTTTGGGTGGTCGATGTATCACGAGAGGGAGAAAAGCAGAACTCACTCTCGACGATTCAAGTTACACAGCAAGTAAATATCACAAACGGAAAATGAAAATGTATTGACTAAAATGGTTCATAAAATTCCTTTCACAAATTTACTCTATGAAATAATTGAAATAAGCGAAAAGGGTACCCACGCGGCTGAAGGCCATTAAATCACAAACAGTGCATCACAAGTTCATAACAGGAATCAGTACAATTACAGTAAAAATGTAACTTATCTACGTAGACGGTATGTTAGGCCCATGTGCGGACGGTGTTACGGCTCATCCTTGTTCATTACGCCTCGGTGAAGTCATCCGGCTAGTTTTCCTCTATTGCAGTTGTCTCGGAGGGCCGGCAGTTACTTGCGGCACGATATTTTCAGCATTGTTGCATTTTAACTCACTTTAGGAGAAACTGCACTTCCCTTACACGGGACTTTTACACGTCGTATTACTAACACCTCTAGACCAGGTACTGTCGCTTCATTTGGCGAACTCCGCGCACTTTTCCTCAAGGTGACATTCAGATATTACAGTTTCCTGCTTTGTCGAGAGTGGAAGTTGACTTACGCGCGAGTTTTGAAAATAAATTAACGAATCTGAGACAGTACCGTAACAATCTTTCCATGTTACATAGATTTTGAGAAGGATTTTGATACAATGAAACATGATACATCAGCTACTCTTCAACAAAAACATCAACTCGGACAACGTGAGCATAATCAATAACATATATTGGGGCCAAATGGCTAATACAAAAGTTGAAAACCAACTAACGGAAGAAATGGAAATCCGCCGTAGAGCGAGGGCAAGGATGCATTCTAACGTCTTTCCTATTTAACCTTTACAACCAAGCCATTTTTAAAGAAACTTTAGAAGAAGAATCAGTAGGAATAGTTATAAATGGAGAAGTTGTTAATAACATGAGGTATGCCGATGGCATCGTCTTTTTAATGAGCTTGGCCGTCTTAGTGGCATGTAATATATTCTAACTAAACTAAATGATCGATGTAACGAATACGGCCTAAAAATAAATTTCAATAAAACCAAGCTAACGGTAATTACAAAATCCCCACAGAATCAAAACCAGTTGCACTTGACCATAGCGAACACCGTTATTGAAAATGTGCTCGAATCTAGGAAGCTAGATACAGCAATCGGGTGACCAAATAAAAGAGATAAGAAAGAGAATAGATGAAATAGCCAGATTAGTAATTTATGAAAATGAAAAAATTATTTGCTAGTCGGGATATTAATATAAGACTTAGGATGAGGATGCTGGCAAAGCACCAAGATATATTCACATGCCTCGTTAATATGAGGAAGACATTTAACTCAGTTAGCAGAAATACGAGAGGGAAGAGTGAACATAAAAAGTTAGCATCCAACTAATGCAAGCCATAAGAAACTAGTAATCAAGTAAGATCATGCAATAGACTGTCAGAAAGATACACCACTTCGAAAGGAGTAAGACAGGGTAGCGTATTAAGTCCACTTCTGTTTATTTGTGCTGTGAACGACATTATAGAATGTAAACAGAGAATGGAAAAGTTTGTAGTGGTGGTTTGTAAAACCTACAGTCTATCCATTTGGATTCATGTGCATTTACAGATGACATTGTATTATTTGCCAATTCTGAAACGGACTTACCGAAGAACATTAAAATATGGAAGCACAAAATTTTCTTTTACATATCTAGGAAACGAAATTCATGGTATTGAGTAATGAAGAGAAAGAATTAGTATTACGGGGAAGAGATAGAACAGATTAACAGATATAAATATCTGGGATCAGTAGTAAGGGAAACATAGAGAATGATTTAAACACGAGAGTACAATACAATAATAACATTATGCACTGCAAAAGAAATTTCTATCACTCAATAAAATCGTGAGAAGACCAAAAATAGCGGTGTATAAAGCAATTGGATCGTAACCGAATTACTGGAGAAAAGATTACAAACAGTTAAAATGAAGTATTACTAAAGGGTATTAGGAGTCAGGTGAATAGATACAAATCGGCAAAAGAAATGCTGGAAGATAAAAAGTTTGGTTCGTTTGGGCAATTAGTGAAAATGGGAGGAGATACGCAAGTAAACAAAATTTGGGAAGCGAAACCATTAGGGAAAAATAAAAGAGGAAGACCTAGAAGAAAATGGAACAGTTTGGTAGGAAAGGTACTAAACGAGAGAGGCGCAAGTTGGAACTTGGCCAAAGAAATGGCTAAAAAATGGCAGAAGTTTATTCAGCGACGTAAAGAAACCTCGACACCCTACTAGGGTAAAAGACGGGTCGATTATAGACGTTTTCGGAAATTCGCTCCAGTAGTTCAGGGTGCCGTTGGGTTGCGCTCGTTTCATCAACCCGAGCGTAAAAATCGCTTTTGGAAAATAACGGTTGGTCAACCCGGTTCGTAACCTGCGTCGTTTTTCACAACCCTGGTAAGCGGGCAGGCTCTTTGTGAGGTTGCTGTTGTTACTATACATAAATAATTTTATTCGCATATTATCAAAAATAAGGATTTTACCTTAAAGATTATATTTTCCTACTGGTTTCAAATAATTTTTGATATAGATTCTTGTTTTTCTTTTTTTACGAACTGCTTAAGTAATATTAAGATCTTCTTCATTGGACGAACATAATGATGCAAATAGCGCAGCTATTGAAGCTACAACAGGTTTTTTCTCAAACAATGTCATTGTATTAGCGAATTGGTGCAGAATTATAAACTAAAGTTATGGTTACAAGTTCGGGTTAGATACATACGCGTTCGGAAATTAGTAACTCATCCGGTCAAACTACTACACCCGTGACGTCATCGGCATACCGGGTTAGGTTTCTCCTAGTTAATTTCCCAAAACGCCTTATGTATGTACAGTAGAACCTCGATTAACCGTCACTCCTTTAACCGTCACTCTCTGTTATCCGTTAGCGTAAAAAAAAAAACGTGAACGCGACGAGTGCGGCCAAAGCGATGCGATGTCTTTATACCAGCCTCAGGGTGGTTGGTAAATATAAATGTGTTGGATGCACTTGCTCATATTTTCAGTTACATCTCGTCAGAAACCAGTATTGAAATTTCATTACTGTACACGTTTATTGCAAAATTTCTGTTAACCGTCTATTCGCTTAACCGCCACAGTCCCGGCCCCGACGTTGACGGTTAATCGAGGTTCTACTGTATGTGTATGGTATGTGTATAAATACAGAATAAATCATATTCAACTCCATAAATTCGTAAACTTAGGTATGTTAGCTTTTAATTTTAAGAATTAAAAAGTATAAGAGAAATTAACCTATTGAGAACAATCGCATATGCTCACTTTAATTACTTATAACAATTATTATTCTCATTTTAATACCTACATTGCTAAAAACAACTTTTAGATTTAGAACAGTTTAGATTATGTTTTTCGAACATTGAGTTCGTCGTTACTGCAGAATTTAATTAAAAAAGAATGTTGATTGCATGCAATCTGTATGTTGTTTGAGTTGCGTTAACCCTCTGTTAGTGCAACGAGGTGTGACATACTTCAACGAGTTGTATTTATTAGCATTTCAATATGTGAATTAAAAATTGTATACTTCTCCGGCTTTCCTAAAAAATGAAGCTCTAGGTATGCCATTAAATCAGTGAATTCAGTTGTTAGACGACTGCTGCGAAATCTATACTACATTTATTAGATGCGTCGTTTAACACACTCCACCGAATTACTGCCATAACTATTTTTATAATTAGTTCCTTATTGTTGGAGAAATATTTTTTTACCATTTTTCTGAATCTCTAATAATTCAAAATGTTGGAACAATCTGTATTTTCTTTAGCACTGATTTAATTTGTAAATTTTATTTATCTTTCTGTTTGCTATTTTTATTGGCTCTTGTTACGTGTTGATGGAGTTTATGCTTATGTTTCGAGCTGTATGTATGTACATAGCAGCGTACCTGCTACAATCTATGCCCCACTAGACGACTAAGGTGCCAAAATACACACCTTCAAATTTTTAAATTCTATTTGTGCACGGTGTTATGTAAATAAGTAATCATAGTTTAACAGTATATTGGGATAATGAAATGGATGGATTGCGATTTTGCTAGAATCGAAATTGTCTGATTAAAAATCGCAAAATTATCTAGGCAATCGTATGAAATTACGGCGTTCGTAAGGCAGAAGTTACGGCCGTCATACAATAAAAAACTAAGCAATAATAAAGAAAAAATGGAAAAAACAACTTTACTAATTGTAAGACTTTTTTATGAAAGCGTACTGATAAGTAATTGAGTACTTCATTATGTAGATTAATGGAAACATTTATAAACTGCACGTCCTGCAAAAAAACGTTTTCCTTTCCACACCATTCAATTTGAATTTTTAGTAAAATTCCAAAGCATCAAGTAATATCGGCATACAAAACTAAAATTATTCTTAGATTCTCTATCTACATCGTTGATCGCTTACTTCCATAAAATACGTGTTTTTATGTCTTGTTTTCTTTTATTCGGTAAAAACTAATAGTTATCAAGATTGTTTATCTACAGATATAGACGGTCGTTCTATTGTTAAAAAGGAGACTTCACAATTTAAGCAATTTACACAAAAATATACATAAAATAATGTCGTTAAATTATTTTTATAAATTGAATTAAATTCATAATCAACTTAAAATTCTGTTGAATTAAAAGTTTCTTAAAGTTTTAAATTTTTCTTGATTATTATTGAATTTTCAACATTCCTTCATCATTTCCCAATGGAAATGATTCGCTCAAATATTAACACAAAGCAACTTTTTTAACTTTGTGTTGAAATTAATAAGAATGATCTCCCTGACAAGTAATAATTTATCTCTTGATCAGATAGATTTTTGCTTTCACTGCTGCAGTAAAACAGACAATTATTGCCGCGCTCCTTGCATTAGCAGTCACTCATTAGTTAATTCGCAATGTGTAAATCCGGATTCCATTGAAGCAAATGTACAAAAAGCTTCTTGTAATCAACGGTACAAAGCGTTAATTCTACGAACTGATTGATATATCAGAGCTATTAGATTTTATCGATACATAACTACAGGTATACCGTTTCAACCATATATTAAACACAAAAAATAGAACAGGAACACCTGTAATTGTGAGAAAGACAACCGCATAAATAAGGCGGTGCGATTGTCTTATATCAGCCTATAAATTCAATTCAACATGACTTTAAAAACATTTCATTTCGTATCTTTACATGGCCTCATGTTGATAGCAGTGTAATTATAGCACTTAATAAAAAATAGCCGGACAGGTATTCTGATATATGCATTATTTATGGTACGGTAAATATGCATGTTGTATACGATATACTGGTATTCATAAATTCTAGCGGATCGCTTTAAGGTACCCGGACAACTCAGAGGAGGGTCCCGGTGGAGTCAATTCACAAGGTGGTCTCGTATTACTCCCTCTTACAAAAGAAATTTTAATTGCGATTTCCACGAAGGTTTTTCTCCTCGAGGGTGGCCCGAACGGGTCGAATAAGATGTCAAAACTAGTCGATGTTTTGTATTAACAAATGGTCTTTGTTCTTTCAGAGAATTTAACATAACGTTTTATACATTTGCCAATACTGCATGTGTGTGGTCACGAGACTCAAATATTCAATAGAAATTCTTTTTATAGATAATTTCTTGCTAAACAAGTAAAAATTCTATTCTATTGGTCTAATCAAAAACAACAAAAAAAATAAATTTTAAACAGTAACTAGGTATTACAACAAAATTACAACAGAGCTACTGATATAATGAAAGGGCTAAGCAACAGCAGCGGTAAAAAAACATCGAGAAAAACTAGATTTGGTACAATCGTCGAGAATTCTGACGTCATATAATTGAGAACCCAACGGCGCCTATAGGCCAAAGATCATTATTATTAGCCGTTTTCATCAGACATCATCATTATTATTTTGAGGCGCGTTCTTTTTAACATCGAATTCTAACGTTATTAATCCATATTTCAAGCCGCCTGATTAAAGAAAAAGCGACTTGTAATAAAATATCTCTGAAATTGTTTACATTTACGACACCTATAGTATCTTAATAATGAGGAACTTTTTATTCGTCGAATTCAGGATGTTACAACATATTTCTTGATGTCTTAATTAAATTATAGAATCTTAATGATATTCAACAGGATGGGACTAAATAGTTTTTAGAAAATAGTTATCAATGGAAATATTAACGATGCGAATAATATCGTGAGGCTCTAAAAAATAAGTTTCCAACAATTTAATGTTAAAAGAAATTATAAAATATAAAATTAATTTCTTTTTGTAAGCACGGCAGCATACTACGGAATACTTTATGTCATACCATAACGAGCACCTGCGCTTATTAGAGTTGAAACTACACCAGCCTATTTTTTTGTTGTCGCCTACAAATTTATTCAGTTAGGTATTGTGATTTAAAAATAATTTATTAAAGATTTTTTAATTTGTATGTTAGATTCACAATTTATACATACAATTAGGATCTTGAAATTTATAATTATCACTCTTATTAACCATCAATATTTACAGCATACATTTTTTTAAATTGTGATACAGTGAATATTGTTATGACTTAAAAATTACAAGGGTTTACCTACATTTCTAACTGTTTTTCATTTTTTGCAAACCTTTACAAACTTTGTGATGTTTCTTAGAATAAACCTAACAAACCTAAGCACAAGAATTTTATTATTACAGTATAATCTCGACTAACTGAGTCGCGATTACCCGAGTCCCAAATTAATGCGGATTATTCGAGGTTAAATCGAAAGTTGTCCGAATTGTCTAAGAATTTCTCTATTTTTGCAGCGTGACTTGCAGTACACGTTACATCGCCAATAATATAATAGTTTGCTTTACTTGAGCTTTGACACAAAACAGGAGAAAATAAGTAGAAGGTTATTAAAAGACGAAACCATCAAGGCCGTGGCATAAGATTATTGAGTAGGTGACGTAACAGTTGGCGATTTGAGAGAAAGTCATAGCAAAATTAACCACAAGTTGTCAGATTTTTCACTTATCCCAGGAAGTGATAGTCCACCTTACCTCGAATAATTGATATTTGCATTTACATTTACATTTGCGGCAATCCAAATGAGCACGATACCTGACGCAAATTTTCCTAATTTTCCATAGATAAAAACTGGCTTTATCCAGTGACTTTCGTGAAATAATATTTGTCATAAATAAAATAATATTGACATTTGGCTGATGCTTTTAGAACGCTTATGATATAAAGCAAAAATCAAGTTGCTACGAAAAATCGTGCACATTTGGGTGGCCGCAAATGTACATATAGCGGGTGTTCAAAAAATCATGTCGTACTGGGCAGCTATGGATTGCAAAACGTGTATCTTTATTTTATAATAATTAATCTGGAAAAAGTCAGATTTAACTAAAATGTAAAGAAAGAACAGTCATACATTTTACAATATATATTTTCCCAGAACGTCATAACTTTTTGTACACCCGATATCTAGGGTAAAATACAATTAATTTTATACAACTATCAGTTGGGAAAAACAATTTATAGTATTTTACATTATTGGCCAGGTAAAACAGTTATAATAGTATAATAATAATAATATATATATATAATAGTGTATTTGTTACTCATTTGTAAACAAAATTAAACATTAAAACCAAATTTAGTCAGTCATAGTTGTTGTGTCAAAACGTGCCCCTCAACAAATGCAGTGCGGTTGCGAAGGAATGTTTCCATTTTTCAAAAAACTGAATTGTAAAAAAAAATGTTTTCCACACGTGAGTCAACAAATGAACCTTCTACATCGATAGACTCTGAAGTCGGTTCGTAAATTATATCTGACTCCACTTCATCTGGAAAGTTTAACATCAGTGAGAATCATGAATGTACATTTATATTTCATTCGCATGACAATAACTATACATAATTTTCAACAACGTTGCTAACCGGTTGGTTTTTTACCAGTCAGCTACAAAATATAACAGGTTTATAACTACCTAAAGTCACTTTTGACTATTGATAAACGATTTCAATAAAAGACGTTTACAAATGTGTAACAAGTAAAAATTTTAGCGATTATGTTACACTCAAAAAGTATTATTTTAATGTACCTAATTAAATAGTTAAGAATATTAATTTTTTTGTTCGTGTCACGTTTTTAAAGAATTAAAATTCTGAAAAGCCCTTTTGGGAAATACATAAATTTACCACTCATATATTCACTAGGGTTGATTAATTATAAATTGCCAATCTGATTGTAAGAAATAAATTATTAATAACTTGATATTACTGCTGTTATATAATCTCTTTTGATTAGCCTGATTTTAAGGTAATTCAGATTCCCATCCATTATTCATTCGAATTGCGAACACAAAAGTACACTGATAAATTTTTTGATCCAAATCGAAAGTACATAAGTCAGATTTGTAAACAATTTATGAGACAAGTTGTAAAAACGTAAAAGAAACGTGCCTGGTCGATCTACAGGTGCAATAATTTGGAATTTAGAAATTGCCCATTTTATCGACCCCACGTAAAAACAACAACCACAAATGTTTTAAAACCCACTAAATTATTAAAAGGATTGTAGGCATTTAATTCCATCAGATAATAGCTTATACTTAAGCGATACCCTACCCAAACAAGGAACAAACCATTATACAAAGTCGGAACAATCCATTATACGAGCAATCTAATATAAATTTAATCAGCGGTGTCTCCTTCGGACCTCGCCCAAAACACTAAGCCACAACGGAATTAGATTTTCTCCATACATAAGATTGCTTCCGAACTTCTAATTTTGCGTTTAAGCTGATGATGTCCTGAAAAAGAAACAGACGTTTGAAATTAGTCGATCTTGAAGCCATTAGACCAGATGTAAGTGGTGGTCACTACAATAGCCTCAAGTAACCTTACAAACACCCACACCGCTTATATGCATAATGAAACGAACATGGGATGCCTTCCATATGTATGAGACCCCGGCGTGGTGCCATCGGGAATAATGGACTCCACACAACCCTATCGATTATTGTAATTCCATGGCAATCTCAAAACGACTTTTCCATTCAATCACTTCTGAATATCTCAAGGATTATTTTACATCACAAACGACGATATTGTCAATTACCAAAGTTAAATTGTCGGATGTGTTGATTCTTCAAAATTAGCTGCTTTCGATTTGCTTATGAAAAATATGGCGAACACCTATAAACACAAAAATGAATGAATGTAAATAGTGACCACACTGAAGAGGTGACACCCGTTGAGTTTGTATACATAATGCGGTGATGATATTGTGTTTAAATGCAGCAGCTTCGTAGTCTCGCCCACAATAATAATTTTTAACCAAAATGTATTTCTTCATTTGACATTCGATTTTGAAGGGAGTTTTTTAATAGAAAAAAATGAATCTTATCTAAGTGGTAATGTTTGTAGCTTTTATTATGATTTATTTTATGAAGTTTTGAGGGATTTATTTTTTGTTATCCCCCAGGGACAAGGAGTAGAAGACTGTAATATTGAACATCAAAAATATTCCCTGGATGAAATATTGGATACTGTTTGTAGGGAGACAATAAAAGTTATATTGGACTTTGGGGATTAATATTTGTTAATGGATATTTTAAATTTTTATTTGCTGATTGTGTTTTTGACAGGAATTTAAAAGGAAAAGCACATTTTTGAATTGCAGAATAATGTTTGTAATAAATAATATGAGAAATTTATTTTGAGATCTAAAAATTAAGCATTTTGCTCAAAGCAGTGATGGTGAAAAAATAATTCGTTCCAAAACTAACCTGAGTTTAAAAAAAATCATCGTTTATATAAAAAGTTAATCTTCTTCTTACTACACTGAACTCTCGATAACTCTTTCTAAGAGGGAGAGAGCCTGTCCGAGTTGCGAAAAATCCGTCCTATCGAGAGAAATAATGTATAAGTAATCTGTCAACAAAAACTTACATAAAAGATATGTATCGGCAAAAACACTTATTATTTTAATAAAAATCAAACAAATGCTTAACATGAACGGCTCTATGCAAGAAGTACCTAAGTCACTTTTCACATTCTGTGATATTCGAGATTTGATGTTTTAATGTGATCTGTTTTCACTAAAGTAAGTAATCTTTTGTAAAAAAAAAACAGTCAAAATCAAAACAATGTGTTTTCCAGATCAAACTGAAACATCAAATCTCAAATATCACAGAATATGAAAAGTGACTTAGGTACTTCTTGGATAGAGCCCTTCACTTAGAAAATACTGGGAAATTCATAAATAAACGTAAACCCTGTGCAGTTTCAACTGGCGTGATGTCGTTAAAGCGCAACATTGTAAAACTATCGTGGGCCTACTCTTACAACATTCCATCAAGTGAAAAACTTCAGTAAATGAACAGAGAAATTTGTTCCACGAAGCGTTTGGACTTCTAAATCCAATTAATACTTATCATGCCATCAAACCTCTTTAATTCTTAAATTTTCATTACAACATACAGTCGAACTCCTCTATAGTGACCTCCTCTATAATGATCTTTTCTCTATAGTGATGTTTTTGTTTGAAACGTGCATTTTTGCACGTTTTGCGTATAACAATACCTCTGTATTATGATGTTAAGCCTCTATACTATAGTGATTATTCTTTAAGAAAGTACCAAAATTATCGGGAAACGGAATTTTCGGAAATAGAAAATACAATGGATGTATTGAACATCTAGTTTTTTCCCAAATTTCGACTACCTGAAAAATTTTTTTTTTTTTTTTCTTGCAAATTCCATACTTATGGGAATTTCCATTTTTAAAAGTACTGCTGTGCAACTTGGACAGATTTTTTCATCAATAAGTGCATGTTATGTATTATTTATTAATAACTGGTGTATTTCTAAATAAACAAATATTTTTTCAAACATAATAAATCTTAATTGTTTTGTTTCACTTTAAATAGCGATTGGTTTTTAAAGTGAGTCCCAAAACTGTAAAATTATACATGAATTCTATATAGTGAAGTTTCTTTATAGTGATGTTTTTCCATGGCTTTTCGAACATCACTATAGAGGAGTTGGACTGTATTATAGGGAGCCTATGAAGTACAAAACTGGAACGCAGATCATGCATTTGATGAGCAGTTAAAGGAAACTTCAAGTAATGAAAGTGATACGAATGTAACACCGTGTTCAATAGAAAATATTTCTCCAGGAAGTGCAGTAGCAATGTTTAATGAAGTTATTCAGTGGGCCGAAGAAAATTTCATTGACTACGGCGATGTCGTAGTCTAACGAAACTCGTGAGAAAAAGCTTCTGAGATTGGTTAAAAATGAAATATAAACATGCTAAATTAAATTATTTTGTTCAGAAATTGAATTAAAAAATACATTATGCACTCATAGAAGGTAGTTGCGTAGCTATTATGAAATCAATTACAAAGTTTTTGATCACAACAAACATTTACGTTTCGAGAAATACACACAGGTGCCCATTTCATGTGTCCACGCTTGAAGATTTAGGTATAGGAAACACCCCATACATATATTTCATGAACAGCTCTGCATAAGTTCTTTTTTTGTAAATATATTTACTATAAATTGTTATGTCAAAATTAAAAATGCAAACATAAAATATAAACTTTTAAAAAATATAGTCGCTGCCAATGTGTGTAGTCTATTTCTAAATCTGCAGGCGTGATGATCGTACAAGTCTTTTAAATTACCACATGAACGGGTAATTATCTCTTGTTATTAAAGCAATCTTGTCTTTAACTGATAACTTAATTTTGTTAAAAAAATATTCAGATCTACTGGTACATCTGATTTGTGGAAGTAATTGATCGAATAAAATTATCTACTTGAATTTTTTTTACATTTCCTTTTATTAATATAAACGTGCCTTTCAATTAGAGTTTTGATGTTTTTTTGTGCCGTCTCGTGAATGCGATGTAACTTTACTTGAAATATAATTGCGAAGGAAATGAAATTGCTAGATAATTCTCAGTTAAGTTACAAAACTGCTTTATATTGGTTACAGTTAAAAACTAGTATTCCCCTTTTATCATCTCTGGCAGCTTCTAAATTCTGTTGCAGCTATATAATGAATAGGTAGTTGCTAGACTACGCACACCCCTTTTAAGTTATATAGTCGACAAAGGGGAAAATACGTCAATCACAAATGGCCCGTTCCCTATAATTTCAACCTAATTTTGTGAAATCTTCCTAATTAGTCATACAAATTGCCTTATGCGACAGTTTCCTGATAATCCCAGTATCAATGGTAACAAAGAATAAACCCCACCAGTTCCCTAACATTAACTAGTCATGATCTCCCATAATGACCACGTCATCCTATAACTTTTCCTTTATGTGCAACTAAACTTGAAACCCTTTTGAGGCAGCCCCTCTCAATGATATCAAAATTCATATCAAAAGGGTATCTCCTTAAATTACATCAAATGCACCTAGGGAACCTGAGAAATTATTTATTTGAAATTAGAAAGGATTATGAGCGGCACACTTTGCGTTGTCGCAGGTAAAAGTACGTAACTGCACGAGAAATATCATTAAAGGGTTACCAAGAAAATTTTACTTTTGCTGTCTTCTCCGTGTCATTGCTGTATCTCTAGGGTTGACGAGGGTGGATCATTGCTGTAGATATGTCCACGCGTCCCCAAGGAGATAAAGTGAACATGGGGAGCTCGAGGCTACTAAATTGAGTGTACTCCAACCAATCGCTTATCTGTCAACTATCGAACGCAATCTTCTCTTTTAACATAACGCAATTTGTTGGTCTACATAGAAAAACGTCAAAAATATAGCGAAAAGGTTATCGTTGTTTCTACGATGTCTTGAAGTGACGCTTAAGCATTGTAAACCGACAGGAGGGAAAAAATTCTCCGCGGGAATCTATTTTGTATGCACTATTCATAGCTACCACGGATTTTTTTATTGACAAAAACCACTTCTGAGGTGTTCTGATTTACCTATAATCAAACATCATGACTCGTTGAATTCTTTTTTTTGTGATATAAACAGGTATCTAATGACACGGCTATTTTATGTGATGTAAAAAATTCGTCTCAATACATTAAGATGAATATCGAACTACTCCTTTTGTAACGTTTAAAAAGGAAAATTCATTCATTGCTTTAAATTCAGAAAAAGTCCTTTATCAATGTTCTCAACTTTCACTTGCACAAAGACTTTAAAATCGGCAATTACACACATTTAAAACACGAAAGGAAAGTAAAATAATTTCCTCTTTTTTGTGACAAAATTAATGTTTTCGATGCCTGCAAGCTTTTCTCACCTTGTTAAAAATTTACATTTCAAAATTAAACTGATTTTGATTTAGATACAATTCTTACCGGAACATATTTTTCTTTTTCTCAAGTCTAAATTTAATTTTTTTTTTAATTTTTTTAAATTTTTTTATGCGATTTTTATTCGAAGTAACAAGCATTTATTCAAATGAACGGGCTGGGCTATTTGACCACCCGTCTTGATACATTTTTTGAGATTTATTTCAAATGCATGTGTGAAAATGAACCGCAGCTGATCATTGGATATGCCTTGAATTTCTTTAGAACCGTACGTTTCGCTGATTAACTTAACGCGCTTTCAGGGGGTCGTAAGTTGTTGTCGATACAATTCACAGTATGTTTGTCAACCACCCCAGTGCTTGTTAAAATGTTCTGCTTCAATAATTATTTTTAGAAATTCAAAAATATCTATCTCTTTTAAATCGAGCATTTTGTGTTAATTATATTTTGTTACCAATAATGCAATTTTTAACTTAACATTATTTTAAAAAACTATGGCACATAAGCATTGTTTTTTTGTTGTTATATCAACATTGGTTGCAAATAAAGTAACAATCATAGAGCTATTCAGAAAACATAACCACATGCCGGTTAATTGATTCACTGGATCATTCAATCAGGGCCGGTTGATCAATGTGCAGCTAAATTTAACCGACAGTTAATAACAATCGTTGCAGATCACTTAATCACTTAAATGTTACAGAATCTTGAAGATAAAGTAAAAAAAAAAAAAATTCACAGCCTTCTAACTGCGGCTGGGATTAAAAAACGAGAGCAGCAGCTTTCGAGCTTCATAATTCAACAGAGTACTTAAAAATTGACTGTACCGGTCCTCCGACGTTAATGGTTACCCCAAAAAAAAAATCAATTTTAAAAATATTATTATGAAAATTTGGCTGTATATTCAGTTAATAAGCTACGATCTGATATTAATTCCGCTTTCAGTTTTTATTATCTGACTTAGCGGCGCTCATTTATGTAATATTTCATAGATTTTTGAGCTTTTATTTTCATAAATCTTATGTTTATAATTTTTGTAATATTGAAATATCGAAAGATTATCAGCTATTTATTGAAATTAACCGTTATACCGATTATAAATCCTGTCTGTGATGTCAGTAAGAAATGTTATTTACAACTTTCAAGTCATAACCAATAAATCAGGCAAGTGTTGTAAAGTTACAAAGCTTTTTGAACAAGCAGGATGTCCTGAATATGCCAAGTATAACGCCACGCATTCAGTGTCAGGGGCGTATTTAGGTTTGTAAATTATAGAATTAGAAAGTAGTTGTTACTGGTAAAAAGGTTTAATTTTTAGTCCGGATCTGATAGCTCGTACGGAAGCAATGAGCCCAGGTTACAGTGGGGTCTGATTTATAACCTTCCCTTTATATCATTATGTGGTCTGGTAAATTTACTGCTCTAACCTATTTAACATCGTAAATCTTTGTTGTAAGTTTTGGTAATTTTATTATTAATCGATTTTTAAGTTGAAACGAGTTTAAAAAAATTAAATAAAAACATTTTTGTGGTCTGCAAGATGAAATTAAACGCCTGGCTTACTATAAAGAAGCTAATACAACCAGTTTGTCGTCATACATCATTCCATGAAATAAATAAGATTTGATGATAATAATTTAATATTTGAGATTCATTTTGGAGATAACCACCAATGTTGGAGGTTCCTGTAGCTACTTAAATAAAAATAATTGCATGATAGCGATTAGGAGATTAGGAACTTTAATAAGTTACGACAGGCGGACGTGGCATTGGAAATGATAAACATCCCTTGTTTTCACTTAAACAGCTTTTCATACAAATTGATTGTTAAAGCAAGTATTCGTATTTATTTATTATCAGTGTGTGATTTCCTCAATTTTTAAGAATAATTTCTCAACTAGTGTTGCAAATTACCAAATCTAAAATTAGTTTTTCGGGTAAGAAATGCTTAAAGTTAATGTATCATTTTGGTAATATAAATTTCTGCACAACAAATCATTTATTTGATATTTTTATAATTTGGTAATTTATTAAGTCAAAACGGTTCAACCGACTCAACTATTGCGGACTTGGGCTCGTAAGTACTGCTACTATAAAGATAGCAATCTCTGTAATGTGAGAAAATAATGATTTAGCTATAATTATTGATTTTTAAGCCATTTACAGAATATCTGTAAAATTATTTTCCAGTTGGAATATTTTTTTTTTCTGCATAAAAAGTACTTTCCATACATGTTTTATCGTTTTATATAGGTACACATCCCAGAATGAGCTTGACGTTTCACAATTACATTTCGCAGTTGTGGAGTTCTAGTATTGAAGAAAATAGATCATAAATGAAAACTTGACAAAATAATTTAGTATGGAAAAATTGGCAGAACGAAATGACAAAAAATGTTAATAAAAGAATGAACATTCACATTGTTTTGAAATCATGTACTTGTATGATAAAATTACCAATGATATTAAATTTTACGCTGAAAAAATACCGTATGTTCAACAAAATCAAAAGCATCACTGTTGTTGTCACAGTATTGTTTAGTAAATTCTCAAGCTTGCAATAGACATTATTTTATTTTTCCACGGCCTAAACCTTTTCTATACCTATTTTTTTGTTAAGACAGTATAATAAAATCATCAAAAATTTCCTACAGTTAAAAATTCAATGAATTATTTAAATTTAATTTAAATAGTAAATTTCCAGCCAATTTTTTGTATAAAATAGGATATAAGATATCGAGGTGCATAACATTGATTAAGGTTCTGGTTTATGTACAAACCCCTAGCGAGTTTGCAATCCAAATGAATATCTAAATATTTAATAGAGCTTGCTATCGATTTCCAGTGTATCAAATAATTATTGATAACAATTGCAACCAGATGTTGTGATGCTCTTAGAATAAATAATCTAGTTTGACATTTTGATAGGTTCATTGAATTACTTAGAAGATGAGCTAACCTTGTAGAATTCCCGAAAGATTGATACCTATCATTTCAAATTTGAAATTATTGATTTGAAAATCTGAAATAGAATAGTTTAATTTGTTTCAAAAAAAAAATTGAAAGAGAAAATGTTTGTTACTTCAATGTTATAATACATTTTGAATTTAATTAGAACTGCAAAACATTTTGAAAACTTCTGCTCCAAATACAACTGAAACGACAAGGCAAGTTTTAGCAATCATGCATGCGTCCTGTGACGAATTTTGGTTACGCTGATTAGTTAGGGAGGACCGCAGAGACTAGGTTAGACAAAATACATCTTACAATGCTACTGGGAATAATCTTTGATGACAATATTGCAGGTAAAGCTGAAAAGGTACCGACCGATCAGGTAGAACTTATGGTTCGAAAATGTCAGCTTATGTAAGAGATTTGGTTTCAAAATCCTTAAGTTATTTTAATAATACGATTCACCGTTGAAACTTATATTGATTAAATAAGTTCAAATTTTGGCCCTTCTGGCTACGAATAGTGGAAAGAAAAATTACATGAATTAACCAAAATTTTATTTTTAAAGTTTTAATATTTTGCAGTATCGTAAATAATTTAGAGATAAAATTATTTACTTACGTTAGGAGCTGTGTAGAAGTGGCTGTAAAAGTGACCGTAAAACTGGAAAGTTGTAAAGGTGCATAAAATATTTTGTCAATAAAATAGCTTTCGGAAAATAGTGTTGTTATTTATTTTATGGGCATTTTAACGTTTAAAATTTTAAATCAGGAGTGCTTTTGCAATATTAAATTATTTACAAGTTAATGGTTTTAATGCGCTTTACTATATGCGGATTAACTTTTAACTTTGCTATTTTTGTTTCTTTTAAGGAATATATATTTTTTTCAATTTAAAATCTTTTGAATTATATTATCAAGATCATTTTTCCTAACTACAATTAATACCGAGTAGTGATATATTTTTTAAACCTTGGAACATAAAATATTCTACAGATCTATTATATTGGTATAATTTAATTATAATTGTTATTTTCTTTATTAATTCATTCTCATTTTTAACACTTATTGTTAGTGCGAATAGTTTATATCTTGCAAAAACATACCTGCGGCGGTAATTTTACGGACTAATTAATTGTAAGTACCTATATGACACATTACATTACAATGTTTAAAATATCGTTTTCCTTTTAAAGTTAAAGAGCAATTCGTCGCTGCGTTATTATTTTCCCATCAAGAATTTTTACATCGCCGATTGCTTTAAAAATAAGCTGTCAGCTGTACAATTTAAACGCTCCAACTAACGTTCGCACTAACTACAGTTAAATTCGTTTATAACGTACCCTCACGGGATAGTTTAATTGGTAAATTATAATCGATGAACATACTAAACAAATTTTTACAAAAAAATACAGCTTGCAAAGTATTATTGACAATAGACTGACATTACCAAACTATTATCTGGTTGACCGTTGTGTCAAATAACAAAAAAACATCATACAATATTTGCTTGTATCGGCTTGTAATAGTATATTATTATACAAGTTTTATAAGACGATCTATTGTCGCACGAATAAGTCCAATGTCACGAGTGCGACAATACGTCTTATAAAACGAATGTAATATACTATTTTTTCTACTTTGGTGCTCTTAGTTTCATGAAAATTTGAAAATTGTGCTTTCTAAATATTCTGGAGATTTTTAAGATTAGGTACTGGTTGTGTTAGTATTTGTCATGTCTCATATGTCAACTAAAACTTCAAATGTAAAATCTCGAGTTTGATATTTTAGTGAATAAGTCATGGAAGAATTAAGCTGTACACTTGGCTTGACCTTGACAGGAGCTCAGTAGAGATGCCCGACGCCGGCCAGCGTTCTATTACAGCAATACCAACGTAATAATTATCACAAAAAAAAACAAAAGCGGTTTCACAAAAAGTTCCTTTGCGACACTACTTTTAGTTTCACAAAAACTCACTTATGATACCAAAGTAGAAAAAATATTTAACGAAACAAAAAAGTCTCAATAAACATGGGTCCTCAAAGTAATGGTTTCGGAGTTAAGAAATGTTATTTCTTTTTTATCTCCTTTTCTTTTTGCGAAAAACTTGCAATTTCTTATCATAGTTGGCTGATGGTTTGTGAAATAAACATTAAGTATTTGACTGTTGTTGTCAGTGCACAAGTTTTCCTTTGGTACGGATATACAGTAAAACTCCTGTAAAGCGGCCACTCGAGGTTCCGTTAAAAAATGGTCTCTTGTAGGAGTGGTCACTTTAGAGAACTTTTTCTTAAATTAATATAAAATAAACACCATATTAACTTTAAAAATACAAAGCGTCAATTTAGACGCACACAAGACAAATTACTTAATACCTTTAAAAATTAATGCAAATAAAAAAAATTGAGGATTTAAAAAAAACCAAGACCAAGAAATAAAGATATACATGCTTAAGGCTTACTACAAAATATTGTTCTAAAACAGTTTGCTTACAATTTTTAAATTTTTTAATTCGAGACAATTTCTTTTTCGGGGTTTTTTTAAATCTCCTGAATTTGAGTTTTGCCACATTTGTATTTAGAAGCTAGTTTTCGTTGAGATAAACCTCTTTCGCTGTTTTTAATAACATTTTTCTACTTTGCGTTCGTACTGAGATTATTACGACACGCGTTTGCGTATCGTACTAGACAAAAGGCGTGCGGTAAAAAGAACACTAAAAACAGTGTAATTAATTTTTTTAATTTTGGCAACTTGTGTCTGTGACAACCTAACATTACTGTCAACACTAAATTAACAGTGTCAATTTTCAAATTCGCCGTATTTTTTTTTCGTAAATATGGCGTGATGTTGTGGGTAGCAAATTACCAATTGTATTTTCTGCAAAAATGCGTATTTCTGGGGGCGTACATTCTAAAACATCTTCAGCGAAGTTGATTTTCAGAATTTATTGAAACAATGACATTTTAAATTCATTTCCTTCCATAGCCGCCCTTAATGTATTTGCCGCATGCCGCGAAATTTCCTAGATTTTGAAATTTCATGTTTTTGCTTAAAAAATGTGGCAAAGTAAAAAAAATAGTGTATGATACCTCGTTTATAAGGCATTTTGTCGCACTTTCTCTTTTAAGGACACTCCTCGCAAGCTCGTCGTGCCCTAAACCCGTGCGTGCGACAAAATGCTTCTTATTAAACTCATATCATAATATACTATTATGCGAGCTTCCAAATTTGAAGTCTCGTAATGGAAACCACGTTTAGCCATCATTTTCTAAGCTATTGCAGAAGTACAGTGACAACGATTTCTGAACGACTGGCATACAACTGATCCGAATTTTTTGCCTTCATAATATGTACCATTTTAAACATTCACACGAGCCCGCAAATATCGCATAAAAAAGTTGGAACCGAAGTCGTAGAACTGATTTATAACCGTAACAAATTTATTACCGAAAGATAGGGCATATGTCAAGCACTTGGCGGAGAAAGGTTCTTAATAAATTCTTTAGTGTATAATTGACATTTTAAGTTTTACAAACTCGATCTCATAGTGAGACAACTCATAAATCAACAAAACCAAAAATTAAAAGGATTTTCACAAAGTGAGGGGTCGCTTTAAAGGAATAACAATGTATTACTGATACCGTATAAATCTTTCGTTCCTAGAAATTATAGTCGGATACAGGAGTGGTCGTTTAGGGCGAGTTGTCGGTTGGAGAAGTTTTACTGTATGTAGAACAATAACACAAACTAACTAACAAACTAACATTATATTACATTTTTGTCTATTTTTGTTGCTAATAATTTATATTTGATCAGTGCATTTTTGAATTCTAATAACTCAAATGCGATCACCTTCAAATCTAATAGTCGAATTCTAAAGTACATAAATCTTGTAGCTATATTTTACCTCCAACGTAATATCGATGACAGATAAATTATCTTACAATTATTGTATGCTTGCAATACAACCGCCCAAAATCCATTATACTATTTATTAATCGGTTTGTTAATAGATTATTCTGAGGCAATTATCTTTCTAGACAATGTAATTTTTATATTTGTTAAGCGCTAAATATAAACAATAGAATATATAATCAAAATAGATTTTATATGCTAGGTACATTTTTCTTTTAATATATTTCTTCCATACTCTAGTTAGTACTACATTGAGTACCTTTTAATTCATAAAGTAAGAGCAACGTTTGAAAATGTAGCAAATACCGTCTTTAACGTGAGTTGAACATTGAAACCTCTTTTCAAAAAGCTCCATAGAAATCATTTTTCAATAATAAAATATCATAAGTTAAACATTCTGTCTTCATTCAAGACCACAACACGACCAAAGAGGTGACATCTAAAGATTTATCGATTTCAAGTTTCCACTACATAAACCTCATTCCTGGTAGTTCACGTGTATAAGGAAGTGACGACCGTCTAATATTTTGTGAACAAATCTTAAAAGTCGCCGACACTTTTATACCGGATCTCATTGTGACTGAATTCCTTTTGTCGAATGGAACAAAAAAAACAACTTTGAGCAAACCGACGATATTGTAATGCTAAAGTAACTAAACGTTTCCCGACCTAATTTAAAAAGAGCTACTCACCGCAAGCGACTGTCAACACTTTTCTATGAAAATCACAAATAAAAATGAGAAATATTTAAAAACCGAATAGAAACACCTGATTCTTAATGATGCGCCAGGTAACATTGTAATGTTATCCTGGGGAAATAAACTTTTAATGACATACATATATTTCGTTTTGACTTGTCTTAATAGCATTAATTAGTAGGAATGTGTTAATAAACACATGAATATTTGCACATGTGGGTCGGAAGAGAGTTACATCCAGTCTGGTTTGTTAAACAGCAAGACGACACGTGTAGCTGTTACGAATAGTTTCCGGTTTTATTGATGTCAGTCCCTTTTATATTGCTTGACAGATGCACTGCATTTAGTTAATAATTTGATTATTAGTCTAAGATTTACGTCTCATTTTGAAATATGCAGTTGCATTAATTAATTTGCAATAAACGTCCGCATTTGCAGAATTAACGTTTGAAAACGCTAGACTGGAAACAACTAATGAACTTTGCAATAATCATCTGTCACTAACCGTACAGTTTAATAAATGCTTTGTTTTGTAAACTGTAATTATTGACGCTAGTATTCTGAAATCCCCTGTTTGATATTCTCCCTTGCATTTAACAGCATACAATAATAATAGTTTAGGTAATTATTATTGATGGCTGTTTAAATTTTCTATTTGAATTTTGCTTCAAACTCATATATTATGAACGAAAAAAAAAGTCTTGAATCTCATGTGACTTGAGAATAATAAAAAATAAAATGTACTAATGCTATTCTACTGTTTATTAAATTGACTGTCACTACTAAAAAATTGTTAATTTTTGATCAAAACTACTCGATTTCTGTTTTAAACTGTAACCAGCAATGCAACTAAGAATTGAACAGTTCTGTAAACAGGCAACATACCAGTGGAACATGAAATATTTTATTTTTTCTAGGGAACCTGCTTAATATATGCAGATGATTAGGTACATTAACAGCTAGATACTAAATATTTGCATTATTAAGTTATCGCAGATATTGTATTCACAAAATACACTCAGGTACAAAAAAAAACGGGCCATCCATTTATTTTGTACTTTTTTGTAATACTTTGAATAAAACTTTTGGTATTTTACGATAAAAGAGACCACCAGGTTGTAGAGAAACCATCATATGGTGCTGATCAATTTATTTAATAAACAATAGCCATCACAAATGAAATTTAAAGATATGCTGTTCATTCGAATTATGCATAAAGTACTCAGGTGTCTACTTTCTTCAACTTTTTTTGTTTTGTCGGTTTTGATTTTACTGACATTCCCACACCCACTGCAGGTTGGTGTATTCATTATGATTTTAGGTGTGGTATGTGGCCAAAATGCTTAATATCAGCCGTTCTACCGTCCAAGGACTACTTGAACAGTTTAGAGAAACCGGCAGAAATACGCGGGCACCGGGATATGGTGGAAAACTAAGAGCAACTGCTAACGTTGGCCGATTTTCCGTTCTTAAAACTTTACGGAATCGTCCTTTGACGTCAGTGCAGGCAAAAATCAACCTCGTGAGATTCGTCGTACAGATGTAAGTGTGTGAATATTTCGCCGAAGGTTGCAACAAGTTGGTTTGCAAGCTTGTAGACTAGCAGCTGGACCAAAACTATTCCCACGTCACCGAGTAGACAGACCCCAATTTGTTCTCGAATATTTGAACTGAACATTATTGGCACAATGGTACAGTTTACTGACGAGTCTAGGTTCTGCCTATATTCACCAGATGGAAGAATACGGCTCTCGAGACAAACGGGAGAACGAATTGGTCGTTATCGATGGAGGGTCGCTAACAGTATGGCTATATATTGAGGAGGTTTTGACAAATCACGTAGTTCCACTTGCTCAATTTACCTATCAGCGATGGCTTTATATTGATGCAGGGATAACGTAAGACCGCATTCAGCGAGGTGTGTCCCTGAATACCTGAATGAAGTAGGAATAGAAAAACTAAACTGGCTAACATGTACGCTGGATGGAAACCGTATAGACATGTTTGGGACATACTTGGGGGGGGGGGGGGCGTTAGAAATCGTGTAGTTGCATCAATCACAATAAATGAACTTCATGTTGCATTTCAAGCAGAATGACAAAATCTTCTGCAAAATGATATTCATGAGCTCATTAGTGGTATGGTCTACCGTATGCAGGCAATAGTTAGGGATAGAGGACAATACGAAGCATTAACATTTATTCCAGTAAAATTTTCTTTCATAATCTTTGTTAAGTTCATTTTTTAAAAATGCATTTTCTTAATTCTACTCTCACAATATCTTAAATAAATTGATAAGCCATATGCTGTTTTCTTCTACACCCTGATAGTCTCTTTTAATATAAAATACCAAAAGTTTTATTCGAAACACTGCTATTATAAAAAAATTTCAAAAAAATTGGATGGTCCGTTTTCTTTGCACCTGAGTGTATAAACCATTCGAAAAAGAAATGAAACAAACTCCCCTGTGGAATAAGGAAGTTCAACGTAATGCGCGTTTTTAACGAACACATATTTTAAAAGAAAAAATTGAATATACAGGGAAATCAGTGTAAATCGAGTTTAGAAAGTTTTGGGCACTTGACTATGCATAGTGGAACGCTCATAACACGTTTATCCAAGGGCCTGGGTGGATTCCACTTAGGGTTATCTGCCCTCGCGCTTGCTTATAAAATATATAGTTTAGTACACAATGCTAAGGGAATCCCCCGCGGTTAATCCGCCCAGCCCTGGTTGCTCTACTGCAATGCACTTGCAAACCAAATTTACACTGTTATTAAAAAATAACCAGGAGAGCACAACACAGATGGCTGTTATTAATATTCCTGTAAACATCTGCACGACATACATCACACATAAATTAATTAAAATCTTGTACACTTGTACATTTCCAACACTTTTTTATTGTAAACGTCTGCAGTGAAACGGGCCACAATTTTTTAAATCTTTGTAGTGTAGGGGGCAGTAGGAGGTAAAAGCCCAACATAGTTTTAATTGCCCCAGGGAAATTCGCAGTCCAAAAGCTATCGTACCATCCTAAACGGTTTGGTAACGAAAAGTGAGACGATCTGTTCTCCCTTTGTTTGTTTTGCGAAACATATTTTTATTACCTTAAAATTAATCCTCAGACGGCAAGAAGAAACCATTTTTACAAGCTGCGCCACCGACTTTCACTGATTTTTTTTTATCGCGTCGAGATTATCATACATTTTACATTTACGACACAAAAAATGCATTAAATAAAACAAATTGCTTATCCGCTTTCGTATTTTGCAAATGTTCGATGAAGGTAATATGTTAAAACGTTTCACGTTGCATTTTGTTTTTGTTTTACTGAAGAGATGAACTCGGCGCACGTTACTAATAAAATTGTTGATTTATTGAAACTCGATTGAATTCTATAAAAAGCGGGAATGTTCCATTTTATTAGTGTTGTGATTGAAATAAAAATTAGTTTAATTTCGGTAACATTTGTCATATTTTTTAGACTATAAAATGGATTTTTTTACATAAAAACATCAACTTAAGATTAAAAGAGCGTCTTATGGTTAAGGCAGGTGATATGGAAAGTCAGGTGATATGAAAATTAATTAAATGCTGATATAAGTTATAATAATCAACAAAATATGAGTTGATAATTTTTTTTGGTAACAAAATATTTTGTAGCAAGTTATAAATCAACCTATCTGTTATTAGTGAGCCAGGAAAGAACCTCCAATTACACCGACTATGATTCGAACTAGTTAACCTTAAATATTAAATATTATTTTCAAATGTCAGTTGTCGAATTTGAACATTTTTAATAAAAGTATTACTTTCAACAAGTCCAAATAATTAAGCTAAATAAACGTTAAGTTTTTTAAGTTTATTAGCACCATCGTTAATTGTCTTAAGTGCCTATAATCTTGGTTTAACTAACTGGAATCACAAACATTTATGGTTACATTGTACTAGGTTGGCAGTTAAGTTCTGTCACGTTGAATATTTCTTAAAATTGTATAAGTAAAACACTTGCTACTTAGCTAACAATGTTAAAAGCTCATCATTAAAAGTATTTTATATCAGAATTGATTATAATTTTTAATTCTTGAACAACTTATGGATTCCGTCGACATATAACTATAGGGTTTTCCAATAAGAGGTGTTATTTTGAATAGCCCGTTATTTCGGTAGATGTCACTTTTGGAGCTGTAATTTTTTGACATTTGACAAGTAGAAACTACGCCATTAATAAAAATGGAACGATACACGCTTCAACAACGCATTGAAATTATTAAAAAATAGCGCAATCCATTAACCGTAACTGGTGCTCCAGCCTCATTTTCGAAAAAGTAAGGTCCAATGACCCCGCCGGACCATAAACCGCACCAAACAGTCACACGTTGAGGATAGAGAGGCTTTTCAACAATAACTCTTGGGTTTTCTGAGCCCCAGATGCGACAATTTTGCTTGTTGACGAAGCCATCCAGGTGGAAATGGGCCTCATCACTCAAGATGATTTTTCGATGGAATTCCGGATCATTTTCATGCATTTCAAGGACCCAATCGGCAAAGATACGACGTTGTTGATGATCGGCCGGCTTGAGTTCTTGTGTTAACTGAACTTTATAAGCCTTAAGACCCAAATCTTTATGCAAAATACGGTGTAATGACGTTTTTGGAATGTCTAAGTCCAAAGAACGACGAGGAATGGACAAACCTGGGTTTTCTTCAACACTTTCGGCTACAGCAGCAATATTCTCGGCTGTTCTTGAGCGACGTGCACGGGTTTTATTCTTCACATCACTAACTTGTCCCAACAGCTCGAATTTTTCCACCAATTTCTGTATTGCGGTCCGACAAGGTGCTTCACGACGACCCAAAAATGTTCGAGTTTTACGAACCGTCTCTGCCAAATTTTCACCATTTTTATAGTGAATTTTAATAATTTCAATGCGTTGTTGAAGCGTGTATCGTTCCATTTTTATTAATGGCGTAGTTTCTACTTGTCAAATGTCAAAAAATTACAGCTCCAAAAGTGACATCTACCGAAATAACGGGCTATTCAAAATAACACCTCTTATTGGAAAACCCTATACATGAACCCACACAGGTTGAAATTATGAAAATTAAATAAAGAAAAATAAAATGTGTTGCTATTTCTTTTGATCCAATTCATATTGAATAACTAGTACTGAAACTTGAATAGTTCACACCAGGGTCAAATATATCCAATTCAGCACACAATATAAAGTTTTTTTTTTTTTAACCAAACTTGTTAGCAATGTTTGGCTACCAATTGATAATAATTGTGTAAATTACAAAAAACAAAATAGGAGGGATTCATTGGATTTATTTTATAATATTATTTATACACTCATTGATGAAGTATTGTGTCCTAAGCAACTCACAATGTGTTGTTGGTAATTAGATTAATTGTCACCTCATGATGTACGGCAGTGAACAATTTAAATGCAACACGACGTTCAGGCTTTCCGCAGACTGCAAGTGTTGTTTACAAATGTAAGTATGTGATGTGGAATCAATGTAAGAAATTAAAATAAGAAATTCAGCATAACCCATCATAAGCTCTATAAGCGACAAGTCAGGAGATTGTACTAAATGATCAAGCCATCACTGAAAAAAAAAAGTAGTAAATAAAACTACAATTGTACAAATTTTTACCACAAATTGTATTAAAAATACGACTAGTTACAAATTGTATCATTTTTTTCTAAACAATTGTAGTAACTTGGTTGTAGCTACATTTACAATAATTTGTGGCATATAGTACTAACGTGTATAGCGAGATTTTCGACAAATATAATAGTAAAGTGTACTACACAGTCATTGCAAAATTTACTAAAATAAAGACTAATGTGTTCCAAATCTTTACAGTAAAAAGTATAAGATTTTATACTAAAAATTACTATTTTAGAGATTAAATTTTGCGACAAAAAAGAGAAACAGTTACCATATACACATATCTTTTTCTATTATTATTGCCGTTATTTTTACTACAGGTTTTGCAGCATATTTTGCAACAATTAACAGACTTCTGCGCCTAATTAATGTAGTAAAAAGTAATATGTATATTCGTTGCAAAATACTACATTTTTTATGAATCACAATTTACTACTTTTTTTTGGAATGGAATTAGTGGTAAAATGAACCAGGTAAAATGAAACGCAAGAATTAATTATAACAGGATTGTTTCTTATATATTTTAAACAACATCTACAGTAATAATACAAGTAAATACAAAAAGAGCTTTTACTTACAAATTATGTTCCTTGTTCATAACAATTTTTAAAATTTTTTAACACTTATTACAAATCACAAACATTTTAAAAAACACATTCTTTAAAACATTGTCAAATACACAAATTACATTTTAAAAACATATTTTTTAAAAACATAAGGGAAAAATTTAATAAATTAAATAAACAAAAAGAGCATGGATAATACATAACTTACAATTGTAACACATTTAACAACAATATTTAATAGAAACGAAAGTTTTTTCATTCATTTTCTTTTTTAAGCATGTTATGTAATCGTTAAATAATATAATTTTATTTGCCACCTTGCTAGTAAATTGGAATTAATTCCTTGAGATCTTCTCGATCAAGATTGAGTAAGGTCTGTTTGTCGACTTCGTTTACTGTAAAACAAATTTCATAATTAATAGTTACTGTCAAATAAAACGCGGTAAAACAATAGAGGTATGTTGCAACGATGGACTTTATGAATACTTTATTAATGAATAGTAAAAACTGTTTCGATAGTACTTACCGTCAAAGCTCACCCTCAACCGGTCTAACAAGCCCCAGCTTTCTAAGGTTGTCTTAACGAAGTCATCCATACCTAACTCACACAAAATCACAACGCAAAACTAATAATTATTAATAAACTTATCGCACTTATAGTCAGTAAGTTAAGACTTTATTAATTTCACTTTACTAACTAATTATAATTAAAAAGATTGATACAAAATTATGCGTATTAAAAAGAAGTTGTTCGTAAGCTCTCGAAAGAATGAATGACCGTTTTTAATCAGTTTGTTTATATTGCGAGGTTGTTTATCACTCCAATTGCTGGAAGGCGCTCTTCACCGGCTCCACCGACCAGCCACAACATCCTCCTTCACGCATATCGACTACACACTGTTTCGGATGTATAATATAAATAAATAAATGCAAAATCAGCAGAAATTCACAACTCTTATCTATAATCAATATTGATTAAAGCCCAATTTTCCGTGGCATTAACCTATTAACTCCAATGACGGTAGCGCTCTAGTGTTAAAGGCGTATTTTGTGTGACTTAATACTGTTTGGGTCAGAAGTCCAAATATACGTTATACACGGCTTGTAAAACAGACAATGAGAGCAAAATCTCAAAAAATAATTTTTTTACGATATTTTTCCCTGGTATCCTATTTCCTAGCGGGGTGCGATCAGTGTAAATTATTTTATTGTCGGCAATTTTTCGGCAACGGGCCGCGTCCGCAAATCTGTTCCTTCCCTCTCGATCACTTTCAATAAAATACATTCGGCAAGCACGTGCCAACAATTATGAATTTGTATTGGCCAGAAATTTTCGAAAAATATGCAACAATTGTAGTGACGTTAATCCATTTATTTTATAGTAAAACTCACTCAAAATATAATGTAAGTTGCAACAATCTTATAGCAAATATTAAAACAAAAGTAATACCATAATTGTTTTGAAAAAGTAATACACTTTGTAGATAAGATTGCTACAAAGTTTTCACTACAAATGTTTTAAAAATTGTATTACAATTTTAAGTAACAAATGCTCTCTTTGTAGCAAAAATTGTTACAAAATATGTGCTACATTATTGTAGTAATTTGTAACATACGATTTTTTTCAGTGATACCTACGGTTAATTATGTGCTCTTTGGAAAAGGTTTAAACGGTTTTTCCGACATGGGCACAGATATATAAATCCTTAAATTAAGGGTAAGGCTTTCGACCAAGAATTCAAAATTGCTCGCTTCCTCACGTTGTCGTTGGATCCTCATCGATCCCACGTGCATTCCTGAAAAGAATCGAGATCATCACTGAATCTTATACTTTTAATTCAGCTTTTTCCTGCACCACTCTAAACATTACTCTGGACGTTGAGAAGTCAAGTTGTGGTCTACACGACATGAAGCCACAAAACCGCCAACAGTGGCGATAAGTTCTACAAGCCCCTATCGGACTGATGTATCTATATGCCGTACCAGAAACGCTTTTTGACACTTACTTGCACTTTGCTGAACATATAACTCTATCGAACCAATACATACGCATTCAGAAACCGGGCATAAGACGTTCAGAGTATTACAAAATGAAGTTCTTAACCAATTCCTTCATTAGAAACTATATTGTACTTAAGGATCCGAAGACGACGCTCGTGTGGTTTTTCTTCTACGTTGTTGTTGACCGTTCCTTTTCATCGCATAACAATGATTGGGTGATTTTCTGAATACAAACTATTATTTCTTGTTTAGTGTACTTTACGCACAATCGCACGTGAAATGGAAGAATGACTTTGGAAGCATTGTTAATTAACAATCAAAAGTTACAAGAAATTCAAACAAAAATGATCTAAGTTTGAAATTATTGCATTCGAAAGAAGAAAAGATTAATATTGCGAATTGATAGAAAAAATGTTTTAACGTATTGACTATAATGTAATAATACATAATCTAAAATAAGTTGACATGAGAGTTTGCTAGGTTGCATACACTGACTGAGTGGCAATTTTTATTTTGAAGTTGAACATAGGGATATTTATGGTGATTGCCAAACTGGAAGAGACTAGCGGAGGAGATTAGTCTGCGCGGATTTTTATGCCAGTGGCGTCGTATGAGGGCCTACTGTAAAATTCATGGATTCAAGATTTACATTACATTACATTAACATATTTTGAAAATGTAAGATGGCCAGGAAACACACCGAGTCTTGAAACTGTGAGACACCAACAACACAACCGTACTATCTATCGTGGACACGCCAATGACGAACGAAGATGATATTCGCCCTTAATGTAGTTCACTCTACAATATCTGGTTTCTGCACAATTTTATTGCCGGCCTCTTCCAGTTTGACAATATCTCTACATCGTATGTTCGTGTTAAAAAAAGACCCGGTATAAGTTGCTGAACGCCAAGTTTGATCAAAAAATTTCAACCCCTTCACATTTAATTTCAAAAGCGGTAATAATGATTATAACGTAGTTAAATTGGAATATATTAAAAGTTAATTATGTAATTTAAAATTGTTATGTATTGTTTTTAGAAATAAATATTAACGTCAACGCATTTTCAGGAAACGATTGTGACTTTGTATAACTTTGTACGTCATTCTATCAATCACTTAATAAGTTGCCCTCGTTTTGGTGATTCTACAACTTTCTTAAATTACATACAATATTACAATGTTTGTTAAAATAAATTAAATATTGCATCAATTATAAAATGTTAACTTACTAATCAATCGTGAAAAAATCAAGCACATAAAATTTTAATTGAGTAAAGAACATAAAATAACAATAAATTGTCACTTTGTCGAAACTCCAGATTTAAGACTTACCAACAAGTTTCAACACTGAACCAAATCGAAGATGTGGGCGAAAGGTATGTACATTGCGATTTAAATAAAAAAGAGCTCTCGAGTCCTTGAATGGAAAATGACATTGTTATATTAATCTGATTTCTTAGAAGGTATCTTTTGTAACTAATTTCTCAATTAGCTTTTTTTGTTATGATAGAATTTATATTTTTTTTCCAGAAATAAGACCGCACGTAATTGCACAAACAATTTTTCATAACTAGTCTACTACGAGACGAAAATTTAAACCGCTACGATGATACAATATAATTGTAATTGAGGAATACCGTACACAATAGGAGTCGTAAAAAAGTTGTGATTCGAATCTTCAAATTTGGTCGTTCACCAACCTCAAGGTTAGTATTTTGGAAACTAGCAGAGTTTTTTCTAATTAATCGTAGGTGAACAACATGACTCAATTCACTTTCTTGATCTTAAGTAACCGTAGATATCCAATTAAATGTAAAAATAGCGTAAAATTAGAAAAATAAATATTTGAGGAATTTACTGCAGTAGGAGATTGGCAGTAAAACTGTTAACTAATTAAGTTCTGAATGTGCATATCTAAAAATATTCATTAAGAGAAATCACAAGAGCAGAACGCGTAGATTATATTAACAATAAATGTTTCGAAAAATTCAACTTCTTTAATCAATTCGATAGCGGTAGCTGTTTCATTTCGCGGTTGGCACTTCCCTGCAAAATCGAAAAAAGAGTTTTAATGTAATTGGTCACACTTTTCACTCCACTTTTTATGAATGAATAATAAATCTGCTTAAGAGATTTAGTCTGGACTATTGTATATACCCCTACCCCATATCGTGGGGATGTTCGAAAAACTTTGTATAAATACAGATAATTTCTTAGTTAGATCAGTGTCAGCTCAACTAGCAATTCTTCAACATTCCACCATTACACCTTTTGGTAAGTGCTAAAACAAAATCCCGCTTCTCACAAAAACTGAAAATTTTGAACATTTTGCAGTTACGTAAACCTAATTCACCATGTTCCGTTTCGTAGTCATTGCTACTTGTGTCTGTAAGTACACAAATTCGCGTTTTTTATTTTGCATTCTAAAATAATCTTTTCCAGTTGTCGCCGTTTCATCTGCGCCATCAGGACATAGTTTTGAGAGTGACTTGTTTGGAGCTGCATCGTTCGAAAGTTTCGATCATGCAGGCCTTGGAGGTGGTAATGGGGGAAAAGGTGGTTATGGTGCCAGCAGCACCAGCAGCGGTTTAAGAAGTATTGCCCAAGGGTCGGCTCACCAGGCCAACTCCGCTGCTCAGAACCAGCACTCCGCCGCTAAGCAGGCTGCTTACGTGGCCAAGAACACTTTGGCCCAACAAGCTCAAGGGGTAAGATTATTGATAATAGTGTAATATTAAAACAATGGTACTTACAATACCTTGCTTTGGGAATTAATTACGTGGGATTAATTGTGTTATCATCAGGCATCAAATACCGCTCAAGCCGCACTCGCCGGCAAAGAAGCAATCCTGAGGAACTTGGAAGATCAACTTCATGATGCTCAACAAGCTCTCAATGGTGAAAAAGCGCAATTACAACAAGCTGCCCAATCCGCTCAAGCTGCCCAACAGGCCGCCAACCAGGCTGAAAGCCAACTTAAAACATTGACTGCCGCTTTGGATGCCGCCCAGGGTACTGTCGAACACACCAGACAAGCGGCTTCCGCGGCTTCCGCTGAATTGGCTTCCCAATCCGCCATGGTCTCTGCTGCCAAACAGAAACTTCAACAAATCCTCCAACAACTTCATGAAGTTCGTGCCGACTACGAAGCTACCCAAGCTGCCGCCAAGAAAGCACAAGCCGCTGCCGCACAAGCTCAAGCCAATGCTGCTCATGCCGCTTCTAATGCCATTTCCGGACTCGAACAAGCTAGCTCTTTTGGAGGCAGTGGCGGTAATGGAGGCGGTCATGGTGGTGGATTCTCATTCGGTGGCGACTTCGGCGGTTTCCATCATTTTTAAATTTACTTTTTTAAACTTTTTTAATACTTTTGTACTTGATTCTAAAAATGTAATTTATTCATAAATACATTTATTCCGCAATCATAACTTTACTGTATGATTAAAATGTACCTTTCCATTTTTTTTTCAAATTCATCACTGACATTATGATTGATTAATATCAATAATAATAATAATATTATACTCAGTGACATGGATATTATAATAGCAAAAATAGGTGAAAATTTGTTGAACAAACTTAACAAATGTCTGACTGCCAATAAATTTAATTGACTATATTTAAAATAACGCATTGGTTATTGACATACTCACTGGCTCGCAGTTGAACGAATTTCATCAGTTGGTTTATGTGTTCCACCACCATAGATCGAAGTGGACTTGTTCGCTTTTTTTATAGGTTTTCCAGTCTGAATGCGAAAATACAATTTCACTAACAATAAGCATAATGGTGAAAACTATCGGTCTAATGTAGAATGCCACCAAAGAGATGGACCTAGTAGTACTCGGTTCCAAGCAACATAAATTATGTTTCAAACACAAAAAGACCCCTACTACCACATGTAATAGGAACCCCACAATTTGATGTGTAGGCCTTTCGACAAAGAATTGAGATTCGGACCTTTCTCCACGTCATGCATTCCTAAGTGGAATCGAAATGCATCATTGAATATCACTATTCGCCAGTCAAGGTGCTAAGTCAGTCTTACACCACTCCAAACGTTGCTACCGATGTTCAGAGTTCAAGTTGGAGTCGATACGACCTCAAGTCAGAACATTTGATACGAAGGTAAAAAGTAGCAATTAAAAATCGGTTCTTTGGTGCCATAATCCGATCACGGCAGTCTTGCATTTAGTTTTAGTTTTAGTTCTGCGTCCTTATTGACATTTCCTGCTTCATGGTTTATTACATCACATAATTACGATTTGATTTTGCCTAAGACGATTTATAATTTGTCGAAACGAAAACCTTCTTTCCATAAATCAACAGTGGGACCTCTCTCGAATTCGCTCAATTGACGATAATTTCCCCGTTGCAGTACTCTAGACATCAATTAAATATCACAAGATTTTGAAAGAAAAACACCAACTAATAATGTTAGATAAAAACGTAAAAAGTGGTTCAACATTTCTACCGAATTGAACGATTCCCACCCTTCTTTGTTGTTACAATTTCAATAGCACTGAATATAATTTATTTAAATTTGAATACAGTAATACAGTAATAAGCGAACTCAGAGTTACGCGATTGATCGTTTTCCCTCCTCTTTCATTCCTCTTGACCCGTTTGACGCTGATACGGCTTGACAGCCTAATAAATTTTGGTAGGTAATTGGATTTGAAAATTTTTAACCTGACTTACGCTTTTCCATCTTTCGTCATTCTTGCCGGTTCTACCTACCGCGCAGGTTCGGGGTATGACTGTACTAATAAAAGTAGATTCCTACAATTTAAAACTTTTGTACGCAAATGTTAATGGTAATACATGTTAAAGAAAAATTGTCAGAAAATAGCTCTGATTTTGTATAGTTGCGGTCCCTACAAATGATGCTTTGTGAACGATTCCTTCAACGAATTAGTAAATTGCTCTCGGTTTGATAGCACTAAAACTTGTCGATGCACGTTCGCTTACGTGCTTTTTATTTGTTTTTTTTTCGCTGTACAATAAATTAATTAAACAGAATTTGGTCTGTTTGTATTCTTTGATGTATCAAAACAAAGCTTTGTTCCGAGTTCAAAAGTTGCACCAATATTAATTTATATTTCATCCGTGATTCCTTTGTATTTAGTTCAATTGAAAATGCACAAAAAAATTGAACGTTAAAAGTAAGTTGTTAAAATGCGAATACCAACAGAGTTTGTAATTTATTTGGATGACCTATATTTGCAGTGCAATGCTGCTTAACAAAGTGCAAACAACCGTACGTCTCATATATTATACAAAACCAACCGCTCCAGAGACACATGCTGTGTTTTTCAAACTTCCAGACACCATGTTTTGGTAAACACTGTTATACGAGATGAGACGCTAAAATCCAACCTTCCGAATAATCCAAAAACAGCGGGATCACAATTAATATTTTTTAAAACCAAATCTGACATTAAAGTAACACACACACATAATCAGTAATTTACAAATGTATAAACAGCAACTACTAAATAAGGGTATTACGATATTTTACAATTTCGTCCTGTATCGGTACCATTCTATCTGTAAAGACAACATTTTGTTTGTTCATAGTAATGAGAGAACATAAAATCTTGTCTTTCGTGCTATGGTTAAATAATTCAGCCATATTTCGTGCTAACCTATGAGCTGAAAAGGTACGATTGAATAAAATCATTAGTGTTCAGTTATGCTGAATTACACAATTGAAGGGCCATCCGGAAAAAGGGCCCATATTAAAAACTGGTGTTTCAAGAAAAGCCAGTTGGAAGGATTTGTTTGCTCATATCTATTTACCAAAAATAGTTTGAACTATACAGCAAAGAAAATTTTGAGGAACGATATTTAAAAAAACAGTTTCTTAAAAAAAGGTGATGAAATAATTAACTTTTGTAAGAAAATTATTGAAATTATGAAAGTATGTTATGGGCCCTTTTTCCGCCTGATAGTTTTTTTCCGAGAAAAATAAGGGAAAATAAAATAAGCAAACATTTTAGTTACTAAGAAATGATTTACTGTTTAAAAATATGTTTTTAAAAATAATTTTTTTAAATGTAATATTTTAGCCATAAAAATGTAAAAAAGTAAAAGTAAAAATAATATTAGTAAAATGATTTCTTATTTTTGAGTAAATAAATGAAAACAAAAATACAGTAAAAAGTAATAAGAGGCAGAACATAAACTTTACAAAATCGCAAAATCTTCCAAAATAGGTGACAACGTACTTCATAAGCAGCCATAACTCAGCACAGTGTTGCCATTTTCACTTGAAAATTCTTGAGCATGTAGTTTAAAGTATGACAGTTCATTTAAAACAAACTCCATAAACTTGGTCGATAGAACCTTTTTCCGAATAGGCCCTCAATTTCTAATCTATCGTAGAAGCTCAGGGTGGTATCAAAATTAAGGAGATCTATACAATTATTGCATGAGATTGTAATAACATTAACATTATCTAAAAACTAGAGACGTGTCATGCAGTGTTTATACTTTATTTGTTTAAAATCTGTAAATGTTATTAAAGTATTAATACAACAACGTGTGCATTCGCTACAATTTGTAGTTCTCAAAGTTAAAAATGTCTCCGAATTTTCTAAACGTATAAAAATTTGCATTGTTAAATAATACATGTCTACTATATAGACATTGTCTGTGTTTATTATACAATGTGGTAATAGTTAAACAAAAAATCAGGTCCATTTAATGAAGGGTAATATACATAGGTACAGTCGAGACACCATTTCTAGCTATTTTAAACAAATTAATTGAAATTTACAAATGACTATAAATAACCGTAAACCACATTACTTTATTTACTATTTACCTATCTTAAATAGACTTTATAGTTTTTAGTTATGCTACAGTTTTTAGGTAAAATGCTGTAAATCTTCGTAATTTAATAGTTTAGGCAATATGTGCAATTTCACCATTTTCACCGCCTCAATTACTATATTTGTGTGATATTTCTTTTTGATGTGCCATAAATAAATGAAATGTTTAAATCCATTCAACTAATTTATCCTCCACATCTTTGTCTAAATCCGAATTTTCTCTTACTATTCCCGTACCGTCAGAAAATTTTCCGTTTAATTTATTTCGTATTTCGCGAAACTTCGTATGATTTACATGCGGTTGCCACTTTTATACCATTGCTTCTAACGGCAGCTAAGGCATTTTCAATTTGCTATTGAACCATTGTTTTTTCCTTTGGCAGTTGTTTCCGTTTCCTTAACATTTTTCATTTTAGCGTCATTGTCTGAAAATAATTATTTATCTAAAGGTTGTTAGGTAGGCACTTGACCATAATTATGTGATATGATATGATTAAAAAACGTCGTTTCCATTAGTTACCACTTGGTGACCAGAAATAGAACCAGTTGCTTTATCAGTGATCAGTTTGTGGCTAGAGATAGGAAAGGTGAATAATTTTTGTTCCATCTCTGACCACCCCACTTAAAAAATGAATTATGAGAAATCAGTTAATTTAAGCATCGATAGTCTCATGCTGATACTCTGTATCTGAAAAATTGCAATTGTTCAGGAGATGGAAAAATTAAATTATAATGGTAATTTACCAATAATCAAACCCATTTTTGCATACTGTAAGTAAAAGGACAGTTTATTCTTTGACTCTCTCTGTTAGCTGTATAAAAAGCGATCAATCTATCAAAAGAAATTTTTATGTTTAGTACATTAAAATGCTAATTTTACGCAAAAAGATTCTTATACACTTGGCTTACTACTTTTATATATAACGAAGAGAAAATTTTAATCTTTTTGCACCTACATTTCAAAATGTTCATAAACAATTTTCACTCCGTTTTTTGTACTTTTTGAATAGACAAGTATGATGCTAAAAATTGTGCTTGCGCTTGGATTTATGACGTGAAAATTTAAATTAGCGAGACTGAAGCGAAAGAAATTGCCGAGTCTCATCCTTTATAATTAAAAAACTAAACCTTATTTCTCTCAACTATTTTGAAGTGGTTTCAGTACGATTCCCGCGGCAGTCTCTGTACAGATTGCCACGCGTGAGATGTCATTTACAACGCTGGCTGCTCCCAAATGTAAGCTTTGGCCCGTAACCCGCACTTCCATTACTCATCTAGCACGGTCCAGTTTCCATGTGGTACCGTAGTAGGTTTGGTTCTCTTTGAACAAATATTATCTTCATGTTTGTGGTTAATTTTAAATTTAATTCAGTTTTTATAATTCTACCAGTCAACATAGCATTCACGTCCTTACGTACCTTTCAAAACGACCATTAAAATTATGTCCAACTGCTCGTTTCCATTATTGTATTTATAAAAGACGTATAGATAAATGCAAACAGACTAATCCCGTAGCAATGTCACATAAGAAATCTGTTCCTGTGTCGTATAAGTACATAACAATAGTTAGTAAACATGTACAGGACCAGGTTTATATTAAAGGTATTGTAAGAAATTGCTTCTAGCGCGATGTTCCGTATGCTACCGTAAACGGTAAATTAAACAATCATAAATAGTCAGCCCTTAAGCCACCTTGTGCACCCAAGAAGAAATTATTTAGTCTACCCCAATAGTTGAACCGTTGAGCTTTCAAAATGTAGACAGTCTATTGCGAATAGGAAACGATTTTTTTGAAATCTTATTAAACTTGTTAAAATTTATTACACAATCATTAAACAAATCTCACGTTATAATGCAAATATTTTATTCATTAAAAGAAGCCAAACCACACACAAACAACATGAATTGTAGGTAGTCATTAGTTGTAGAAATGTATATTTGGAGCGAAAAAAAGATCCGCCTTAGTCAGCTTTTCCAAATAATCAGTGACATATCTAAGTCGATATTGGCCTGAAACAATGAATCTTATGATAAAACTAAAGTTTTTAATATCAAATCTAATTGTTTAAAAATGTAATAAAATAAATAATTAATTATATTGTTTTGTAATAAGATTTTATCTAATTCAACAATATTTTTAAAATTTTGCTTCTTTCATAAAGAGAACAAAGATTTAAATGAAATTTGAGACGTTAATATATTTTCACTGATTGTAACCGATCAGTTTCAGCAGTGAAAGGGCTGTTCAATCATTCTCGCATTTTCATTAATTTTCACTTTACAATTAACTTCGCGAATTCATCTTTTTGTTTCAAACACTGATAATTGCAAAAGAATATGAAGTTAATAATTGCAGGTTTAACGGCTTAAAAATTAAAAAGCAGTGCAGTTCTCCTACAGTAATAGTTGAAAAGTCGAGTAGATGAAGGAGGTAGCTCACATTTTTTCCATAGTAATTACTGGTGTAAATAATAGTGGAAACTGAATATGTTTCTTTACCACTATAATTCATATCAAACAAACAAGTTACAAAGTGCATAAAGGAGTTGTGTGCATATTTTTCCGCAAATCTTTAGAAATTAAAAGTACTTTAGATTTAGTTTTCATTTACATTTACATTCATACGACGACTAAAAAATTAAACGAAGAAGATCATTGAATCTCACCTACAAGGGAAAAGTATTCTTTAATATTCAAGTTAATCATGCGACAAAATATCTGTACGTATAAATTGTTAACAAAAATTTAAATTGTAAAAAACATTTCTAATGTCGTAAAGTTAGATTAGCTACTTATTTGTATTAAATTAATAAAATTTGGCTATTAGGTAAATTTCAATATTTAGTGAGGTTTATGAAAATTGTAAATTAATTAAATTAAATTGTGGTTTGATTAACTGCAAGTTTGAAAATTAGGAAATTAATTTATTCTGATCATGGTTACAACTTTCTTTTAAATATATTGAAATATATTGAAAGCAGACACGTAATAAAAAATTGTTTTCGATCCAAATATTATTTTTAATTCTATGGTTAAATCTTGTCCTTTCTCAACGTTTTCTGTTGTGTATAATAAGCGTTTCACTTGAATTAACTTTATGTTCATTGCATTTTCTCCATTTCTTTTTGTGGTTCATGTATTGTTAAAATTCTATCAAAGGAATATTTATTTGAATGCAATAGTATATTAGATTTACTATCTCATCGTTTTCAAAGCTGGCATAACAAATAAGTTAATTATAAAATAATTTCCTTGCTCGTAAACCTACCAATATTATTCGAATTTGTTAGGTCCTATTTCAACTGTGAATAAGTCATATTTAATTAGTTCTGTTACTATAATCGATAAGCAGTCTGCGGTGACTGTAAATTTCATTATATTAGCTAGTTATATACCTGGAAATAGTGCAGAGTTAATTAAAATTTACTGCCACCGTGGGTGTTAAAATATAATCTGTTGCATAAAACACATTTTCGTTACGTTCCCAAGACAACAGAGTTAAGATGTTACGCAAGAAACTTTTGGGGCCTCAACAAATCAACACAAACAATCCCCCATTAAAACAACCTACAACCTATCAATTTCCTTACTTAGTTTCTTAATAGAGATTGTTATAATGGATAGTTAGTCTCCGACACTTCTTGCAATATTCCTTAATTAACGTCACGTAATCACTTTTAATGTAAGTTGACGAATAGAGAAATCTTTTGTTGTGACGGGGAGGAAATTTTAGTTGAAATATTTGAAGCGCAGCTGCTTTTGAGTATGTGGTTAAAGTTAAACGTCAACTTGGCGTATACTTAGAAGAGACGAATATTGTGATGAAGGCAATTCAAACAAAACTTCAACTATAGTTATTGCAGTTTCATCAACGGCTGCTGTTAATTATGTTGCTCCGTGTTACTTTAAGATATTAAAACTTTGCTCAATGGGTGATGTCGCATTGCACTAATTTCTGTACAATGCTGTTCATTTTGTTAACTGTTAAAAGGATCGTTTCTATTTATACTTCTTGCTTGCAAACAAAACATATTGCAAAACAAAAATGGGCAAAACTACAGCCATTACAAATATTGTTGATTGTTCCGCAATTTTAACATTTATTTTAAAAATGAAGGTTGTAAAATTGAAACATATCTGTAATGTTTGATCAAATTTTCAAACACTTTAACAATATGTTAATTAAGAGTACTTTATGGATACAAAAAATCCAATAAATTAGGAATAAAAGCTTTCAAGTGCAAAGTTGCTGTGTTGCTTGCAGATTGTTGCAATAAATTATTTGTAGTTTAGAACCATTTTTTCACAGGATCTATTACCTCCTGATAAGATAAAAAGCTTTTAAATTGTTTTCGGTTAAAGACAGTAAAAATAGACCTCCAGGAATAGAACTAGCACATAGTTCAGAGTCCAATTCATGAAGTTTTTGCATAACGATTCGTGATGTATGTTCGTGTGCATATCTGATAAGATTTTTAAAAACTTTACCAAACTTTAGATTGAGGATTGATAGATATTACATTTGGGTAGGTATTTATTTATACCTACTACAGACTACACCCAACTCTTTTTTTGTACAATTTTTTTTACACGAATTTGAAGTTACGCGATTTTAACAAGTCTTCCTTTTTTGAAAAATTTATTTAATTTAACACGATTTCAAAGTCATTGCCTTATAATTATGTACACGATGATGAGCGGTCTAGTACATACTGCAGTCTTTGGTACCAATATGTCAAATAAATTCACGTTTTTACCACATTTCAAAAATTAGGCAACACTGCGCATTGTTATAATGTGGTAATTACTGGGGAATTCCCTTATTCGATAACTGTTACCTACACATTTCGTATGACATTTACATTACATCACGCGTGTATTACATACTGCATCATAACATTGTTTTTCTACTTTGCGTTCGTACTGAGATTATTACGACACGCGTTTGCGTATCGTACTAGACAAAAGGCGTGCAGTAAAAAGAACACTAAAAACAGTGTAATTTATTTTTTTAAATTTTGGCAACTTGTGTCTGTGACAACCTAACATTACTGTCAACACTAAATTAACAGTGTCAATCAGCACTGGGACTTTTGTAATTGAATCAAATAGAAATAGTAAGAGGAAAAACTCTTTGACTGTGCTTGATTTAATCGTCACAAAAGACTTCCAGACATACAAACATAACCTTAAAAGGTATGCGCGAGAATAAGATTTTTATTGTAACAAATTATGAGTACATTTCTAGAGATATATATTTTCAGAGATTGTTGAGATCTTGTTTTCCTTACGTCAATTTTCAAATTCGCCGTATTTTCTTTTCGTAAGTATGGCGCGATTTTGTGGGTAGCAAATTACCAATTGTATTTTCTGCAAAAAAATCGTATTTCTGGGGGCGTACATTCTAAAACATCTTCAGCGAAGTTGATTTTCAGAATTTATTGAAATAATGACATTTTAAATTCATTTCCTTCCATAGCCGCCTTTAATGTATTTGCCGCAAGCCGCGAAATTCCCTAGATTTTAAAATTTCATGTTTTTGCTTAAAAAATGTGGCAAAGTAGAAAAAATAGTGTATGATACCTCGTTTATAAGGCATTTTGTCGCACTTTCTCTTTTAGGGACACTCCTCGCAAGCTCGTCGTGCCCTAAACCCGTGCGTGCGACAAAATGCTTCTTATTAAACTCATATCATAATATACTATTACATTACTCACAATATTATTTCAACATCTTTTTTTACACAGTTTTTAAACTAAATATAGTTCTTTATTTCATCTTACATGGTTTTCGGATAACACGGACCGTATCCTCAATTTTATTATAGCAAACTTATCTTTTTTTACTCGTTTTTTTTACACGATTTTCTGAGGAACGTATCTACCGTGTAAAAAATGAGTTGGGTGTATTATGCTTCTGTTCAGGAGATAATTAGTGCATTTAAAAGTAAAACGTTTATAAAGAGTGGCGCATAAAGTACGACCTAATTTAACATATATTATTAAGTACAGAATATAATATCGACCAAATGTCTTCCTCCAGCGTTAATGCAAAGTAGAGGGGAGAGAAGTGGTGCATTTGCATCTGACTGGATATACAACTAAATCAAATTATTGCTTTTGCGAAACTGAAAATCCACACATCATTTATGAGATATCCTCTTCTAAGTTACTGTTTGGCGTGGTGTTTGCACTGAAAAGATGATTAGGCCTTACACGGTAACTGCCGCTGGTGAGTATTTTTTACAGTATTATAATACTTGACTTTTTTGCGACGGTGAGTGTAGTCTAGAGTCGTGATTATTTTGAAATTACAAAAAATAAACATTTTATATGCCAGATACGATCTATCGCATGGAACATGGCATTTTGTACTCCCGATGTGAGTTGTTTGTGAGCAAGTAAAAAATTATTGCACCAAACATTTATTCAAAAAGTGCCATCCACGACTTTCAAATCACTTTACGTCGTTGGTCTAGTCGGTTTTGAATAGAATACCACAACTTTTAAATCTTATAAATTCGATCGTTTTCCATGGATTTTGCTATTTTTTGCAGAAATTTATGGGCGGTATGAATAAAAAAAGCAGATGGTCTGAGCAAAACCTCAAAGCATATGCTCATAGTTAAAGGTTAGATTATAAGGTTCTGCTCTTATTTATTTGAATGATGTCATTTGCTCACATGAATTGAGTATATGCTCAAAAAAAATCTAGAATGTCCGATTAAGCATAGAGGTCGGCTCAAACGGGTATGTGCGTTCTTTCCACGACGATTTTACTATCTCTTTTACTGTTTTGAGTAGTGTTACATAGTCGTATTTTGTGGACACTCGTTTTATTTCATTGCAATTAATTTTCACAGTCGTTTATATATTACACTAAAAATATGTCGTTTGATGATGCGAAAGGGACGAATCAAGTGGTAACCTATTAATAGCTTTTCAGTTTCAAAAAAGACCGGGAATACATTCAAGGAGTCAAAATTGTTCATGATTTAATGGGCGGTAAAGATAATCCGAATGTAATAGTTCTTGATACAGCTGACTGATAAATTCCTAATTTTCCCCCAATTCCAGTTTGAAAACCAGGATTTGACATGTACCGCAAAAAAATTTTCATTTTTTGATGGGACGAGAGAGCACCTCCTTTACTTTCATTATTTGGACCCAAAAAGTGTGTTACAACCCATCTCAAATTTCTTTCCTCAAATTTGTAAAGTTTTTTTATAATCATCGTACTTTATAGTGCTTCTGTACGTACGTTAACAATTGCAGTCATCATAGGATTAGCCAAGAGCACGGTGAATCTAGTAGTGACCAGATGCAGAAGTTGCATAGCATTTGCTCAAAATCATTAGCAAAACCTCTGCTTTATTCATATCGACCAGTTTATATGCTTCATAGTGAGCAAAAGCTCTTACTCAGACTCATATTCAGAGGACGGTCGTGAGCAAAAGGTTTTACTTATGTTTTTATTCATAGAACGCCCTATTATGCGAGTAAAAGGTTTTGCTCTATTTTATTCATACCACCTTATATTCTTGCTTGTAGTGAAAAATTAACAAACTCAATACTATAATACTTCTCCATTTGCATCTATAATACCTAATACCATTTTCCAATTAAAAAATCAACATCCGATCCCAATCGCAAATTTTCAGCTGAAACCTAAAGCTGAAAATAATGTCACCATTCGATAGATAGTTCCAAAATGGTACAGAAAATTTATGCTAAATGGCATGGAAATTGCAACACCACGAAGGGGTACCAATTTTTTGGCCAAACTTGCCAGAAACGTATAACTATTCTAAGGTAACAATTGGTCTTAAAGAAAACGAACAAACGATTTACACAATTTAATAATAATTAGTTTCACACTCTTCGTGGTATTGATTCCAGTAGGTGGTCGATGCTCTTGGGGTAGTGACCCAAGCAACTAGCAATTCATGCCGGAGAGCTTTTAGTGTTTGTGGGTGATTCGCCAAGTTTATCAGCTTTTTTCCCATAATATCCCATAAGCGTTTAATTAGCGACAGTTCGGGAAATCTGGCTGACCATGAAACAGCTTCTTCGACCCGGTTTAGAGAAATTCTCGCTACGTGAAGACAGGCATTATCCTGCTGGGAAAGTGGATCTTCACGCTGCTGAAGATATGGAAGAATATGGGACTCCACCATCTCATCAACGTAAAGCTGGTGCCTCAGGTGAATACCAACCAAGACCTACTTTCATATGCTATAGCACCTCACACCATAACTCCAACGGCTAGGTGCGTATACCTTTCAACAAACAATTGAATATATCGCGACGTTCCCCACGTCTTCGTCTACTACCATGCATCCCTAAACAAAATCGAGATCTATGCCACTTCACATGTTTAGAAGCGTAGTCTGTAAAAATTACTGTCTGACTACAGTTGGTGTTAAATGTGGCCTCTGTGGAGACAAAGTGGCCGAAGAAATTCCTTATAATTATCGCCTAATGATTAAATTACAAAGATTTACAGCATTTCAGCTTAAAAGCTATAGCATAACTAAAAAATATAAAGACACAGTTCAAGGTGGAGCAGATTCTTACATGGGGCAAGTTGTTACATTGCACATGCCATCTGTAACGTTTCATGTCAACATTTAATATTATAATACAAGAAACGGAAAGCCGTGATTCAACTATTGCTGAAATCTTGTAGTGCTATCTAACGTACAAAGCAAGATATTAACATAAATGTGTTTCATCGCATGGAAAGTTTTTTCATTCATACGTTACAAATTTTGTTTTACCAACAAAACGGTAAGTCATCTGATTAAACTGATTATATTCTCTTATACGCATGTTAATTAGTAACAATGATGTAGAACATTTTTGATGAAACACTAACGGTTTTCCTAAAAATGAAATTTATCCTATCAATTGCACGTGGGGACACATTGTTACATTTCTTGTGGGGCACATTGTTACATGTAACAACCTGCCTCATGTAAAATATGGTGAGAACATATAAAAGAAAAACTACTAGAGGTGAGACAACAATTGCAGCATTTCAGCAAGCTGCTAATGCCGTTTCCCAAGAGAAAATTTCTTTAAGACCTGCTGCTGGTAAATTCGGAATTAACTTGATAACCATTTATCGTTACCTAATAAAATTACGGTTGGAACCAGTAAATCCTCAATATGTTGGATATGCCAAACCATCTAAAATTTTTACTCTAGAACAAGAAGAGGAGTTGCCCAAATATGTATTATTATGGACTAACTACAAAAGAAGCCCATGAAAGGGAAAATCGAAGGACTAAAATAAAAGGCAACGGCCCTGTTATAAGAAATCTAAGTAGAAATAACAGCAAGGGCAAAAATAAAATGATTTAAAAAAATAATAAAACATATTCGGAAGAGTCGGATGAGTCCGAAGATAATGAAATTTGCCTTATCTGTTTGATACCGTTCTTGCAAAGTAAAAACAAAAATTGGATCCAAGGTACAGCGTGCAAGAGATGGACACACGTGACATGTGGTAGCGACGATGACTTTTACGTATGTATAAATTGTACATCTGATGAGGATTGACTGTGTTCTGCTCCTTCCTTATAATTTTTCATGTATGTAACAACTTATCCCACGTACTGTAACAACTTGCCCCTTGAAGGGGCACATTGATACAGTCTGCATTATTTAGTTAATAAATTCGTTAGATTTTTTTTGTTTATTACTGGAGGTAATTATGAATTAATACCTTGAGTTAAATGTATACTGTTTATGGCCATATATTTAGATTTCTTACCGAGCTAATAATTTGGTAGGAAAAAAATTGATTGTCAAAAATGTAACAACCTGCCCCACCCTCCCCTAAATAAAGTTATGTAGCTTACGGCTATTCTTACAAATAGTCATTTGTTCTTTTTTGCAGTTATAAATTTACTTAAAGTGGCTAGACCCCGTCACCTTTCGATTAGAACATTACCCTCTAATTTCAATTTCCGATTTTTAACTAGGGCCGGAAGATGAAAATTCAGCATTCGATAGATCGTATACCTGATACACACAATAGATATTATTTGTTTATTTCAAAATAACCAGTGGGTTATTTTTAAACGAATGGAAGTGGTGGTCTGAGTACGGTCATTTGAAACTCATAGGTAGTACTTTTTGAGAAAAAGTTTGGTAGAAAGTTTCGTGCTTCTTCACATATGAAATATGAAACACTCCAGTTACCGGAAATTGAAAATATCACCAATCGATTGATCGGGTCCAATATCCAAAACAAATATTTTTTTTATATTTCACAATAATTACCTCTCTAGTTTTTAAGAAGATGATCGGATGGCCTGGTACTTACATACATCTGTATAGACAGTATAAATGCATCGCGTGACACATTTGCCTTTTTTTCAATAGGAATAATGTAACGTCGATAACAGTTAATTCTTTTTATATAATATTTTAATAACTTTTATGTAAATTTACATTTACCGAAATAGAAGGGCAACTTAATTTGGAAGCCATGTTTTAGAAACAAGTCGAGAAATAACTTACTTATTACCGAATATCTTGCGGTAGTTGGCATGCGATCTACGTCACACTTTTGCAATTTAATTTAACAGATTAATTTAAGAGGAATTTCAGAAAGTACTCAGTGAAGTGTTGATACAAATCATAATAAAATAAAGACCCATCAGGCGGCGAGATGTAACACTAAACTCTCGTAACTTTACGGAGTTGACACTTCACATGCAAATCTTATGACGGCTGTGAAAACTTTATAAACGCATACTTTGTGCCAAGATAATTTTATATAAACTTCCTGCTAATAATAATATTTGCTAAACTTTAGAAGACAAATTTAATTCATTCTTATATCTTGTTAGGAGAGAGTAGAACTTTAATAAACAGAGGATTGAAATAAATGAGATTAGTGGAAGGAAGAACGTCGATGGTTTCTGTAAGCTACTTACTCCTTCGGAAATGTTTATGAATCGTTCCGAAAGTTCAAGGTCAAGAAATTTCACATCTGTTTGAATGTAGAAAAAGCTTCTTTGAGGTTTAAAAAGACGCCCAGGCAGAAGAAAAATATCGTTGGCCCTTGTATTACAAGAAAGAGGACTTAAATTTATTAATGGGAAGTTCTTGTCGTTAATAGCATAAACATAAATTGCAGGAGACCATCGTCCTTTGTTTCCCTAATTTTAATAGGGAGCTTTCAGTTTCATGCCTACATTTAATTACGCATCTGGCCCTGAACTAAACGGACCATGTCGGTAAACATATGACCGACCCACAACTCGAAATTACCCATAGTTAATGCCCTTTCTACGGTTTAGTATATTGTCACGGAATATGCCGTGAAATGGGTGGATTGTCCTTAAGCGCCTTCATTGAAGCCAATAAAATTTTCACGATCCTAATTTTGTCTGCTTGAAATAATATTCCAAGAATTTTACTACAAATAAATGTATGTTAAACCAGTTTTCTGTACCTTCATACAATTCTCGGAAAGCAATTTTGTGGTCATTTTCTTAATTATCTCCTACGTTGCATGTGAATGTTTGGAATTTCCGACTGCACAACGATTTAAATTTTCTTCAAATGGTCATAGCATTTATGCTTTTAATTTAAATAAACAATCCAAGTCATTTGCAAAAAAAGCAAACAAATGAGTTTATTGTTCCAATTGAAATCGTCAGTACATTGGGCAAAGGTGTCAAATAGTGGAGAAATTTTTAAAAAAAGAAATTTATTTAACTAGTGCCTAATTAAATGCCCACCATTTACTAATATCTATTTTAGCATATTAGAAAAATTCCCTGTTAGGGTGAAAGTGAATTCTTATAATTCTGTGGATAACAAAGTATAGTTGAGAACCTAACAGAATAGGTACGCAAACACTGATATCCATCAAAATACACAACTTAAGTTTATCGGAAACCCCGATAACAATTCCACACAAATAAAGAGACCAGGTCTTTCAGACTAGTATTAGATAACTTTAAAGATAGATACTCAAAAAGTATCACATTTACTAAACTGTTGATTGTATCTTTTACCAACTATGATGCTGCGATGTGTTACCTACTATAAATATAACGCAAGCAATCTGCACATTAACTGCTTTAGGCATACCGTAGAACCACTGCAATGTATTGTTACAGCCATTTCTAGCATTGATTGGTGAAATTGCTGTAGGCAATGTGCGGAAATTCGAAAGTGTTCCACATTCATTAAGTTATAGATATTCCGTTCAGCCTTTAAAATTTTTTTTTTTAATAGCTTCCTCGGGTACAATCAGCGCCGTGTGGTATTTTTAGAACTGGTGAGGCAACACTGAATTTTGGCGCCCTGTGAGGTATTCATTTCTGAAACTATTTAGGTAAAAGTTGGAGCGTAGGACAATTTAAATATTTCACTCCGCGATTATTCTTAAAATAATAAGCCGAAATGTCGCCCTAAGTCATTTGCCGCCCTAGGCGGTTGCCTCGCCGCCTCACCCTACCACACGACGCTGGTCACAATCATTCTTTTTTTGCTACTTTCGACAGTAGGTTCTTGGTTACCAGTATTAAAAATTTCACAAGTATTTTGATTAGTTTTGATGATTATTTTTTAATGATTTCATTCACCAATCGTTTAGCAGTATTTGGGCACACGTGTTTAATTCTGTCCAATCACAACATTATTATAGTGAGAATTTTCTACTGTAGAAAATTCCCGCGAGCATAATTTCTAGTATTTTGTTTACATATGTAACTTGACAGCACATTTTCTAGTTTTGACATCTGTCGCCAGTTTGATTTTAGTTTATAATGAATTAAACTGTATTTTTATGCTGTATTTTTTATTTAAACGTTAAAAAATAATCTTCCGAATACCACTCGAGAGTACGAATTAATTAGAAAATAATTCTCCAGTTATTTTTTCAAACTTGTTGCCATTTGGGAATAGCCACTCGAGCCCTACGGGCTCTCGTGTCTATTCCCTGGCAACAAGTTTTCGAAAATCTGTCGAATTATTTTCAATTTATTCTCACTCTCTTGTGATATTACTTATGATAACATTTTTTTCTCTCTTTTATGTAATTAGTTGAATAAATCAATAACTCTATTGCGATGTTGGTTTGTCTTTTTTAACTATAACAAAAGATTTAACTTGCGATTAGTATTTACAATAGTTTTCAATTAGAAAAGTATTTTATAAGGAATCATGACTTTAAAACCTTTCTTTTTGCGCATTTATAGTGTAATGCGACAGACAACAGTAGTTTTCTTTCAGTTTATATCAAATATGACTATCATTCAATTAAATAACAATAATAAAGAGTAAGTGAAATATACCGACATCAGCAGAAGTAGGCTCTTACCTAATTAATGTGGAACACACGTTTGTAGTTTCACCCATTGCCTACTTCCCCAGTAAATTCGGGAAATGTTTGAATTATTCCAGTGGTTTTGGAAAACACCTAAACTAGGAATCAATTTGCACATTACCTGCTGATTCAGGTATTCTACGGTTTGACCAGTCAACGCAGATTGTCGGATTCCTTACTTTAGGTGGAATACATTGAACTAGATACGGTAAGTTAGGTACCGCAAGGATAAAATTGTTTGTAAATTTTGGCCACCGACTGAAATTCTCAAGAATCGATAGTAAATGTTCATTTTCACTGTCATCACAATAGAACTAGAGAACTGTGACTTTTTTGAATCAATTATTACCTCTTCAAGCATTAACTATACTGCTACCTTTATTTTTAGAAAGTGGTAAAATTTCAATAGTTCTGCGTGTTTCTGGTAACAATGGTGGTAGAATCGTGCTATTTGTTTTATAGTTTCGCATTAAACTGTCGCAACCCGGAATTCACTGTAAAAGGGGAAAATTAGGTACTTGACCACGTTCTTTACCGATTCGTTGAGATTGGACGATCAGCAACAGTAAAACGAGAATATGGCGCATATTAAAAATTATTTTTAGTATACTAAGTTTGAGTTACGTACCTACTTACCTATGTTGCATCAAACATAAAAATAAATAAAAATTTTGAGTTCCAATTTACTTTTACCGTAAATAATAAGATTTTAGTTTAAAGGAAGACTTATAATTAGCAAATAAACCATCGACACAAATTACTTTCAAATTCTTCTATTACCTACTTATCCCCTTTTACGACAAATTTTAGAGTTAGAGATATTTTCTCTTTTCCAACTTTAGAGTGTTAAAATACAAGAGATATGGAGACTAGCCCATTTGTTAACGTGTTCATTTTATTTTTATGGTTGTCATTTATTTATGTGTTATATTTCGTTCTATTAAATTCAGCTTATATCTTTCAATTGCATTCAATGTGATGTTATCCTTTTTGTTTTTGTTTATCAGTTCTACTTTAATATTATTGCATATGATTCCATACAAGGCTAACAATATTTGGAGATATGCATATTAATTTATTTTGATTATTTCTTTTAGCCTTTGTTGAACCGTAATACATACATATATTTATTCCATGCATGCAACTTGAATAAATTACTGAACTAGTTTTTGAATAATCTTGTTAATGTATCATGTCAAAAAAAAAAAAACTATGTCTACAATGTTATTCTATATATTATTATAATTACTTATTACTCGATCTATCATTTAGTATTATTTTCAGATATTTCAGAAATGGTGAGGTTTTTGTTATAATTTATTAGACTGTTTCGAAAATACATATTATTATTAATTTTATTTGAAGTACACGCAATAACTTAATAATATTCTGTTTAAATGCGTTGCAAAGAAAATACAAATAAAAAAATCATTCATTTTGTAACTTGAATTGTTACAGAATAATACTAAATAAATGTTTACACAGTGGCGTAATAACAACAATGGGAGTTCTTGACGAAATAGCTGTACAGAAAGGACAAATTCAATTTAGTTTTCTATACAATTAAGCGGATTTCACTTTCAGGTTTCAAACAATATGCATATTTGCATGCTATTAATATAAAGAAAAACTTTGTCGAGAGTAACAAATCAGCAGAAACAACAACATTCGTGTTTGAATTAAAACAGTTAAGAGAGTAACGATTGTTCGAACGATCTTCTTGAAATTGAATAGAAAATTTTGTAGCTAACCATGAAGAACAATTCAATTATCAGTTTTAAAAAAATGATTAGTGATTAGTGAAATCGAATTCCGCAGAGTTCGGAAATTTTTCTCTAAAATATCTAGCCGTTCGGGAGTAGTAACACAACACCACTATGTAGGGTCAGTTGTTCAACAGTGAACCAAGCAGGAACAGTGAACCACCCCTCGTGTTCAACGAATTTAAAATGTTACGTTTATGGCGACATCTGTTGTAATTTGCTAGATCTTACCTCAAAGTTGTATTGTAGTTACTGATAAACTGTAATGATGCATTGTTGGTAAACACGCAGCAACGTGTTTTGTGAGTGCGCAAGTAAAAATCAAACGGTAAGTTGAAATCTTCATATTACCTTTGTTTCTGTAGCTATTGTTTATGCTACCGTTTACTATTATAAATGGATAAGGCTCTATCAGTTTAGTCAGCGAAATGAGTTACTTTATCAAACGGTTTTTTTTTCTAGAATTTAATTTTTGGAAAATTGCCGGGTAGTTCACAGTGAACCATGTTTGTTTATCCAGCAGTGAACCACTTGTTCACTGTGGAACTACCCGGTTCACTGTGCATACACGGTGCGGCAAAACTGGCAAAAGCATGATTGCGACGGATACACCCTAAATGAATGTGATTGAAGAAGCAAGACAGGCAAGCAAGCGTAGAAAGGAAGTGGTTAAGAAGAAAACAGTCGTACGCCAAATTTATTAAGTTTCTCTACGATAGTGGTGGATGTGGTTCAATATTTGTTCTATACTTTTCTAATAAATTTTTTTATTTCCATCTAAAACACCTATTATCTATCTGGTTCACTGTATCACACCCGTGTCTCACAGTGAACCAAAGTACATAAAAGAAAAAAACGGCTATATCTCAAAAACTTGATTTTCCATAGATTTATCCCACCGCAAACTTTAAGATTATTTATCATATTTAACTGGTAAACAGTTTTCAAAAATGAAATCCCAGTAGATAAGCTACAAACTCGGCCACAAAATTAGATGGTTCACTGTTGAACAACTGACCCTAACCCGTATGCGGGGGAAAGTTGTACATTTAAGGATCAACACTAACTGCAACATAGCTGTTCTAAAAATGGCTGTAAAAGTTGATGTCAATCAATACCTTGCCGCATTGATCGTTCCGTTGAAAAAATAGGTCCGATTATCCTTCGGCATGACTTAGTTATTACCCAAACTACAAATTTTAACAATGCAAAATTGTTTCACAAAAAATATATAGATTTTTTGCAGACCATGTTCGAAAATTTTGTGAATTTACGTAACCAGTGAAGTGAAACTATGCCTCATTCATGAAGAAAGTTTACTCGGTGACATGATCCATAAGAAAGTCCTAAAAGCAACTTTGAAAATAAGCAAAGATAAGGTAATGAAATTACTAACTCATTTGAGCCGACAATCGATGCAATGGTTTAGTCGGGTTTGCTTCCATACGGGCTTTCAGATCTATAATCTCTATAATCTCTTCTGTAAAATAGAAGGTCTAGCACCTGATTTTCCTTTGCATACGTTACAAATATCATAAGAGCGAGTAATAATAAGTTTTCGAACATGCTGTGCAAAAATTTCAAAATTTTTTAAATTCTCGTTGAAACTTTACGTAATATAAATGTGCAGAATAGGGCCAAGCATTACCGTTTCCATTACAAAAACTTATCTGCATTTACCTAAACAATCTGTTGCCGCACTATGTAATTTTTTTATTACTCTAAAATAAATTAGCAATACTGATTGTCATACATTGTTGAATTCAGCAAAAAAATCTATCACAATTTTAAAAAATATATATAGTTGCAATTTGAAAAAATGAAAATGACCTTTGACGTTTGAATGGAGCAACAGGTAAAAATTATGTTTAAGCTACACTTTGTGGTACTGCTTAAGCCGTTTAATTTAACGTATCTTTTGTTGCAATCGGACTCCAAATAAAAGTGCTAGGAGTTGGGGCGTTTTTTCGTGAACAACCTGTATATAGAGGCTTTCTCACTTTAGACGACAGTATTTTTTTTTATGTATTATCAATTTAAAAAATTTCATTTTTCTGATTATACCCCTCACTAAATTGTACTTTTAGGGTATGTTACTTTCCCTTCACGATAAATTCCTAGTCTACTACGTAGTCTACTACGATTTATTATTAGAATTTTTTTTATCTAAAAATCTTGTTAATAAAAGTTGTTTAGAATCGTTCACATCAGCTAAATCTGAAATTTCATTAAAAACAAACAATACTGACAATCTTCATAAAAAATTTCCAAGTTAAGAAAATTCGAATCTGACAAGTTTGCCGTGATTTTTTATTTTATTCTTTTAATTCAATGTAACCAAATAAAATAATGCTTGTTACTTACAATTTTTGTTCCTTATTTTCCATAACAAAATTTTTAAAACTTTTCACTAACATTTTAAAAGTTCGTCATTAATACATATTACAATTTAACAAATACACAATACATCTTAAAACTTAAAAAAAAGAAGTGTTTTAAGAGTATTTTCCAAAATACTGAGCAATTTTAAAATGCGGCAATTTAAAAAGAATTGAAATGGACACTTGATCACAAAAAAATGCGTTATTAAAGGTAGTTAGCTGCATGATAAAGAGATAAAGTATTCTAGATATAGGCAGCATTACGTACAACGATTATTTCTTTCCGCTATTCACTGCTTTACATCATTCCAACAAAACATACCCGGTAATGTAAGCTTTTAAATTGCTTGTTTTAGTTTTTATCTAAAACACACGGTTTGAAATAAATCAGAGCCGACGACGAGGTATTTTTACCCTTTCACCTTTTCCGGGTTTTTTCCGTCTTGTTTTTTTAAGCAGTAATTTAACATTCTTACATGAAATAGGATAAAGCACACGCCATCTTTTACGATCTAATTTTACTCGTGATATCAATTTTGAATTGTTTTTTGAGGACACAGCTTGTAATTACGCGTATTTGCATTTTACAAACACGCAAATGTAATTCCATACCTTCTTGGGCAGGCAATGTAATTAAATTTTACAGTACTGGCTGCGATTTTGCGGTTTGAATCATTTTGAAAGTCGGGAGTTTTAAGAATGCCTACAAAAAAGAGGTCATACGTCCGGAAGAATCCGGAAGTCAAAGTACCGCTTTTAATGATAAACGACCACCAAAGCGGTGCAGTGCCATGATATATTTTCACGAAAACCGAAATATTTTTTGAGATGCTGCATATGGTCCCAGACTAAACACAGGGGTGGGCTCGCTAAATGCATTTTAGTCAAATGTGACAGTCGACATCTGTTACGTAATTAACATGTGGTTTTTTATAAAGACGTCTCGTGGGCGTTATTATTTTCTTTAAGATGTATAAAATGTCACCTAAATTGCTAGGATCGTAAACCTTCACTAAAACACATAATTCGTCTCGTAAGGCGGCAATTATAAATATTGAGTTGCTGGAAGTTATAAATCCTGATTCTAACTAAAATAAAAGAAAATATTTTTATTGCTGTGCAAAGCTTAGTGTAACTGGATGTTGAGACAGCTGTATCCGATTCTCGGATGCAAACTGCATCAAGCTATAATACTTTATACCAAAAACTATCAAAAAACTTACAGTAGGTATGTGACTAGCTCATAGTGCGGTAGACTCTTCGTTAATCAGGATCTGCTTACCCGGAAAGTGAATTAACCCGGATAATACTGTTACATAGCCGTTGTTTGTTGTGGGCATTTTTTTTTTCTTTTTTTAATTCCAATTTCTAAGAAGAAAAGTGACAAATTTCAATTAAAAATTGTAATGTAATTTGCATGTAGTAGAATGTGTAGTAGAACTTTTTGGGGATTACCTCAAAATTATTGTGATCAATAATTAACCCTTTTTAACCTTTTAAGTGTACAATAGAGCCTACATGACCCAGCTCGTTAATGTTTTTTGCAATAAAATTTTAATTAATTCTATTCCCAATATGTATTTGTCTTTCGGATCAGACGAATTTGGTTGTCACTATTGTCACACAGTCACTAGAACCTCACAATTCATTTTGCGTTATACTAAAATTTTTCGGTAGTGATTTTTCCTTGTTGAATCTAGGTACAGTAGAACTCCAATTATCGGAATCAATTGGGACCGGACCCTATTTGGATAATCAAATACATATTCGGATAATTACAGTAGAACCCCTCTAGTCCGCCCTCGGTTATTCCGTCACTCCGGTTAATCCGACCGTGGTTCGAGTCGCGAAAACTCGTCAGAGACTCACCACCCGTCGCGCCATTGTTTATAGTACCCCGTCATCTCTCTTATCGTTTCGGATGTAGCGTGGTTTTTTGTACTGAGCTATGCAGTTTTAGTGTTTACTGTTCGCTGGTTTTACGACAGTGTTTTCTGTATTCGTTACAGTATATGTTTTTACTGTTTTCTGATAATCCGACCTTTTTTGCGTTCCGACCATACCCCCGGTCCCGAAGGTGACGGATTAGAGGGGTTCTACTGTAGATAATTTTAGAACAGAACAGTATAACACACACAAAACAACGAGAATACAGAACGACTGATTATTGCAGTTGTACAGTCGCATGATTCATCGCCTGCTTATGCACTGACACAACACATTTTTTCCGTCAAGTGAATCTTCTTTGTTTTTGGACAGATTGTGTCTTTTAAAAAGTTATATATTTCATTTTTGATCCCATAAAACTGGTTCGGATAATTGGAGCTCTACTGTATATTCATTTTAAATGTGTTATTTTTATAGTTTATATACAACAAAACCAGGCGATTTACTGAAATTTGAGAAAATATACAAGGTGTTTACTGGCATAATCCTTTGGCTGATTTCCCCAGTCTCACCCATGCCAAGGAGTACCTGGCACTCCGCATCTTTGAGCGCTGGCAGGATCGATGGGATTACTCCACTAAAGGTCGGGTTACCTACTGCTTCTCGCCCCGGATTCCGGAGATGCCTCGCTCTCTTTCTTTTTATGCTACCCAGTTTTTTCCAGGCCATGGTAACTTTGCCGTTCATCTCCATCGGCTTGGAAAACGTGACCACCCGAACTGCTCGGTGTGCCCTGATGATGTTGACGATCCTGTTCACCGCCTTCTTGCCTGTCCACTTTTTAATGAAGCTCGGACTGCCTTGCAGGCCCAGTTGCTAGTCTGGCCCCCGCCTCTAGAGTCTGCGCTTTTTTGGGATTCTGCGTGGATCATTCCTTTCACGGTGGCAATATAATGACCCACTTGCCACCTGCTCCTATGCCTTCCCTATATGTTTTGACGCCATGGTGCTGTTACCTTTCCCGCACTTTACTGGTTCCCTAATGCGTCCTCGTTCTAGGCAATTTTGCCCCTATTGTCTTCGACAGTTTTTACATAATTTTTAATATTATATTTTTGCTATAGTAACTGTAATTAATATTAATTCTGTAATATTGCGTTCAATTTGACGCTGGTCTGAGTATTATATGCGCTGTTGGGTGCCTTTTGTTGTTGTTGTTGTTGGCATATTCCTTGTCTTATTTTGACCTTCTGGGTCGCTGCGTCCTCAATTGAGGACAACCTATACTGAATTTTTTCCTATGAAGCTCAGCTTTCTATCACATTGTCATCGGTTCTGACCATCATATTCTTTCAACCGAGTGTGTGTTTTACCATCTATATATTGATGACAAAATTATAAATTCATTTAAAATATAAGTTTCTGAAGGTGCGCTATGACTGGGCTACGACAGGCTGTGTAGAACTCTATTTTTTATTTTTGTTTGTTTGTGTCGGTTGACAATCGATTTCAAAATCGTATTGTTGCGTATATAGACGGTGTAACCTTTGTTAGAAGCAATTGTATTTGGCGTTTTTTTGTGTTTTTTGTATTTTTTTTACTTCATTAGTCCAATTAAGGACACCCTACTGTGCTCAAACGAAGCATTTTGATAATGTGAAACTCACACTAAACATTTTCAAAAAAATCATACTTACATTGTAGTAAATTTCGGATATTTATCTTTAAAGGTATTTATTTGCGACCGAGAGGGTTAAGACAAAAAAATTCTGTCAATATGTCTTCGATGCATAAAACGGTGCAATAAGATCTAGAATAGGAGAATGTCCAATAATTTGTTTCTTCTATATTCTGTCATTTATGTATTAAGAAAACGAATAGAAAGGGTTTCTGAAACGAAGAATTTTTAGCCCGTCTGGAAAATTCGCCGCCACCTCCAGAAGGAGTGATGAAGAAAGTGGCACTGAAGTTATAGCTAAAAGTAGTCATGTTTCTGAATCAAAACTCGAAGCTAGTCCTGCTGAAAAGAGGTTGTAACAAAACATGGCGCGTGGCACTGTCATACTAGAATTTGCGTCAACATTACATGAAATGACCACATCTTAGTGAAAATACAAGATTCAAGCTTTCGTCGACAATACAAAGCATATCCCAGTAAAAACTTCGCAAGTCACCCAAGTAGTGCACCTAGTGTAAAGTGCATATTTGTAAAGCACTTCTATATCATTCTATATATGCGGCACTTGCCAAGTACTGAATATTCGCAATTCGCCTAGGCGCTTGACTTGGTCTACACCAAGTGCCAAGCACCTTGATACAGATATACGCAGTTAGTTAAATGTTTGCTATAATGCCAAAAGCCGATATTCGTCTACCTTTGATGTGGCATAAAGACCAACTAACTACGGGCATAGCGAGTACGCGGATGTTTATACTCGGCTTCGGTGGAGCTAAGCACGAGCAACCTATCCACATTACTAAAAGTTTGCACTCGGTACTTGGCAAGTACCGTTGCCGTTATGTTTTAATTACAATGAACGGTTATGCCATTGCATATTTTAACAAAATATGTTTGTATAAATATTAATTTTTACATAACATTGACATATTATTTCTTCGGGTCACTATGACCTCATTGTGCAGTTCACATTACATTGGGAAGATAAGAGAAGTGTTCCAAAGCACCTTAAGATCCGGTAATTTTGATATTGAAATTTTATTAAACACTGGCCGGCCTCGAGTGATTGTAAATGAAGATATGAGTGTTGTCATCCAGGCAGACCAGAGGTTAATTCAGCAATGGATTAGAAAAATAGGAAAGGTGTTGAAGTGTGGTGTATGATTGTAACTCGAACAACGAGTTTCAATACATATCAATCTTTTGTGCATGATGTTACATCATTAAAAGATAATAACATGCATTTGGTCAAATATAAAGTGTTCTTCATTTTGAGTTATTGGATTATGGTCAAATAATAATAACAATGAAGAAGTAAATTGTGGACAACTACAGAACTCAAAAAAGGCTATGACGGTTGCTAACCACTGAGACTAGAAAAAGGCTCACCCATAAGTTTGAAAAAGTACTTGTTAAACCTGTTAGCAACTCCTAACTCGTTTTTTACATTCGCCAGACATTCCTCGAATTGTAAGTAATTTTCACCTTTTTAGATCTGTGAAATGGTAAGCAATGGTCAACAAAGGAGCTCTCAAAATCAACGTTAAAACATTCATTGCCTCAAAAGATTGCAAGAACTTTAAATTCGACTTTGAAGAAATGGTTTACAGATAGTGTTTTATTTTTTTAAAGCTTTTAAATTTGAATGAAAATTAGGCGAAAGCTTATACATACAGCGAAGTGCTACCTGATTAATATTTTCTCGAACCACTTCTATTCAACGTCATGTCCTCATCCAGGTTTCGTTCCTCTACACCTTTCCGGGAATGTCGTGGTTTTTTGTGCTTCTTATTTCGTAGAAAGGCCTACTGAAATATCTTTTTGAGCCATCAATCATCTGGCATTCTCTTCAAGTTTCCAAACAAGCACAATCTAGGTATTCCTATAATTGAAATTATTATATGCATAATTGTTTGCTGTTGTCTGATTTCATCTATTCAAATGTGTTAAAGCACAGATATTCTGGCACTGCGTCTGCGATAAATTCATCTCCATCTGCAATCTCCAATTTATTTCTGCATGGAGTACCCAGATCTCGCATCCATCCACTTGACATATCGACCTATAAACGGCAAAAGGACCTAACCCAAAACGTCCAATTTCTGCGAGATCAATATTTTTATCATAAATTGATTCTTGTCTTATAATTTTATAATTTTTTGTAGTTGTGTATATTTTGTTTGTAACAACAACAAAAAATTGTAAAAATAATCTACGATTAAATGTAACAAACGTTGGTGAAATCGACCACTTGAAAACATTTTCTCTATTATTAATATGCAAAAGCAACTTTATGAATATTAGAAGTATTAATGTTTTTGTACCTATGACCATTATGTACGGAAGTAGACTTATAACGATGCAAACGAACTTCCGTACTTTTGCAATTACCGTTATGCAAAATAATTTTATATTTCGTGTATTAGTTTAGAAAACTTTGCTAGACGAATACATTACTTATATTATGCATAGTACTTTGTAAATAAGACAATGTTTTTTTCAACGATAATGTTACAAAACTAAAATTAAGCACTTAAACCGGCCGACAGGTTTATTAAACAAAAATCATTAAAAATTTAAAAAAATTGGTGAACTAACCACAGTATTATAGCACTAAACCAAATGCACATTATTTATTTTTAAAACTTTCATTCACCAAAACATTGAACTGCATCATTTTAAAGGTAAATTTTGAATATAATTTATTTTAGAGCGGTCATTCTTCAAATTCTGGTGACGCAAAATTGGACCTCCAAGACTCGCAAAACCCTTGAGAATAATTCAAGAGGTCGTTATATCTCCAAAGAAAATTACAGCAGTATTAATTGTGGGCACATTTTCAGCAAAATTAGCATGAATAATGACATTTTGTGAACAATTTTTTTAATATTCCTCTCGATTGTTGACAAACTCAAATTAATATGAAACAAACTGTACGTTAACAATAGAAATTCGCAATAATAGTTATGTTAATAATTTATCACACATGGTGGATTGTATTGGTTCGGTATAGGTTGCTGTATGATATCCGATGCATACAAAGCATATTTGTGTCCTGGGGCTATAGACAATTACCGCCGGACATTGCAGCTCGTTAGGCGGAATGCGAAATAGGTCCCGGAATGCTGTCAAACACATGTCACCGCAGCACAGTAACGTTTAACCACGTTTTCGATAACATACCTGTGTTATTTTAACTGAATGGATTTCTTTTGATGATTAAAAAATATATAATTTCAAAATTAAATTAGGAGGCGTGATCTTAAGCGGATTTGTTGGAAGTGACCGAGAGAGCCAAAAGGAAAAGGAAATAGAAGAGATCGTGAGTGAGTAATGGATGGGTGCTTTCACTAACACACATCGATCTTGGCTGTCAATAGTTCCCAGGAAAATCGAGACCCTCTTATAGGCCTTAATTGACGTTAATTTGTCTGTATTTATCAATCTACTGACTTAAAAAATGCATTTCCAAGTTGGTAGGCCAAGTTCAGATTTTCTTTTAAATTCAAGTTACTTTTCAACATCTAACATTTAATTTATTCACTTGTATATGCACGAGAGCTTTCTTTTTATTCGGATAGATTTGCAGTTTTAAACATATTTTGAGGAGGTAGTGGAATGCTAATAGATTTTTTCCTTCCCAGGAAAAGGTTGCAGCCTAAATGCTATATTGTACTGATAGTGGATAGTTACAGTGTAATCGTGTTAATGAGAGCATGCGTAATCTGAACCTCCGGTAATCCGAAAAAAAAAAATAGGTATCTTTATATTATTATATTATTATATTATTATATAATTAAAGCTCACCTGGGTTGGGTTAAACAAACCACAACTAAAGATTTTTCTCTGTTTTAATTATATAAATATTCTAGTAATGCAAACAAAGCGCTAATCCAAACACGGGGCTGGTGTACTGTGATTTTTAATAATGTCTATTATATTGTACGTTTAATCAAAACAGAATTTAATTGTTTTCACTTCTTTGAGGTATTTTCTTCCTCGTTGGTGGCTCCTTTTTGAGGAAGCAACCGTTTTCAAGTAGTCAACCATCCGTAAACAAGGTTGTCTACAGTCTGCGCCGGTTATTCCGTTCTTGCTTGCGAATATCATCCGGATTTAACGAACCAATGGTTATAATAATAAGGTTTTGAGGGGTTACGTCTGAAATCGTTAAATCAACAAATTACATAACTCGTGAACGAAAAAGTGATTTATAATCGTTACAAAAGATCTACCCCTGCGAAACAGAAATCCTCAGAGAATTGCAAAAATAATTCCTCCAACATATTTTGACATCACAGGGAGAAACATCGAAGCATATTTAACAAACTGTCATTTTAGTAATGCACCAAATATATATTATCGTTATCGCCCACGTACACGCTAAAAATCATAACCCAAACATTTCATTTCAAAATGATTAACGGCAACAGATTGGCATTTAAAATAAATGGAAACCAATAGATCTTATATTCAACATGACAACCCCTCTAACTATTCTATATTTAGAATTAACAGATAAGCGTTTAACCTTCTGAAAAATCTTCTTGGAATTTCTTTAAATATTTTCGCTTTTTCACTTTATTTATGTAGTGTCAACTTTACCAGCCTGAAACCGAACAGTTGGTAGTTGACGTGCTCCGCAATTTATAACCGCAGGATTTATGCCTTCCTTATCAAAAATTGGTGTGTGTGAGTGTTTGGGTATCCTAATATGTGTAATTTTTTCAGGAAATTTATAAAATTGAATTATACCACGAAAATATACTTTGTGCTACTGCATATACCAGAAGTTTCTATTTAATCACATCAAGATTACCTTACCTAAAATGTAAAGGACTATGACTTCTTGATATTATATTAATTTAATTCAATTAATAATCAAATTGGGCTAAAAGCGTCAAAATGTTAGTTTATCAAAAGAACAGCAATAGTGGATTAAACATTTCATTTTTTACGTGAGTAGGCTAAACGCAGCAATAATTTGTATCTTGGGTGGAATATGACCTAATTTTCTAAGTAATGTATCTCGTCCTCTTTATATTATACATAATGTGACAGACAACTCATTATTTTAGTTTTAGAATGAGAAATATTTATTTTTGTAAATTGAGATTTGTAAATAGTAATGCATCAAAAAAATCTGGGAAAAGGCTGTTGTTAAAAGGCACTTGTGCACATTAGCCTTCAGAGAAATTTAAAACTTGTAATTGCATATTATAGTTCTCTCATTTTCTATAAATAAGCTATTATTATTGAATATTAGTTGCAGAACGTAAAGGTTACTTTTTCAACTTACTCGTTTCAAATTTTGCATTTAGAAATCAGTTCTTTAATCGACGTTCTAGGATCTTTGGTAAGAAATTAATTCTGCCTTCGTTGCTTCCTGAGTTTTAAGAGACAGGTAAAAATCTAGTAATTTGCCTATACAGGGAGGTTCATCATATAGCATTTTTAAAATAAAAGTCTCAATTGCCAAACTACAAAATGGGCAAATTATTTTTTTTTAAATTAAAAATTTGTTAAAGTTATCAGGAATTTATTTTCGCAATATCATCTGCGTGGTAGTGTAGATTTTATCAATAGCTCAATTGGCATTTATATTTTAATAGTAACTGAATAAATCGAATTCTGATATCGTCTAGTGTATTTATAACAAAATCATTAAATTACTTCCTCGTAAAGTTCCGATAAAACTATTCAGGCTGATATAAAAGCGTCTGTAATAAAAACATGTTTAGAAGGGCAGCTGTCACAAAATAACAAAGCAACAATATCCAGGCCCGTATGGAAGGTATTCTGTTTGAGGTTATGGTGAATAATTAGTGCTTGTACGATCATTGTCGTTTAAGATCTACGATATTTCAAGGGAAAAATTTTAAACACTTATTATTTTTTTAGAGGGATTGGAAAGATGCTTTTTCTGGGGAAAATGCTGTACGATGGACCATCCTGTATAGAAATACACCGCACTCCCTGCCATTTGGAATAGTGTGAATGATGTTTTATTCTAACAGTTCCGTCGCGGTTTGAGCGTCTGAAAATAATATAATTTAATTTTTTAAGTAAATTTTATAAAAATCGCTCAAACTCATTGTTTTAGTGCCAAATAAGGACATGAACGGATGATGGTGGTATGTTTTTGTTTTTCTCTTATATTTGCATGAAACGGGTAAAATGTTCTTTAAAATAACTTTACCGCAAATGTTACAATGTAGAGGGTTGTTTTTCATAAATATGCGTAGGTACTATTCCGGCCACCGAAATGTAAACGATTTTTTTAGTAACTTGATTTTTGCTTCATATCATAGGCGTCCTAAAAAAATCAGCCAAATGTCAATATTATTTTGTTTATGCCAAATATTATTTCACGAAAGTCACTGGATAAAGCCAGTTATAATCTATGGAAAAATAGGGAAATTTGTGTCAAGTATCGTGCACATTTCGGTGGCCGGAATGGTACAATAAATGAAAATTTTTTGTTTCTAGACAAAATTCTGATGTGAATTTTACAATATCGGCTATGCATACTTTTTAAAAAATTTTGTATGATTGCCGTGCATTGTAAATTTTGTAAAATTTCCTTCAGACATGCAACATCAAATATTAAAAGCTAGCAAGCCGTTGCAAGACACTTTATTTACAAGAGATAGTCGTGTTGGGTCATGACCGATTTCGGGTAGACGGACTGTGTACACATGTGTCACCCGATATAGTACCTAAAACGTCTTTGTTTGAATTCGAAAGTGATTCGGTTGTTTTCTAAAAACGTGCCATCATGAGAGTCAATATATTCCCCCATCATTTTCAAAGACTTTAATCTGCAAAATTGAAATTCTGTAAAACGTTTTATTGCGAAAAAGTCACGAAAGGAGATGTTTAAATTCAAGATTTGATCTGTCAGAGTCTTGATATATCGATGGAGTGAAGAATAGGTGTCTGCAGCATTCCCTGATATAATCTTTCGAGAAACATGTTTACGCATAAGTAAAGATATTCTTATATAAACAAGTTCTTCTTTGCATACTTCTATGCTACATATTATTGTGCGGGTGCGATCTATTAAATTTATACGCTCGCATATGGTCCCACGTTGAACATATTTCTCAACCAACTATTTCTACGAGACATTTATAGTTCCATTTATGAGATCGTTTTTAAATGAACAGGGAAGCTTTTTCTTGGAAAAATATTTTTTGAATGTCAGATGCAATGGATATATTCAAAGTAAAGTTTTATGAAATATGGAAATTCTACCCAATCGCGTGGTCCTTGAGGGACTTGCTTCGGACCGACGCCATAGACACTGTTCGGTCCAAATAAATACGGTAACCACATAAAGCCAGTTTTCCGGACAATAAAACTTTATACAAACTACGCCGCTGAATGCTTATGAGTTTATGGAAATTTAGTTTTTACGAGTGAGATATAACGATACAAAGCTACAGAAGCTTCCCATATACCGTACCTGAATCCCTTATGTAACAGAATGTTGGAAAGATACCTACTCTATTATGTAATAAAAACAGGGTTTTACGGCGAAAATTAGAATAAGTTTAACATTTAACTTAACTAGGAATGCTTTTCCTATAATGCATACACCGACATCTTTCTATACTAGTTGTACTATTTTCCTATATTGGTTTGTTACATTTCTTTTTCAAAATTACACAAATTATGAACAATTGTGCGCGTGGATAACGTTCATTCAAAGTTTACGCATTGGGAAATAAGAATTTTTTCTTCTACTTTTTCCTATTTGATGGTTATCATTATTAAAGTAACATTTCAACGGCTCCTACAATAAAATCTCGCACAAGCAGAATTATCAAGATTTTGCGATAACCTTTACTTTATGTTAATTCACAATGGTAACTATTTTCAACATTTTCTAAGCGTAATTCAACTGATTTTTTAAACAGTTCTATCATACTACTACTATACAACTTCGGAATTTCCGAGTTTTGAATACAAGCATATGGATCTGTGCACGATTTTTTTTGGCAATTTGATTTTTGCTTCATATCATAGACGTCCTAAAAAAAATCAGCCAAATGTCAATATTATTTTGCTCATAACAAATATTATTTCACGAAAGTCACTGGATAAAGCCAGCTTTAATCTATGAAAAAATATGGAAATTTGTGTCAAGTATTGTGCACATTTCGGTGGCCGTAATAGTACATACTCCTTTTTGTGCATTCGTTGAATATTTGCAAAACGCTGATGTGCACCATGCATTTTCTTACATTTTTCAGGCAAAGTGTTGTCCTCCTTTCCTTTTTTTTCTGTCTTCTGTTTTATTTTCCATGATTTACTAAAAATGTTGATCTTTTCATTTCACATTTAGTGGCCTACCATGTTTCTTTAATTCTAAAGGTGGATATCTATTTATAACAATTGACCCGTATCGTAGCAGAAAACAAGGTACGGTTCGGCTAGTGGAGAAGTCCACCCGTTGCATGTTACGCGTAACCAATATAACACGCGTAACATGCTCGGATCGAATCATCATTTGCCGGTTTTTGGCCGACGCATCAAAGGAAATGCAACGTTACGCAGTTTTACAAGTTAGGAGTTTGCAATTTCCGCGCATCTGATTCAAGCTGCTGAGTGAACTCGCTGTGTCGTCGTGTTGTAGCCGTACGACTTAAATAAATATTTGCCAAAACCACAGACGCCTTCATAGCGAATCGTGTCAGTTATGCAACGCGACGTAACACGTTCGGGGTTACAATACAGGGCACTGGTTACAAATGGATAACCACCTTAGAAACTCTTTAATTTCAGAATAATTCTGCTTACTATATTGATACTTTAACGATACATAATTTAATAAAAAGTTGCATCAAAGGAACAACACTCATGTCTAGTGCCCTTTTTTTCAATTAATTTTACCAATTGTTTTTATTCAATTTGATGTTGCAATAATTATTATTTATATCAGAAGTTTACAACCTTTTTCTAGCATTGACCTCCTTAGAAAAAAATATTTTTCTGAATCGACCCTGTTAAAATATTTACATTATTTTCCAAGGTTTTATATGTATATTATATTAAGCTCAGAGTAAGAAGGTATGTACTACCTGCACTTCATTAGTTTTCTGATGTGCAATAATCTTGAGTCGATTTCTTGAATTCCGTGGACCCCTTTCAAAATTTTATCGATTCCCAGGGGATTTCTAATGGCACCGTTGAGAATTCCTGATCTACATGTTCATATAGACATATTTTCCCTTTTTTTGTTAAGAGCTGTTAGTAAATCCCTTTGATTTCTGTAGGTTTCTCATACAAGTTTGATATTGACTGTTCAATAAATTTTTAATATCAACGTGTTTGTTGTTATCTTATATTTTGTTTATACAGTGTGTCCACAAAGAGGGAAAAGAAATTTATTTTTAACTTTATGCCAAGAAATTGCTCTTTATAAACCGTTTCGCTAATCTTAGATAGTCATAAGCAATTGAAGGATTTGCTGCAAAAAGGAAGCAGCTCCAATTTTTCCAGTTGTTGGGAAACCAAACAAAAAGTTTAATAAATTCAAATTTTAAGTTAGGTATGTAAAAATATTGTTGTTGCTTATTTTCAATTATGGTGTTTGCATATTAGAACAGTATTTTCATTCAAAAAATATCGTCCAGATGATTCTTGGAGCTACCTCCCAACAGCGATAGGATGGAGCTACCTCCTTTTTGCAGCAGACCCTTCAATTGCAAAAGTTTTATTAAAACATACATTTTAATAGGTGTACTTAAAATTGCAAAACATGAAATTGACCTTCAGTACAGTAGTGTTATTTTTTATTTTTGTAAAAATTGTTTCAGAAACTTGTTTCAAACTTAAGAAAAACTTAAATACACAAGTTTGATAGAGGTAGTGACAATAGTATATTATACATTACGCTGAAAAAGTGCATTTTCATAACAAGAGGGCTGCATTTAGATCCTGGGGCGCGCACAATTTTTTCTACTACTAGTAATATTTAAATTTAAAATATTTTTTATTGCAAATTACCAAAAAAAAATATATAATTTTTGTTCCCATGGCACGCCAGTTATTTGCAAATATGTCATTTTTTGACATAAAAGCTAAATCTACTTATTTGATCTTTTGCACAAATGCTTTAAAGTTGCTTTGCAAAAATTTGAAAAATTGTAGATCATTTACTTAAGAGTAAAGAGACATTAACTACAATAAGATTTCCCGTGAAGGTGAAATACTTGCAGATGGTGTATCGTATGATTATACATGTTAAATTCCACCATTTGTATTTTTGGCATTTAAGGAAACGTTTACGGAAGAACTGCTAAACCCCTTTGGTAGAATTGACATTCAAATATAGATCAGTTTTGAAAATACATTAATTTAGTTAAACAACGATATTGATGCATAAAATGCCATTACATTGTATTTCCTTATTATAGCAAACCATAAAATTTAACATCCTAGGCTACTATTTAATTGACAATTAATTAAACACCGTTACTACATTACTAACTTATCTATGTGACGGTCTTGGGTTACTATAGTAGATTTTATGTATCTACATTATTTATACGTTATATATAATTATAATTTATGTAAGCACTATAATTTTTTGAAGGAAATTGAAAACAAAGTAAGTTTTGTAAAATTGCACAATTTTTAATACGCACTTTTTGTGCATGCAACTCAAAAAGGTTTCACTGTAAAGCAATTTTTCTTTTTCGGGTAATATGCTATGATTAATCAAACGCGAAAAAGTGCTTCAAAATGATATAAGAGCTTTATTTCATAAGCAATTTGCTAGGGACATTCTTACCCTAAACCATAAATTTATTATTATAACTTCCTTTTTAGAGTCAATAAAGTTTTTATGCTAAATTACGTTTCATTGTTCATACTTCCGTGAAATATTTTTAAACTTGTTTCTACTTTAATACACATATTTCTTGTTGGAATAATTAAATTACACGAACCGAATCAAAAGAGAAGTATGGTTAGGTCGTTAATTGTAAATTTTAATTTTTGATTAAAGCAGCCAAATTAATTACGTTTTATTTTAAAAACAAAGTAAACGTTTTAATATAAAATATGCAACTGCATTTCATAAGTAATTAATATTCAGGCCGTATTATCAATTTAAACATAATGCGGTTTTAATAAGGATTTACCAATGATTTTGTAATCCACGTAAACTGCAACAAATAATTAAAGAGGGAAATGATTTACAATTATTTGCACCTGTTCAATTTCTATTTGTTATTCTCTAGCTCACATTAACGCGTTTAGTTCAAGGCTGTACTAATGACACTATTACATGCACATGCACGTTACCGAACAATAGAGTTCACATATAGTGTAATATCTCAGGTTGTGTGAGGGGCTGTTCGGGATGGATGGGCGTGTGCAGTGTGGGGTTTGTGATTCATTCCCCGAACACGTCTCAGTGAGACGCTTGGCCGAACAGAGTCTCCAGGGTACCGGACATGACGGAAACGGACCCTTCTCCAAAAGCAGAAGTTCACAAATTTTGCATTTTATTGGCGTAAGCTATATTTTTTAAATATAATGCAACAAATGTGACACTGCAAACATTTTTTTATTTCTCAAACTTTACGTCGGTCATTGATTATAAATTGTCCGCAGCTCTTGCGGAAAGTATTTTATTACCCTATCTTTTATTGGTCACTGGTTTACTAACATGAAATCCCATAAAAGTGGTTTAATGGATAATGGCTAATTCTCTGGGTTTAGCTTGTTGGAAACTCACAATAACATAATTTCATCTGCAGGGTACTTTATGGAATATTAGCTTTAATTACAGTATTCTGCCTATTTTGTATACATTGTTGGTTAATTCTAACATTGTGACAAAATAGTATGAACAAACAAATATAAGAATATGTTGCTGTTTTATACAAACTTAGAAATAGCATTTTCCAAACATTTGAAATTGTCCAAACTTTTGATTGGGTTTCGCTTTAAATTTAAATTTATTAAAATGACTTGTTTCAAATTTTAATATTAATCACATTTATCATATCTTCCTATCATCGTAATTCATGAGAGGTAATGAACTTCTGTAACATGTTATTTTAAAAATCATGTGAAAATTTGGTTTTAAAATAACGCATGAAATGTGTATAGTTGGTTGGATTTTGAACTAGCTGGTTTCATTATCCCTTTGGAGTTACGCAGTGTAACATTTCTGACTTTAGACTGAATAGAAAATTTTTACATTCCAAGAATATCAAATTGTTCAAAGGGATATGGTTTTTTTTAGTGAAATCTTGCAATTTGGTAATGAAAATCATTTACCTTTCCTAATTTATAGTTATAAACGGGGGTGTTATTTTCTTAGTCATATAAACCCACTCAAGAAGCTATTGATTTAGTTGGCGCTTCTAGACTGTCCTGACTTCTATGCACTATTTAGGAAAATTACAATAAAACTCTTCTTTTTCTTCCTTCTCGTTTAATAGATCGTATGGTATGTTTCTTCTTTAATTTCAGTCTCCTTCAATATCCTAATTATCACACTATTTTTACCTTGGCTTACCGGTCAGTTAACCCGTGCAATTTATCGTTCGTCATTCTATTAATATGTCTACTTCATTGTTATTAATACACAATTATTTATATCATTTGCTTTGCATTTATCTCTTTTATATTTTCACTTCTTTCTCTATCTAACAACGTTTTCCCAGCAATTTTTCGAATTACACTCATTTGTGCCATCTCCATAAATCGTTTTGTTTAGTCTAATTACTGTTTTATAAATTCTGGTTTTTGTTTCTTGTCGTAGGTGTTTATTCGAGATTATGTCGTTTTGGCATCCTCGGCTTTGTTTGCTGACATTGCAGCCTACTAGAAATGATAGTGGCAAGAAAACGTTTTTGCAAAAATATTTTTTTCAAAACTTTTTCAACAGTTTAGGATATTGAATTGTAATCTATTCGATTATTTAAAGAATCTTCCAAGTTTGGTTCAAAAATGGTTTAAATATTTTCATCAGAACATAAGTTAACACGGGGTACAATTTTTATCATGCAATTCCCTATGGCAACAGTTAAAAAAACGCACTGTATGTAGGTAAAATCTAAGGAAAGGAAGAAGTGAAAGTAACAAAAGTTACAAGCACACAACATGAAATTTAGATGTTATTACCTCATATCTATTTATAAGTAGGTATTACAATGTATTGTTTATTGTACGGAGTGTCTATAAACATATGTGATCCCAGTTAGTCATGGAATATGTTATATAGAGGTTAGGGTTTCGACTATATTGTAAGATTTATAACGTACTTGCGAGAATTAATGTTTTTATTATCATAGTTAAGAACCGCACTTTTCAATATTTGCACATTGTCGAAAGCGATACATTTATTAGAAATATTTAGATATTAAAACTGACACTTGAAAGTGGCATTTCATACCAACCGAAAATTTTCTTTAAAAACGATGATGCTCTTCAAAATTAGCGTGACGACTTCTTTATCTCCAAACTAGAGAATTTTGGTGGGCTTGAAGTTTAAAAACTACGAAAACAGTGGGAGTCAGTCGCAAACAATGCAGAAAAATTCTATAAATCAATTATTATATATTTTGTTTGATATTAAAATATACTAGGAACGTATTTATCAATCTATTACTTCGTATGAATAGGCCGAATTAAAAAGGTGAACGAAAACAACAACCATTACTTTGTGAAAAAATAACATTTCAAACTGGAAGGCAAGGTTAATAAGAGTGTAAAATATACTCGCATTTGCACAATTGAACTATTAATATTATAGAGATGAATAAATTATAATAATATTATAATTATTATTATATAAATATATATAATTATTATATAAATTATTATATAAATTATAATAATATTATAATTATTATTATAATATTATAATAATTAATAATTCGTTTACATTCCGTATCGTTTGCGCTTTACTTGTTTGTTATAAAAGCTAATGTATTTTTTATTCGGTTAATTGTGGCGATAGTAATTTAATTAAAGAGAATTGTAATGTTAATACTAACGGAATAATCTGTAAATTAGTTCGACACACATTGTTAGTTCTCAAAGTGCAATAGCAACTATTAATGGACAATGCAGACAGCTGATCTGATTATGATATTTATGGAATCCTACCTACAGGGCTCTACATTGAATGCGTAGCAAACACTGTAATAAATGTGAGAAATCGATGATTTGCCGATAGCAATACAACGATAATTGCCGTAAATTATTGCATTTCATACGCAACTGCGGAAGTTGTATTCATGTCAAAAGCTTATTGTAGAGAATTATGGGAAATCAAATCATTTTCAAAACAACTTGCGTGTGAAACCAAAAGTAATCATGATTTCATACCGTCATTCGTTCTGTTCTCTTTTAATTTTTATTTGAATCGTAAGTTGAAAACTTGATAAAAGTTCAAATATACCATTAATGAGATTATCGCATTTCTCGACCTACTTTCTCATTTGGCACTAGATGTAAGAAGCAATAACAACAACTAAGTCGGACATGAATAAGCAAAACTTTAGCTTGAAAAATGCATAAAAATGATCTATACAGATGTTGATGGTAAACATTAGTGAGTATTTCAATTTGCTGTAATAAACTCCCTGCCAAATGTCTTGTAATTTATAAATGTATGGCAGTTTAACCTAGTTTTATATAAACTTCCAAGAAGTCAGTCACTTCCAATTATTTAATTGTCTGGAAAATGTTCTGATATTTTGTATTTGCAGAATTAAATATGAATAACGGATCGATAAGGGTACCAACAGAAGGCTTTATAAATAATAAAATCTTTGCTCTGCAGGATCTATCAACATAATGCTTCAAGCTTCACCTTTTGCCTTTTAAAAGCAAAGAAATCTGTTCGTGTATAAAAATGAACCAATCTTGCGCACTTTCATGCATTTTCGATGTTATTGACAGCTACAAAATAGATCCTATACGTTAATATTTTCGACATACAGTAAGACTTATTTTGTAAATATTTTGTAACTGCATAACTAAATAATGCATAATATCAACAATTGTTTAGATTCTATTGTGTTCTTTCTAGAAAAAATGTATTACTACCTTTAATTTCTTGGATTAAACGTAGATTTTGGTGAAATTTATTTTATGACCATGCATTAGAGCCGAGATACCATCTGTAGTCCTGGACTAGACCATTTTTAGCCATATATTTGAAAATACGTATTTATAAGGTTTCGGTGATAAAGTTCTGTAAGGACAAAGATCTTATGGTAGCAAATACATTCTTTAAACTTTCAGATCGTATATTGTACAGCTGGAAATCCCCTGCTGAAAATCCGGAACATATAGTATGAAACCAAATAAGAACTCAGTCAAAGCTACAAAAAACGACCCTTAAAGCAACCATACATATAGATACAAAACTCCTTAAATACCATAAAATCCACAACATAATATTATTATGCAAAATGAAATCAATGTGGATGAAAAGTGGAACCACGTGCAAACAAGGTTAGAAACAATAACTAAATATCATCTAATAAGCAAAAGAACCAATAAGACGGCCTGGATAACATCAGAAATCCCGGATTTTATGGAAAAGAGTGAATGTAGGACACTAACATAAAACAATACAAAAGAAAGTTAAGGAAACCAAAGAAGATCTAGCCGCTCAATGTGAGGAGGTTGAACTACTGGAGAAGAAATTTGACTGCTTCCACATGCATAAAAAGATAAAGAAAATGGCTGGATACAATAAAAATAAAACTGTTGGTAATATAATCAAGGACACAGATGGACGTATAATAAAACTGACGCAAGGGATCAATTAAAGGGATGGAAAGAGTACTTCTCGGAATTCTTTAATGACGAAAGATCACCAAAGCCGGTCTTAGAAGTGAATTACATACACCTAAAAATATTAAAAGCAGAAATAAAATATACCTTGAAAACTAAGAAACCCGGTTAGGCTGTTGCCCCTGACATAATTCCTATAGAACTTATCAAACTTTTTGACGATGACATAATTGATATTCTTTTAGACCTTTTCAATATCATTTTCGAAAAGCGGGAAATCCCTAAACAGTGCTTGTCGTTTTCCTATGTGCTTATTCCAAAGAAACCAAATTCAAGAAAATACTCCGACTATTGAACTATTGCGCTCATGAGTCACACCTTAAAGTTGTTCTTAAGGATCATCCACAAAAGGATATGTATAAGCAATACACATTTTGAATTCCGCGAAGGACTTGGGACAAGAGAGGCCCACTTTGGGAGCAACGATCTTTTCCAATGCTTAAATAAAATCAAGATGTCTTTGCATATTACACAGATTTTGAGAAGCATGATAAGTTACATCAGCTACTCCTGAACAAAAACATCGACTCGGACAACGTGAGAATAATCGATAACCTTTATTGGGGCCAGAGGGCAAATATAAAAGTTGAAAACCAACTAACTGAAGAAATGGAGATCCGCCGTGGCGTAAGTCAAAGATGCATTCTATCGTCACTTCTGTTTAACCTTTATAACAAAGCTATTTTAAAAAAACCCTTAGAAGAAGAATTTGTAGGAATAGTTATAAACGGAGAAGTTGCTAATAGCATGAGTTATGCTGATGACACCGTCCTGCTAACGGGTAGTCTTAGTGACATGCAACACCTTCTAGAAAAATTAAATGATTGATGTAACGAATACGGTCTAAAAATAAATTTCAATAAAACCAAGCTAACTGTAATAAATTACAAAGTCTCCAGAGAATCAAAACCAGTTGAACTTGACTATACCAAATACTTATAGAAATTTATAGATATCTAGGAATCTGGATAGAGCAATTAGATGATAAAATCAAAAAGGTAAGAACAAGAATAGAAATTGCCAGATCAATATTTATGAAAATGAAAAAGTTATTCACTAGTCTTGATATTAACATAGGACTTAGGATGAAGATGCTGCGTTGTTACATACTTTCCGTGATTTTCTCTCTCAAGAAAATTCACAAAGGCAAACTGCAAGCCTTCGAAATGTGGTACTACCGCACAATGTGGCGTATATCTTGAACAGTTAGGATCACTAATACCAAAGTCCTAAATAAAGTTAAAAAAGAATGCGAAATTAGTACCACCATACAAAAGAGAAAGCTATCTAGGCCATATAATGAGAAACCCTAAATACACCTTTCACATTATATTATATCATATCCAAGTGTCAGGGGAAAATTAATGGAAACGGGAATATTGGTAGACGCCATGTGTCCTGGCTCAAAACTTAAGGAATTGGTTTGATTGTAACAATACTCAACTATTTCGAGCTGCAGTCAATAATGTCTGTATAGCTGTAATGATAGCAAACTTCCGATAGGAGCTGCACTATAATAAGAAGGTTTGTGGTAAGTAAATAACCAAGAATATGCTTAATTAGGGTGTTTAAATACGCCGCCAAAACATTTTTTCGGCCCACGCGTCTATCTCCTTTTTCTCCTGATCTGAATCCTTTGGATTTTTATTTACGAGGACAACGAAAATCCTTGGTTTATGAGGTTCCAATCGATAGTGAAAACATGCTGCGCCAACTTGCCATTAATGTTTTTGAAACTGTTCGGGAATCTTTGGAAAGGTTAGACAACTACGATTCGACGTGTACACGCATGAATCGAGTCGCAAGGAGGCCATTTTGAACATCTAGAATTTGGCTTGTTAACATAATGTTTATAAGTGATTTTCGTTTGTTTCTTACATTAACTTAAATGTGACAGATTAATTAATTAAATTAAGTAATTTTTAATTACATTATCCACGTTTCTAAGCAATATGAAACATTTAATCAATGATTTTGCAGATTTAACGAACTTTAGTATTGTACGTTTGATAACTTAGAAAGAACGCATTTCCGGGAACGGGTTATTACAGCTTTTTGATTTATTTTTAATCGTAGAATATTATCGTAAGTTTCTTCCCCACGTCATCCAAAAATCGTATTTAAACTGAGAATAAAAAGTATTACTTACTTATGCATTTGAAAACTTGCATCTGGCGGAATAAGAGACAGATTTAAATTGAAAATCTTCTCCTCAACTTAATAAGTTTTTTGCATAAAATGCAAAACATTTCAAATTGAAGTGACGTGTAAAAATCAATCTATATAAAAACAATATTTTTGCATATCCCGACACAAAATACAATGCAATTGTAACAGCGAATCCATTAGTTTCTGGCTTAACGCCAAGCAGAGTGGGAGTGAACACAAATGCTCATTTCATGTCATTTCAAGTTTTTACTTTACCAAAAACTATTTTCCAATTGCATTATTACGTTCAATTTGTTCATAATATATCAGTAAATCCGGATAGTTGTCATTTTTCGTTCTTTGTGCTGAGATGTAATAATCAGAGAGCAGAAAGTAGTCGAGGATTACAGAAACTAAGTACTATAATTTTCGAAACGCAATGCAGCCGATCGTGATGACTAGACTTGTGGTTATATCCAATCAAAAAAGTTAATAAAAACTCAGAGAGAAACAAACTATGAGATTGAAATTATAACAGACAGGAATGAGGTTACTAATCGTTGTGTTGTAAAATTCACTTGGTAAAGAGAACACTTTGGTATTTCGAGATGAAGTCATTATCTTTCTTACGATGACTTGTACAAAATAAAATTCTAGTAAACAATCATGATTCGTGGGAAACCACAGGTCGTCTCTTTAGTACTTTATAATCAATCAATGGATTATCTTTACAACTCGAGCACTAGGTTAACAATTAAAGTCGATTCCGCAAAATTCTGTTAGCTAAGCACTTTGTAACTTTACCATTACATGTTGCTTTTATCGACAAACTCTCGCCCATCTCTAAGTTTACTATCAATTATTTGATTACATTGGTACGCGGAAGCCACTTTGTGTTAAGGTCGTTCTGATGTTTAAACGGAGTAAACTCGTAAATGAATTAAAAGCGTATATTTGTACAATCAATTAATAAAATTGCAGAAAAGGCCGCTCAAAAATAAATAAACGCATATAATTGCATTGAGTTATTAGAAATAATGCAAATCAAACATTGGCTTTAATTTCTAGAGGTTCACATAATTCTTCTTCTTAGAGTGCGTTCTGTCTTCGGAGGTTAGTAACGTGTGTATCAATTCCTTGACGCCGATGTTCGGAAGACAGAAGATAACTACCTAAAATGAAACATTTCTTTACGCTTCTAAACTACCAAATTTTTCTTCTAACAACAAACCTTCTGCTTTGAGCTTGTCTTGCATGATTAATTGTAACATATTTTCTGTCTGTTAGGATGACTAAAGTATTTGAGTTTTCTTTTTTTTTTTGAGAGAAAAATTTCGGTTGTTTTATTTAATTGATTTGGAACCCTTTAATTTGCAATTCTCGCTGTCCATGGTATTTTGAGTATTCAAAAGTATCCAACTTTCTGAGGTAATTTTCCTTGGCGTCCAAACTTCCACACCATACAACAGGACCGAAAATATGTAATTAAGTTTTCCACATTTAATACATTCGTTGTTGTACACATTAATATTAGCTACACTTAAGATGTTTTGGGTATTTCGTCTTATTGATATTCATTTTAATGTGCAGTTGTGTTTTCTAACGATATTTTCAACTCATTCAGATTATCGACCAAAACAATTACTATTAAAGTCTCTCGGGGTAGTATTATAGTGGTATTACTATCGATTGGCGAGATACCTAAACCTTGAGGATAGGTTTTGATCCTATACTGGTAATATTCATTCAGAAATTGTGAAAGGGCCACTAAATTTTATTAGAGCAACAATGTAAATAAATCTATCGTACCTATGAATTGCGGGAGTTTTTTTCAGTCTATGGATTATTCGAAATTTCGTTTATCCGAAATATTTTTGAAGTCACTGCCCGGATAACTGGAAGTTCGGGTCAGCGCATGGTCAGATTAACGCAGTTGTACTCTACAAACAATTAGTGCATTGTATAAATTAGATTACTCATTTCTTAATCTTTTGGAAAGTGGCTTGTTTTTATACCATTGGTCCTACGTACATTTTGTATAGATCCGTTTTTGTGCAAATTTTGATAATAAGCAAATTTTGTAATAACCAAAATTCATGTAAAGCCAATACTTCACGAGATATTTGAGAAAAACTGATTTTCACGACCTTTAACCTACAATAATTTTTTTGGCGGACACGATTTTACAATGGACTTTTTACACAGCGTTAGAAAATCCCGAAGTAAAATCTTCACTTGAAATTTTTTAGAAGATGGATGCTAAAATAAAATAATTGTTATTTTCAATGAGAAATAGAGACAGATGTGTGGGCCGAAGAAATGTTTTGTCAACGTAAATACCAATTTACAAGTATAGTGTCTAAATATAGTGTAGTGGCTACAGATCAATTTTTTAAAATAGAGTTACGAATACATTTATAGTTATTTAACCAACATGCGCGTTAATGAAAGCGATTAATAATCGAGACAGTTAATATTGTTGAGATTATTAATCGCCGATTAACGCAAAAGTTGGTTACAATATTTTTCCGTTGATCGAATCTTACGAAATTGAAGAAAATGTAATTTTTTTCCGTGACAAAAGTTCCAATAGATATTCGAATCAAGCATACCAAACATTTTAAATCAATATATATTCAAACCAACGGTGCCATGAGTGTGTTACTTCATATAAAAGAGTGTTTAAATGGTCAATCATGCCTTGTATTTTTGTTTGATCTCTTAAAAAAGAGTAAGCTTGTTTGTTTTTTATTTAGTATCTAGGTTTCGTTTTTTGTTATAAATATTGTATTTTAAAATATCAAAACAAATACAGCCAAAAAATTTTCACTTGTAATACCACTAGAGGTTAAATTATTTCCGGAAATTTTTTCGAAGGTATGAATATTTTGAAAATTATCCCGAGCCGCAGGCGAGGGTTAATTTTATTAAAATATTCATAGCCGAGAAAAAATTTTCGGATTTTAATTTAACGTCGAGTGGTATTCGGTAAGAAAATTTTGCACCTTTTTGCAATTTAATTTATGTATTGACATATTATCTATAAACGTCACTCAACGCTATAAATAATACGATATTTTAATTGCAAGTTTATGGGAAGCGTTGAATGGCATTTAATGTCAAATGGCATCGTTTATTCTGGTTACATGTACTTAATATAAGTATTAGTGACAGTAATTATGACATCAAAAAATTTCCACTAAAATTCACTCCAGGGTCCTACCCAATCGGAAAAAATTTCTGAAAAAATACTTGCGTTGCCTTGGTAGCGGTTCAAAAGAAAGGCTTCTGATTGGTTGAACAGACTGGTGCAAAATTTTCATAAGTAATACCACAAGAGAGTGGGAATAAATTGAAAATAATTCGACAAATTTTCGAAAACTTGTTGCCAGGGAATAGACACGAGAGCCCTACGGGCTCTCGTGGCTATTCCCAAATGGCAACAAGTTTGAAAAAATAACTGGAGAATTATTTTCTAATTAATTCGCACTCTCGAGTGGTATTCGGAAGATTATTTTTTAACGTTTAAATAAAAAATACAGCATAAAAATACAGTTTAATGCATTATAAACTAAAATCAAACTGGCGACAGATGTCAAAACTAGAAAATGTGCTGTCAAGTAACATATGTAAACAAAATACTAGAAATTATGCTCGCGGGAATAATGTACAGTAGAAAATTCTCACTATAATAATGTTGTGATTGGACAGAATTAAACACGTGTGCACAAATACTGCTAAACGATTGGTGAATGAAATCATTAAAAAATAATCAACGATATAAAAACTTTATAATACTTTTATCAACAAAATAGTTTCGTCTTCAATTAAAATCAACTGCATTAACTGCAGAAGAGGACAATAAAGAGTATACGTGCATTTAACCAAAGAAAATGTTTCGCATGTTGCACTATATGGAGTATAAAGTAGAATTAGAATTTAAAATTTATTATTTTTCACATTTTACGTTTTTATGCGTCGAAAGAAACTTTTGCATAATATAATGTTACATTCATGTTAGTTCTAAATTTGCCTAGATTTTGTATTCAGTATTTTGCAAATGTATCTTTCTCACGCCAATAAAATACCCTCGGGAATATAACATGTGTTACCAATATCCGAAATACAACTATCAGATACGGGAAATCTTATAAGCATACATTCGGCCGCAGATTCAAATCCCGTTATAAAAGAGGGGCGCTAAAAAGCTATCAATGATTAATAAAATATCTGGAAAAACTGAATATGAAGGGATTCTTTAACTCATTTGAAATAAAGTGTGAGTGCTTGTTTGTTGTCTTGTGTTTAACGATAACTGTATGTATCGTCATTTCGTGCACCCTCATAAATATATACGCAGTGGTTTGTACCAGATGTAACAAATGGCTGCGTCATGCCTCTGCCATTATTCGTGGTGGTTTTTATTGAATGTGAACCGACGCCGTCAGACGCCACTCGACGCTCAACTATTGTTGTGGCCACTACTTCCTTAATATCAATCCGCCCTCCTTTCTTCGTGCTTACTAAGTCCTGAACAAAGCGGGGCAAACTTGGTGGATCATAAAGGATGCAAGGGCTAGACGAATATTATTAGCTCTAATACAAAGCGCAAATACACACTAGTTTTCCGATATTTCAATCACTTTAATCTAAAAGTCACAATAATTGCAAAAATAAATTTATTGAGGTAAGTTTACAATTATTCTATAAAAAGATTGATTGACAGAATTAACAATTCGTTAAGAAATATGTATATTCTTCAAGAGCTATCGGAATCTTTAATTTTATATCTTTAAATGGTTGGAAGAAGTATTAAATATAATCTTACTTTTACTTGATTCGTTATTATAATTATTAATTTGCTTTTTACTAACATGTGAAATTTAAAATTGTTTAACATGAATTACAAATTACTTGTTATAAGTCAATACTTTATTTTTTAAAATCGTTTTTGTTGGATATGAGTTGAACTGTACAAAGCTCAATCAGAACAGGTAAACAATAATTTCAGAAATGCCATAAAGCACTTACCAAAACCATTCATTCCCCCTTGTTAACATATTTGTGCAAACAAAAAATAAATAATGCGAGTAGGTATTGCAAATTCTATTTCATCGCACATTCATTCAACATCAAGATAAAAAGATACTATTAACTTAACATCTAGTCAAGTCTGGAGAATCAAACAAGCCGATATTTATTTTGACGATTGTTAAATTGCAAGAAAATGTTCTTCTTCTTTGTAAACATAACGAAAGACAGATCTTTGAACAACTAAACCAACTCATTATAGGAGCTTTGTATTTCTCACGGCCGTCCGTGTTTTACCGTAGAACCGTCAAGTCTTTACAGAAAATACCAATAATAACAAGTTCGCCCACGGCAGATAAACTGAAATTGCCGTTCTGCATAATACTTTTTCTGCAAAACATGAAAATCAATTTATAAATTAACTTAGTTTTTATAGTTGTAACACATTTTACCTAGTATCATTTATAATCATCAAATAAATTAAAAAAACAATAAATTAAGTTTGTTAAGAATAAGAATCGATTAAAGGTGCCAAGAGTGGGTGTAGTGTTATAGACGTGTTTCCTTCCGGAAAACGCTTCAACAAAATCGTGCAGCGCATAATGCGACACCATAAGTATTGATGAAGTCGCTGCAGCCAACATGTAAGACATGACATTTATGGGCTGTTTTATAGTCGTACATGTTCGCACTTAGTTTGTACACCGTGAAGAGTTGCAATGTAAATGTTGTCGAGATGTAACTTCTGAATATTAATTTGATTTAAATTCAATCACTTAATAAATGTAACAACGGATAGCAGCATATTATTATTATTTCAGAAGGAATCACTTACCCAACGGAACATGTATTAATTTGCTCCAATGAGATGAACGTTTAATTTGTTCCATTAGAAAATTCTTTTGATCTGGTCTGTTTACAATTACACAAATTTCATTAAATCATTGTTATTAGTATAATAATTTGATATTTCCGTTATAATTATCGGTTACAACTGATAATCATGGCACTATACTGAGTGGAACGATTGCAAGACTGACTTTAATTAAGAAGAATGATTGACTGGAAAGTTTCTACCTGCTTGATTATAGGCTTTTATTTATTACGAATAATCAATACTGTTAAGCCACATATAATACAATCATCTACAAGTTTGTAAACGATGTAGTTTATGTAACGTAAAATGGCTTGGCGAAACTAATAAAAAAGGTATTGGATTGATTGTTAAAGAGTTCATTCTATTGCCATTTAAAACTTATTATTATTATATGTTTGCGAAAGTAATGGTAAACTAAGAAATTCAAATTAACAACGTAATTTGAGAGATCATAAGTAATTAATGTGTATAATTTTCTTGTTAGTGTAATATTTAACAAAAACTAAAAGTAAAGTCAATATTGTCCTTTATTCATATTAATTACGAGACTTAAAACATGGCTTCTTTGATGGTCTTCCTCCATTATTCTCTACTCTTTGTTTTGGCTCCAGCAAGTTCTCTTTGACGCACAGAAACCAACTTATTTCGGGCCATTCTGTGCGAATGGAGTCTTACAATGTTTCCACTTGAATCTTCTTAATATTTCTCTTTTCCGGTATCTTTGCTGTGTTTTAGCAATGCTATTTTTCTCACAGAGTTCGGTTTTATGTGGAAAAATATGAAACTTTTGTATAAAAATTCTTTGTGAAAAAGTCGTTCTATAATTTTAATATATGAAAGTTCGCATTTTTCGAAAAAGTGTCATGCTTTCTTCTTTTTCTTCAGAAACATCAAATTCTGGTATAAACAACTCTTTTGCAGGCAAAACCGGAAACCGAATGTACCACATTTAGATTGTTTTGTTATTATAAAATAAACACTTCTCTAGGATATACAATAGCGATCCTGGTGATCTAGGACAATGAACGTAAAATAAACTAAAAAATTGCAACTTTTGTTTCATACTCAAAAACTAGACTACTTAGGGTATACAGTGTTAACAAATGAAATCTGCCGTCTCCCATCAGCACATTTGCTGTATTGCCCATATTAAACACAGATGTGTAAAAGGTTTTTTCTCCAAACGCCATAAAAGTGGCATTTAAATGACAGAATGTTGCTAGTAGAAGTTTCATTTATATGCTTAAGCAGATAAAGTACTTTATATGCTTAAGCATATAAAGTCCATGTTACTTGATTGAATAAACGAATACATTTTTTTCCAAACACCATGTAATGAATTTCTTGAACGCTGCTTCATAAACACCGCTTGACTTTGTAGGAAGAAGATTTTCAATCTCGGCTCTTGCTATTTCGGCTATTTCAGGTGGAGTTAATTGAATTTCGTCTGAATTAGACATTGCCACAAAATTGACTGACTTTTCTCAAACAATAATTTGTTGTTTGGCGGTTGCTACGGTAATATCTAGAAAGTGTCTATCAGGCAATGCTATTTTTGTACAAGTGTAATGTTTCCCGAAATAACCTTGTTAATTAGATGCTTATTTTTGTATTATAATTTTACGTTTGGAGAAAAAATAACATATATTATTCGGAGTATAAGCGCTTTATGTGCTTCGGCTGATTTGGCTGCCTCACTACGATCGGCAGTCAACCTATCAGCCACAGCACATAAAGCTTTGCTTATACTCCTAATAATATAAATAACTATTAGACGCGCGTGCTAGGCGAATGGAAATAAAATTGACTCGCGAACACATTTGCAATTTGGAATTGTATATGTACGTAACGAGAGTGAAGATTTCACTTATCAAATAACGCAAGTGGGTTCATTAATTCTGCCATATAAACTAAAAGGCAATGTTTCGCGCAATTTGTCATATTGGAATAATTCTATTACAAATGATTGTTTGTCCATTGATCGCGCTTTTATAAATGAGGCTTCCTATGAAGACATTGAAATTCACATTCTTATTGAAAGAGATCTGTTCATACGGGCAAGCAAAATATTACCTGGAGCGAACAGATAGACAAAGTGATCAGAAAAGCTCAAATTACTGTGGCAGTATTTAAATAGAGCATGATGTCCGAAAATAGTGTACTGGTTGTACACCAAAGTGGTCAGACCTCCCACAATGTATGCAACCTTGGTGTGGTGACTCAAGGCTATGCAAATAAACACTAGCTATATACTAGCCAAGATACAAACGCTTGTCTGTCTAGGAACCGTGGGCGTCTTGAAAACTGCGCCCACAGCAGCAATTGAGACTCTTATGGATCTTCTTCCGTTTTAATTCATGATCAGAGGAAAAGCCACATTACTACTTTACAGATTACAACTCCTCGTATAGACTTCAGGAAGAAACGGGACATTCGAAATTGATTGACATCGTCTTCTTCTTCTTCTTCTTCTTCTTCTTCTTCTTCTTCTTCTTCTTCTTCTTCTTCTTCTTCTTCAGGTGCTATCTCTTTAGGAAGGTTGACTATCATCATGCTAATTTTTCTTTTTGATCTTTGATGCTACAGCTCTAAAAAACTCAATAAAGCTATTCTTGTACCATTTCCTTAAGTTGTTTAAACAGGAAATGCGTCTGCTTCCTCTGCTTTTTTCCCTGCATTTTGCAAATGAGTATCGGCCATATGACTAATAGTTACGCTCTTCGGGTTATTCTGGATCGTACAAAGTGGGCTCAATACAGGCATAATTACCCTTCTGGGAGTCTAATCTGGCGGATACTAGAGTGGATATTTATGCGCTAAAACCAAGTGAAGAGTTGAGCTTCTCACTGGACAAATATGCCTCTGTTTTTCAAACAGAATGTCGCGATACTGTAATGCGCGCGGAAAAATAATAGAAGGGTCCACAAACGTAGGCAGATCCTTTGTCCGGTAGTTAGATGGCATTGACAGCACTTTCGAGGTCAATAGCTTTAGGTTCGCATTTCTTGTGGAATGGTAAGAAATAAAATGAAATTAAAAATCTGATGAACTCGCATGGCTAAGATCAGTTTGGACATATTATGATCTGGAACCTACTTTGAAAGTACCTAGAAACGCAACCCGATGTAATATTGACGAATGGATGTGTAAACAACTCAAAAGTGACTGGATAAAAAGTTTTTTAAAAGAACCTTACACAGCAAGACCTAAAGAACTTCTGGGCCTTAGCAAAACGCAGGTTAGAACCATTGATGAATTCCTCACAGGATACACGACTGTTAAAGAACATATCCGGAAAATTGAATTATTTTGATGGACACCCTTCGATAGGGAACTAGAAGCCGTTATTGTTAAGTATTGGTCGTTAAAAAACAATGACTTTTCAGATTTCCTCAAGTGGAGTCAGTGGGAGACCTTTACACATTGGTACACGATCCTAGATTTCGGACAGATTGTGAAAAATGTAACAATTCTTTTGTGGATGAAAAGATGTTCTGTACACCAATTTAAAGCTCTGTCTGTAAGTATTATTGTAAACTGCAATTAAAGAATAATAATGGTCGCCCCTTTCAAAACTAAGAATTTACCAAAATGCTGTTTAGTGCTCTTACTTTAACATTAGTATGACAACTGACAACACACTTTGTACAGTGTTCTTGTAAACCAGTTACCGCACTGAAAGAAATGTCATCTTAGAATGGCCCAAGAATCTGCTTCTAACATTTAGCACGGTAATTCTTGTTCACGACCCTAGTCTGAGGTATTGTTTGCGGCCAGATGTGGAACGTTTTTTAAAATTACAATTGCTTTATGGCCGATATTTTCTTTTTCGAAGGGGCGTTTAAAGTTTTACTGATTATTTTTTAATGATTTCATTCACCAATCGTTTAGCAGTATTTGGGCACACGTGTTTAATTCTGTCCAATCACAACATTATTATAGTGAGAATTTTCTACTGTAGAAAATTCCCGCGAGCATAATTTCTAGTATTTTGTTTACATATGTAACTTGACAGCACATTTTCTAGTTTTGACATCTGTCGCCAGTTTGATTTTAGTTTATAATGAATTAAACTGTATTTTTATGCTGTATTTTTTATTTAAACGTTAAAAAATAATCTTCCGAATACCACTCGAGAGTGCGAATTAATTCGAAAATAATTCTCCAGTTATTTTTTCAAACTTGTTGCCATTTGGGAATAGCCACTCGAGCCCTACGGGCTCTCGTGTCTATTCCCTGGCAACAAGTTTTCGAAAATCTGTCGAATTATTTTCAATTTATTCTCACTCTCTTGTGATATTACTTATGACAATAGATGAATTTAACAAGTAGAATAAACATTCTTGAAATCGAGCATGACCCACTCTGAAATTTGACAACAAGAATGAACATTCTTAAAATCAACAATGACCAATTCTTGGGCCAAAATTAATAACGCGCAATTTTAAATTTAAGGCCGAAATTTCTTGCCTATAAGAATGTTTTTTTCTGAGTGTATCGCTAAAAAATTTATAATCGTAATTAATTAAAGTTGTATATTTCGCCGTTAAACGATGGAATAAATTCAACTTTATTGTCTTGTATAATAAATAACTATTTATATTTTAACCGACGTTGAAATTATTTGTTTCCATTCGGTGGAAATATTTTGCCGAAAATAAATAAACTACAAATATATATTACTGATTATTTTTTAGTGATTTCATTCACCAATCGTTTAGCGGTATTTGGACACACGTGCTTAATTCTGTCCAATCACAACATTATTATAGTGAGAATTTTCTACTGTAGAAAATTCCCGCGAGAATTATCTGACATCTGTCACCAGTTTTATTTTAAACTGTTAAACTGTATTTTTATGCTGCATTTTTGATTCAAACATTAAAAAATAATCTTCCGAATACCACTCGAGAGTGCGAATTAATTAGAAAATAATTCTCCAGTTATTTTTTCAAACTTGTTGCCATTTGGGAATAGACACGAGAGCCCGTAGGGCTCTCGTGTCTATTCCCTGGCAACAAGTTTTCGAAAATCTGTCGAATTATTTTCAATTTATTCTCACTCTCTTGTGATATTACTTATGATTATTTTTTAATAATTTCATTCACCAATCGTTTATCAGTATTTGGGCACACGTGTTTAATTCTGTCCAATCACAACATTATTATAGTGAGAATTTTCTACTGTAGAAAATTACCGCGAGAATAATTTCTAGTATTTTGTTTATGTTACTTGACAGCACATTTTCTAGTTTTGACATCTGTCGCCAGTTTGATTTTAGTTTATAATGCATTAAACTGTATTTTTATGCTGTATTTTTTATTTAAACGTTAAAAAATAATCTTCCGAATACCACTCGAGAGTGCGAATTAATTAGAAAATAATTCTCCAGTTATTTTTTCAAACTTGTTGCCATTTGGGAATAGACACGAGAGCCCGTAGGGCTCTCGTGTCTATTCCCTGGCAACAAGTTTTCGAAAATCTGTCGAATTATTTTCAATTTATTCTCACTCTCTTGTGATATTACTTATGACAATAGATGAATTTAACAAGTAGAATAAACATTCTTGAAATCGAGCATGACCCACTCTGAAATTTGACAACAAGAATGAACATTCTTAAAATCAACAATGACCAATTCTTGGGCCAAAATTAATAACGCGCAATTTTAAATTTAAGGCCGAAATTTCTTGCCTATAAGAATGTTTTTTTCTGAGTGTATCGCTAAAAAATTTATAATCGTAATTAATTAAAGTTGTATATTTCGCCGTTAAACGATGGAATAAATTCAACTTTATTGTCTTGTATAATAAATAACTATTTATATTTTAACCGACGTTGAAATTATTTGTTTCCATTCGGTGGAAATATTTTGCCGAAAATAAATAAACTACAAATATATATTACTGATTATTTTTTAGTGATTTCATTCACCAATCGTTTAGCGGTATTTGGACACACGTGCTTAATTCTGTCCAATCACAACATTATTATAGTGAGAATTTTCTACTGTAGAAAATTCCCGCGAGAATTATCTGACATCTGTCACCAGTTTTATTTTAAACTGTTAAACTGTATTTTTATGCTGCATTTTTGATTCAAACATTAAAAAATAATCTTCCGAATACCACTCGAGAGTGCGAATTAATTAGAAAATAATTCTCCAGTTATTTTTTCAAACTTGTTGCCATTTGGGAATAGACACGAGAGCCCGTAGGGCTCTCGTGTCTATTCCCTGGCAACAAGTTTTCGAAAATCTGTCGAATTATTTTCAATTTATTCTCACTCTCTTGTGATATTACTTATGATTATTTTTTAATAATTTCATTCACCAATCGTTTATCAGTATTTGGGCACACGTGTTTAATTCTGTCCAATCACAACATTATTATAGTGAGAATTTTCTACTGTAGAAAATTACCGCGAGAATAATTTCTAGTATTTTGTTTATGTTACTTGACAGCACATTTTCTAGTTTTGACATCTGTCGCCAGTTTGATTTTAGTTTATAATGCATTAAACTGTATTTTTATGCTGTATTTTTTATTTAAACGTTAAAAAATAATCTTCCGAATACCACTCGAGAGTGCGAATTAATTAGAAAATAATTCTTCAGTTATTTTTTCAAACTTGTTGCCATTTGGGAATAGACACGAGAGCCCGTAGGGCTCTCGTGTCTATTCCCTGGCAACAAGTTTTCGAAAATCTGTCGAATTATTTTCAATTTATTCTCACTCTCTTGTGATATTACTTATGATTATTTTTTAATAATTTCATTCACCAATCGTTTATCAGTATTTGGGCACACGTGTTTAATTCTGTCCAATCACAACATTATTATAGTGAGAATTTTCTACTGTAGAAAATTACCGCGAGAATAATTTCTAGTATTTTGTTTATGTTACTTGACAGCACATTTTCTAGTTTTGACATCTGTCGCCAGTTTTATTTTAGTTTATAATGAATTAAACTGTATTTTTATGCTGTATTTTTTATTTAAACGTTAAAAAATAATCTTCCGAATACCACTCGAGAGTGCAAATTAATTAGAAAATAATTCTCACTCTCTTGTGATATTACTTATGAAAACTTTTTATAATAACTCTTCGAAATATTGTTTCTTTATAGAAGTTACTAGAAGGATACATTTTGAACATGGTCGCAATAAAATTTGAAAAAATGCTTTATTAATAAAGTAAATATTAATATCAAATAATCTCATGCATAACATAATAAGATTAGATACGCTGTTTTGTAAAGGTTACTTTAGAAAGTTTAGCGTTAAGTTCGATCCTGCAATAAAACTATCGGTTCTAAACAAAAATTTGTAGGAAAGGTTCGGAGAATATAAATCTGGCCCCTCAGAGCAATACAGTATTAAATCACATATCACTTAAAGGCGTATTTTGTGTGACTTAATAGATACTGTTTGGGTGCATGCGTTATACAAGGCTTGTTAAACAGACCAGTCATACAATGGGAGCAAAATCTCAAAAAATAGCGGGGTGCGATGGGTGTAAATTGTTTTATTGTCGACTATTCTTCGGCAACGGGCCGTAGCCTTTTAGTTAGCTGAAATGCGCTCTGCTTGCAATAGCAAAGTACATATTACGGTGTGTGCGTTTGGTATTGTTTTCGTAAAGTGAATTTTTGATAATTTTTCGTAATAAGTGGTTTAGTGTGACACGACGATGATACTAATTCAATGCAATTAGTCGATGAACAGAATGACCAGTCGTTAGAAACGATACAAATTGAGAGTTTATTTCCATCCGAACGAAAAGTAAGTTTGTTGGTATCTTGAACGCCGTAATTTATTTATCATAGGACATGCATTTTTCTCGCCAACGATTAATAAAAATTACTTATATTCTGTAAAAAGTATTGCGTTCTGCTGAATCTTCTCGGAAAATTAGAGAAGGAATAAAAAGTAAATGTGAACAGTGGAGTTTCAAAATTATTTTTTATTTATCACCTAATTTTTTTACACAACACCGTTTTCGTTAATCATTTGCGAGAAAACGCATGTCCACTGAATAATGAATCATGGTGGAAACGCATGCATTGTACTTGTCACAAACAAAAATTATAATCATAAATGTTAATTCTAGCAAATTTATTACGTTCCCCGTAAATTTGATGACAATCCGAAGGGAAAATTATACGACAAACTTCGAAATATTAAGCATCAAATGGTAAATGAAGGACTTATAAAAACGAAGGAACGTGCGAAACCCGTTGCTTCTGTAACAAATCATAGTAACGAAGAAGGTAAAGAAATAATTTTGATAATCTATTATACTTTTAGTGTTGTATCTATCTTATTACAAATCATCAATTTTAGCGGATGTAGATGGAAGATGGAAGAATGTAACAAAACAAAAGCGTGGCTGAAATACGCGGATGTGAGCGTGTTCTGGGAAGAAATCTCCGTAAAATGGAAAGACACAACGAATTATCGTCTAAAGGAATATAAAAATAAAAGTATTGATCAACTTATAGACGAGTGGTCATTATTGAAACATTCAAAGTGTTCAATTTTGGTAAATTCTTGTGATATCTGTAGAACAATGTAACTATTTTGTTAATGTTTTTTAGATTGATGTAAATTTCGGCCAATTATTCCCATGGAAAGAAAATAAACCAAAGTGCAGGATTTGTAGGAAAAGCAACAAAAAAAATTGGAAACCAAACATTAACTCAACGTCTTAACACTTATCCTTATTTGCAACAATAAATAGAAAAAAGGATAGATCAAATGACTATTATAATTAGCAACTAAATGTATTAAAACTGTATTGGACTGTGTAGTTTTTTGAGATAAGTTTATTTTTATAGTAAGATAATAGATACACATTTCAATTTACTTTTGGTCTAAAGAAAAAACCTATTATCGTTTTAAAGTGAACTTTAGTATGTAATTATACAATAATTTCTCAAATATTTTTTTATTGCGTTTTACAGTGAACTTTAGTAGTTATACAATTATTTCTAATATCATGTTTTATTGAACTTATTATTATTAAATATAGTGAGCTACTCAACAAAAGAATGTGATATGACGTTGTAAAATTTTTACTTTTAGTACTGTATTTGCCTACTTTTAATAAAAGCACGTATGTTAAATAACTTCATAATATTTTAAAACTCCTTCTCATTCTAAAATTCGTAAAAATAATAAAAGTTCTTAAAATTAGAACGACGCATTCTTGAATTTGTCAAGAAGAATCAAAATTCTTGAAATTGAGAATGACCCGTTCTTAAATTTGATAAATAGAATCAACATTCTTGATATCGAGAATTGCCCATTCTTAAATTTGGCAAGTAGAATAAATATTCTTAAAATCAAGAATGATCCATTCTTAAATTTGACAAGAAGAATGAACATTCTTAAAACCCAAGAATGACTAATTCTTGGGCCAAAATTAAGAACGCGCAAGTTTAAATTTAAGGCCGAAATTTCTTGCCTATAAGAATGTTTTTTTCTTAGTGCGTATGCGCATACATTTATCGGTAAATTGCAACAATAGAAATGCGTTAGATACTGCACATATTTAGATCCTACCGCTCATATTTGATCTTCTCAGTGAATAGTTTATAAACCAACTTAATCCGCTGTAAGTTGCAACGTCAATTCAAGTTTTAATGAAAGTCCTATTTAATTTGGTTTTTGAACCTGCAAAGTAAGGTTCACGCGTGATCGATAAGGATTTCTATTTCTATTTGTTATTTTAAATTTGAAGCGTTAGTCACCTTCAGTAATCATCGTCGCGACAACTCCCGTTTACACTAAATACATACAAACTGCCGGTACAGTTGCGCCCCGTTACCTTTTGTGGTAGTCAGCCGGTTTTTAATATCAGTTATTCCATGGATCATGGGAAAAGCACGTGCATATATGTTCCTTCGTGAAACGTACTCTAGTAACTATGATGGCGCGAAATAACTAAAAAAACGTATTAAGCTATAATTAAATAAATATTATAATTGTATCATTCTTTAACTAACACTCCAATTTTTATAAAATGAGTTAGAACATTTTAGTGTTACTGAACTATAAACATATTAAATGAAGCAACACTTCGCTATTATTAGTTTTTTACAGCAATAATTTGTGGTATATGTGTTTAAACAATGATAATCAAATCTGAAACAATAGTATCGTAATTTCGAATTTTTTGTCACATATTTCATACCCCTGTAAAGTTACTTTTCTTTCTTAAAAAACATGATTCCATTTTTTCTTTTGCAGTAAATAACGTTATTTTCATTTTCACCAGTGTTTATCCGTATTATTTAATGTTTCAAAATTCGCGGATTCTATTACGTTTTCGCCATTTTAATCAACATAAATTCTATCTTATCCAGGGCAGTGCAAAAAACTACCATAATTCTAACGAAGTTCAGGCAAAGGGTGGTCATAGGGCGCAAAATCTTGACTTGTTCGGCATAAAATCCGAAGGGTTCACAAGGTAGTTCAGTTTCACTGCGCCGCGCCAGTCGGTCTGCTTATACGAGGTGCGCTATAACCGGCTTCCGACAGTTAGTTGGTCGCGGTAACGCGTTCTATTCAGTTGATATCAAACAGTTGTCTTGCAACGGTTACGTACCACCCACACGACTGCTATCACGCTTCATTCAAGACACGAGTGTCTTAAAAAAAATTGTGTGTGAGTCGTTACCGTAACTTTCTCGAGGAAGCACTGGAAAATGTTTCGCTCGCCAAAGACTTGCCGAATTTAGAAGGTGAGCGCCTCATAAGTTTGCCGTGTTCGAGCAGTTTCCGCAAACTTGTAAAAATTGCTGTTTTGAATGTCTAAAGTGTAATTTGTAGTTTGAGAAAACCATTACTTTAGTTGCAGCGCACAGTTACATTAGCTAACGAGTCTGAAGTTAGTTGTTGGCAATTATTTGCTCGTGTATTTTGCCGGTTGGGGAAGTTTGGCAAGTTTTTTACCGCTTGTCTGCTTCTTTGTTTTTCACCACACAATTTTCGAAGCAAGTTTTCACTTAGCATTTCTTATTCTAATTCGTTTCGAATTAAAAGAAAATGTGTTGGCCCGAGTCCAAGTTTTAAATTTATTCTGATGCTCAATAAGTGATTTTTGTAGTGCTCTTTTCACGACCTGGGTGATACGAATTTACAGAGAAAACAAAGATATTCCTTCTTTAAACTCGTTCTCTGATGAGATCGTCATCCAAAAGATAACATTAGAGTGAATGTCAGTGGACGCAATTGAAACATCCATAAAATCGGTATCTCTTTCCGCAAATCTTATTGGATTTGTGATATTCCATCCGTGATGTTTTCATCCGAAGTGCCAAATTACAAAAATGCGTGTTATGTCTTCGATTGATCAACGAATGTGACGCTATCGCTGTAATCATAAATTTACTTTTAACTTCCACCAACAATTAAATTTTCTCTTATAGGCATTGCCAATACGTAAAGTACTTACAACTTGAGGAAACTAATAAGGAACGTAGTAAATGACATTATATAAACTTACGCTGCACGTCTTATCTTTACAGTGGTAGATATGAAGATCCTTGTTTGTTTAATTGTGAAAATAAATTGCATTAACCTCCTCGAGAGAATGTGTTTCGTAACAAGTTGTGACGGAACTCTGTTTTATCCAGATACTATGCAAATCTTAAGATTTTGTCTTTAGATAAGAAACAGGGAAGAGTGTTTACGGTTTGTGATATCTGAAACGTTTACCGCTCTTCACAGTATATTTTCACTTTTATTTTCTCAAACATAAAACGATACGACTGTGCCACTCCTTTTATTTTCATTACAAAATTGGAAAAGTGATTTTACTAATTATACCCGAAACGAATTTTGTTTTTTTAATTGTGAAACTTACAACTTTATATCGCACAAACAAGATAAGGCAATAGTTACCAAATGCTAATTAACTGTAGGTTTTTAATACATCACTAAAATAAAATTCGTTACATCTACAATAAATAATTATCGAAGTATATCGCAATGGTTATAACTTCCCGAATAATTTAATTAATGCTTTAACAGGAAAACACTACAGTAACACCTCGTTAACACGAACTCGAAGGAACCAGAAAATTCGGATTTGCCTTATATTTTTTCGTGTAACCCGAGTTATCAGCTGTTATGTTTTGTTTCATTTTTTGTGGGGAAATAAATCAAACAAAACAAGTCACTTAATGTGTAATATAAAAATAGATATAACAACTTCAACTAAAATTGCTTGTTTAGTTTTTAAACTTATTGGCTGTTGAGACCTCTTCGCCCATGATACCTAGACCTGTACAGTCCTAGTATCTAAAACATCTTCAATTGTTCACCGAAATAAGCTACTCGTTTAATTTTTCGGCTTATCTAAGGCTTGTTCCACGAATGCTGACACCTCAAGAATTAGGGTACTATTTTAGAACCGAAACTTACTCATTAGTGTATCTTCTTCTGTAACATTCAATATACACTTCATGCACTTCACTCATTAATATAAGTTTGGTAGCATTGAACGAATTACTGGCACTGCTGCCGCCTTCCCGCCTTGCAACATTAGGCTCAAGTTTGGTAGCACGCAGTGTATTTTATACGAACACTACTACGGGTAACTGCTACAAACATTTGTTAGTAAGAGCGAGAGAATATTAACCGTAACGGCTAATCTTTAGTTCCAAGTTTCTATGACTTAGTATGCAAGTAGGACAGTAAAACACGTGCTGTGTTCGTACTAACCGAAATGGTTAGCTCTGAGGTTCCAAAATTTTGTTCTAAGTTCGTGCTGACCAAGCAACATTCCATAACAAACACTAACCAACCGACCGGGACCACGAGGTGTTCGTCTTAACCGTGTTCGTGTTAACGAGGGGGTTACTGTATTTATTTTGACAATTTTCAATACCATTGTAATTATCAATTTTTACTAATATGCAAATTCTGAATAAACTTAGATAAAATTTGATAAGTGACTACAAGTTGGCCATTTTTTGATCAGTAATGCACCAAGTTCAGAAATTCTATTTACGTTCAGACACATAACTCGGCTAAACGGTACTGTTTTCATATTACCATTAATTGAAAGAATTATAGTTTGTTTATAGTTAGGATACCGCACAAGCATCTAGACACTATAACCCCACACGTAGGAGCTGTTAAGGAGGTTCAGTAATGATAACAAGCATCGTTTCGCTATACAGCTTCAAACGCCATTACGACATTATCTTTAAACGAAATGGTTACATAAGAACTCATCAGTTTCTAAATCCTACTTGTATCTTGTAGTGTGTATTTCTTCAATATCAAATATCATAACATAAATCACATGTAAAAACTTCGAATTCACCTGAAAATATTAAGAAAAACTCACAAAATTGTCAAATTAATCTTCATCCTCCCGCGCTGCATTATTTATTTTACTTTATGCTTGTCTACTTTTTAAACTCTGTCTATTAAGACCACACGTAGGACGCCAACAGAATATAATTCACTGGTGGAAAGAAAAAAGAGAAATGAAAAAGAATAACAAGTTATTTTGTGTTGTCGTAATGTTTTGTCTCCAGTAAGTTAATTTTTTGCCGTAACAAAATTATGAATTTTTAAATTTTAGTTGGTAAAACGAAACATAATTTACCTACGGTCGGTCGTCTTTGAGAGAAAATATGACCGTAAAGGAAAAAAAATTATAAATAACTCATTTATATTATTAAAATAAAGTTGACTTGACATTTTAATTTCCCATTTAGCCATTTAACGTTATTTGAATTTGTTGGTAAGTGCAACTAATCAAATTGTTTTGTTTTTAGAATTTCTATGCATTTTATAATTCCCATCATATTTACAGTACTTTACCGGATAGCAAATTATTTTTGAAATACAGTAGTACCTCGGATAACAAACTTAATTCGTTCTTTGACTTCGTTCGTTAACCGAAATGTTCGTAAACCAAAACAATTTTTCCCATTGAAACTAATCCATTCGCTCGCCCAGAAACATATTGTTTGTTGACTTTTTATGGATTTATGTGTGGCCTAAATATGAAATAAAAGAGCTTTACAAAGATTTAATGATTCTAAAAATTCAGCATCTCACCGATTTGTGATTTTATGGAGGACGATGGCGAAATATTTTTAAAATCACTATCTTTTTCATTTATAATTTTTAAGACTCCGACCCCTATAAAACAATATTACGTGCAACTACAATGAAGAGGTTTTAACCCAAAATTTACAATATTATTTATAGTCCAGTAATTGTCCGATTATTTTTGTGGAACGAAATTAAAAGAAGTTTTGAGTTCATTTTGAAACTTTGAAATTTATTTAAAGGAATAATCATTAGTTTAGTATGTTTGTGCATTCGTTAACCGAGGCATTATTCGTAAACCGAGTCAAAACCGTTAACCGAATTGGTCGTTAATAGAGGCGTTCGTTATCCGAGGCACCACTGTACGTTGCAGTTGTCAATTGTCAATAAAGATGGGACTAATTGCAGCTTATTCTATAAAATTGTAAAAGATTAGTGGATCTATCATACTATTTAGGCGTACTAAAATTTCATATCAAATTGCAGCAGTCGGAGCATCTTTTGAAATACAAAACTAAAATGAATTTTAAATTTTTGTACTAACACAGTTTGCTATACCGCAGTTACTAACTCTACGGAGCAGTAAAAAAGAACGTGATCGGCACGTGCATTTTGAAGTTGCTTTTTCATTCACCACCAATACTTAATTTTGAATCAACTCATTCCGTCGCGAACTCCACCCTCCAAATGTCTAAAGTTTTAACTAGAGCATCTTGCAACAACGGCTTTGCCGGTATTGTCCGCATTATTAGCGCTTGATCACTCCGTAGAATGAGTAACTAGAGTATAGTAATCTTTATTCGATATTTTAACCTACTTTTACGTAATACATATTAGCATAATAATAGTAACTACTCTGGCATATTTGATGACGTTAACAGATACCTACATCAAAATAATTAATATGTATAATTTGTTTTCGTTCCACCTTAATCAATTAAATAAATTAGAAGAATTATGTTCAAATATACTAAACCAACAACAAGAAAAGGTGCCCAACAGCGCTTATATTACACAGAAATATACTAAACCAATAACAAAAAAAAATTATTATCAAACTTATTTTTAATTCAATCCTTTGAGTCACTTGAATCTGGATATTTGTTGTTTGATACTTGAACTAGAGTAGAAAATAATAAATTAATATGGCATCATATTATAAATATAAATAATAATTCATAAATAACACTCCTATTGTCTTGAATATTATTGCCGGTTAACGACGAGACGTTTCTAATATAACATCTTACTATATAAAGTCTTTTGAGAAACGCCATTATTCTTTACATAAGTTGCAATTAAAATATAATTCGTACAAAAATCCACAGGTTTCATGTGTCTATATTAACCAATAGTTATATAGATAGACCCCTTACAACGCGATACTAATGTAACACGATTTCGCTACAACACGGTTTAAACATTGCAGCAGCCTCATGTAACGCGGTTCGAAAATCTCATGTAATGTAATGGTACGCATTTCCAAGCAAATATTTTTAACTTAGCTACGAAAACAAACTCTAAGCCTGAATCAATAATATTATGTCTACGTTATGATGGTAATTTTATTGGAGTAAGAAACCCATGTTCCATTTAAGGCTATCGTTCCAGCTCAGGTGATTATCCCCTACACCGTTATACCTCGAAATTGTTACTTTTTACAAAAATCTCTACGAAAGCTATTATTAATAGGTTCTCTACTTTTTGCGATTAATAATAACGCTCACATAAAAGCTAGGTAGATTGCTTTCTGTTCGGTGAAGATTTTAGTTAAAGCACTCCAATATGTGGGTAATGTTCTCACCTATTACACGTTTGGATGACATACCTAAATTCGAATTGTTTACAAAAACTATCTTCAGTGTGTTTATTTTAGATTTGAATTTTAAAAATAAAAACAAATATTACGGCAGCAAAAACTTTCCCGGGTTTATTTTTCAATTGAAGTTTGATTATAGAATCCATGTTCAAATTCAGAATTAATTAGTCAGAATAATTCCATCTTGATTATTGATTGATCGATTCTCTCGACAGCTCGTTAATTCGAAACAGCAGCTGGACATGTATAATACAAAGTGTATGGAATCCTGCAATTGTAATTTTGTAATTACGGCACTGCAAATATTTGCCATGATGGCAAAATCAACAATTTAGTCACTTGAAGATAATTAGAGCGTAATCTAATGATTTAGAGAACGTTAATTAATGTCCTCAGTGGTTATATTTTTAACTTAATGGCTCAGTTGCTAGATCTAAAAATTATTGTGCCTACTAATTTTGAATCTATAAAAACAAAAGGTATTCTGCTAAACACCATTAAAGGGAAATCGATTAAATAATATACGGTTATGGTACAATTTAGAACGTTTAAATAGTTTTTTCGTTTTGTTTTGCCGTCAATTAACTTCATTAAATATACAGCTGTACTAACAAGACCTAGTAAAAACTGGCCTAAAGGAAACATATTTTTTATTTTTATTATCCATAGAAAAAACTCTACCTTTAATACAGTTATTAAAAAAGTACAATTTTATTAATGATAGGGTCGCTCTTTGGGGATATAGAGAGAATAGAGATATCGACTTGTACCCTGTTATTTAAAAAAGACAGGTGTGGCCTGTGTACGCCTATCAGGATGTTTTAAATAAACGCGCTTTACGTAATAAAATTACTTGATTTCTTAATCACATCATCGAACGTGAGTTAATGCTAAAAACAATATAGAGAAAACATCATTCTTAATATAAAAATTACCGTACAATGTTTTGCCTTATAATGTTAGTAACCGACTGAGGATCGTTTCTAATATGTATTTGCACACTCGACTAAATTTTTTCTCGTTTATTCTAAAATTGTGTGCTTTGCTCCTCCCAGAATGAACAAGTAGAAGTCAGACATCATTCTTTTAATCCGCTTTTGCGTTATTACAGTAAAACCGTCTTATGAACATCATCACAACTAACTTTGTACTTGTTTCGCTATAAAACTAATTTTTACATAAAGGAATTAGTAAAATAATGTTTACGTTAACTTTCTTTATTGTGGCGCAGGCAACTTTTATTTACAGAAATGAAACAAATGTAAACCATGGAGATCTTGTATGGACATATTGACTAGCCGTTCAATCATATTTTTCTGTTACAGTAAATTTCGCATATTTGGTTCACTGCTAAATTAAATTAACTATTTTTTTACCCAAGGCACAATAACCAATTCCAGTCGTAGGGCAGACCCTTGTACTTTCGGGCGCCTTGTACTTCGGGACATCGAGTTTTATAATACTTAAATTCAGAGGTAACACTTTTCTAACGGATATTTTTTTACACGAATAATAAAAAAACTGTCCCAAAGTACGAAGATCTTCCCTATATTGCTCGATGTAAAATTTTTCTTTGTCCTTTTATTTAAATCGCCGGGTTTTTGAGTCACTATAAAAACTTATAATAAAACC